>VXBQ01003134.1:1103709-1740550 GCA_013400175.1 Phainopepla nitens
GGGCTGAGCCGAAAGCCCTCACGGCTGCCCCAGCCCCTGGCAGGCAGGCAGGAGCGGGGCTGAGCTGAAAGCCCTCACGGCTGCCCCCGAGCCCGGCAGCCCCCGGCAGGCAGGAGCGGGGCTGAGCTGAAAGCCCTCACGGCTGCCCCAGAACAGCCGCCGTGCCTCACGGGGAGCCGGGCACACCCTGCAGGCCTGGCCCTTTCCGTGTCTTCATGCCAAGTGAGGCCTGGAGATACCTTTTCTTGCCTTTGGTAAGGGGCCCGTCATGCACTCCATCCTTCTTTGTATGTCTGTGGAGGTTTTCTGCTCAAAGTTTGATCCTGCGGGAATGACCAAAAGAATGGCAGGTGATGGTGTGGTTTTGGTATTGCTTGTTTGTTTGGCTTTGAAGAAAAAAAATGCAAATTCCTTCTTTCAGGCTTCGCTTTCAGTCTTTCCTTTACAAGTGCTAATTCAGTGTGGAAAAAGTGTAAAATACAGCTTTCTGTATAATCAGATTGTGCTGAGCTGGTGCAGACTTTCTTCATAGGAAATTTGGCCTTCCTATAGTTTTGAGATTTTCTAGTAAGAGATTTTCCTGAGATATTCTTGCTTCAGAGTAACAGCACGGTGGAACCCAGTACACATGGGAGATCTGTCCGTGTGTGACACAAGGAAACGTAAATCAGTTCCGTATGTGACATGGTCGTAGGTGTCCGTGGCTGAAAAAGCAATAGACAGCTGCTAATAGGTCCAAAGGCTTATATCCCAGGAGAAGATATTTCAACCTCCAGGCTGTTCAATTCCTCAGTTACTGTTCTGGCCTCAAAAATTCAATCTCCTGTTCCAGCCTAACTTATTTATGGGTTACACTGAATTGCAACCAGAGAGCAGAAAGCTGAAATAAATCAAGCACTGATAAAATTGTTCAAGGCTTCTTGTTGGCTGTCTCTCTATTTTTAGATCTCAGTTCAAAGAGACCATATGCAGAGATATTTATTTTGTGTTATTCATGTTGAACAAGCAGCATTACTTGAGATGGGTAGGAACAGAGGGAGGAATAAGGATTTGTGGAGGTAGCTGCATTGGAAGACATTCTTTGCTGGTTTTGGGTTAATTTGTGTGTTACGCTCCTCCCCCTTCCTCCTATCCTTAGATTTTTCATATTATATTTAGTTCAGTGAAGTCAGTCTTGTTTCTTAAGCAGCTGTTTCTTCACCTTTAAAATGTACTTAGATAATATTTTGTCTTATATATATGTATGGCAATAAAGGTATATACTGAATAAGAGGGGATGTCAGCTCTAGCCCTACAAACATTGTTTCAGTGTGGGAAACAGACTCCTGAATGGAAATAGATGTGTTATTTATAAGGCAACGATGTTGTGCATCCATAAATTATCACTGGGAATCTAGGCAGACATCCCTGCATAACAAAAAAAAATCTTCTTTGCAGGTATTTGAGCTGTTTTCTGTAGGCTTCGCTCTGCACTAAACTTGCAAATTAAGGGAATTGCTTTGGTAATCAACTTGACTGAAGTGATTCCTGAGTGGAGAATTTGAAAGATTTCTTATTACTTGATAAAATGAAAAGCTGCCAGAAATTCTGCGTTGTGTTGAGGTGAGGTATGTCTGTTTACAAAAGCTCCTGCAGAAGGAGGTGTTTTCATTCAGCCTCACTGCAGAAATTGACACTGCAGAAATTGACTCTGCAGAACTGCTTGGGGTGAGCAGTGAAATAAGCAAATGGTTTTCTCTCATACCACCATTACCTGCCATTCCCAGCACTGAGCAAATTGAGATTGTGTTTCAAATCCCTGTGTTTCCCAGCTTTTTGTACTCCCTGACACAAAACTTGGGGACAGAATGGTACAGGCCATACAGGTTTAGCTTGATACATAGAGGTGGCAGACCTGGACCCAGCAGTCTTCAGGCATGGCTGTACAGACAGCTTTTTCTTCTAACCAGCCAAACAAACCGTGAGTGGCTCTTTGGAAGTCAGAAAGAACCAGCTAGGCTGCTCCCCCGGGCTGCTCCTGCCTCCTGTGTTTGGTTAGTTGTGCTGGGCACAGATGGAAAGTCATTCAAGGTTAATTTGATTAGCTGTACCCAGCTTCTGGGGATCTCTGAGGAAAATCTTCCTTTTGAAATAGAAGATACAGATATCCTACTGTGATCTTGATTCATGGATGATATTTAGAAAGAAACAGTATTTAACCTTGAGCTAGGAATACATTTAGGATGTTCTATGCATAAAGCATGCTTTAATCCAGATTTCTTTAGGGCATGGCCTTGCTACTGAGGGATGCCTCATATAGATTATCCCCAGGATATCTGGGGAATACTGTGATGCTGCATTTAAAGAACTTGTGCTTTTTCTCCGTGGATGTCTACTTCCATGTCTGGTATTGACTTGGGAGGAGATTGTCTGCCAGATTTTGTCACTGGTGCTGTCAGAAAGCTGTGATACAAAGGTGACAGGAAGCATTTTTCACTTTTCACAGCTGCTGTAGATTCAATTGTTTTGAAGAGGAAGAAGGTGGCTTTCTGAAAATTGCTTTTTCTGTCTCTTGAAGAATTTCTACAGCAGATATTCAGAATTTAGGTTTGCTTAAAAACATCCAGCTGTGAACACAGGAGGTATTCTTAGGTCAAACTAAAGGTGGTTGAGCAGGATAAAGACCTGTGGTTCTCTAGTAACAATTTTTTCTGCTTCCTGTGTTGCTAGAAAAAGGAATTAACAATATTACAAACTTTTCTAGTGGTTGTTATGGTCTGAACACAGTTCAGTTTATTTTCTTATTGTATCATATGTAATGATCTACATGAACCTGGTCATATGAGGACCAGGTATTCTCCCAGTTTTCTAAGGAAATGTCAACTTTTGTTAAACTACTTCTGCTAGACTGTGTAGATTTTTAGCAGTCATTTTAATATATTTCATTACCTGAGTTTCATTTGCTTGTCCAAAATCTGTTAATAGTTTTAATTTGTTTTCACGTTTCATGGTAATCCTGTTAATTCCAGTTTTGGAAATGTTTAAAGCCTTTAGATTGAAAATAGAGGAACTTTTATGCTGGTTTGTATCTAAAGTCCATTTAAACTTGTACTACCTTTGGTGGCCAGTGTAGCAGAGCCTTTCAGAGAAGGATCACAAAGCATCATCTGAGTGCCTTTTTCCATGGTTTATCTTCCTAAACTCAAATAGCCAGTAATTTAGGGATTTCTTTGGAAATTTCTGATGAAGCAGTCTTCTGTGAATGTATCAAGTCTAAATTTGAACCCCTTTGTACTTTCTCAATGATCCTGTGATCTGTTTAACTGATTATTGTGAGGGAGAACTTCTTTGTGATTTGGATTTGACACAGTTAGGTTTCCTGAAGTTCTGGTATTGTGGGAAGCTGAATTACTAATTCTCTTTGCAGTGTTTGCAGCGTTGTGAACCTCTAGTTACCTATTTTCTAAACCAGAGAGTCCTGATCTCTTGCTCTGTTGTATAGGAAGGCCTCTGAGCATCCTTATGTCTGTTCTTCTTGTCTGGCTTATGGGATGAAACAATGACAAATTCCTGCAGTATTCAATATATGGATGGGTGTACCCTTTATGTCTGCACTGTTTCTTCTTTGTCCTTTGTTTCTTTTGTAACTGTGTTTTTCAATATCTCCAGCTTTTTCCTGCATGCTTTGTAGAAAGACAATAACCTTCACTGTTCACATTTATTTAGATTTAGCATTTGCTGGTTCATTCACTAAATTTTCTCTTTCTAAATCTTTAGCAAACAGACAAGTCCATGACTACCTGAATGCATCATGATTAGGACTGTGCTTTTAAGAGAAATAAGACAGCATTATAAAAAAGATAAACACATAAAAAAACCCCTAAACCTGCAAAGGAATTAAATTCTGTCAAAACAGATCTCAACAGATGGGCATCAACTGCTCTGAGCAAGCAGAGAAAATCCCCTTGAATGTTCTTCGTTCTTGAGAGCTGTGACTTGGAAGTGAGTGGTGCCGTTGTCTTAAATGTTTAAACATAGTTGATTGTAGATGCAGGGAAGTGTTGGCTGGTATGGAGTTTTATGAATCATTTACCTTTGTAGGAGTACATTCTGACATCCTAAATGCAATATGCCATTTCCCTGCCCACATATTACATGCAATAGCTAAGTGGTGAGTAGACAGCTACCTGTCAGCAGACCCGAGTTTTATTCCTGGCTCTGTTTCCCTTGGTAATTTTACTCAAGTTGTTCAGCTTTTCTGAGTCCTCTCTAAAATGCTTTACCTGAATCATGAGGAGTATGTTCTGTCTCTTCCAGCTTTTCCATGCATGGCAAGGCACTGACGTGAGACTTGCTGCAACCTTTAATGTTATCTTAGAATTCTATGGGACATTTTTTATGCTATTTTAATCTTACTCTCCCAGCTCTGAAACAGAGTTCCCTTCAAATGGAGTTCCTCTCGTTCGTCCTTTCCATTACCTTTTTTGGAGAGGTTTTTGTCACTGACTAAGGCCTGTAGGGGCAGGTTCAGTCATGAGCCAGTTTGCTGGTAGCTCTGCAGGTCAGAGGCAATTGTCCATGTGTGTGCCCAGCAGAAACCAGTATGATACCAGTCTGAGTGGCTGCCATTCAGCAGTGACTGACTCAGTTGGTCTGACCCCAAACACCTGGCTGGGAATAAAGCAGCTCCCATGCCAATAAGAAGCTGACTGTTGTTTTACCAGGTGATTGCCGAGGGTGTTGGACATCTTACTGCTGCTTCTTCTGCTGAAGTTAAATAGCCAGTAATTCTTTAGTTCTTAGATCTAATAACACTTTGTAGCCGTGATTTTTCCCTGAAGCCATTTTTCAGAAACTCTCTGCTTATGTAATTTGGAAATCCTAACAAAGCAGTTAAGTCTAGTAAGCAACCAAATTTAACACTGGAAACTTTATATTTATTATCACTAAGAACAGAGGACAAAAGAGCTGAAATGTTCCCAAGCTATTCACTGAGGATATAGCACAGATACTTTGTGATTCCAAGCTTGCAGATTTTGTGATTTGTAGGCTGAAATGTAATCTAGTATTTTAAAATGTAAATTAAAACTTTTTTACTTTGCCCTCAAGCTTATGAAGAATGTATCTCAGCCAAGTATAAACACCTGAAAGAAGTGATGTCTCATTTGGTCTGCAGACAAGTAAAACAGATAAGAAGACTTTAACCATTCTAAACCCATTTTTAATTCTGAAACTTGAGTTAATCAAAATCAGAACTGTCAGCTCTTCACCTTGTTGATCACAATACAGTTTGATTTCATCTCGCTGTTGAAAAATCACTCTTACTACCTGACAGCCCTGAAGGTTTTTGAGATTAATTTATTGCTGATCAAAGACTTTTTTTGCAAATTGAAAATTCAGAGAAAGGAAAATTCAGCATTCAAATAAAAATATATGGGTTGCAATACTACCTCACATATTTTTATAAATAATTCTTAAAATTCCTGATTTTCTTACTTGTTTTAAAGAAAGAAGGCCCTGTTAATTGGTGTCAGAACACTGTGGGAAATTATGAAGGAGATTAAAACCCTTGGCTGAAATCAGATTTGTATGACCTGTGTTTTAGAAATTTTACTTGCTTGATCCATTGCAGCCTGAAAGAAACAAGTATCTTTCTTGAAAACTTGATGATGAGATCCCAGATAATCAGTAACCTAGGGCATACTGCTATGGATGCAGAAAATGCAGTCAGGAAAGCTTTCCTTGGATGATAAAACTTGAAATGAGTCTCAACATCCAGTCATTAGCTTTCAAAGCCCCATCCAGTCACAGAAATGTCTTCTTGCTGTTTCCCCCTCAGCGCTATATTTATTAGGAGGTAAGAATGTGATGCAGAAGCCAGAACCTGAAGGTGTTTAGTGTGCTGTGATTCAGCTGCCTGGCAAAAGATCTTACTTTGGCAGTCCCCAGACTGGTCTTGTGAAGTATTCCTCAGGGAGGGAGATTTCTTTCCAGAACTGTCCTCCTTTGGTGTGACCATCTGCCTCCATATAGTCATTTGGGCAAAAATAGAAATTACAAGCAGAAAATTGCTCTGTTGCCAGATTAGCTGCAGAATTCACACTGATGCTTTACTCTCTCAGGGGGATTTAGTGCCAGGGCTCTTTGCTGGGGATAAAACACTGTGTCATACTTTCCCTTCCTGTCGGTGTTGGATTAAAAACTAAATCCTGCTCATTTTGGTTTCAGAAGTAGTCCCAAAGGATTTTGGTAGGATTAATTGCATATGAAAAGCAAGTAGGATTTGGCATTCTGTGTACACTGAAAATTAGACAGAGGTAAACATTATCAAAAGTTGTAACTTATTGATGTTATTTCGGCTTGTTTTATGATCTGAATCTTTTCTGCTGAATACTTAAAGATGCTCATGGAACTTCAGAGAAGTCACGTCTCTGAAAGGAAAAGGGAAGAAGTTTGTATATGTAGGACCTTAATTATCAATGACATTAAATAGCTATTCAAGTCCTTCTCCCTTCCTGAAGTTAGACACATATGTAGGTTGTTGAATTTGGGACTTAACAAAGAACTCTATTCCTTTTTTTTTTTTTAATCACATGGACATTTGTTTTTTTCTGTAGTTTTTCCTTTATAATATTCCAAGGCTTTTTCTGGGGAGAGGATGCAAAACACCTTTATGATACATTACATCATAATGCCCTGAAAAAACTTTTGTTTTATGGATTTAGAGTTTCAGAACAAATTTTAGTTCTGTGGGTAGTGTGGGTGAATGTAGGGATTAAGAGCTCCAGAAGTAAAAGTCAATACCTGATAAACTTGGAAGTTACAGTATCAGCTGTTCTAGATATTTTTGTGATGAGGGACTGGAAGAAGTTCTGTCAAAACAGACCTAAACAATTTTTTAACCCTCTAATCTTTTGTAATCTGTTCTGTCTGGGTTTTCTGTGAGATTATTTCACCTGCCTCAGTCTCTGACCTTTTTGATGTTACCCCAACTTATAGTTAAGGGTTGATTTTTGAATGTTGTGTGGAATCTGTTTCAATTACTTGCTCCCATGCAGTTTTAACTGAGTTTATAGTACTCTAGAAGGATCTTTTGGGGAATTTTATCTTTCCTAGGGAGGGAATGGAGGGAGTCTGGGTGTCCAGGTGCCCTGGGAGGACACAGCACACGTGGGCAGGGAGATCAGTTCAAAGACAATGTCATTTACCCAAATCCTTCTGAGTGCATGGCCCTAAAGTGCCTTAGGGATACCATCAGTTTTCAGAAACTAATTTCAAGTTTCAGAAGGTCAGCAGTAATCTTGGATGGAGCCAATGGGCCTGTGTGAAGGAGTGGGGAGGAAATGCTGTTTGATACCTTTAGCTACAGGGTTTCTGTGTAATAGGGGTTTCTTGTTGCTGTTATTTTTCTGTCTTAAAGGTAAGGGTAAATATTTCACAAGGGTAACATCCAGTCTGTCTTGAATGAGCTTTGCCTTGGGCTAGAAAGAAGCAAACTGCATCTGAGGCTGTCCCTCGTTCAAGAGAGACTTTGTCTGCAACAGCTTTTGTACAAGTTGTGTAACAGCTTGAGCAACAGCTTTCAATAAATAAGAAGTTTCCCTTGTACGTTCTGCTCCCTGAAGCTCTTTGCTCCACCCGTCACCACTGTCCTTCATCGATTCCCCTGCAGGTCCTTCAATACCTGCCCTCTGTCTCCTTGTATGGTGGAGTGTGATCCTTGCCTAGTCCTTAGGTGCTGTTACTAATACTCTTGGGAAAGAGAAACACAGGATCAGTACTTCAGCTGCATTTTGAAAGCTTCCTATAAAATGAGTTTGAGTGAAATCCAAGTCCGTGGTTCTTGACCTGAATCTTTTGTTCCAAGGAAACACACTCGCTTCCTGAATAAACTAAAATGACCTAAAATTACATAATTTGGCTTTCCCTTGGGACAAAGGCACAGTGCTCTACTTGTCTGTATCTCTATATTTGCCATCTTTTTCAGCCCAGAAGGTTTTATGGGAGCATAGGTAATAAATCCTACATGATAACTTCCTTACTGTTATTGCATGATCTGGGGTGATACAGTGTCTGTCTCAGATATAGACAGCAGAGCCAACACCAGAGCTGGATGTGAAATAATCACTGTGGTGCTCTTTGCCTCTAATTCCAGGCAGAGAGGAGACCTGATAAATGGTTTAAATGCTGAAGTATGTAATGCACTGTTAGTTTTCTGTGGGAATCCCTCAAATTGTATTTAGGTACTTGTCCATCATATGGTCTACTGATTGGTTATTAAAAAAACTTTCAAGAACCAAAGGCATAATTTCATGTAGGTTGATATGAAGAAGGCACAGTGTTTGTGATATGCTGGTATTTTAAACACTTTTGCATCAACAAACTCATAAAAAAAGGGAAGAAATCTTGATATAGTTTTTCAAATTAATTGTTGAGCTTTTCCTTTGAGTTATCCTGATTTGATTTCAGAAGTTCCCTAGTCTTTTGTTTCAGCCTGTCTTCTCTGGATATTGATAGTGATAGATGATCCAATTACTTAATCCTTTCATGCATCCTTTCACTTTTAGCAAAGCAGCAAGGTGCAAAATCAGAGCGTGTTTAAGACAGTTTTAGTCCTCATTTTTAGCTGTGGTACATTACCTCTACAAGAAACAGCTGAGAGTATGTGAAGCATAACTACTTGAATGAAATCTACTACATATTTTAATTCTCAGTGCTTGGTGTGTTGTATGCAGAGCTATTTACTGATTAATATTGCTTTGCAATTAGCAGGGAAATGGGAAATGTGAAGTAGTCCTACAGGAATTGCAACAATCTGGAGAAGCAAGCCTGTTATTTTCATTCTTCGACAAAGTACACCCACTCCCCACTGTATGAGGATACATTTAATTTTTTTTTTCAGCTATGCCTTATTGATTCCACAGTTGTAATGTTTTCCATTGAGTTTGTTACCAAATCTGCACTGCTCTGATCTTGTGGCATCACATTTAGGTTTTGAACTGCGTCACTGTCTTGCCATCTGTTAAGGCCCTGCGTCTGCTGAGCACTATCCTGAGAGAGGGCCAGTCGCTGGCCAAGTCAGAGAGGGTGACAGATTTTTAATTATGCAGACAGGATGGGAGTGGTGGGGGACTGAACAGTGAGTGGTGATTGCTCAGACAGTGGCTGTGCCTCTCAAACAGCCTGCTAACAGCGCTGCAGTCCTACCAGGAGTGGCTGATGATGTGCACAGGGAATGGCTCTTTGGGGAGGAGCTGAGGGCAGCGGGCTCCTTGGGGGGAAGCTGTGATTGACACATGCCTGGTGAGTCAGAAGTCCCAGTGTGGGCTGAACCTATAGCTTCTTGGTTTGATACCTGAGAAGGCCTATATGAATCACTCCTTCCTGTATTTTCCGTTGATTGTATTCAGCTTAGGCCACTTAGGAACTGATGATGAAGAGATTAGGTGTACACAACCCCTGCCTCTTAGACGACCACAATCTTCAGACCATTTTGCACCAGCAGGTTGCTGGGTGCTCCCTTGGCCAGGCTCCACATGTGGATCTCCATTTCATCAAAGGAGACAGGAGGGAAGAGCCCCAGCAGCTCAAAGCAGGTCTGCTGTTTGGTCGGGTCAAAAATCCCCCAAGCTTTAATTGGAACTTGTTCTGCTTTATTCTTTCCATGCCTTGATGAGTGTACTTGGAAGGAAAAAGGGATTAGAAACTTCTATAACAGCCCTAAGGAGCAGAGCTTTGCAGGGATTGTGACTGTGTAATTTAAGGCCAGTCTGGGGAGGGACTGTGAGGGTTTACCATTCCCTTGGAACTGCTGTGGCAGATAGGGCATCGAGTGAATTTATCAGGACGTAAGAAGGAGGATTCCATCTCTAGGCAACAAGGTTGCCTGCAAGCTGTCACACTGAGTCTGGGTCCTCCGAGAATGCTGCCAACGCTGCAGGACCTGAGGGCTGGGACAAGGCAGGGGCTGTATATTGCAGGAATGTGATACATCTCCACCACCATGCCTGGAGGGCTGGGGAAGAGAGATTGTTCTGATTCTGCCTTTTGAAGCATGACTGTGGCTCAGTTGAGGCACATTACAGGAAGAGATTAGATTTATGGTCTGGAGCCTTTCACAAGTCCTAAGCTCTCCTGGCTAATGTTTTTCATTTCAGTACTGGCTCCTCTTACTGGAGTGTTTTTAATCAGGGGTTTCTTTTGCTAAAGAACTTGTACTTTTACCTGGCATAATGGAAAGAAATGACAAGAAAGACTGAGTTTTTGTTTTCTTTTCATCTCAGTTCTGCCATTCTGCCACGTCTGGTACTGAATGAAGCAGTAAATTAATTTCTTCACTGCCTGGGCTGTGGGATGGCTGCAGGTGCTCTGTGCCTACCTGGTGGGTGCTGCCTGCCCTGGGAGGAGGGAGAGGCCTGGTTTCTCACACACGGAGCCAGCTGCTGGAAGTGTGGGGATAGGAGGGCCCCAAAGCCCTGCATTTCTGCATTGTGGGACTTGCTGTGCACTCAATGCAAAATGTTCAACCCCAGAGCTTTTTGCCAAGAATGCTCTTGGCTTGCTGATTAATGCATTAACTGGTTAAAATAGAAGGTAAGTTGTTGACTTGATTTCCCCTCTGTTGTGTGCCTCATTAGACTGCACTAGTCCGTGTTACGACTTCTGAGATTTTCTCATCTGTTGATGTAAATATAGTCAATGAAATCAAATCCTTATGGGAATTTAATTTGCTGAGTCATCAGATCTCTCATGTTGCTTGATTATAGCCTTGTTGTCAGAGCCAGGCTTAATGTGCTTTAAATTACTGGCTCGTTACTGGCTTCTTTAGTGTGGAGCTGAGGGTGTCTTCACAATGTTACAGAGATAGGAATTTACTGTCTAATTCTCAGAGAAAGAACTGTTCCTGGCTGATACAAAGGTAGCTTACTGGAGAAATTTCAATAAAATTAGGGGGGTTGATTGTTCTGAGGCTTTTTGTTTGTTTGTTTTTGAAAAAGGAGAGGTGTGTATTTTTCAGCGTGGGATCAGTTGGAAAGGCATTGCAAAAGCGAGCTTCTGAGTCAGCAAAGAGCTGTCCAGGTTAGGAATTGGAATGAATGGTACAAATTGTTTTGATGAAAACAAATGAGTCTATAAATGTACCTGTTTAGGCTAATAAATTTTTTCATAAGTATTCCTGCCATGTCCTGGTTTGACTCTGCCAAAAACCTTTGCTGTTGAAGAAAAAATAGAGGAGAATTTGGACAATTTAGGTGAAATAAGGGCGGGAAAGGAGAATTTAATGGTGTCTTGAAACGGTAATTCCAATTAATTGTGACTTGTAGCCAAAATAAATGGTGCAGTTCTACAAATGGGGAGGCAAATTTTATGGGATAATATGCCAGGTATCATTGGCAGTTTTGTCTGTGCTTTCATCTGCTTTGCTAATGTGAATAAGCTTTAAATGAGCTGTCTTCAGAAGATTTCCCTCTACTGTACAGTGGCCTGTGCAAGATGATGCTCAGGCTTAGACATTTGTGGCTTTATAACTAATTATAACCTTCTCAATGTGGGCTCTGGTGGACAATAAATCCAATTATCTCTTCAGATCCCCAGGCCAATACTGGAGGGCTGTGTGCAGAGCAGAAAATGGTGCTAGTTAGTATTTGCTAAAACCTGTAACAAACATAACTGGGTTATTTGAACATATTACTGTTACAGTCCTCTCTATATGAAAGATCAGCACATGGGAAGGTTTCTTTGTCAGGAATATCTGATTTAAAAACTGAAGAAAAATATTCAATCCCATCTCTAGATTTATCCAGTATTAATATTGCTGGCTCAGCATACTTACCCAGACTATGAAGATAGTAAATGAAGTGGTTTTTCCCTGGAAGATCAGAGCTCTGTGCGTCAGGTGTGTGTGTACTGCTGGGCTGGTCTCACCTCTGGGGAGGTCCCAGTGTGGGGTTGTTTTCTGCCCTCCTGCCATGGTGCCTGGTAGGCTGGCTCAGTACAGCTCCTCAGAGCCTCCTTCAGAAGGTGCAATGCTGAAGTGCCAGGTGTACTAAAGGACAGGCAAGCAAAGCAAGTGTGGAGAGAGGGCATTGATGGATGGTGCTGGTGGATGGAGAGAAGTGATGGATTTCTTCTGGCTGACACAGCAGGGACGACTGGGATGGGAGTCAGGAACACTGAAAGTGGTGAGGGGGCTTTTTTTTTTGTTTGTTTAGGATCGTCTATATCCCCATGACAGTGACAGAAAGAAGGTCATGAAATCTTTATTGTTAAGAGATTCTTCCAGGAGAAAAAAAATTACAGTTTTTACATAATTGTAATGATATTTAGTTGAGGGGAATAACAACCTTTAAAAAAAAGTTGTGAACACATTTCTACTGCTAAGCCAGCATTAATTTTTTTTTTAACAACACTTTTTTTAATTTGTTGAACAGCCAAAAGCCATTTTGGAGATAACCCAAGGAAATAAACTTTCTGCAGTAGGTAAGTCAGAGGTTATAAAACATCAGCATTCTAGTGACTGTAAAAATATCATTATTATTGAATTACTTCACGAGGTCATAAAGGAGATATTTTAAAAAAAAATTCTGAACGTATGCTCTCTCACTGCTTACAATTTGAATTTCAAATTTAAAGTATTTTAATACACACTTGTAGGGATAATGACTATTCTTGTCCTCATTGGGGTCCTTATTTGAAAAAGTCTGAGTGGATAATAAGTGTGAGTAGGTATCTAGACAGCAGGGTCAGTAATAAGAGCACAACTGCTGTCTGGTAATGACTGCGAGCCACGTTACAGAAAGAGAAATTAAACAAGAGAAACAATGGCTTCTAATTACACAGCGAAAAAAAACCCTGGCTGCTTGTTTACAATACACAGCTGAAAGTATGTTGCAGTGAGGGCAGGAGGAGATATAACCAGGAACTGGGAATGGGTAATTAAAAAGTACCACTCATATTGATATTTTGTCTCTAGTATTGCCTGGTTTCACATACTCTGTAAAATTTTCCATCGACCCCGGGAATTCTGCCCATGTAAGGAGTGATGTCACCTGCCAAGGAGGCAAGGAGGTAGAGAAAAAAGTGATTTCTCCTGAGTCTTCAAAGAGAATATTGATGTAACCTGATGGTAAATATAGAAAATGTGAGTTAGTAATCTTTGGGAGCTTGATCCTGCTGGTCAAAACTGTCCAGTGTTCTCCTCCCGTGATTGTACTGGTGTGTGATTTGCTTGCCTTAAGATGAGGCTTAGCAAAGCTCCTTTAGTTTTAATACTGCTGCAGCTGCAAGTCAGGTTTAAAAGTCTTGACACATTTTCTCTTAGTTCTAGGAGGGGAAAAATAATGCTTTTAGCATTACATTTCTAAGGATTAGGGACTAGACTGTATCATTAATATTCGGGAAAGGTACTGACTTGTGTCAAGTTGTCAATTACAAACATATCAACCAAAATCAGCAGCAGGGAAAACGTTGATAAAACTAATAGAAAGTGGTTTATCAAAGAAAGGTGCAATTTTGTTGGAAACACATTTTGGTTGACTTGTGATTTTGATTAAAAAGATAATGTGATTGCTGACGGACCTTGTCTAGGACAGAGCAATCATACTCATTTATCTTGCCTTAGAAAAAGATGCTGATAATCTTGTTGAAGGGAAGAGTAACATTAAAAGCATGAGCAGAAGAATACAAAAGTAGAGGGATAAGCATTTCCATGGAGAGGAAGTTGAAAGCGTTGGAAACTGCAGTTCTGTGGGAATTGTCACGTACTGTCTTATTCTCATGTATAGCTAAAATACAGTTTTAAAGTGAATAGGATTGCAGAGCAATCAGAATTTAGTGTTGTGATATATTAGGGAAGATGTTTGCATCTTGTGCAGTGATGCAGCTGTGCTGAGGCAAATATATACTTCATCACATGATTTTGTTTTGCATACTCCTTGGTTAAAGTTAAGATACTTTTCAGTAGAATTCCTTTTCTGATTTGCAAATCTTGTTAGAGAAAGGGGATAAATGTCAGCAGTAGGGAAAGAATGACAAGATTGGCCTTTATGCCCAGAGACAGCCTCTTGTCTGCACTCAACTTGTTTGTGACAGAAAAAGTCAGAGAGGTAAAACCTCCAGTGAAGCACTTGCATCTCACTTCACAAATCAATTCCCAGATATCCCCAGAGGATTTGCACTCTAGCCCTGTACAGACACCCTGACAGGAGGGAGAGAATGCACTAGACTTAATTCCACTGTCTGCAGTCTATGCTTATATACTCATACCATGGCATGAGTCTCATGTACTACTAAAAGATGCATGTTCCCCATATTTCTCTATTTTTGAGGTTCTCAGCAGTTATTAGAACAAGTGGCTTATGGATTAGTGTGTCTGTCATCTGCCCTTTGATGGATTACATGCCTGGTGTTATCTTTAGCACAAAATGTTTGTGGTGTCACTTGTAAGAGTTAACTGATGTAAACTGGACCTGAAACAAAGGGAACTGTAGGAATTGACACTAGAAAGGATATGTCTCACTGTCTCTGCTATCTGCTAATTGGTTCATAATATATGCTATTAGCAGATAGTAATTTGGGCCAAAAATAACTTTTTCAAGTGAGGGAAAATAGCGGCAGAAAATTTCTGTTTTGAAAATGACTTCTGGCATTTCCTATATTCCCATGTTATCCACCCCACTGGCAACAATTCTTTCATTGCACCTTGTTTTTACATCTTGCATGTCTGATATCTCAGCTGAAACCAGCAATGAAATAAGAGAGCCAAAGGTCCTGATCTGGAAAATCTTGTTTACAAATGTGTGCACTACTTTTGCAGGGCATGCAGCTCTCATTCGTCTTTAGAGTGTTCCCTACTATGATTGAACACTCAGAACTTCTGATTTGTTCAGTCTTTTGTCTTCTATTTCCTCCCTTTCATCAGCACTGTATTGGTTTTCCTCCCTAACAAAATGAAAAATCTTCTGTGTGCTTGGCAGTTGGATTTTTCTGTTCCTAGAATTTTTCCTTCTTTTGTTTCAAAGCATGGTGTATTTGTTTCTGCTGCCCCGATTAGATGGGAATGTCTCAAATAGTCTTGGATGGATTCTTGCAAATCTTGTGGTGTGCAGATAATGAACAGAGGCACAGAGGCAAGTGACAAGGCTGCAGAGGATTCACTGGCAGAACTGGGAACTGTTGTGTTTTAGTCACTAGGCCATTTTGCTCACTGCATCAAGGAATAAATTCTCAATTTTCATAGTAACCCTTTTAAAATTTTTCTTGGATTATTTTTGGCTTTGAAGTGAATTCAGAAGTACATGTCTATTTTTTTTACAGAAGGCTTGGTTTTGAGGGCAAGTTTCTGTTCTAGACCTGTTTCACAACATGGCTTTTGTTGATTGCTGTCCCAAAAGACCAGGAGAGGGAGACTGGGATAGGGATGAGTGGCAGGCAGAATGGGAATGGTCCCTATCCTTGCTTCCCATGTTTTGGGTTTTTTTCTACTCTTTTTCCCCATTGTTATTTGTCTGTAATGAGTCCCACTTCTGCTGTTTCCTTTCTGCTTTCTTCTCCTGTTTATCCTGTTCTTTCCTGCATCAGTGGAGTGCTGTCTCCTTCCCATATCCAGGATAGCTTACTGACCTGTCTCTGGAGTGCAGCAGACTCTATTTGTGACTTCACTTAAGGTCAGGAGCTACATGTGGCCTGTAGCTGGTCTCAGCTTCTTCCTTTTGGCTGTCATGGTTTAGCTCCTCTGTGTTATGGGACACAGTGGGACTGAGAGGATGACTTTTCTCCTGGACTGGAAGGTACAGAAAGCAAATGTCACACCAGATGGGTGTTGCCAGAGGGACACAAAGGTACTCACCACTGTTTCAAGATCTTGATGAGTTATGGCATTATTGTCCATGGGGACAGCTGCTAAAGGATTTCCTAATCTGGCATGCAGCCTGTGTAATGTATCATCTGTATTTGTGAAAAAGCAAATGGCAGACAGTGATGCATAGAGTATCAGAACATAACTGAAATAACCCTATTAGACTTTCAGGGTCTAGCAGAATTGGATTGTGTTGTGTGCACAAGTACTGTTACAATAGAATGAGGCATTTTCTGTGTTCCAAATAATAGAAAAGGTAAATGTATACGGACGTGTTTCAGGAGGGACAGGCAGCTGACCCTCCCTTATTTGGGGGCGCATACCTCAGCTGCAGGTAAATGGGGGTCACACTGTCAGGGAGATCTGGTCTGGCACTGCATGGCTCCAGCTTGGCTCTGGCAGGATTTACCAGCTGTGGTTCTGGCAGGCTTGAGCTAAGGGAACCAGTCAGATGTGAGTGGTTCAGCTTTATGCCTGGTGTCAGCCCTGCTGGATGCAGGCTGGCTCTGGGCCCAGCTGCTGCTGGCTGGACCGTTCGTGTGGGTGGGATGCTGTGACAGCACAGAGTGCCCTGCTGAGGGGAGCCCTGGGCTGGGCCCTGCCGAGGGTGCAGAGCTCCGGGGTCCCTGGAGGGGGACACTTGCCCGGGTGCTGGCCGATGCCTGCAGGCTGGCATGGCGCTGCTGCTCTCACCCTGCCTCAGGGCAGGCGGCTGCGCGGCCCTGGCTGCAGGCGCTGGATAACCCCCAATGGTGCAGATATGTGCAGCCTCTTTGGGCTGGGACAGGGGCAGAAGGAAATGCAGGGCTTGTCTGGGAGCAGACAGTACATATTCTGGGTAAGGTTTCTTCAGCTTTCTTCAGGAAAGCAAAGCCTGGGAATGGATGTGTTACCTTAGAGATATGCCTAAAGAACAAACTCCAGGGAAAGTTTTGCTAGATAGATGTTGGCACAAGTAATGGGCATGAACTGGCAATGAATAAGTTTGGATTGGAAGTCAAGTTCCTCACTGTCAGAAGAATAACCCTTTCGGACAATATAGCAGAAGCAAGAGAGGAATTCAAGAGCTATCATTTAAAGAAATTATCTGAAATGGGCCTGGTAGCAAGTGGTTTGAGATTGTATCAGAAAGGACCTTAGTCCCATGTGCTTCATTTGCAAACTATTCAGCATGATTTTTGTGAGCTCAGACTGGATGAATGCAATACTAGAGAGAGAAGGAATCAACAAGTAATCATGAAACAGCAATTTTTATTGTTAGTGTAATTATGTTTTCTGATGATGTAGTGAATACAGAAGTTTTCTCATGAGTGAACAGTAGAATCAAACAGGTGAGGTTACTGCAGATTAGTACCTAATTCTTCTCACTTGTGTCACTCCTGGGTTTAATAATTTAATGGAGTCTCTGTCTTGCAGATTTTATTTTTCTCACTTGTATCCTTGTCAAATCAGGAGTTTATTGTCCTCTACAAATTTCTTGCTTATGTTTACTGAATGCTCAGTGGATGCCAGAGATAAAGCTGCCTGCTTTAGGGTGGCATTCAGAAACTCAAGTTTCCTTTAATTTCTGATGATTTTTAATAACTTGTGAAAATTATTACATATGAAACTGCTGAAGTGACAGGAAAAACACAGGAACCACAGCCTTTTTCAACAGAATACTGAATAAAATATGTAAGAGGCCTATGAGATTCTGGCTTGTCACCAGAAGAGACAACATTATAATGCAAGACTTAGGCTTTTCAAGATTTAAAATCTCCTGTTTTGTGAAATGTAAATGTTGAGGTTATTGTTGTATGGAGGCCATTAGAAATTAATATGTAGCTATCCCTTCTTGCTGGGTAGTACATTAGAACTCTGCAGAGGAAATTATTTGCCTGAATAAAACAATTTACTTAGATGTAAAGTTTTGATGTAGACCTAGGTATTGGATTTGGTGTCTGTCTTCTCATTCAAAGAGCTAGGAGTCTGCATCCTGGCTGAGCCGTGGTTTTGTTGCTTTTTTCCTCTATGGCGTTGCAACAGAGTTTTGTCCATGATACTCTAGAGAGCGATTTATTCCATTTCTAAATGCTATTCTCATTAAAACAGGATTCTATGTTAATTGATATGCATTACCCCAAAAATTGAGGGTTTCTGAAATAACTGTTTGTAAGCAGAGTATAAATTATGTTCAACTGTCTGGGGAAGAAAAGCGAGTGGCTCTTCTATGTGCTAGTAATCTCAGCCTTAAAAATAGAATTGCCTTTACTTACAACTTGGATTTCATTTGCAATTAAAGCTGTAGAAAGAAATCTGATTCCTAAGAATCAAATGAAGTTTTGTATGTGAGAAAAATATTATGAGCATCTGAAAGAAAGATATTTAAATAAGCTTCTCATGAGTCACTCTGTGGACCTTAAGTCCTCAGGTAGGATAAGATTTGAATATGAACCATTCCTGATCCTCTAAAGCATCTCTAAATCTATAGTTAATGTGAAATTGCTGCATTTACTGAAATAATTGGGGTAAATTCTTGCTCAAAGTGTGGCTTTCATAGGCCTACCTATATATAAACTTAATATATTTAATTTGGTTGAAACTTCTTTGTTCAGTAGTCTCATTTTCAGTTTAGTATCAGCATATTCTTGACTGACTTCTAAAATCAAATTGCATCTGAGTTAACTCTTTGTAGCCTTCCATACAGAAATAATTAGCTTGGTTTAAAATAGTTACACTTCCTTTAGATAATGTGACTCATTTTGTAGACAAGGCATCAGCATAAATAATAGCCCTGTTTAGGCTCAGAGATGGTTACTGGTAAAGAGTACATGCAAAATACTACTCTGTGCCAGGGCAAAACAGATTTTCATCAATAACTGCACAAATGGTTCTTCTCAAGAGAGCACTTGGATTTCCCTTCCAGTCAGTGGATGCCGTCAGCATCCAACTGAAAAGTCAGGTTTTAAAATCTGGTGTGTTTAGAGGACCCAGAGGAAAGCATAAACATAGACTGAGGAGGATTCTACTGGTTTGGCCAGATACTGCAGCACTTGCTTTGTGCTGGGATTTGTTGGATTCCTGTATTTCAAGTACTGAGGCACAGAAGTGTTATGAATAATTGTGGCATATGAGAGCCCAGAATGGCAAGACAGGATTCTGGCAGAGTTATGTATTTGCTGTCTCCTTAGAGCCATAGACCCAAGCAAGCTGTCTTTTATTTCATCTCAGTTTTCTGAGCTACTGTGATTTGCTTTTGGTATTTGCATGTCAGCTGCTGTCTGACTGCCTGTTGCATTCTGATATGCAGAAGAAACTGTGATTCAGCTTGCCAAAAGTATAATTTCAGAGACCAGCTCCTTATGGCTGTCTCAGCCCACATCCAGATTCAACAAGTACATGTGAGGTAGCAGATCTGCATATCAGCAAAATTTCAAAAGTTCCAGACTTCAGTGTGGATTTTCCTTTAGTTGGGCGATTGTAGAATTGAGTTCCAGCTCTTGCCTTGGAGCAGTGTAGATTTTAGGGTCATTATTCCTGTAAATATTGAGCTTAACTAATATTCCATAATGTCCATATTCACTAGTGAATAAGAGGCAGTGAACATCCTTTGCTGCTACATGGCTTTGTGCTCCTTAGTTTGCTCTTTTTTACTATGGTGTAGTTGTGAATCCCTGTTGTATTCTTTGGAGAGGCTGCTCAGCAAAGCTCAGTGTGCTCAAGCATATTGCAAGAAGCTTCTCCCTCTCCTTATCTACATTTCTAATGAACTGCAGGTGAGTGTCCATACTGCCCTTTCCTCTGATGCCATAACTTCTTTTCCCTTCTTGGTTCCATCTCCTTGTAGTGACTACTCATTCCAGGCATGCCGCTCACTCTATTTGGTCAATCTGGCCATATTTGCTCCTTTCAGTACTGATTTCCCTTATTAGCTGAATTACTGCAAGAATCCCCTTCTCCCCTCTCTTTTTAGTGTAAACCATGTTTGTATTTAAGTACCGGAGATTGTCATAATATGGATATTGGATATTGCTTTGGCAAGAAGCATCTCTCAAATATATTTGGATTTGTAATTATGTCAGTTATATTTTTTATATCCCTATGTTATGTGTATTTATATCTATGTGTGTGTGTGTTTGAAATCAGCTTTTTCCTGAGTTAAATATGTTTATAGCTATAAAAGCTCCAGATTATCCATTTAAGCAACCTTGCTGTTGTGATTAGGTGAATTTAAAGCCTGGTGTCTTCACTCTTCCCAAGGCCTTTTGAACAAACATCTGAGCAGTAGTAGAGTCCTGATGACTTCACTGAGACCTCATGTGTGCTCAGAGGACAGTTAGTGGATCAGAAAATAGATAGTTTAAAATCAACCACAAAATTCCATGTAGCATTCCTTTTATTTCCATGTACTTTGCATATTTTCCACTCTCGTGTTTCTTCCATAATTTACAATATGCTTTTTTTTTTCCACTTGAAAAGTGGTTTGTAGTGATGGGGGAAGAGTATGTCTGAAAACAACTGAATATGTCATGGAAAAGATAAAACAAGCTGTATAAAAATACTTATGATTGCACAAAACTTCCAAGTGGAAATGTGAAATTTTTTTTCCCCAATCTTTAAGATGCTTTTTGAGTTACAGTAACACTGGAGTAAAAAATAACTTGATTATGAGTTAGATATGCGGGTCTCATTATCATCAAGATTTAATGATTGGCTTCTCCAGTCCTATAGAACTTGTTCATTAAAGTCTTTATCTAGTTATGGTACAACAAGTTTTGCTTGGTGCACAGCTGGATCCTGTCTGTGGGCCTGTAAAGTCAAAGGACAGTGTCCTAAACAAAAGACTGGCTGGTGTGTAATTGGCTTAAATTACAAATTCAGTAAGGAGAATACAACAGCTTTAATTGAGCCATTTTTTAATCTGCCTCTTTAGCTTTGCTTAAAAAAACTATATCAGGTATATCTACACAGAGCAGGAGATCAGCTCATTATATTCTCTCTGAAAGCTGGTCTTAAATTTGCAATCCCATCCTTGGCATGACTTATTATATACTTAATGCTGTAGAGCACTGCAGAATCATAGCAAGAGGCCATATGGCTTTTCTAAGGAGCACTTTTTTCATCCTAAATTCTGGAGGAAAACAATGTCATCGGAGTGCTTACATTTGGTGTGTTTGGCTAAGAATCATGGGGGGATTGGGGAGGTAAATGGAACAGACAAAACTTGAAACTAGAACAAAAAAAAAAGAAATAGACAAAGCATTAGGGAGGCTTTGAACAGAACTGTGGTGGTGTGAGCGGTGAAGAGACTGAATTAGGGACAGGACGCTTTGTCTCTCTGCCCATCAGGTTTCCAGCAGCTCTAGAGCAAGAGTTGGGATCTCTTCCTGGTATTCTGCCTTGTGCTGGGGGCTCAGTGGTGGTGGCAAGTCATCTTCTCTTTAACTGTGGGTGAAATAGGAATGAAGCACTCACCTTGTTCTCAAGGAGATGAAAGGTTTGTTTGTTTGTTTGTTTGTTTGTTTGTTTGTTTAGGCATGTTAGGATGCCTCAGGCAAACTGGCCTTACTGTGATGAAAGAGTTTCTGTTAAATGTGTGACATTGCTGTGTGAACACTGACTGTTGTGTTCCTCTCTCTCATCTCCTCCTTGTTTTGGGAGTTGTCTGTTGTGAGGAGGAAAAAGGAGAAGGACCATTCTGGGAGAGGCCTTCAAAGTCAGTGCTGAGACAAGCAGAGCAGGCCAAGGTGCTCTGCAGCTCACCTGCCTTCACCCAGGGGCTGTGGAGAGAGTGAGCACGGGTAATGTCACATCTCTGGTGTATCTGTAGCAGCTGCACCAAGGTTGTGCATGTCTGTGCTCAAATAGCAATGCAGAGATCCTCAAAGATGTGTACAAAAGAAATCCAAATTTGCAATTCCACCAGAATACTGGATATTTCACTGATTATCAAGAGTGAAAGTATGCATTGAGTTTCCATATGGATTTGTGCCTGTTTTCTAACACATGGCTAATTCCTGATGAACTTATCTACTTGGAACCCAACTAATTGCAATTTTTTGGCTGCTGCCTTATCACCCATTTTGGAATTCCTCCTGTGACAAGGGACTTGGCTGGGAATATTTGTTGGCTGCAATGGAGAAATCGACTTTGAGCGGTTCACTTGGTAAATTACAGGCTATGCTCCTAATTATAAACACACACTTGTGGGAACATAATCATACAATCCCCTGAGGTATATCTGGATTGCTGCATCCAGATTTTGAAAGCTAGAGGGTAAGATACTGGTTTTTCTTTAACATTAAATTATGAAGTGAAAGCCAGGGGCCTGAGGTCACACGGATCAATTCATGCTGTGCTAGCAAAGTAATGAAAGCCTGCTTTGAAGAAACACAGGAAAATCTGCCTTCCCCATAAATATCAACCTGACCATCAGAGCAGCTATTTAATTCTTGAATCCTTCCTCCTTGTCACAGGGCAAGGATCCCTGGAGGATGTCAGTCCTGCAGTAAACTGTAATCACAGAAGACGGCTACTACCCTGCAATAACCTGGTGAAGGCTCCAAGGCCAGGAAGCAGCAATGGCAGCACAGAGGGAAGGCTGAGGTGTGCCAGTGTTTCATTTCTGTAATGGGTAACCCCCTGCTTAACCAACAGCTGAAATCAGAAAATGCCAATTTACACCAGGTGGTTTTGGGTGAAACATCTCACTTTTCTACCATAGGGCAGTGTGTAGGCTGCCCCTCGGAAGCAGCACTGCAGGCAAGGCACTGTAACCTGGATTATTTTGGTCTTGGAGCTGAGTCCTCTTAGAGCTGCAGTCAAGGAGCCACTCAGTGCTGCAGCCCATTCTCAGGGAGCACACCACGAGACCAGTGTATCCTCTCACATGAGCTAACAATTTGCTTCTCATTCCTCACTTCCTGACATAATTTTATCCAGTGGGACAATGAGGCTGATTCTATTTTTTTCTCCCAACAAATATTTTTGGGTTTTCCCAACAAATATTTTTTTTTTCCTCCCTGGCTTTGCTCAGCAGAGTGCAATTGCCTCTCTGATTTACTTTTTAGTCCTTCAGCTGGCACTGACTGTGTGAGGACAGCTATCAGAACAGTGTTATGGGTCTCATAACCCAGTTTCTCATGGTGGTCTGTCCTCTTAAAAGACTACCAATAGTCAGATTGCAGCTTCCCAACTAAGGGTTGGTGATAACCTTCTGGTGTATCCTTGAATCTTGGGTCACTGACATCTGCATTGACTTCCATGCTTACAGCAGTTTCCAGCACTCAGCTGGTGATGAGACCTGCTGGGATAACAACACGTATCAAATCCTCTGCTTTTAAGATTTGTGGCTTGTTCTTCCCGTCACATTAGCAAAGACATTGTGGAGAAAAAATGAACTGCTAGAAACCTAGGATTGCTGGAAGCATTAAGAATTTTGTGTAAAGGCAGCAGAATCAGGTATTTTCTCTTGGGAGGAAATGATATTGCGTAGTAGGAAAAAAAAATCTAGGCGGCTAAAATATTAATGAAATGTTGCTCCTATTAATGTTGAAATTGTTGAAAGGCTGCATATTAATAAGGACTGTATTTCCTTTAATCTTGTCTGCAAAGTCAGAGTCTTCTAGTTTTCCTGTGAGGTTCTAAACAGATTCAGCAGGTTTGCTTTTGGAGCACTGCTACTTTGGTTATTAACTCCATTTTGCTCTGTGACTTGTCAGAGAGTCTTTGTTTTGTTCATGGTTACATCTCATGAGCTAGCAGATGTTTGGTGTGTTTTTCCTGAGCTGTGAAATTCTACTGAAATGGTTTGGGTATCTATCCAGAACTTTCCTTTTCAGTACCTTAGAAAGAATTACTGTAAAGCAAACTGACCATCACATTTGTTTATTGCACATACATTCACACATGTATAAAATCCATATATCTGTTTGCCATGCTTCTGATACAGCGCACAACCGTCTCAATAAAAAAATGCTTTTTGCAGTCTTGAAACTGACTTTTCTTACTATGATATTTCCCCTTGCTCAGTGATATAGTAAAGGGGTTTTCATGTAACTGAATCATATTGTATATAAAGAAAGGAAAATGACAACATTTAAAATATTTTTCCTTGCTTCCTCAGAAGAAAAAAATTTGTTTTTTTCTGTCTGGATTTTACACATTCAAAAAGAAACTAACTCCTGTCACACATCAATCTGTTTGCTGGCAGAACTTACTGTGATATATTAATGCAACACAGCTCAATTACGTACAAGTTCTGAAGTTCAGTAAGTGTTACCATGCCCTGAATAGAATTTCATGTACTTTGGTAAGCTCCTTAAAAATGCAGAGGTAACTTATCATGAATACTTATTTTACTTTAAATGAAGCTAATTTGAAATAATTTATATCTCTGTCTTCTCTATTACAGGAAAAAGTAGGCCAAGGAACAAGTTTTGTCATGCTTCACATGTTACCATATCCGAGTTTATGGCTGTGTGTTTAAGTGTTATGCCCAAAGCAGCAATGGTTTTCAGTGTTTAGCTTGTATGTGTTCAGGTGCTAGGGAAGGAAAAGCTTTGCATAAATTGGTGTGATGGGACTTAATCTCCTTTCTGATTATTTTTAAGTGCTAATTGAGTTTGCAAAGCTACTTGCTCCTGCTAGAGTTAATAATCAAACCAAGTGAAATTCCTGTAAAAACTATTAGCAGCCTCTTCTGGAGAACACCTGCTTAGGTAGCAGTTACATGTTTTCTATGCTTTTGTGTAATGCCATCACCTAAGCAGGGAATAATTTCAGAGAATCACAGAATAGTTTGGGTTAGAAGGGACTACAAATATCATCCAATTCCAACTCTCTGCCATGGGCAGGGACACCTTTCACCAGACCAAGTTGCTCAGAGCCTCATCCAGCCTGGCCTTGAACACCTCCAGGGATGGGGCAGCCACAGCTTCTCTGCATGACCTGTGCCAGTGCCCAACCACCCTCACAGCAAAGAATTTCTTACTAATATCTAAACCTACCTTCTTTCAGTTTAAAGTCGTTCTCCCTCATCTGATTGCTACAGTCTGATCAAGAGTCCCTCTCCAGCTCTCTCAGAGCTCTTTTAGGCACTGGAAGGGGCTCTAAATCCTCCCTGGAGTTTCTCTGCTCCAGGCTGAACAACCCCAGCTCTGTCAGCCTGTCTTTATAGGAGAATTTTAAAACTGCACATCTATTGTAATTCCAAGTTTTTTAGATAAATTAACATCATTATTATTACTTTCAAAAAAGACAATTCCTATTTAGTTTATGTCTTCCTTTCATCTCACAGTACTTACAGTGTAATTACAAAGATTAGCAGAGAGAATTTCACGATACTCCAAGGCATCTACTCCCTGGGATTGCAATATGAGAGGGGAACCCGCAGAGGGCACTGTATTGTCTCAGATGAGACGGATCTTCCAGAGTCGAGGAGGATGTAGGATTTTTTAGGTTTCTGCATTTTCGTAAAATTGCAGTCAGAAAATATTTTTTTTCATGTATATAGCGATAAGCAGAGTTACAGATTGGACATAAGATTTACAATCTCTGTTTCTTATATCTTTGAGATGAAAAGGTATAATCCAGAGCTGTCATGCCGTGTTTTCAATGCAATCCTTGTCCTCACCTTTATTCCTTCACTCATGCTTGTCTGAACATTTTAGCTGTGCAGGCACTCGAGAAATAAATGTCGTAACTTAATAGGGCAAATTCTAAACCTGCCATGTGTCAGAACAGGCACTCTGGAAAGCACTAGTACAAAATGTGCAAAATTTACTGCCATCCATCTAAAGCGGGGCTCAGATTTCAGATCTGAGCTCTCCTCCCTTATCAGGAGGAGAGTACAATACAGCTCTTCTGCAGAAAGGGATTCACAAATGGAAATTTCTGTTTGTGGTCTTCCAGAGATTAAAATTTGCTCAACTCTGTTTATACAAAGCATTTTTCATGGTTATAGAAAAGTGATGAAAAAGTTGTGTTCCACTTTGTGCTTGCTGTGGATTTGAATTAAGCTTTAGGGATTTTAAAATGCAGTCCACAAGTTACTGTGTATTTCTTTAAGTCTTCTTGACATCTTTGTTTAGACTAAGGGTTTCCCTGAGCTAGCTGGTACCCCAGAACTGCTACAGTCTGCCTTATTTTTTTTTTCTGCAGATGATTATAATAGAATTTCCTTTCTAGTTCTATTTTCACTAATGTGTAGATTTGTGTCTGAAATACAGTTATGTCTTTTAGTTATTGCATGCTCAATCTAGTTGTGGTCCGTTCTCATGCAACATTTACAAAACAGGCCTCAGGATCTGTCCTTGTTACAAAGTGATGCTTTACAGAGAGCAGTGAGCAATGACAAAGACTTCAACAGGTTGTGAAGCACTCAGGTAATAAATACAGAGAATAATGTGCCTTGATTTTTATCTTGGATCTTCTAGTTCTTTTGTATTTTGAACAATCTGTCTTCTAGTTCTTTAATTGAGGGGATATTGTGTGGTAATGACAGATGTTTCAGAGGCTCTGTGTCTGGTCACCTTGTACTTCCACTGCAGTGTTGCAGTTTTTTCTTCTGTAAAATTGGGCAGAGGTAGTACCGAGGGAAAAAACAGTAGCAGAATGAGAAAAGCTAAGAAGTATTGATCAGATCTTGCTTTAGAAGGGGTTGGGAATGATCTTCACCCTTCAGGCTTGTGGCCAAACTTTCATCCTTTGCTTCTTAGCCCCAAGCTGACAACCCCTCCTGGTGTGCAGGAGAAAAGCTGATAACTGCCGTGTGATCAGACCTTCCTGCAACTCAGCATTAAAAAAACGCTATTGTCCTTTATGCGTTTCTGTCAAGGGGACTCAAGACAGGTGAACAGACTCCTGTTCTCTCCTCTTCCCTTCCAGGAGAATTATTCAGCTGTCAAGGAAACTTGTTTGGCAGAGGATAGCTCCTGTTCAAGTCTTCTAAGGTTCATTGGGCTGGCACGTCCTGATGAAGGGGAGTTTGCTTTCTGGCTGGACCTGCAAGCTGACAGCTGAAAATTGTATTAGAAAACATGTTAATCATTGTATGGCAGAGAGATGGCAGCCACCTGTGTCTGAATTCTTGTACTGAACAAACAGGAGACTCAGCACCAAGTTTGGTTCTCTGATTCCAGGGTCACTGGGACCTGTGCGGGACTTTATGGTTTCCTTCGTACCACATGGATAGACCTCTCAGAACAGGGGCTAACTGTCACAAAAATCAAATTTTCAAAAATGAAAAATCATTTTTTGCCTAGGATGCAAAATGTTAAGTATCTCTTTATCTTGATTTGTAGAATTAAGTTGGAGCAAGGTGAGCTGTAAAGTCATGGACAGTACCAAAAGTCCTTTTTACACTTTAGAAGTAACAGCTATGACAGCAAAGAAAATGCAAAAAAATCCTGCCTTTGTTCCTGCTGTGGAACCTGTCTCCTTGATTCCTGCATTGCTCTCTGAATTCCTGCCAGTCATCATGAAAGGGAGAGGTGTCAGCAACTCTGCAGAATGGTTTGAGACCTGCAGAGCTTAGTATTGTTTCTGCAAAAGAACACATGTAGTTCACATCCTATAGAAGGCACATCAACCCTCATATTGGGGTGAGTGGGGAGTGGGAAAAATATCTATTAGGTAGTGGATGTGGTTTGCTGTGCTGGGTGACAAAGGCAGCACAGACATTGAAGATTAAATTAACTGGACACTGTACTGATCATGGACCTCTCAAGTAAAGTTTCAAGCATGCTTCTACTTTTGAACATTCTTCCTCTTGAACTGGGAATTCTGGATACACACTGTGTGTAAAGTGGAGGTACATATGCAGTTTTAAGAGCGTCGGAATCACTTGAAAAGAAAGTGCTGGCATTTCTTCTAAAACTTCTCTTACAGAGTTTCCAATTAAAATTTCCCACACCAAATAAACAGAGGTATAGATAGCCTATACCACTGGCCCAGATCTAGCAGCACTTGAGAACTTTTGTCTCTGTCTGCCCACCCCTTCCCTGAGGTGGTTCTCCAGGTACCAGGCAGTCAGCTTGTGTGGTATTGACACCCTCTGTTTTTCTCTGACTGTAGAAACAGGAAAGGACAGAGCCATTTACCATAGGTTTTTCAAAAAAAAAGTCACATAGAAAAATAATTTAAGTTGCTAATGAGCAGCTGTCTCTGGAATGCTCCACAGTGGCTTACGAATAAAGTCTGCAATACTTAGTACAATATATATTGGATTACAGCAAAGAAGAGCTTTCTGCCAAAATGTAGTTGTCCAGAAAGATTATATGAGCCAGATATAATCTCTTTGATCAAAACTAGGGCATGTCACTGTTGTGAACAGCTCTCAACCATAATAAAATATGCCACAGAATCTGTAATGACTGCAAATAATCTGGATTGCTGAACTTGTCAGAGATACTGGAGTCAGTAAAATCAGAATATTTTGAGCTCTTCCTGTGTTATCTCTGTTTGGCATCTGAGATGGAAATTATGAATCAAGATTATTTCCACTTCTTCTTCTTCATTTACTTTGTTAAGTGCCTTAAAAACACATCTGAAACTTGTTGTGTTATGTCCTGAAGACAATTATAAACCTGTGTAAATGGGTTTGTCTACTGAGCTGTGTGACATCTTTGTAACTGTAGTACTGCAAATAGTGCTCTTGTTAAGTAGGAATGGGGCTGCTGTGCATCCACTGTTACGTATGTGTTTAAATGAAAACCAGTTATTGTCTGTTTGGGTGTATTTATTTGAATAGCTGACTACATAGCAATTTAAAGCAGATTAGAGGTAGGTGAACATGTTTGTCTCTTCTGTTCTGATCCATGTGGGAGACTGTCTCAGCAAACAGTGATTATTATTTCACAGAAAAGGCTTTTAATATAGTAAATTCCACTTAGTGACAATCTAATGTGACTCTTTGAAATAGCAGACTGTACAGAAACCTGCTGGGAATATTGATAGCATGGCACCAAAAGAGAAGTGTATGCAGTAGTCTGTCAGCTGCTTTTCTGCTAACTGACATAAAGAAATGCAGAGCAACCCAGATTCTTTAAGACAGGTTTCTGTGTTCTGTTGGGATCCTCAGGTTGCCCTTAACCAGCTGAGTCTAACTAGAGAGTATATTTTCTTCTAGGAATAGGAAATATACTGACCTTGTTACAATGTTGTTTTAAATACTGTTTTATCTCCCTGGGGTATGGCTCATTTATTCTTGTCTGAGGCTGTAATTGCAAATTAGAAATCTTTATTTTTAAACACATGTCTCTGACTCCCTCTTAGTCTTTGCTTTTTCTATCACTCCAAATAGTTTGATAATACCGGGACAGTATAGAAACAAATTGTAATTTCATATAGTTCAGTTAAGGCCAATTCAACAAAAAGATTCAGAATTTTTATTTTTATTGAAGAGTTTCAAGTTTGTGTGATGACAGCATCATTTTCAGGCCCTCCATGGATTCTATGACCCGGAAATGTGCTTTATAAAAATCTGTGTGTAGGCTGATGTTGGCATGGATGGTGCTGATATGACCATTGAGACAAAAATATGAGGAACTGTAACTCCATTTTCCTTGAGAAAAATAGAACCTACTTAATTTTCCATAGCTTTTAGTCACTCTTTTAAAACAAGCATTTTACTAAGGACTTTTGTTCTAGTCACGTGTCTTGAAATCAAGACAATTTAATAGATTTAATTATAAATTAAATAATTGACATTTCAATTACTCCTTTTTTTTTTTTTTTGAGAGAGAAGTGCCTCAGTTTGAAGATTGCAAATCATCTCAAATAATAAAACTATTTTAAGCCATTTGCACTGTGACTACATTGTTTCTAGGAACTAAACTGAAACAAAGTCTGATCAATGATGCATTAAATATCTTGGCCTATATATATAAACAAACCTCTCTAAGAGTGGTACTTACATTAACATTAGCTTGCATTAACAATGTGTTAGAAATGAGGATTAAAGGAAGAACATATTCTAGCTTTAAGTGGTTTAGTCATTTGCATGTGTTAACAAAGAATATCAGAAAATTATTATTTAAGCAGTTTGGTTTTAATGGCCTTTTTTCTCTCAATTTTATTCCGTTCTCCTGCCTAAACCTTTAGTTACCTCTTTGAATAATGCCTTCATTCCACCATTACTGTAATAGTTTGAAGTACTGAGTCATGGCTGAAGAGAACCCAGACTGGTGCTGGAATTTATTTGGTCTGTGAAAAATGAGGATTTGGGCAGTGATGCAGTAATTATGGCATCTCCTCGAGCGCTGGAATGGCTGCAGACAGACGTGTTCTGTACTGCCGGGGAGCCAGGCGGGCACTTCATCAGGGGCTGCTGCTGGAGCATTGCAGCTGAGGGTTGACTAATGCTTCATTTTTCTTAGGTGCTTTTCTCCAACTCGGCATTGTATGCATGAAAGTGAGATCAGTCTGCTTGGATCAATATCCTCAGTGATGAAGAATTTTGCACTCATTTTATGTTAACAACAGTGTGGTGTTATGATAGTAGCAGCTATTAACCTTGTATTTACTGTGCTCTTGTCTGTTAATGGCTATGGCACTCCAGAGTCACTAAAGAGGGGAGACAGAGACAGTCAAACCGATTTATAAAATTTCTTCTTTTATCTTTCTGTAGTTTTGATGTGTGTGAAACACTTGTTCCCATTTTGTTAAATGCTGTAGTCTTAAACCTCAAGCTCTTTCTGTATCTCTTCCTCTTCATCCTTCTCCTTTTTGTAAAAGAGAGGAAGCTTTATGTTACAAAAGTTGCAAGTTTTATATATTCCCTCAAAAAATAGAATTTTTTTTGTGAGGTGTCCTTTATTCTGTAGCTGTTCTGAACATCAATGAAATTAAAAATTTCTTTTTAAAAAGAAAAAGGTGTTGCATCACAAAAAATACTCTTTCTTTGCACTCCAGGGAGCTTCTAATGTGCAGTACCAATACAAATTGCACCTATTAGTTTGCAATTTTTCCAAATTACTGCAGTTACAAATAATCTGACTTTCAGCAGTCTCATGGGACTTCAAAACCTGAACAGAAAAAAAAAGTTGGGAATTTAATTTTTTTTTTCTGTTGGAGAAGATCAAAGTCAATGTAATCAAAGAAGATGATATATGCTTCAGTTATGGATTAATTGAATGACAGGCAAGAGAGAGCTTTCCCCATCCCAAACATTTCCAATTTAAATTGTAAAACAATGCTCTGGAGCATTTTTCAAGCTTATGGCTGTCACCAGTAGGGAAAAATATAGCTAGTGACAGTTATGAATAGTGCAGGCTGTATTAATCTCTGTATTGGGCTATGATTTGTGCTACAAGGAAGGTGAAACTCAGATTTGGCAGGGGGGGGTAATTTAGAATGAAAGGTTCAAGAAAGCCATAATTTAAAGAATACTATATACCTGACATCATTATTGTCTAAACATAAAGATTCAGTGCTGACAATTGTAAGTTGATATAAAACCTCATCTAGGGAAGAGTCAGTGTTTGTGACAGATCCCTGGTCAATATTTCAGTGTCATTTCTGTGTGCTCAGAGCAGCTGCTGTGATTGCAATCACACAGCCCTGGTTTTCTACCCTCAAACAATGGCAGAGAAGAAAGGTGGGTGCTCACAGCAGGTAACAATTAGCAGAATGGCTCTGGGCCAGCCTAACTTAAATCCAATACTTTTCTGTGACCTGCTGCAGCACTGAGCTCTTCTTCAGTAATTTTCCTTACTTTCTGACTTTCATCAATATCAGCTTACAGCACCAAGGCCAATTCCTTCACATGTACCCTGTTGGTCTGACTGTCATCTTCCATAGAACTCTTTTTCTGGCTGCAAACTATTCTCACCAGTTTGTAACTGCCACACTAAAAGCTCTGTGTTGGGAAAGTGAGGATCAAGAAGAAAGGGCTTTGTGAGGAACAAAGAACAAATAAAAATCAACATATTTACAAAATTGACTATCTCTGCTTACTTCTACTAACAGATGCACATTCAAATGTTAAAAAGATAACTTCTTGATTTTTTTTTTTAAGCTGTGATGGTGCTTCAGGGCAGACAGAGCTTTGAAGTGGACATGCCTAGACAGTCTTCTGAGTGAGGTGCCCAGAATGCCTAAAAGGCTTAAACCATAACCTTCTAAAATGTTTTATTGGAATTAAAATCAAAGATTTAATGCTTAAAACAAAAAATCTGAAAATCTCCGTGCAGGTGGAGCCTGAGTTGGTGCTTATATGGAGTTCTTCAGTCTTTCCAGCTAAGTTTATAGACTAAAGCTTTGTATTGTCTAACTCAATCAATTTTGACACCAGCAAACTCTGCTCAGTTCCCATTAATCCCTGGGAAGTTCTGCCCTGAGCAACTCTTTCTTCCCTGTTTCTGTGTTTCTGCTCAGGCCTTTGCCTCCTTCCCCCACCCCTCCACATCACTGTGCTTCTCCCTGGCTCCTGTCTGCCCTTTTCTCCAGTGGGCTCCAACAGGTGTCTACTCAGGTGATGTCTGTTAGATCTCAGTACTTTCAGTTTCTACTTCTAATATTTTTTATGCATTTGTAGCATTTGTGTCTTAGTTGATAGGGAAACTCATCTTACAGGAGCATTGGGAAAATAGTAAGCCTTGCAAAGTGATTTCACATCAGATGAAAACAAAAAAAAAATTTATGGCATAAAACTTCAAGTTGCTGGGTTCAGAGGATGTTTAACTTGTATTTGCAATTAAGCCAGGAGTTATTTTCATGAAACTGCTATCAGGTAATTGATGGCTCTTTCATGAGAGCTAAGATGACAGCATAGGTGCTCTATAAATCACTAAAATTAATGTTTGTATTGCGTTATTATAACAGTACTATGCTTAATTAAATTATGTGGACTTTGCTCTTGCTCCTAGAGAGCCAAGAGGAATCTTGGTTGGATCTTGGAGAGGCTGTCAGCACCTCATTCACAGAACACAACCTGGCTGCTCTCAAGGGGCTTGCAGTTCTTACAAAGGAAGAAGTCCTTTCAGCATAAATCAGCATCCCAAAGCTGTGGGAAGCCTGTAGCAGGGCAAATAAATAGCTGCACTATTGCCATTTTCTGCAGTCACTGAAGTGCTGTAAACATTAGCAGCTTCAGAAATGAATGAGATAAAAAGTGGCTCAGTTAATGTAATTATCTAATTAGGTTGGGTATGAAAGCAGGCTTTTATCTCCCTAATTATCTACCTACTGGAAAAAGAACAGTTAATAAAATGGAGGTTTTTTTAATGCTGGTATAAGACCCTCCTTTCCTGCAAAAATCTTTCTTGGGAAAGCAACGACTCATAGCTGTGTGGGTGGGGAACAAACTTAGTATTCTAAGGGCAAGTTATGCAGACTGGGATAATTTCATTTGCATTAAAGTATGGATGTTCATGCTGGAATAACTGATCTTGGAGTGGGTTTTGTTTGATTTTCCCCTGATTTTCTGACATTTTTAGGACTTTATCTTTGTTATATATGGCAGTTGGATTTAATGTGAGTTAATATCTCAGAAAAAACCAAAACCAGTAATGTTAGCCCTGCTCTAACAAGAAATTGACCCAGACCTGTAGAGTTTCCTTCCCAGAAACAATTTTTTAGAACAAAAAAGCATAGATTCCCAAAGGTTTTTCCTGCCAGAATTTCACAGGAATTAAATATTATTAAGGCTGCCATTTTGTAGGGAGGTATTGAAATCTTCTGCAGTTTTGATTTTTTGTAAGATATATAGGATGCCAAAATATCAGCTGTCAAGGTACCTCATCAGTGCAGAAAGGCATCTACTGAGCCTGGAGAACAGATGAAAGCAAATATCTGTGCCTGTGAGGTACTGAGTAACAATGAAAACAGGGAAATAGAGACTAGCTTCAATCCAGCCCCTTATCTAATAGTAAATTCATGTAGAAATCTTTTCTGTTACACATTTAAAATACTCTTCTTCAATCATCCAACCTGTCTGTACACTGTTACAGCCATCCTGTATGTTCTTTTCTGGTTGCATTCCATCCCTGTTCCCTGCTCTTTAGGAGACACAGTGTGCTCTTAATTCCCTATAGCTAGTCAAAACTGACATAAAGCAGACTGAAGTTAACATACACATTGTATGTGCAGTATACCATTTATTAAGTCTTGTGACAACAATAAAACGTTTATTTAGGAGGGGAGAAAGCTGTGATTTCTTTCTCTGAATTTGAACCTCTCCTTGCCCTTCCTCTTCTCTCCTTTGTCATTCTCCCTTCCATCATACTGGAAAAAGATCTCTTTTCCATGAGAGAAAAATATTTAGAAATCTTTATACAAAGCATCAGCATTTCTAATTTTGTCTGGTTGCTTTTGACATTAGTAATGAAGTCCTGACAGTATCTAATTAGGCCACAAAGATGTCTTCTAACATGTCTTGTGAGGAAAGGAATGATATTTTTGAGAGGAGCCCTCCTCTTGATGCTTATATTGGAACTCTGGGCTTTAATGTGATGGGATACAAAAGTATTACTGAAGGCACCTGGATGCTCAGCATGCTCTTCATTGGCTCTTCTGAAAGTGAGTTTCTATCAAAATAGTAACAGCAACAGTAATAATGAGAAATGTCTGTCCCCCTGTGCAGGGATGACGCCCTGGGAATCTCTGCTCGGGGTGGCACATCCTGGCTCCAGTTTTATTGCAGGAAACCAGGAAATGCTATTGAGTGCTGGGACAGATGGGATGGCAGGAAGGCAGGCAAGTGGGCTGGGAGCCAGGAAGGTTCGGTCATTAGAGTTGACTAAACTGACTTGCCCTTGAAAGAGTTTGCTGGGTTGGCATTTTTTGATGGAAAATTTTTGTCTATGTCTGTTGAGGAACAGCACCGCTTTTGAACAATGAGCACCTTCCCTGCCAGGCTGGATTTGTCACCTCACCTTCTCTGCTTTCTGGGTTGGGCTGCAGGGCAAGGACAGGTTCCTTCAGTGGGGCAGCATGTGGGGTCTGACATGACCTTCTCAGCAAAGGGCACCTGGTACCCTCCACTGAGGCCCTCAGAAGACTGAGGTAGTCACAGCTTTTCCTTACTACAAAATCTACTCAGTTCTTAGCTAGACTAGACTAAAGACAGACTAGTTTAGATCATATTTTCCAATTTCATTCTGAAAATGCCTGAATTATGTGAGCAGATTTTAAGGAATAAAAAAAAATTATGCTGCAATCTATCAGGGCCTTGTGAGATTTCTGCAGTTTGCACACTGAAAGGTCCCTGGAAATACCCATCTTGATTTTTGTTTTGCAGATGCTCAAGAGAAATGGTATGTGTTCCTCTCTGTGGCACTGACCCATTAATGATGTCACCTCTTGCCCCCCAGGGCGGGGGGACTTATATCCTGTTCTCATAAAAATTGTCTCTTTGTGTATTTTTATATTTATTTTTGACAGACCTAGTTATAGCAGCTGTCTTGCTTCCTTTGCTTTGCTTTTTAAGCATGGAATTTTGATTACACCCTTGTCTTCTCTGGAGTATGAAAAGCCATTTACAGTATTGTTGGCATGTCAGTTATAATGTCTTTCCTTCTGCTCTTCAGAGACACTACCAAAGGGGATTGTATTTAAGGGAGATCAAGATTTTCTGATGATCACTTTTAATATAGGCAGATGAACAGAATTTTAAAATCAGTTTTTATGTTTGACCTCAGGGGAAAAAAGAACAATATATACCATGATGGTTGAACATAATCAATCTTCATATACTTTCTTGTTGATTTTGTTTTTCCCTCCTTAATTTAATAAGATTGTTGTGTATTTATGTGAGGAAACTTATTGAAAATATACTGCTTTCTGCCAATTTTCCAGTGCAAATTATTTTCTGTCTCATGATATACTTCACCTTAGACCATTATGCAAGTTTTTGTAATTTAAATGTGGGTTATTAATCAGACAAAAATATTTTTCTATTTTTTTCAACATATTTGGCACCAAACTAACAGGTAGGAAATAAGATCTGAAAACTTCCAACAAAGCAGGAGAAGGCTGGGATGCCTTAGGAGAGTGTCCTCTGCACATTTCTCACCCATTTGTGCAGTGAAGAGCACGAGGGGCTGTAAACCCTTGCCGTGCCCAAGGGGGCTGCTCATCATTGGGGCCAGCAGACACAGAGAGCACCAGTGACCCTGCACTGACTGCTCGTGCACACATCTCCTGTGCCACACTCTCACAGGGAGCTCCTGGAGCAGGGCCTGTTCTGGGAATCTGCAAATGGCTGAGTTTGGACATGAGAGGCAACTCTGATATTTATACTTTTTAAAAGCCTTTTCCCTAATACAGATTTTCTGCTTTGGTCCACCTGAGGTTTGATTGATAACTTAGTCATGTCTTAATCACTGAACAGGAAATCTGCAGTATTTGCTTTAACATATGGTGTGACTGCTACAGAATCTGAGCTAACAGAAAAAGGAATTTTCTAGATTAAATAGTAAAATGGAAAACCTTGGAGACTACTTGGAGTTAGTACAAATACTGTTACAGTAGAATGAGGCATTTTCAGTCTTTCAAATAATAGGAAAAGTCAAATGAACAGTGATTGTCAGTAGACAATCCTTGTTTTTCTGCAGAAAGATTGATTTTCTTCTGATGGATCAAAGAAAAAATCCAATATCTTCACAGTAACAGGTAAAGAAAACAAGGAAGGAAAAGAAAATAAAATTGCCAAACTTAATGTTCCTTTGAGTTCAAGGATCCTTGAGTCATACAAAGAGGCATTGAAACAGCAGAATGTAGAAGTTCTCTAGAAGAATAATAAAGCCACAGAGATTTATTACCCCCCCTCTGACAAGGTCAACACAGACATTCTCAGAACTACACATGCTGCTTCTGTGTAATTTTTCCATGAGAACTGCTTGGTCAGATTCAGTGAAACAAAGCAGCATTAAGAGCAGTGCTATGAAAATATTTTTGCTTATGGAAACATGCATTTTTCATGAGTAAATATAATGTAAAATGGCATAGTAGAATGGTACTTGTTGCAGTTGAGGCTGGGTGCTGTACTGCTTTCCATGCAACGATGCCTGTTACACAACCTGTGTAAGTTGCCCTGTGAACAGGTGGCCTGTACAGAAATGGGTGTTGCCTTCTTTTTCAGTGTGACATATTTTCATGTGGCCATGCAGCTCTAGTCTATTCCTTGGGCTGCCGCTGTCAGAGGGTCAGTCCAGAGGGTCGGTCATGTTTCTACTGGATCTTGGCATGGAGAGAGGCCTTTGGCTGGGTGGAGGTGGGAAGGAACCTGCCAGCTTCCTTGTGGCCACGTGCTGAGGGTGAAGAGGGCTGTGGGGAGAGCAGGCAGCAGGGCTGCCGGGCAAGCAGCTCGTTTAATTTTGCTCTGTCCGTTGCAGCCGGTCTACACCTTCGTGCCTTAAAAGGTTACCTTGGTCTAGTTTTTCATATGTTTCATTTTAATGAAATCTGGCTTTGTGAATTGGAATCCTTTGGTGCCTTTTGAAATGGTGAAGCAGTTCTGCTCTGAGATACTGGCCAAGTCAGGTCTTGTAATACGTGGCAGTCAGAGGAGAAGAATATGTATCCTAATATGTCTAGCAATTTAGAAACTGACTCTTGAAAAAGAAGGGAACTGGAAGAAAAGCTGCCTTTGGTGAAATGTCCAAACAGCCAAAATATCTAATACCACTCTAATTTTGTTTTTCTGGCATGTGCTGGATGGGAGGATCTAGGACAATGTATTGTTTCAGCTCAGAAAAATAGGTAGTAGCACAATGCAAGAGATCTCAGATGGAAAAAAATCACTGAAGCAGAGCTTTGGCATTTGTAATTTTCTATTTTGAAGGTTGAATATGTCTAACCACTGTAACTGAGAGAGTCAGTGAGCACAGACTGTCAGATTACAGAAATCCTCCTGTAATCCTCCTATCCTGGGTAAAACAAGCAGGCCCAGCATCCCGTTTCCCCTCCTACAAAGTAGATTCCTCACTTCCTTCATGGGCTTCATAAATATGCAAGGGTATGAATTGAAAGAGAAACAGTCTCTGCAGAAAATATACTACTTTTTTTGAGCTATGGCTATGATCCTCAGGGCATAGCCAATGTCACAGGATTTGGGTTTATGCTGAGATTACTTGGCTCCTTTGTTTTCATGTTCTCATTCCATTGCATAAGAAATTCAAATGTCTTTCAAAACAGTTATTTCCAGAGCTCTGTGTTTTTAAATTGGAACTGATAAGCCAAGTAACTGTTGGGGATGAGGCTGACAGATTCACCGTATAGTTCAATTTTACCTCTATGCACTCACGTTCTAAACTGGCAGCCTTTCCTCCTGGAAAAGTCTTCTATGTTCTTCTGGTTAACACCAAGGATATATTTATCTCCTTCATATCAGAATTGTTTTGACTAATTATGTTGCACATGCAGATATATTTAACTTCTTAGTATGGCATGAAAAGGATGTCAATTACTTTTTCTAAATACCGACTTAATTTTGCTCTAGTGTAGAGCTTTAGCTTTGCTTTGCATTTGAATAAATGTTATAAAAGTAGGAAGAATGCTGATGACATTGAACATTTTAGCTCCAGGGTTTGACACTCTAAATCTGGTTAAAATCTAAACTCTTTAATGTTTCTTTATCTGTAGTGACAAAAAAAAAAAAAAATAGTAGTGTGAGCTGAAATGCTAAATGCTCCCTGAAATGCAGCAGCGCAGTGATTTGCTTGCTTTTAGCTATTATCCCTGGCTGTTTAACTAAAATCGTTTTTGTTTCTTCTATAGCATTTTTCAGTCTAATGATTGAGAACTTTCTGGAGCAACTGTGTAACCCAGCAGGAGGTTATTCAGATCCTATCTTTACTACTAGTTTTTTAGGTCCTGTGGTTACAATTGCTGATGGGCTTAGGGAAGACTGGTAGTGGCTTTGTAGTTGTTCCTTCCAGCAAGACCCGCAGTGTCAAGCACCACATGCATCTCTCCTAATCACAGGGGCGTGCTGCTGCAGAGCTGTTCTTATCATGCTTTCCTCCCAAGCCTCCATTCTAATAAGGAAAGTGCCAAGTGCCAGATTTATCTGTTCTAAACTAATGATTTCTGATTTGACAAGCAGAGATGAAAGTCAAATATTTTTTAGGCAGCAAGGGAGTTCAATACCCTGCTTGTTTAACATCACTGAGGCATGTTGCTGATGGCATTTCTGCATTTTAACTGGTCTAATGTGAAAAGGTTTGGTGAAAATCTACAGAAATATTTGTTTCTTTAGAATTGGGTATCAGGCTAGTCATGGGAGTGCTTGGCCCATAGGAAGTGGAAATGGTGCTCAACCCTAGAGAAGTGCTTGAGCTCTTTGGGTGGAAGCGATGTGGTTAATACAAGCATCAGCATTCCCCCCATTGGGGCAGCACAGAAGTACTCTTGTACAAAATGTATTGAGACTTGATCAGCACGTGTCTCTGACTGCTAAGGAACAACTTGGTGGTGTTATGTGATATCAATCCTTTCAGATTATCCATCAGGTGGATTGAATTTCCTAGGTAAAACCAGGCACTTTCAAACAAACAAAATAGAATTCCGAGTGGTGAAATCCACATTCTTAATTCTGCAAACTGTAGCTGTTACTTGTAATAGGTACAGTGTAATGAAGGGCGAAATGCAGTACAGTTTTTCACAGAATACAGCTTAGTAATACAAGTACTTAAAATGTATTTTTTGTATTACTCTGTGGGGTTTTTTTTTTAAATGGAACTTGTTGGCGTCACAATCAGCCTCTGGTGTTTTGTGGTAACAAATATGGAGAAAATTGTAATAAACCAAGTCCTTAAAAAAATGGAAAGTGCTGTCAGAACTTAATTACTGGCAGAGGGCAGCAAGAAGAAAACTGACTGTCAGATGAATAGCTCCCCTAAAGGTTTTAATTTTTAATTATAGATTAAAGAAAGCCTTTGCTGAGTTGCCTAAGATCAATATGAAATACAGACCATTCATCCACACTGCAGTGTACTAGTGGCATAATTATAAATATTTGAAAAGAAAATGAAAGTAATATAAACAGCCCTATTTCCTGAGAACAATAGTTTCAACCTCTGACACTTCTATATGCTGTGGTGTACTGCAGACTATTCAGAGACAGTGGCCATGTTCCAAAGGTCTAGAAGTACGCAAGAGAAGAAAGATGTAATTAATGATTGCGTATATTCATCATGACGGAATTTTCCCCAAAGGTTCCCTCTGGTGCATTTTTGCCTGGCAGGTGAGGAGCTGCATCGTTACATAATGACGTTTCCAGAGTGCAGTGCCTGGCACAGCCTGGGGAGCACAGCTCACTTCAGTGACACAGAGTTTTTGTCTGAACTGTGGCATTTTATTTCTTTGCTTAATTTTCACTCAGTTTTAGTTGCTAAATTAGTGACCTTTATCTGCTCTGAGGCTGCTAATCTGAATTTATTAAATTAATTATTCATGTATTGAATTATGATGTTTAACATAGCTAACAATCGTGCTATTCTGTATGAAAGAATGAAATCAGAGTCAATTTTAATTTAGTGAACCTTTGATTCTTTTGTATTCTGAATAGTGCTGAGATGGCTACAATTATTTTAGTTTCATCCTTAGATAAGAGTATTATTTTGGGATTTTTTTAGATACCCTTCCTTTTGACACGTGAGGTAGGGTTATCTGGGTTATCTCCATTGACAATTTTTGAAATGAACCGTCTGTAACCAAGGGAGACACCTGGTGAGCTGCTGTGAGCTCTGCCTGCACTGCCTTTGTGAAGATTCGCTCTTGACTCCTGGCACTGCAAGCTCATTCACTTTGCTGTTCACAGGTTCACAGAGGTGCTGACATGATAGCTTTTGTTTTATGAAAGCCAAGAGAATGTAAAGTTATACTGATGGGAACGAGGAACACACAGTTCTGGTGCTGTTTGCTGTGAATGCCAAAAATAATAAAGGGGCCTTCACTGAGCCCGGTTGTGGAGGTATCTAAGTCACTACATAATTGATTAGTAGCAATTACCTTTTAAAATCAAATTAACAAGACTAATGTTCTCTAAGTTACCCAGCATTCTGTCAGTACTGCTGGTTAATGTCACAGAAATATTGTCTTTCTTTCTGGTTTATATGTCAGAATACAATATCAGAGACAAAAACCAAAATCATGACTGAGGCAGACTGTACCTTATAAGAGAGTTTCAGAAGGAAACTCATTACCTGTGTAAAACTGCATAAGAAAATATCTTCTGCCTGCAAAGACCTTGAGTGAGACTGTCTTAGAATATGAAAAATTCTGAAGTGCTGATGTGGGGGCATGGGGTGGATGCTAGTGTCTGCAGCTTGTGGAGCTGGCAGGGAGAACAGGACACACCATCCATGAGCAGCATGCTCAGAGCAGCTGAGGTTACTGGCAGGTAATGAGTTCTCTCAGGTGCTCCTTTCTGGGGATGCCCTCTCCCACAAATCTCTTATAAAAGATGGAAGCTCCTACAAAGTTCATGAAAAATAACAGCTCTGTGCCTTTCCATATGGCAGCCTTTAGAGAAATGTTGAGTAACGTTCCTTGTATTTTACTTTGTAGCAACTTCAGTTGTCAAAAATGTGAGAACTTCTTTGCACTTCCTACCAGCACAAGGGACTGTGAAGAGAGGGGACTTGTTTTGCAAAAATTGTTTAAGTCAGCTATTTTGACAGGTTTCTTGGTGGTGTTCTTCAGCTGTTAATATTCTCAAGAGAATTTCTCATCTTTCAGCAGTGGGAATAAAAAGCTTTTCACCATAACTCTGGCTTAGCAGGCACACATTGTTTATGAGCTCTTCTCCTCTTGCCTGCAGTTAGCAGAAGGAGGTGTCTGGGCTGTTACGATTCTGCCTGCAGTGTTCTGCGCTTGATGTTGCTGTCTAAAAGCACCAAAGGCAGAGGGCTGTGGGACATATCTATACCAGGGAGAAAGTTGCAAGAAATCCCAATATTATTTCAGCACTGGATGTCATAGAAAACCACAGTTTGAGGTTATTGTTGCAGAGAAAGGATTGAAGTTAAAAGGTGAAAACTAAGATGCAAACAGTGGATGAAGCTGGCAAGAAGCATCTGGTCATCAGCCAAAGCATCAGACTGCAATAGATACAAAGTGACATTTCAAGGTGAGCAAGTTAGTATGGCTCTAGCATTAGATAGCTCCAAAGTCTGCATTCAAGAAAGAGCACTAAAAGAATTATATAAGAATTTTTCTTTATAACTCTTTATAGCTGTATACATCTGAGAAAATAGTGAGTCAAGGAGAACACTTTAATGTGTGGCTGTAGAGAGACTCCTGAGCGGTGTTCTGCAGCCATTCTGTCTGTGAGTGTGGGTGTGTTTCCCAGGCTCCTGGGAGGGCTGCACAGACCCTGCCACGACCATGCTGTCTGCCCTGAGCTCACTGCTTCTGCTCAAATGGCCTTGCCAAGCTCTCTGGTATTAAGATAACTGTGACACAGAGCCATTTGTAGCTAAGCAGTGGTACTGCTTCTAATTGCAGTGCCCCTTATGAATGGCCTTTCTCCTTCCTGTGACTTCTATTTTGTATGCATACTGTTGGACAATATGCATTATCCCAAACGTTTTAGAAATTAATGTACTGTATCAATATTTTAAAGAGCTCTGAAGTTTTTGAATGTCATTGTGAGAGGAGGCATAGGAGGCAGGAGTTGGAAGAGGTTTGGGCTGTCTGCCCATTTTGGTCACAGATGTGCACTATGACCTTGCCCAGCCGTGTAGAATCACCTCAAGCTCAGACCCTTTCTTGTGCTAGGAGTAGTTCTGATGACTGTAGAGAAGACTTCACATGCTGTGAGATACTATTCAAAGCTATTGAGTGTAATCTTTAATATTTTTACAATACCTTTGTCTGTAAATCGTTTATTTCCTTCACAGAGGTGCTAGAGATGAGCTGAACAATTCAGATTCATATATGAGAGGACTCTTGCTCTAGCAAAGTGGCTTTTTGCTATGTGGAGAAGGTGAATTTGAGATCTAAGCAGAAGTGTTTCAGTAGAGTGGTTTGCATCAAATCTAAGCAACTCCAATTTCACTATCAGCAAATTAAAACCTTACAGTGAAATCCAGCAGTGTGTGGGGATTATCCAGGCCTTGTCTGTGGTGGGGTCAAAGGGTGAAGCAGAATTTCATGGTATTTCCTGGGGTTCTCTTCCTTTTGCAGAATTCTGTGTGGCAGGTGTTATTTTAATTAAATATAGAAACAAAACCACAAGTCTGATAAATATAATTATGTCCAAGCTTGCATGTATTTTTGTTGTGGGGTGGGAGAGTTCCGAGTTTTGATTGCAAAGCTCTCTGTGCTCCCAGCTCCCAGTAGCAAGGCCTGCCACTGTACGTGGCTCTTTAAAGTGACTGTGTGAGGGAGACTGGAAGGATGGACAGAGGAAATACGAATCTCAAAGCAACAACAGGAACTCATAAGGCTTGAAGGAAGAAAACAAAGAAAAAGAATTGCTCTGTAACAACTGTATTTGCAGTTCACATCCTATAACCATGACTTCTCTCAATGCCTTCCCACTCTGGGAATTAAACTTCACAGACTTCAGAGTCTTTGCTTTCTTTATGGTTTCTTTGACCAGCAATTTAGAGTCCTGCTTTTCTGTACTAAACCATTAGGAATAAATTTAACCCATTTTTTTTAATGGAAATCATTTGAGTGTGACTGAGAGCAGCTTCTGGTTTTGCTGGTGGTTCATGGGCCATAATTTAGAGAGAAATCAGAGCATGTTGTGCATCAAGAGACATTGTGGCCTTTTCAGGAGTGAGATGGGTGCAGAACAGTAAAATTAATTTGGATCTAGAAGTCATGGTACACAAGTCTGAATCACAAAAAGCAGAGATAACTCTCAGAGAAAAATGTGGTAGGGATTTTATACAAGAAACAGGAAGATATTTCAAAGTCATAGGGGAATTTACGCTGTCGGGCAGTAATTGCAGAAATTGGAGTTGAGCCAGCATGCAAGGACTGGTGTCTCTGACTTTTACAAATGGCTCTATGAAATCTTAATGATGAGAAAATGTCAAAGACTCAAGCTTTACTCCTTAGGCAGAATGTCATCTCTTGATGTATTCCAAGAGATCTTGTTGGTTATTTGCTCCTCAATAAAAGGAACATTTCTATGAATCACTAGAATAAACCCATCTAACACCTCGGGTTGTGTGTAAGGTTCCCATTCAGATTATTTCAATACTATAGGATCTGAGATTAGAAATATGAAAAAAATGTACAATGAACATATGTGAATTTAAAAGCCTTGCTAAATTGAAGAAATATAGATGTTGCCTTCATTATAAAGTATCCTTAAATCGATTTTATAGAAAGTTTAAATCCTTTCCGGTGTTATTTAGAGTGAATGTGGATTGGTAAACTGTCATCCTGCTATATTTGTTGATCAGCTGAGGTGAGAAGTCAAATCTGAATTTCCTGTAGTATCTTCTACCAATAGACTTGATGTGCAGTCTTACTGAAAAAAGGCCATTATCCGTTAGTCTGTATGGTTCTATGGGAAAATTTGCTCTCTGAAGAGTGCTAGAAACATTTAAAAGAATTCCATATTGTGTAGGTTTTTGCTTAGATCAGAGGTTCGAAGACATAAAATTAAACTGCAGAACATCTCAAACATTTCTTGTAACTTTTGTCAAGATTAGACTGTCAGCAGCAGAGCTTTTAAAGAAAATATTATAGATCTTCTTTTCTGTAACCTCTTTTTTTTTCTCCTAAGAAGCATGGCATATATGGTAATTTCATCATGTGTTCATCCTGCAGAGCACTTACAAATTTAAATAAATGTAATAGAGGTTAGGATGTGGCTGATGTCACTTGAACTGCTCAGTACATATTGACAAAATTCAGTACAATTTTATAGGCAAATTCTGATCTATCATCTCCTCACAGACTCCTCATAGATTACAGCCATAATATCAATGGAAAAAAGGGTTTGATGTGATCAGTTGTGACCTACTGCAGGAGCCTTGCCTGATGTATTGGTAACATTCAACCTTTTTTCATTTATGGACCACTATTGGTTGAATTTAATTTCTTGTATTGCAAGTTTAAACATACTGATAATGGGTTTCTGCTCTTAGTTACATATTGCAGACCTTTTATAAATATTGCAGAGCCCCTGCCAGGGGTCCACAGATCACCCGACTAAACCCTCAGGTTCACAAACCAACCACTGTTGGATGGATGCCATCCTTGGTAGGACTGAAATGTTTTACAGCTCTTTCTGTGAGTGTGTCCTGCATTAATGGAGTCAGAACAAGGGAATAGATAAGTAAATCCTCACTTAACTTTTTCAATCTAAGCCTGTAAGTGTCCTCATTCTCACCACAGTTCTGTCAGTTCCACCCAGTATCACCTACAACCTTTTTTCTGAGTGCTGCTTCCACTAACTGTTCCAAACGTGGTAAGTGGTTTAAAACTGATGACTCCTTTGTGCCTCAAACCTTGAATAAGCTTTCCACTAAAACAGATGACTGTGTAGTGGAGCTTTATAGTAGAGATATGTTTTGATGCTTAAGTTTGCAAGAGTTACGCTGTATAACTCTGTGTATAAACAGTTGCAAATAATGTTACTCCTTTGTTTTTAAGCTCTTATTCAAGAATATTGCATTGTTACATTTTATTGTGATGAAGTCAGAAAAATTAGGTAGTGCTTGCAGCTGAAAGCACTGGTTTATTTCAAGGTTTTGTATGTATTATATATTTTTAAAGCAGTGAACTTGTAATTGCAAGATATGGCTTTCAGGTCTTTTTCTCACACAAGATCCTCTTGCAAGGGTTGGAGGATAGCAATTTTCATTCAATTCTCTGTGTACTTCAGGCCCAAGGCACTTGTATGCTAAAATCTAAATTTTTTTTTTTTTTTTTTTTAACACAGGAAGGAATATTTTTTTAAAAATCAGCATATACTAAGTGTACAATAAATATATAAATAAGCTATAATTTGGAAGCTACATGGAGGAACATGTTCTTAACAAAAGGAAGATGTATAATTTAACTGGAAAAGTTCACAGAGATTCTTTGTATATGAAAAACAGAAGAGTATAAAGGAGAGAAAGGGATGTATCCGAAAACTACTGACAGAATTGTCATTTGGCTCCCCTGAGAGGAAACACTGGCAAGAATATGAGACAAAAAGGTCAGAGAAATAATAATTGGAAATGACTATATATAGCCCTACTCCATAACTCCTAGGTGTTTGAGCATATGAAAATGCAAACTAGGAGATGTTAATGCAAGTAAGAAAGGTCAAGGAAATAGCAATTTTTAAATGGAGTTAATTGGATCTTTGTGGAATTGTTGGAGTGGGAAAACCATTTTGTAGGTTGAAAAAATAGCTGTAGGAAACATAGAAAGTATAAATACATTACTATAAATACATTACTATACTTCTAATATCTTTTTTTTGGGTCTTGCATGTGTTTTGGGTACATAGGAAAAATGTTGCAGGTCCATACCCTCTTTGCAGAGCAGAATTGCTGAAAACTCTGTGTTCCCAGTAGAGGTTGTTAATGAAAATACAGAGACGAAAATGACTGAAGAAATTTCAGGTTTATGCTCTGGGCAAAGGGACAATTATTATTATTGAAAGATCTTCATTGAAGGCATTACTAGAAGTTGCACATTAAAGAGCAAAGCAAATCCAATTTCCAGTTGTTGCCATAAGGTAAGAAAGCCAGTTGAAGCTGGGCGAAGGCACTCAGAGCTGCAGAGATCCAGTGCAGCCCCTCTGCAGGAAGGGCTGCAGCCCTTGGCTGCTCTTCAGCCACTGGGCAGAGCAATTACCTTGTCCAGGGGCCGAGCCACTGGAGGTCTGAACTTGGAGAGGTTGTCTAGGTGTGCTTCAATCAGGTCGTCTTTCTTTGTCATCGTGGTGATTCCACACTCTTTTGACCGCTGCTCAGACTCACTGAACTTAAAAACAGCGCTGCTTTGCTGAGCTGTTCTGACTAATGAGCTTGGCTGTCTGGGGGAGGTGCCACACTCCTTGCTATTCATGGCAACACAAAGCTTACTGGAGCTCTCCCTCCCTGCCCGCCCCCGGGGTACTGCTGACTGTGGCACTTCTAAAAGCAGAATTGAAGTCTTCACCCAGAACTTTCTAGTGAGAGCTCTGCATGCCATCGAACTTTCATTGTCAGGCGCTCTTTGAAAGGAATAGTACTGTACCCATCATTGCTGCAGACTTCTGATATCCTAACTACCTGCAAGCAATTTGGGTCAAAGACCTAGTGTTTGAGTTTTCCCTTTTCCATTGATCTCTTAGAGTTTAAGAATGGTAAAAAGAGCTGAACTGGAAAAGATCACTAAAATTTGGAAATAGCAGTTGAAGGCATTTAATCTTTTCATGACCATTAGTAATTGCAGGGGAGCCACTCTGCCCAGCAGCCAACAGTCTGGGATAGTCATAATTGCAGCAGATTCTATGTACGTGAATGTTTGTGTCTTTCTCATGGTATTTTTTTTCACATGTACATTTTTTTTCTCTCTCTTTCATGGGAGAATAATTAGTTTATACCTTTATAGTCACTGAACAAAAAAATTGCAAATAGTGTTTCAGCTATACTTTAAAGTTTTTCAGTCATAACCTTATTTTTTTTTTGTGTTAATTAATTTATGTAGTGCAAGAATTTCCAGTCTGTGTATCACTCTGTGGATAAAACCTCTTTTATAGACTTACCTAATCTATAAATTCAAATGCCATTCCCTGAATTTTATTTTGCTTTATTCCATTGGTTGTCATGGTGCTATGCATTTTATAAGTGAAAGAACCAACTTGTGAGTTGTCTGTTGGTATCACATGAATGTATTTTTAATATATCCCAAATATAACTGTAACTTTATGGAATTATCTTTTTAATATTTTTAATAATGTTTGATTTATTAAAAAAGATGAGGCTGAAGTGATAAAAGCCTTGGAGCAAATTCATATTATTTTAGCTATTTGGCTTCCGTGGAGTTAGATTAGCAGGTAAAATAATGCAAGGCATTATTTATTTCATACATGCCACTGCCATTAACTTCCACTTCTGGAGACAATAAGCAAACTAGAAGTCAAACATATAACTGAAAGTACTTGTCTGGTTTATTTGGAGTTTCCAGATTACCCTTAATTCTCTTTTCAGCTTCATAGTTCAGGAACCTTGTGCCAATAACCAGTGAACCAGAATTTTTTGCTGCATGAAATGCTACCAACTGGTTGACTCATCAAAATTCAGGATAATTTCTGGGGTCTTTTTTTACTCTGATTGGTGAATATGGACATGGATTTTTGCACACATCTTGGTGTTTGACTGCCTGGAATCATGAATAACAACCATGAGAACCATTGTTCATGTGAGAGAAATTGATGATTCTGTATGCATATGCTTTTTGGATCTTTCTCTTCTATAATGAAACTCAGCAAGTGCAAGTAGTGTGACATAATAAGGTAGGAAATATGGCAAGGGCAGGGCTGTGAATTGTGCTGCTTTATACATATTGTTAAGTGTGCAGTATTACTGCAGTAGATTTATTTAGGTTTATGTTTTAGAGTTTTATTGTCATGTCTTCTACAAAAAGCAGTTTTGTCTGATGCTCTGATTTTGAAAATATGTTGCTTACTGTACTTTGCAAGTTTTCCATTGAACTGACTTTTCTTTCTCTGTTGGAAATGATAGGAAAAAATTGTTCCTTGAGAAATGGTTTAAAAACATATAGTACTAAAATGAAATATAAGTCTAGCTGCAGCTGATGAACCAGTGAATGTCTAGGACGTTTTGATGCTGGATTGTTTAGGAAGAAAACTGACATCCTTGTGGGAGCCTTTAAGACTAGCAGAGAATTCTGAAGTACAGAGAGGGAACCAAGAGGAGTAAGAAGCTGGAGGACACACAGAATGCTGCAATATTTTCCTTTTTATATTTTTACTTTAGATGGGTTGAGACATACACATCTGAATGTCTTCTGGTGAATTTAATTATGAGAATTGCCTTATAACTAAGTGACAGAAATGTCCCAAGGGAAAGACCTGATATTGAACTATGTGGTCTTTCCAAAAGTATCTTGCATGGACTCATAAGGGCTAATGAGGACACCGGAAAGCATGATTGCAAGCAGCCGAGAAATTTGTGCTCTCCATTCATAATAATTTTGATAATTTTGAGTGTATAATTTGCACTGCAAAAATATTGAAACATGGTCTATGAACTATGCAGAAGACATCTTCTAAATAACAAAGCTATTTCTTTTGCAGAACTACTTGGTATCATTGTATATACACTTATGAAGGAAAATGTTTTTCGTGTCACATTAGCCCTGTTCAACACAGATACAGTTCATAGTTTTGTTTGTTTTCTGCTCCAGGAAAATCTCTGTCCTCAATGTTATCCTTAAGGCTCCTCAAAGTTTCTTTTTCTGGCTGATGACCTCTGTCATTGTAAGGGATTTTTTGGGGTAGAGCAGCATCAGATTCTTTCCAGAGATTCTGGTACTTCTCTGTTGTAGTTCGTTGTTATATTTACCACTTCACTAGTGAAGAGGAAAATAAATTAGGTCATAATCTTCCTTCTGGAGATCCCTTTCAATCTTTCTGATGTATTTGAACTTCATGATATTTAAGTGCTTCTAATATGTTACTTGCTATCAGTTTTGGTCTCTCAGGTGACCATCTCGCTGTTTATTATGGTTATGCTAGAGCACCAATAGTGACCTGCATTCTTGATCAATTGCTGAACTTAATTATTCCCTATAAATCATTTTGATCAGTATCGTACTGTCCTAAAAGTCTTGATTCACTGAACAACATTTGAAAATCTCTTTCTCCCTCTGGAATGCATTGAAACAAAGGCAGGACCAGCCATAATTTGTTCTTCTTTAATGACAATATTTTGGAAATAAAACACTGGAGATCTATTAAAATATCAATAGATAACAAAACAAATGGAAAACACTCCAATAAATGAAAAGTCTTTTTCACTCTCATTCATTGGAGCATGATATCTGATGTAGTTAAAAGGGGAAATTGATGTTCCTACCAGCTGGACATAAAGCTATGCATGTTCTCCTGTTCTAGCCTCTCAACATGAAAAAACCAATGGCAGGAAAAAGGCTCTTCCCTGTAGGAGTTAAATAAATAAAAAAAACCACTTTTGTCATTGAAGATGTTCTGATCATGGTAATGCTTGAATATTTAAAGTATAGAAAGGTTAAGACAGGGATATAGCTTTTCTGTCTTCAAAAATATCAGGTTAAAGGCAAAGCAATTTGTGGAATGGTTGTTGTTAGTATTTTTATTTCAGTGTGGACCTCCACAAGGTAAGAGATTGAAAGACATAGAAAGAGAATAAATTTAATAGCTGCTTTAAACCAAAGGGTTTACTATTCATGGTGGTACTGTAATATACACTGTGGTGGGACATCTTTCTATTTTTGCAAAAGAAAAAAAAAAGAATCAAAGCCTTTTTAAAAAAATGCTATTTTCCCCATTGTGAGATCAAAGTTTCTCTATTGCTGTGTTCCTGATAGCATTACAGTAGAAAGGTATGTTGTCTTATTTAGCAAAGTAGCCTTATTAATGTAATTCTCTTTAGGTTAGAGTTGTGTCAATTACTAATACTGAAAACATAAAATGTTTTATTTTTTTGTATATGAAAGAAATCAAATATGCATTAGTTTATGAGTCCCATAACTCCACTAAGAGCAAAGGTAGAAGAAAGGGTCCTCACGTATTTGAAGTAAGATAAAAATTTTAACAACTTACAGCACAATTTGAAAACCATTTTTTCCTCTTTCAAGAAAATTCCCTAGGAAGAAGTACCTCTGTGCTATTCCTGCTTTTTTTTTTCTATTGCTGCATGTTTAAGCACTGTTAAAATCATATGAATCATTTGCAGATAAGGTCTTCTGGCTGGGCCTGGGACCCAGAGGAACAAACACCTGCTCTTAGGGGTGCTCCATGCTCAAGGGCAAAGGCATCACTTGTGGCCCTGCTGTGAGAACATGGCATGTGAGTGTTGGTGGTCCACCCAGCTCAGGGTTTGTTTTTCAGCAGTAGTAGCAGGAGATGTGGTTTAGGGAGACGTCAATGAACTTGTTAATGTGGAAAGAGAGAACCAAACCCAACAAGGCTGAGAGAATAATGGATATTATGAAATGTAATTCTTGTCAAAACTGATTTAGGAAAAGCAGACAATAATTGAGATAAATGACTATGCTCCACTGCACCTCTTCCTCTCTTCCTTCCAACCCCCTAGCACTTCAGGGACATATAAATGTGCTTTTGCTTTTTTTAGAGTTGGCTTTTTGTCAAGGTTACCATTACTTGACTTTCTGATACTGTGTTGTAAAGCTCTAGTCAAATTCATTGATGTGGTGTCTGGAATACAAGGCATGACTTCCAGGGCTTCTCTTAGCAGCATGCACTAAGTGACCAAAAATAGTCACATGCATTTCAATAAATGCAATCATTTGAAGGGTTTGGAGTTCATGTGATTATAATGAGAAACAAATTTAATCGGGCAGCAACCAGAGACTCCCTATAGCAAGTGGGACTGCTGGGAAAATCTTTATTGACGAATACAATTTTCTGTTGCATAAGTTTTAAGTGGGTTTGTTTTTTACAAAGGATCTCTTTCCATGTCAAGTCATTAATATTATGTTGGCTTAGAAATGCCTGAGCAAACCCAGGAGATTGTAACTGCTGGCATGTGAGGAGTCATCCCTCAAGTTGTCCCCAGGCTGATTACAAGGGCCAGTTGTGCCACTGCTTGTGCAGACAGCTGAGACTGAGCTTCCCTTCATTCTCATTTCCTGGAGTGAGATGCCCTTGGCAGAGATAAAGTCAGTGTTGCAGTGTCATGGTTTAACCTCAGCCATCAACCAAACCCCAAGCAACAGTTTTCTTCCCCTGCAAGTGGCTCTGAGGCGGATCTGTTACCATGCACCTGTTCAGAATTTCTGAGCACTGAAAGAAACCCAAGGACCTAAGAAACCCCAAAGTGTCTGGTAGAAACACACATAAATTTCAGAAGAGGAACTCTTTAGAATCTTCTTTGAGGCAAAGTTTGTAGAGAGGTATCTATCAAAAATGACCTAGTCTAAAGAAAATTCAGTTGACTTCTCACCAATGCCAGATTTGGACTCTGACTCAGCAATGGTAATGTGAGAAACTTCCATAGTGCCAGTTACTAAAGTGCATTTTAAGAACTGGAACTTTAGAAATTGAAGCCCATCATTTAAATGCAGGAATAAATGTATCATCGTCTTCTAAAATAACTCAGAAAAGCAGCAGGTTAATTTTGATATATGATACTGTCGGGATACAGGGTGGAACTATCTGTTACTATTTCTGAGCATTCTGAAGAAGCTGAGTCAGTGCTGGAAGGAAATGTGTGTTTGTAGCTGGGAAATGGCCCTTGCAGCTGGGCTCCTTCGAGTGCAGGCACTTCGCCTTCCCTTTAGCTGTGATGTGGAGCTGTGGCTTCTCCAGCTTGGGGGGTGACCAAAGGTGAGGTCTGGTGGCTGTGCTGTGCCTTGTTTGTCCCAGAGATGTGTCCTTTGCTGGCCATGCACTCTGCTCTGGAACTCCTGCCGGGCAGCCCAGCTTGGGTCCTTTCTCTGGGCATTGGGGCTGGCCCCAGGGAGCTGTCCAGCAGTGCCAGGCGCTTGTGAGCTTTGTGTTGGCCACCACCAAATTGCACCTTCTCCCCAGCATGTTATCCAGAGACAGTTTGTCCTCGAGATCATACCTGGTTTAAATCCACCCTTATTGCTACACGACTTTGGCAGCAAACTTTATTTACAATTTGTAATTATCTTACAACCTCATTACAGCAGACACCTGGTACTTGCTGTTGCATTAAAGGTTGCAAAACAGTTTCCATAGCAACAGCTGTCTCTGCACTCCATAATTTTGTAGAGCGTTTCCCTATTGGCTAAAAAACCTCCACAATTGCTTTCTGTCGAAGGTTTAATTTTCCCATCAATCAATTCTAAATTAATTTGAGGTGAAATAATACATTTCTCATTAGAAAAAAAACCCCAACCCAACCCATTTTCTTCTGGGAAAAACAATTGCAAAAATAGACCAGCTGAGGACTATTAGTATTGTTTAGACTGAGAAAAAAAGTTTCGCTTTAATTTAGTTTTAACGAAAGTAAGATAACATCATGGATGTTTGAGGCAGTGATTTCTTTTGACCATATAGTTTCACTGTCTGTCCTTTTACTTGACTTGCTTGATAGCTTTAAATACTTATACATTTAAAAAAAGTAACAGCTGTCTATCTGAAAGATTAACTTTCTTTTTGACACATATTGAATAATAGATGTCCAAACAGGAAAAATGACCCAATGTGTTCAGGCTGCATCCCTTTCACTCTGTGTATGTGTATTGTTAAAATGAGTCAATGCTAAAGCCATGCTGGAAGATTGGGAGCCTCTAGCTTATTAGACCCAGGATTTGCTGCTTTAAATGTTTTTAACTTAAATTTAGAACACTGATTTTCTTCAGACTTAACTGACTCCTGAGGAAATCCACAAAGCAAATCTGATTTGAAGAGAAATACTATGTTAGTTCTAACATTACTTGCATTTTATAAAATGCATTGTAAGCTGATAGAATCTTACTATTGTTGTTTCAGATCTCATTCTATCTATGTTCAACCATTGTTTCTTAATTCTATCATTTGTGGATTTCTTTGGTTTCTCAAGATTTATGTAAAGTCTTTGGATTGTCTTTTTGGAATATTCTGCACGGTCTACTTAGTTCAGTTTAGTAGATTTCGACCAATATAAATCCGATTTAAAGCATTTGAAAGACTTAAATCAAGACATATATGAAGAGCCAAATTTGGGGGGCTATCAAAATATATCAGGAGCCAAGATATATTTTTATTCCTTTTAACAGTACAAATACTATAAATATAAATCTGGAAATGCACAGTCAGCACTCAGAGTTATTGACAATTTCTTCTGCATCACCTTTGTGCCCACAGCAGCTGCAGCAGAATTCCAGACCTTCCATTCCACTTTCTGGTTGCCAGCATGACCCCAAATGCCCTCTTATCCAACAGAAGCAGTCTTTTTTCTTTAAAAAATGAAGTGCAGGTTCATTGTTTATTTGTATCTTGAGAAGAAAATAACAGTGTTATGTTAAAATTGTATTTCTTCTTTCGTTCATATGTTACAATAATTTTCAGTAATCAGAAGATATCAGCTTTACTGATGTCATGCAATAACTTCCTATTCAGGCTAAATATATTTGTATCCGTTTTTATGCTACTATGCTCTTTGTGTGAGGGAGTAATATGATGAAAATTACTTAATTATAAGTATAAAGTTAAAAGCATTAAATAGTGCAAGAAGTCAGAATACTAAAGCTGGTAAAATTAATATAATGTGACCCTATGATTTTCATTTAGCAATAACATGATTATTGCAATTTCAATGCATTCAAAATAAGAGCCTGCAGAACTTGGGCTGCAAGTCTGAGGTGGACTCAGTGTTTTTGAAAGATGTTAAAATAATGATAGAGATTTCTGGAAGGAAATATATTTTCCAACATACTAGTGGTCTGGGAATAAATTCTGCTTGTAAGAGCACCAAAATACATATTTACTTTTAAAAAGACAAGGGGACCAAATCTTATTTGAATAACTATCCAGTTTGTCATTGTCATATTCTATTTGTGTTAATGGATGGCATATTTTGGACAGTTATATTGCACAGGAAATACCTACTTTTCCCACTGACATTAAAGAATATATTTTTTTAAGTGTCAGAGATACTTAGTTATATTGAAATTCAATTCTTTTCACAGTTTTGAACCATTCCCCTTTAAATTGGTTGTTCAGTAGCAGATTAGCACAAAGGCACATTTACATTCATGTTCTCACCCTTCTTTGCATTCTCATCCATCAAGTTCAAACCCTCTGAGTTTTTATTATATTTTTATTGAAATGTTAATATATAATGTGGGAGTGCAAAAAGCTCGAATATGTGGAAGGAAATAAATCACTGCCACCTAAAATATTATTCTGAGAAACTGAAAAGAGGACATGGATCTTTTGCTGCTTCTGTGCAGATGCTGACTTTTAGAAGCTGAGGATATTACCTAGCATCTGTTGAATGTGTCTGCATCTTGAGCCTGGTGGGTTATTATTTTTCCTTTATAGCTGTGTTCCTGTGTTGTTCTATAATAGTAACATAGTTTTTGCAGACTGACGCCACAAATTATGTGGCAGTATTAAATTATCTTTACTTTTGGTGTTTGAATAGCAGGAGGAGGTCAATAAAACAGATGAAAGTTGAGGTTTATGGGGACAGTTCCAGCTAGAAAGGCGAGATGATATGTGTTGCATATTCAACAGTAGGCAGAGTGTTCTCATGAAGATAAATATTCAGGGGTGTCTTTATTAATGAGATAGGACATCAAGTTAAATGGAAAAACAACACATTTTTTTCTGAAAAAGAAGTAATTTCCTGGGTGTGTAAGCTTCTGCAATGGCCTTTCTTTTCATTACAACGTTTTGTGCAGTGTATTTCCAAACACTTTGTAAGATGATTTCTCTTGGAATGAGTGTCTCCTAACGTTTGTGGCTTGACATTAGTGTTTGATGTCTGAGGTTGTTTCAGAAAGTTTAAAAACTAAGAAATACTCTCTTTTCAATCTCCAAGCAAGATTTTTGTTTTAAGCTTGGAGGAGTCCAGGTGCTCCAGGTGGACTGCACTGACACATCTGTGTTTATCAAACTGCTATGCAACTTTTTAAAAAGAGAACAGACTTTTAACAGGACTGACTTGCTAGGAAAACATCAATTATTATATTTTGGCTGCTGACTGGCATTGTTGATATTTGCATTTATATTGGCCAGTACAAGTTATCTGTTTCAGGCTTTGCAGAAGGCTGACCAGTTTCTAATTCCCCAGCCAGCACTTTTACTGCTTACAATACTGTAATAACACTGGGAACATTTTGTACTTGGAGTTCCCTTAGATTTTTTGGACTTGTAAAGAAATTGACAGTAGTTCAGAGAGCTTCTCAGCTGATTTTCTTTGCCTGTTGACTTGAAACTATGAAATTTTTCCAGATGCTGTCATGCATCTTCTTTCATTACAGGCTATGTAATTCCTTTTTGTTTTAAATGTAGTGTAAAAAATTTAGAAGTACATATAAATTTTAAGAATTGATATTTGCACTACCTGTATAAGGCACCTGGTATATGCCTTGCTTTCAGAATTTGATTTTAAGAGCATGTTTTTGATGTCTGTGATCCCATTGCCTATTTGATTGATTCCTTCAATGTCTATTATCAGCCACAGGCATTATAAATATTGTAACGTGGGTATTAACATTTTGCTTTGTACCTTTTTTAAATGCTAGTACATTTTATTGATGATTAATAATTAATAGCTGCCATTCTGTTTTGTTTCCTCTGTTTTCAAATCTACTGCATTGCTGGCTTCCAGTAGGATTTTTTTCCAATGTTTTCAATTTGAAATGTAGTATTCTCGGCAGGAATGGTTTTTTTCACTATTATACATATTATACATGTATAGGAAGGAAAAGAAGGAAAAGGTTTTGGGAGATGGCTACTTTACAAACCTTGTCTTTTTTAAATATTTTTTTTTTTAAACAGGAGAAAGAAGTTGCAAACTAAGTTGGATTAAATGAAAATTGCATTTAATCAAAATAATACAAAGAAATACAAACCCCAAAAGAAGCAACTTCTCTATTAAAAGAAATATCGGAAAAATGGGCTGATTATGCAAGAGAGGTCTTATTCAGGGGAAAAGAGTAAAGTCAAGATTTTTCTTTATTTTTAAGTTTCAAATTCCTAACTAAGCACAGAAGTCATGCAAATGAGAGAAAAGTGAAGCAATTGAATAATTTGAAAGTGAAACATTATGTCTCATCTTGGAATCAGGAGGGAATTCAAGGAACTATTTGATTTAGACTCTCTTTCAAGTTAATTAAATAGATTTTTTCAGTTTCAGAACTTGCACTGGAAAAAGTTCTAGCTGATGTTAAAGCTACTAGCTCTATTTAAGGCATTGAGCTTGAGCTTCAGCTTGGAAGCATTTAAGGCAAAGTCACCTGACTGGGAGCTGACCAGAGTTGATTTATTACATGGATTGTTGTCTTGCTTCAAGATCTGTGGCGAGCAAGACTTGCTAATTATATATCTTAACTTAGACTGAAAAGAAGTATTTAATAATACTTTTGCCAGAAATATCAGATGAAGTTTTACAAAAAGCAGATTTAGTTAGAGTGACATTCTGTGCTATCAGCAAGCTTTCATTGTAAGTGTGTGGCCCATATGGCAACGCCAGGCACTTATCAACATGAGGAACACAAACAATCTATTATTCACACTGGAAGCTCAGTTGGTTCCCAGCTTTAAACCACTCTTCTGGAAAACAACTTGGTCCTCCTGAGCTGACAGTTGTACAGGGACTGGTATGTGTAAAAGCAACTAATGGACCCATTTCCTGTACATTTATTTAATTAATCCTTTTGGTCTTATGTCTCTAAAATGGCCATACTTAAATTTGCTTACAGTTTAGCTGTGCACAAGTAGAAAAAGGTACTTGGCTTCCCTTGGCAAGTCACTCCCTGCAAATGTCCTATGTTTGTAGCTCTCTCTGCACCAGAATGTCTGTCCTCATCTTCTGCCTCATACTTCCCTTCTGTTGCCTCTTTCTAGAACTGAAATTGTGTTCTCTGGATTTTAACACAGGGTATTCTCCTTTCTACTGTTCTGACAGGAAACACATTAAAATCCTCATGATAAGTTTCAGATTTTTTTTTTCATCTTTTATAGGAAATTTTTCTGATCTTACCGATTTTCCACCTCCTTTTTATAATCTGTTTCCTTTTCCTGTGCATTAATTCTGGTGCAATTTCTCACATTCTTCGTCTTCAAAGAATTGACCTGTTATAGGAACCCTCCACAGGGTCACTGCAATGAAAAGCAACATGGAAAATGCACTTAGTTTCTCTACTCAGGGTTCATCCATCTGGTTTTGGTCTAAGAGGCCACTAGACCCACATCTAAATAGTATAAAAATCCTCAGGATCAAGGAATGCAAAGCAAATGAAATATCTATGTATAAAATACATGGTGGCACAATCTTCCAGTGATGAATTATACCCGAGGAGAGGGGATGAATAGTCCTGTAAAAAGAGAAATGTAACTATTTGTTCCTAAAATACTCTCTATCTGCACACTTGGTAAGGCTGGATACTTGGTTCTTTTGCTTGGTTATTTTTTTCCACTTGATTTTGGAAACAAATCACCTGCAAATCATCAGTTACTAACTTGCATAAAGGTTTACAGTGTGACAGGAACACTGTTCCTTCTACTATTGCAAATAGCAGTTTTTGTGTTTCAGTGCTGAGAGTTTCCGTTTCAAAATACTTTTAGAAACACTCAAAGGAAAACAATCCCATTTGCAAGAAATTTTTCAAATGTGATATATGTGTGGGAAATCTTTTCTGCTCTGCTGAGAACAAGGAATGCCTGGATGGTTTGGAAATTACTAGAAAATAATTATTATTTTAGAGTGCAAGGCTTTTAACTTAACCTGGTGGAAGTGTGTCTGCCTCCCTCATAAATGCGTGACAAACTTTAACCAAACTGATTCTGCTCCTCCTGCCTGGGTGATGCATCTGTGCCCAGGAAAGGGGATTACTGAAACCTTTTCTGCCATTTACCCTACTGACAGCCATTTCAGCTGGACATACAGAAAATATGGGAAGTAAACAAAACTGTTCCCACTCATTAATTTAACACTGGACTCTGGGAAATGAGCAAAGTTTTCAAGTGTGCCTTCATTTTTATGTTGCCTGCACTTTACAGCTATCTAATATTAGCCATTTGCTTTTTCTGGATTCTAAAGAATTGAACACCTGCTTTTTCTACCAATTACTACTGAAAGTAAACTCTAGATTTGTATTGAAAAAGAACCCCTCTGAAAATCAAGTAACGAAATTTGAGACATTTTTGAAATATTACTTTTAATTTCCTACACTTCAATGTCTCCATCTGTAGAATGGCCATCCCAGCTGAATGTTGAGGAGGCTTGTCTGCTTAGTAATAAACTGGAAGGAGGTCATTAATACTGTTCTCAGATTGCACTATGAAAACTCAGAGAGGAAAAGTCCATGGTAATTCCTTTTCCCCATGGAGCTCTTTTCTTGCTGCTCTGTCAAGGGAAAGACTGAATTTCTGTCGCCCTTCAATGGGCTTGTCTCTGACTCTCACAGATACTGGGTGCTGTGCAGAAACTCAATCTCCATGGCAGTTAAGTGCCACTGGTGGCTGCGTAAAATTTGTCAGCACAACCTTAAGGGATCTGTGCTGTCCACTAAAGGATCCAGTGGAAATGATGGATGTCTGCTCACGCTGCACATCTCCATCCTTCCCCGCCCATCCATCAGCGTGTGTGCAGAAGGCAAGGAATGTGTGTTAGCAGAGTGGCCTCTATCAATCACACAGAACTGGGGCTCTCCGTGGGGAGCTTTGCCAGGCTCCTAGTTGTCCCCTACAAAATGGTTGCAATGTTGGTCACATAGCATCTACTATGTGTCCAAAAACCTCCCACTGTGAACTTGCTGGGCTGGCTGTCAAATACATTGAACTCTTTTAATTGGAATACTTGCTTTGAATAGTAAATTCCTGGGTCTATATTCACCTTTGCAGAGTCTAATTAACTCTGTGTGATGTTGGTCATTCAGGCCTCAGGTTTGTAGGAGCTACGAACCAATTCCTTCATTCTCTGTTAAATGCAGGGAGTTCTCATTTTAAAAATTACCTTTTGTGTGTTGAAATGTAAATAATTTGAACCTCAAATAGCCTTTGGATTTTACATAATTTTCTCCCTGAGTTTTGATAAAGCAGTAAGCCTGCAAAAAAAGGTGAAATTGTTTAGCTGACCAGCCTGTGCAGGCCTGTTTTTGAATAAAACATTCTCTTTCTTTAGCAGTCAAAAATTTGCGGAGATTTTGATGATACAAATGAAAGGCACCTTCTCCATGCACCAGAGAAGCTCTAGTTTCCATGCTTTGCTGGAAACTACAGACAGAGGCAGATTGTTGTGCAATGCTGGACAGCTTCCAATGCATTTCCTTCAATGCACCTGTGCTCCAGGTAGAGTGACCCTTTTTTTGCCAGCTTTTACATGGAGTTAATTTATACGGAACTCCTTTTAAGAAAGATTAGGTTTTCACACTCTTGATTGATGGGTCTCTGGTCTCTCAAAAGTATTGCATTCATGGTAATGTATCTGCTCAAACTCACAATAATATTTTTTTTTGTCATTAATAGTTTCTGATTGACAGGTTTGAATTTCTTGTGTCTGAAATAGCCTGAATTTCAGATTTCTGAACTTTACAAGCTATACTAGAAAATTGGATGGAGAAAAATTTCCAGTTCTAAGACAGCAGTAGAGACAAAAGAGGTAAAACAAACCTAAAAACTATTCAGTTCTTTTCTAAGTAAGGTTTTTGACTAATTAATTTATTTTACTTGTTTATTTGAAGGCAGAGTATAATATATTGATAAATAAAATAAAAAATAGCAGTAGAAGCAGTTGTCTTCTTTTTATTGCCTGTTTGACTCATTATGTTATTGCCTGGAAAACCAGCAATAATGGAGCAATATTGAGGACAGTTTTACACACATTTACCCTCCTATGCAGAGTGTCAAGTACATTTAAGTTTAGTATATTGGTTCCTTGGATTTATACAAGATAATCCCCCACGCACATTTTTTTGTAGGTGACTATGATAGTTCTTCCATTATCAATATTTAAACTTTTTTTATTAATTTCTGACTAAATTTCATGATCCTATCTCTGTTGAGAACAGTTGTGCTGCAACTGGGGTTCAAATGGAAAAATGACATGCTTGAGCTTGCTTATGCATATGGGGGTAAATGAGCTCCAGTGGGGTGGTAGAGCTGAAGCCACCCAGTCTGACTATAATTAGTGATATAAACCAGATAATTAGAGACATGATAATTGGAGATGTGAAAACCTCTCTAGCAGAGGGACACATTTAAGTGGTTGTGCATTTGGCCTCTCTGTAAGGAAACTTCTTGTGGAAGGAAGACTATATTTTAATAACTTCGGATTTCATAAAAACAAAGAAAGCCATGTGTCCATCATGAAATAGAATCTTACAATTCATATTCTGTGGAAAAAAACCTCTGAATTTTAGATCTGTATTTGGATCAAAATCTAGTATTTATTTCCATCTTAAAGCCTAATTAGTTACATAACCAGAGCAGCAGCAAATCTACTGATATTACAGCAGTTACTCATTTTTTATGTTTGCACGATTTCAGAGTAATCTCAGGGACAATATAATGTGAAAAGAGAGGCATTATAAGTGACTCAAGGTCATCATGGTAGTGCCAGTTAGGAAAAACAGACAGATTTTTAATATTGAATTTTATAGGCAGTTGAAAATGCTCCCAAACAGCTTCACTGGTGAATACAATTCAATTTTTTAATAACCTGTGGGCCTCCAGAAAGCAATGAGAAGAGCATGGTTGTTCTGGAAATGCATTTCTAGGCAAAGCATAGTGATGTATTCACACAGTATTTTTGTTACACAGGAAGAGCTACAAGAGAGTAGCACAAAACCATTGTTCTGACTTGCTTGTTGACTGGCTTCTCCCCCCCATGTAAGATGTGAATGAATAAAACATTAACACCACCATTTTTTAAGGATTACTTCTGATTTGGATGATCAAAAGAAGTTTTTTGTTTTTATTTTTAATTTAGAACTGTAGTTCAAGTTTATAAAAAAAGTCATGATGGATTGGTATTTGCTTTATTCCGTCGGTGAGTATCAGTGTGTAGCAAGTTCATTCTGGGTTTAGGCAGGAAATTCAGGCAGTGAAATCTCCACAGAGCTTTGTATTTCATAAGTAGAAAAAAACCTGAGTAAAAGCAAGTGCAGAGTAAAAGCCTCATGAAAGAAATCTATTCTGAGGAGATCTCTCTGTTACCAATTAAGGTGGCAAAAAGATGACATCAGTTGCAACACAAGTACTTATTGAGGGAATATTACAAATGACAGAGTCTATTGAACAGGACCTTCTGCTTAGACTGGCAGTCAAGCTTGTCTAATGGTAGTAAAAATGGGAGAATGAAGGCCTGAATTTAAAGGAGGCTTCAGCAAAGCAATTGCAGTAGTCCATTTCTTGAGGTGAAACAGGGCGATAAGAACCAGGAGTGAACACTTGCAGGCTATTTTTATGCTTTAGAGACGGACTTTCTTCTTTTATAAATATTTCTCATCCAAACCTTAGTCACAAAAGACATTTTCAACATTTTTTGTTCATTTCTGGTTGGCATGAATATCTAAATATTTATGTGAAAGATTTATTTATATGTTAGAGGAAAAGTAGACTGAAGCCTGTTTACAGAAGATTCATTTTCATAGCAAGATAAACCTTGTCTTTGTTTTGCAGACAAAATTAACTGAAGTTGTTTGCCTAGAAGATTAAGGTCTAGAAAAATCTCAAAGATTTTCCTTTATAATTAGTGTGCTGACTGTGGTGTGTCTGTTGTTGTATGAATAATTTATATAGATCTGGAGTCCCACTTTATAATTTATTGTCTTTTAGCAAAAGTAATAATTTTAAAAAATGACAAAGCAGTCAGATGGTTAAAAATCTGGGTTTTTTTCCTGGCTTAAATAACTGGATGCTCTTTAAGTCCAAGTTATGGCCCTTGACTCCACTGTCTCGATGCAAAGTTTGCACTTAATCTGTGCAGCCTCATTGCCTTGAGATTTTGCCTGAAAATTATAAGTGAAAGGTGCTGGAAACCCAGCCTGGGCACTGATTGTATGTGACAAGCAGGGTAGAAATGGGCTTTCACTCTAGATCTGTGAGCCAGTAAGGATAAAAACAAACTACTCTTATCTTCAGCAATACTGTGGAAATTGCTGTATAACTAAAAGCAGTTACACTGATTTTATAATTTTGAATTTCAAGTTTTTCTTTTAACTTTTTTTTTTTCCCATAAAACTTCTGCTATTGGGACATAAAAAAAATCTCACATTTCCAAATGGGAATAGTTTACATAATAAAGTCATTCAAAGCAGGGCAGTGCCTTGCACACCTGCAATACATTGTGCATGCAGAGGTTTCCCTGCTCATGACAACTTATGTTAGTCCAGTTCTGGAGCTGCAATGCACCTACAAATGGGATAATTCAAAATTGTATCACTTGTCTCATTGCACTCGCACTGCCTGCTCTTGAGAAACGGCATGTTTTGCACCTTGTACAGCACATTGTACAGCCTGGTGCTTGAGGGAAGGCAGGTCAGGTGCCTGGCTGACCCACACGTGTTTTCCACTCCGAAGGTGCACAGAGGCACTGGGACCTTAAATGAAACCCTCAAACTTGGGGCAGTCCATTCCAGGATGGAAATGCCTGTGCTGGTTTATGGGGCACTGCTCCCACAAGTGCAGCCTTTTGAAGTAACTGCTCTTTTCTGCTAAAACCACTAAATAACTATCAAATGGCATCATTTGCTATATGAAGGATACTTAAGGGAGTGGATCCTCATTGATACAACTTTGATTTTTAGATCATTAAATATAAAGCCCATGAATCTTTACCAAACTGCTTCATTCACTGAAACCCAGAATTGATTTCTTTTTTTCACCGTGAGGCTTGTGCTGAACAGATCAATGTTAAGGATGTCTGAAAACAAGGGTCATAAATCACCTACGTTAGCACAAACTCTTGGGATTTCAGTTGAAGGTTTTTAAAGCCTGTAGGACTAATGTTACATAAGGGGTATATCTAGTTATTATGCTGTAAAGTATTTTTCTCTACTAATATCTATGTGTGCAACTAGGAGACGTTTCACTTGTTCTATTATTTTGTTTTGGCTCAAGACATTTACTGGCTTTTATTAAAATGAAAAATAATGGAAAAATACATCAAACTTTTTTTTTTTTTTAGTTTTTATGAAGTATTATGGATGTCCTTTATGAAATTCAGCATTTGCCTTGTGTTGGTTTAATCAGTTACTTAATTTGTATTCCATTCCCTCCTAAATACCTTGCTTGGAATCAAAGCTTTACTATATTAGATGCAATGGAAATGTGAAGGAAGAGGACAATCTGGTTTTACCATCTGCTACTTGGTTTTGTGAATATGACTTATATGGCTCAGTTTATGCAGCATATACAGTTCCTGTCATATTAAAAGCAGTGTTTCTTATTAATTAACTACACACATGGAAGCCCTTGCCTAAAGTCTCAGAGCTATCAGTACTGCTGGAATACTTCCTGGAAAGGGACTGTTCTTGATGTAAGGTTGTTTTCTGTGAGTTTGTGTCTGTAAGGCCGACCTGCAGGTTAAAATGCATTCTGGGAAGGAGCAAAAGAAAATGACAATTACATCTCTATGAATATGGACAAGCTTCATGTACTACTGGTCAATTTGTTTCTCTTCTGAGAAATGAACTATAAACAACAGTTTTTGTAAGATATATCTCCTACAGAATTCCCTACTCCAGTGTGGCTGGCTTCCCTTGGCTGTTGTGCACGGGCTCTCCAGGCAGCTCTGCCACTGACTCAGTGAGCAAACTTCATTAGCTTGCACTTGCATTTCAAGGTGTTAGTAATGCATAACTTTGCTTTTTCTGGTAGGTAAATTGGGATGGTGGTATCTTAATTTGATGTCAGTGAGCAGATTTATAGGATTTTGCATAATTGCAAAAGATGCAAATTGCCCATGCTCTGCAACTGGACAAGAAAGCTTTCCTTGTTTTGAGATTAATCTTCTGTATTCACAAATTAGAGATTGTATTTAGTTTTGTTTTGTGTCAGACTTGTAATTCCTCAACTGATGTAATTTTCTAGGACTGTCTTCTTTCACTTTTTAGGTTGTTATTTTATTTTACCCACACTCGTAACAAAATAAAGTTTTACTTTCTAATAGAGTTCAAGTTACATAAAAAAATCTTAAACAATATGGATATCAAAAGTTAATTATGCAAATAATTCAAGTGCTCCACTGAGACCTTAGGAGAGTCAGACTCAATTAATCAGTAACCTGATACTTCTTATTGTGTTTGGTTTTTGCTTGGGAAAATAATTTTTGAATGAAAATGGCAAATATTTAATATTTAATTTCCATACAAGCACAATGTACCCAACTAGGAACTTGCAAGCTGTGAATAAGCAAAATGAACTATGAGCTTTACTAATCTAAAACCTCAATAGCTTACATATTCATGAGGCTTTATTATTGTCACTGATGGATAACATTGCCCATTTAATTCACTTCCTACCTCCCTCTGTGAGTCTCCAAGTGAAATCCCTTATGATTTCCTCTGTAGGGAGAATTTTTCGGGTTTATTGAAGAACAGAATAACTAGCCTTTTATTTATTTGGCCCATTACGATATCTTTCACATGGCTAATTCATATTAGTTATTTATCAGGTATATTAACACATTTGTCTTCTGGGGATTAAGCTTAATAATTGGAAAATATGTTTTCTGAGTAGTTTACTGAGTGTATAGTTTATAGTGTATAATCTATAATTTCAGGGACTATACTGATTATAGAGAATTATCTTAAATCTCTTGGAATAAAGAGTATCAGTGTTCTTCTGAAGTCAGTATTAAGCATAGTTGCTATCTGATGTAAACCCTTTACAGTGGGTTATAGGATTCAGGTTTGAAAGAGGAAAGAGATCATTTGTACCTGAATAGAGGATAAAGTACCCTGTCAGCAACCTTTTGCGTATAATGATGGCAGTGAGAGGGGAAGGAATTTAGGAATGTTTGTTAGGGTGCAGGAAAGACTGCCTGATCCATAAGGCCAGGGAGCAATTCCACATCCACTGGGGCAGGGGTGAGTTACTTTTTACTTTTTGAGAAAGAGGAGTCCTGACAGTGGTACCAGCACATTATTTTCCTGAGTATGTTTTCTAATTATAGGCCCCAAAACAACCAGCTCCTGTGGATTGCCTGTGGGCTGGGCACAATAAGAGAGACACGATTCCACTCACTCAGACGATGGCTGAGATTGGCTCATGCGAAAGTCTGCACCACTCTGCCCAGCCTAGAAACATTCTGCAGAACTGTGCAATGCAGAATTCCCATGTTCAAAAGTCACCCATGTATGAAATTCAGGTACCCCTGGAGGTACCTGAGGGTTTTGAGTATTTCAGGTTTTGCTTCTGTTGCCTAGATACCTTTTGGATGTAGATTCACAGTTTCCTTGAAAGCCTCTTTATTTTATATGTATTTGTCTGAACAAAATGTGAATCAGTTGATAAGTCTCTCTGACTCTCCTATAATAAAATGGCTTCACTGTCTATATGAATAGATTTAATATAAAAATTTTGAAGAGATTTAACTTGTATTTCAAATTGATGTTTGAGAATAGCTATGTGTTTATTTAGATCAACGGACAGCAGAACAATCGGCCACCAACTGGCAAACAAAGCGCTGTTAGTTTGGTCTTCGTGATACCAGCCCCCCACTCCTTCCCCCAAAATGTTGTTTCCACAGTCTATCAAGCTGAGAAATGAAATTGAAACTTAACTGGAAAGGACAGAGATGCTCTTGGAGATGAAATCTGATGAAAACCCATCAGTGTGGCAGAGGGAGATTATATTTCAGGGCAGTTCACCTGTCTGAGCTGGAGACTCTGAATCTGCAGACATTGACAAAATGCTGGGTCTATTATTTGCATATTTATATTAGAGATGAAGCTTGCCAAATTTTAAATGTCCTCCCAAATTATATCCTGTGACAGAAAACCTGAAATGGAAAACAGTATGGTTTTGTGATGGAGTGTCATTTATAATATGGCTATTTCCAGAAATCTCTGTTTGAGTATCTTGCAATAGGTGCATTTTTGTTTCAAATAGCAGTAATTAACGTTGATCAACTGTTGCTGTATATAGAACTTTCACCTGACATGTATGGGTTTTTACATAAAGATATATTTAGTAGCAAATTAAAGGTAGAGTCATATTCAGGATGATAGCAATACTGACATTAAAATCACAGGTTAAGGAATAACGTGGCAATTAAAATTCAGGCTACAACAAAACTGGAGAGTGGTGTGCGTGTTCCTGCCCTGTGTCCTACCAGCGATTCAGATCCTTTTGTTCAGTCAGGATTTCGCTCTTTCACTCACCTGTGAGTCTCCCCTGCAGGTGCAAGACTAGGTCTCACCTGTGTCTCCCCTGCAGGTGCAAGCACTTCAATCTGTTTTAAGTGATGTTAAACTGCAATGAGTCAGGCTTTCACTCTTTCACTTTGTTAATAGGTCTCACCTGTGTCTCCCCTGCAGGTGCAAGCACAACAATCTGTTTTAAGCGATGTTCAATGGCAGCGAGTGCGGGGGGCTCAGTCGGGCCTGTGACGAGCAGTGGCGGCTGGCTTTGGGACGCTGGCCGGTTTTGCTCTGCACACAGGGGACAAGGTGCCACGCTCCCCACCGCGGGTCCTGCTGCGCGGGGTAAGTGACAGCACCGTGCCCGCGAGGACCGGCACATGCGGCACTTCTCATGTGACGCCCCTCAAGCCTTGCTAACGCTTCTTTTGTGGTCACTTTGCAAATGTTTGTCGGCTCAAATTTGGTAGCAAAATACCAAATTTCATCAGAGAAAAATGGCTGTGATATTTGATGATTCAGTAGATATGTATCTGAGTAATTTCATTTTTTAAATGTATGAATATTATCAGTAGATAAACTTAAACATTTATGTAAATGAAGTCCTTTAATGATTGTATTTTTCTCTGCCCAGTAACAGCAGATCATGTTCAAAGTACTCACACTGAATTCCTTGAATAATGTTTTCTAGTATTTTAAGTTGCGATGTAATTGGTAATTTGCTATCTGCCTACAGAGAGTGTCTTAATTAGTTGAAAAAGTTTATTAATTACTTATTCCACTCTAAATTAAATGTGCTTTTATAATATGAGGGATTTATATGAAATATAATGGAAACTGTGGTGATGTTTAAGCAACTCAGCCTTAAAACCTAATGTTTTGGGGCATGTAAGAGTACATCTTGAAAATCTGACTCATTATTATTTTTGTAGCTAGTAATTGCACTGATCAAAATGAAACTATTTTATTATAGGTTTAGCATTTCTGTAGTGTTTGTGAGCTGAAAGTTTAATCATGGCCTTTAAGCACAATATTATTGGTTTTCAGTTTGTTTGGAAACAACCACTATTTGAAAAGGAAAATTAAGGTGTGTGTCCTGAGGTTCTTTTTCATATTGAGGAATTTTTGTGGTATCCATAGATATAGTAAATCTGTTTTATACACAGTAGCTTTCTCTTCTGTGAGAAGTAGCTCTAGATTAGACACGCTCTCTTGTGTACACTATGCAGATGCACTTAAAATTGTTCCTGGTTAAGACTTTGCCTGGATAACTCCAAATGGTGTCAGATTCAAATTACTTTATTTCCTTTCTTGTTTTATACCCATGGTTTTAGAGACTTATCCTTTCAGAAAAAGAATTAAATATTCTGTTGGGGTCAGTTTCTGCACCCAGGTGTTAGTTGAACAATGTAGCTCAGGGTAGGTGAGTGATTTTAACCAAAGACTAAATTTGATGTGATTTTCTGAGGACAGTTGCATGTCAAGATGACAGTAGAATTACTGACACCTGTATGGTTTAAAATAACTTTTCTTATGTCATTTTTCTATTTATTTAATATTAGCTGTCCTGGCTGTCAGACATTTGAAACACCTTCTTTCCAACCAGATTTTATCTCTACAAAAGATCAAGTAGCAATGGTATAGATACAAATCAATCTGGACATCAAATTTTCATGGCAAATGTGGCATATGGCATCAGAGCTGCAACTGTTTGGATGTGTGAGCTCATAGATGAAATAGTTGTTCAAAATTCTACCAATATTACCTGATGTTTTTTCGGTTTTATTTCAAAATACTTAAATATGTTAATTTTATGCAAAGACTCAAATATGCTTAAAGTGCTTCTAAAAGGTCTCCTTTTAAATAACTCAAACTATTTTACTGTGTCAGTGACTGAAAAAAAACCCAATAAATACTTTTGCCCTGGACATCAGACATTTGAGAATATGCCAGCTGCAGTCTAATCATTTTGCAATCTGTTTCGTAATAAATAGGACATTGAGATGTAATAAAATCTAACTTACTGAGTGTTTCTTCTTTGGAAAAGTATTTCAGACTTTTTTAGGATTTACTTGAAATATTTAGTAGTTGCTCAGATATAATTGTGTAATGTTGAGCATGAGATGTTAACACGCATATATTTTCTTTAGCTGCAGAAACTTTATGCTTTTATTCAAGTTCTGTAAATGAAAGGGAATGGTATTTATAGCTCTGTAATGAGTGTCATGGGAGACTGCAAGACTAGTTTATATTCACTTCATATATCAAAAAATGCACTGTAGTTTTATGACACAATATAAAATCGAAGGACATGAAGCCCTCTTTAGTCTCATGGTTGTGAAAAGTTTAGATCTTTCTTTATCAATCAGATGGGTAATAGATTTCTAGTTATGCTACACATCTCAGTAGGACAGGGACACAGCTATCAACTTTCATTAAGAAAACTGTGTGAAAAGTTTTGCAACTGCATATCTCTGCAATACTGAAGGCCCAAATTGAGAAATTATATTTAAACTTTAAAAAGCACTGGGCACATATGTTAAATCCTCTGTAATCCTGCCTGGGGAGGGTGCATACAGAGCTCAGTGTTTCATAAAGCAAGAACAGTATTTTCTCAGCTGATCCACCTAAATACTTTACATATAGAAAATTGAAGAGGAATTTAGTGTAATTCTAGTCTTCAACATTAAGCTAAGAACACGCCCATAATTTTGAAAGTACAGATTCAAGCTGGAAAATTCTCATCTCTTCTCCCTCTGGCATAAGAATCAGACATTTTTAATGCATTGAAGTGGGAAGTATTCAATGTGTCAGTGTTCAAATAGGATGGATGATGATATGATCTCATTGTCCAAGAGGCTTTATTATACCAAAAAGCACTCAAAAAATTCTCAGAATTGTTTCACCTGAATATTTTCTTATCTAAACCCTACCTGTATGTCTCAGTTTAATTTCCTCAGATATTTGAACTTTCACTCCTCTACCCTCCTGTGTACCTGTATCATAAATGTTGATGATCTGGATCCTTTTGGTGAGAGTCTGTAGAGCATTTATTACTTTATTCCAGCTTTTTATGGCCATCAGTGTTAGTCTATTAAGATGTTGAAAGCATTATATTGGAACATGCATTGCAAACAAAATGTGGATTAAAATGAAGGTTTGTTTGTATGTGCTAGATACTGCAAATTCCTGTCATTATTTTTGATGTATGTATGAAGGTTGAGAATTCAAAATATTGTTATAATGAAGATGAAAAACTTGTGCCAGTGGATGTTAATCTGGTGGATAAATCCTCAAACCAATAAGGGATTATTTGCCTCAGATATTCCACTGGCTTTCATATTTAAGTATGTGTGCAAAGACCGTAACGTGAATGGAATGTACAGGGAGACATACTGTTAATTTCTTTTTTATTTTCATTTTGTTTAGTATATGAACATAATGCTATCCAAACGTAGAGGACATGCATTTTGTGGAAGTATCCTGTTTATCTTATACGAAAGACCTATCCCTCTTCTACTTATAGTCAATTGTTAGAAATGCCTTCTTGCTAATGGTTGATTCTTGATTATTTTTAAAAAGCTTGACCAAAAAGACACCTTCTGGAGCAGTGTGTTCTTTAGATTAATCTTTGTATTGCTCTCTGTCTCTTGGGTCAATGTTCAGGCTTTGAAACGACCTGTGGAAGTCACACTTCAGTTGTTTGTAAGAAAATAATCTGGGGAGAAACTATTTTTCCATTTTAACTGAAATCTGCTAGCTGGAAATGGTCACAGACCAGAGAAATGAAAAGATCCAGTGTTTTCATGGGAGTGATTACCAGAAACAAAGATTACATGTCTTTGAGCTTAAGTTAAATACTTTTTTTTTGTTGAGTTTTAAATTTAAAAATGCTTTAGAAGCTTTTATTCTTATGCAGTCTCTTGTACAATCTGCCTTCCATAGACTTATGAGCTAAATGCAAATTGATCTCTATTGCAATGAGAGGATAGGAAGAGAAAACCTTTTTATTCTGCTAGCTCAGTGTAATGGCCAAGAGGAGTGGGCTCGGTAATTCTTCCTGGTGACATTCCAGTTGTCTTCCTCTGTTCTGTATTCAGACCCCAAGAAGCAGAAGGCTAAGCAAAGATCTTGGTAAACTATTCCTAATTAATTAAAATTATTTGAAGACTCCCTTTGTAAAGGGATAATTAAGTTGAACTTGTTCTTCACTGGTTCAAGAAAAAATGCAAGTAATTGTTCGATTACTGTAATGTTTTATGTTCAAACAGCCTTTCCACCTGCCTTTCTATAACTGAAGCATTTAAGATGTAGAAGTACGTATGTCACCCCACAGAAATGCAAGAGATGAAATGATGTGGTGTATGCCAAGCCATAGTCATAGACAGCAGTTTAGATACAGCTCTATTTAATTTAAAATACAAATACAGTAAAGATGTGGGCAACAGAGGAAGCTGTTACTGATTTCCATGCCTGATGCACCACTGGTTTCTGACAAAAAGCTGGTTAGAGACATCCTCTGCTCAGGGAAATGTCCTGGTGTTTGCTTGGGGCAGGCTCAGGATGGTGTTCAGCTGTGGCAGCCTTTGTGCAGCACCCAGGCACAGCTAATGGATGGTGCTGCCTGGGACTGGCTCTGCATTAACGAGGAGTGCTGCAGCTGCTTGAACTCAGAGTTGTTTGTCTTTGGAATTTCCTATTGCTTGGGATGTAATTGGCAACAGGAACAGTTAGAACATTTTCTTCTGAAATAAAATAGCCATAAGACAAGAAAAGTCAGCCATTTCCTTTGCTGGGTGACAGTACTGGGCTGGTTACATTTGTGCATGATAGAAACTAGGGGTCACAGCTTGTGAGGGTTTCCCATAACTGTGCCCCAGTGTGTGTTGAATTCAGTCCTCAAGGCATGAAGTGACCAAGCCTGTCCTGAATCCTGCTTTGCCTCCCAGTGAGCCTGTGATGAGGTTGGGGTTTGAGCTCCCTGGCTCCTGGTGGCTGTGGGGCTCAACCTGGGTCGTGCCTGGCCCTCTGCCCAGGGAGCAGTGTGAGAGGAGCCCTGCCAGCTCTAGGGGTCTGCTGTGCATCACCAGCCCTACAAGCACATTGTCATTACTGTCACATCAGCCCAGGACCTTCTCTTTCAGGAATAGTGCACTTTAGTGCTTTTAAGGCAGAATTTTCTCAGATTTTCTGGTTTCATGGATTGAAAATTGAGAGAGACTGATGTTAAATCAGAATTAAATTGGTTTTTTATGAACAATCTATCCAACCTTTGAAGTCAGGTTTACTGACCACAGGGAAGACTCAGCTTCTGGTATCTGTAATTCAATTGGAATGCATTTACACCTTGTTTGTCGTCTGAAGTACAGTAAAAAAGAATGTAAAAAAGTAAATTTTTTTCACATTCCATGTATTCCTTACTAGATAGGTTTTAATTGGTTGAGATGTCACCAGGTGAGCTACTTTAGTGATTTTTCTCTATCCTTATTTAGCAGTCTATAGATCTATAAATGCAAGCAAATAGTTATGTCTGTTCTCATAATGCATTAGATTATTGTACCTGATTTTCAGTATAAAACACAAAGATGTATCAGGAAGAGAACAGTGTAACAACAGCATGGAAGAGAACTGTAAAGTACTTAACAAATCACTGCCAGAGGATACCTGTTTATGATTGTGTGGGTTTTTATAAAAATTGTAATATTTTTGTTTGGCGATACAGTGGGAGTCCTGAAATTTATTATATAAGCTTCTGAATTTGAAACATTTTAGTGGCTTTAATAGTTAAGATTGAGCTGCTTTTGGTAATTACAGGTATGGCTCTTTGGTATGGTTTGTCAGCCCAAACTGTTCATCAGGCTTAGTCTTGAGAATAAAATATGTCAAAATTATTCAAGACAGCTCAGTAGCAGAGTGGAAGGTCCAGCAATTGCCATTAAAAAGCTATATGGATGTGGTTGCAAATGACAAGGGGACAACCTTGCACAAAGAAATCCAGACAGCATAGGAAAACCTTTCCCAAAAGACTGTAATTATTTTGACAGAAGATATTATGTGCCAGATTTAAATTGCCAGCTCTCAAATTGTTATAACCAATGTCGGAAGAGATTTTACAGTTCTTGGACAGTGGCCCTTCTCGTGGTAGGGGTGACAAGTGATGCAAGCCTCTGAATCAGAGTGCAGGATTATCTTGCTGGACATATTCATTGTTTTGTAAAGCTGTAGCAGAAATCACAAACTCTAGTGAGGCAGATTCTGCAGCTTTGCACATTTACATCTATTCCAGTGTGTTTCATGTATTTTACTTTTAGGATGGTGCAAAAGCCATTTCAGTTTTGTCTTAGCTTGTTTTTTTTTTTGCCCTTCACTCTATCCTACTTTTAGAAAGGAGTTGAAGAAATGTCAGAAGACAATAGATTTTTTTCATGGTCTGTATTATTAGATAAGTTTTCCTTTAAGATGTCATCAGGTGAGGTACTTCAGGAGTTATTTTTTCTCTATCCTTTACTCGTATTTAGATGTTCTAGTGTTTACTAATATTTAAATGATCCTTTTAGAAAAGAGGAGATAGAGAGATGTTTTCTCTAAAAAAATACTTGAAATACTTTTCTTTCAAAAATCTATCCTAGGACTTTAAAATAGTTGTTTGTTCTTCTATGGAACTCTTCCAGAAACTAAGGTGATGTACCTTCTCTTTGAAAGTACAATTTTTTACTCTGTCTAATAACTAAGAATTCCTGTGTGGGAATGTGTGCTTGAATGATGCAGTACTCTGAAGGCAAAGCAGTTTATTCTGAATTTGTGAAAATAAGTAAAAACTCTCAAAGTAGTTTTTTCCATTTCATCTTTTCCTTTCTCTATTTTTGTCTCTTATGGGCAGTATTTGATTATTTGATCTTTTAATTCTTTTCTGCTTGCAATGACATCAAATTTCTCTAAGAAAACTGGGTGGAGCTGAGCCTGCCTGGAGAGGAGGTTAATGAAGGCTATTGTGGTAACAAGTGAGAAGGCCCAAATTGGGACCAGCCAACCTGGCCTTAGAGACCACTGAAGGACCTATCCTGAGGCTGGGTAGACTTTTTGGCAGCTCAGAAAGTTTATAAGATTAGGAAAATCAATTCTAGAATGAAAGATATGCCTACATGGACAGTAGGCTGGGAAGAACTGTTTATGCTTAATTTTTATTGTGTTCTGTTATAATTTTCCTTATTGCCTTTTCTGGTTAAGATGGCAACTCTTTTAGTTTAATTCCAATGAAGCTTGTCTTCTTGGAGTTTAAAATCCTACTAGTGTTGGAGCTTGCTACAGGTGAAAACCTCTGCAGGTGCCCTGTGAAGCCCTGAGCACCTCAAGGTCACTGTTTTCAGTAACTGCTGAGATAATTGTGCATTTCTCAAGTTCTGCATATTCTTTTCTTCCGCATGGCTTTTCTAGCCTGCATGAATAGCAGTGGCATTGTAGCTGACTCTACAGTGCTTTTATTGCTCATCTAGGGAAGCTCCAAACTCTGCATCCCTGCTCCAGACAACTTTTGGTAGATTTTTTTTATAATGTTGGAAAAATATAAGGTTTGTGATCAATTGTCTAAAGTCAACTTTAGTGTAACTTTGTAAAAGGCCAAAGAATGATTGGTCACAACGATATTTGGGTTCAATTGTTTTGCTTACAGTTAGTGTTGTGAACAGTACAGCACTGTGATAGAGTTTTCTTGTATCTCTGAGTATTAACTTTCTATCTCTGAATATTAACTCCCAAAAATATAGGCTCATCCTGTGAGATGTTAAGCCAAATGTTTTCCAACAACAGTATTCTCTGCAAAAGTATTTACTCGCTGTAAACAAGACAGGCTCTGCAGCTGTTCAGCCATGAGCCCATTCCAGAAAACAGCAGTTTTTGCTCTGAGGGCAGAATTTCTTTCCAGTGTGGAGGAATGTCCCAGGTTGGTTCAGTAGAAGTTTGAAGCAGAAGCTCTGTTCAAGGGAGTTAATTCAGACAGTCCAGCTAACCTGGCTCTGCTCTTTGCTGAACTGGTCTCTGATCCTACGTGACTTCCTCCGTGGCTGTCTTCAAGTCTGGTTCACTTCTGATAGAACTTACTGTACTTGGAGAAAAGAGGGATGTTCAGGTAGGTTTGTATTCTATTTGGCTCCAAGGTTTATGTTTTTTTGTTCCTCATGGAAGATGGAAAAATTGTGTTGCTTTTAAACATACAAACCAAATACTTTGTCATAATGATGTTGCCAAAGTATGAGTTTGCACCCAAAATAACATCATCACTCTTTAATTATTTGTTTTGCTTGTCTTGCTGAGTCTGTTTCTGTGGGAGGATTTGAGGGGTGTTTTCTCAGCTGATGGGAATGGCTGCAAAAAATATTTTACAGCTCTCCTGAGGGCATTTTTGCTGCAGAGTGAAGGTTTGAATCTGAATGAAGATTTATTGTTTTGAAGTTCTGAACAGACACGTCCAAAGGACTCTGCTGTATGTGGATCCTTGATTCTACTGTTCTCTACTTTCCTCATTGCCAGCAGAGAAAACTCTTCCATTTTCAGCAAGATACAGCCAATTCAACAGCTATAACATTGTCTAGCTTCAAGTTTTCTCCAGGAAAACTCAATGTTTGGGTGTTTATTAAATATCCTTCATGCACACCCTTCCACACTGAAAACTCCTTCCTTTCCTTTACCACCCTATGTATTTAGCTATATATTTGTGTTGTAATTCCTTTATTGAAAGTAATGCCTTTTTATTAATATAAATAATTGTACTTATTTATTAGATCAATATGCAGAGCTAGGTATATAAGGAGAGAGAAAACTATTTAAAAATATTAAATAAATATTACCTTTACATTTTTATTGTCTAGAACTCCTGACTTTAAGCCAACATTATTCATTTGGAGAATAAAATTTGCCATTTATATGACTAAGCTGCAAATCAAAAGCACAGAGTGGTCTCTTCTCAAATGGCTCATTAGTTACCAGGAAATAATTCATGGTATTATTAAATAGTGAAAAACATAGATAAATTCCAAGTTTTATTTTTTTATTTTAAAGGAGTGGAAGTTAAAGAGATGAAGTTTTTCCAGAGAAGTATTCGTAGTGCACTGCTAGCCTAATTCAGGGCTCTGAAGGCAGGTAAACTTCTGGCTGATATGTTCAAGAGGAAAATGTTAATATGAGAGAATGAATGGTCATTAGAGGCTATGTTGATAGGTAATGTCAATTTTTGCTATAATTTAAAAAGGTCTGGATTTTTGAACCATGATTTCCACTCTCCTGCAGTGTTTCAAGTAATGAAAAATAGTGTTTTTAGGAAAACTAATCTCCCACCTGCAGGGCAGGACAGATTTTGAGTAATAGTTAAATAGTTGTAAGCTGCAAATCAGCATTTATCTTGAGCAGTATTGCTAAGGCTGCTGTCAGACTACTTTTTGTTAATTGACATGTTACTTTTATTACAGAGAATTTTTTTTCCTACTAGAAAAGTGGTTGTTGCTGGCAGAAATATCTGGATTATTTGGTATTCTGTTCTCATTACTTCTAGGAGTGACAAGCAATAGATGCATCTTTATGCCAAATCAGCAGAATTTTAGGAGTTTCTCTGGGCAGGAGACCTAATATAGTGTTTTACAATTATCTTGAAGTTATGTTGATTCCTTTTCCACCAAAATTATAGGAAGCTTCTGTTACATTATCAGCACACCTTTTTTTCTGTAGCAAGTAGAAAGAACATCTTATATTTCACATCATGATCAGTGGCATTAGAGCTCGTACTGACTTGGCTAGATCCATCTAATTTCTGTTAATGTCTAGCTGGTGTATTTGAAGCTGCATTAAGAAAAAGCCATAGAGTTGTTCTGAATCTAAAATAATGCATAAATAATTAATCTCCTAGAATTCCCTGTCTGGAAGGAGGTAGAATAAAAACTACATTATTTATTACGGAATGTTTTGGTTACAGTCTGCAAGTAATAACTATAGAAAAAGATTACAGTGGAAAATAGATGTTTTAAATAACAATAATTGAGAAAATTATTATATAGAACAGTTCTTGAAACATTTCCAAAATTGCAAGGGTTTTGTTGTGAAGCATGAATTCTTGCTTTTACTATTAATGAAGTTTTAGAGAGGAATGATTTCATCCTAGTATCTTGATGGAATGTTCTAATTCTTTCTCTGAAGAAAGATTGATTTTATAGAAGTTTAGCTGAGTATATTATGTTCTGGTATTGTGGATATACTTTTTTTGAGGTCTTTGCCCTAGAGGAGAGAGCACTGTGTGTGTGGTTAATCAAGGAAGACACTCTAAATAATGTTGCCTGAGTGGCTTTAATAACCACTTGCCTGAATTCAGTCGTACTAATAGCATATTTTTTGAATAGTAATGTTGTTATATTACAAATCACGTAATACAATTGTGCATATTGTATGTTAGAGTACAAATAATTATATTTTATATTTAATGGCAGTTATTCTTTACAATTATATATTATTATTAATATATGTGAAAATTGACATGATGGTAAGATTATACCATTACTACCAGTACAAAAAGGTCCTGAAATGTTCTGGGCAATTGGTTTCAGGAGTTGTGAAATGTAATTGTAGCAGATGGTTTAGATTGGCTTCTGGTTAATGGGGGAACTAAGAATCAAAGTTGAAAACATAAGAAAAAAAACCCTGTATGATAGAACTCACCTTTTAAAGGAAAAGAATTTATTGAAGGAACAGAATAACACATTTTGGAGAAACAGATTTCCCCAAATTTAGGGAATTGATATATAGGATGTCTTGGAAGATGAGCTAAGGTTTAAAAGACTGCAGCTCCTGAGGGAGGTGTAGTTTACTTTTGTACATGTTATACGATGTGGAGGTGAAATAGAAATGATAGAAACAGACCCATAATGGCTGTATCAGGAGCTCATCACTGACTTGAAGATCAAATAGAAATCACACAAAATGTGGGGAGAAGTGTGTAGGTAAGGGTGAATGCAAAGGAAAAGAATTGATCTGTATGGATAAAATTGGTTAGGAATTTCTATTAAGAAGGGATACACAAGGTAACAGGCAAGAGGACTAGAACTAGGAGAAAAGAAAGGGAAGTATATTTCCGCTGCGAAACAGAAAAGGCATGAATTTCCTGATTCAGAGAAGAAAAAAGTGTCCAATGTATTTTTCTACAAAAATTTTTAATGTCTCAGTATTTATGAAGATTCATTGTAAAAAGGAAATAGTTAAATTGATCTAAGCTTCTAAAGCAAATGTTTTGGGATATTTCACGGCTAAATGTTCAAGTTGGCAGGATCTAATTAAATTCTCATTTCAATACTTCACAAAAGGGAGCTCAAGTCACTTTTGAACTCTTTTATATTTATCTTTTTGAATGAAGGCAATTGCCTGCTCTGAAGTGATGTCAGCAGGGCTTGTCCTCGTTGGCCTCTTCACACCAGGGAACAATCTCGTTCCCTGACTCTGAGGGGAAGGCCTGATTTAGTGATCTTTCATATTGATGCTTTCAAATACACCCTTCTAGTCTGTCTTTGGACATCCTCCTAGATTAAATACAGTTCAGGGAGTTTTGATTAAGTCCTAAATCTCCTTATTGGGAATAGGGGTTAATTTGTGATGTTTGCTAATCTGTCTGGCTACCTTCTGGAAATATACTTGGGTTTCTTGATTGTACAGCTCTTGGATAAGCTTCTCTTTCTCTTTCTGGCTTTTTTAATTTTATTTTTTTTAAATTCTGTTTATTAAGAAATGAAAATATTTCTTCTAGCAACGAACAACATTGCAGGTGTGTTAAGTTTTTTTCGTTAAAATGAGCTGGGAGATAAGTAAAATGAAGCATATGTCCTTGTTCATAACAAGGACAGATGCAGGTATCTTCAGCTGAAGATGAGTAAATTCACTAACTCCTAAAACAATAAATCAAAGTATCAACTAAAGCAGAATCTTTTTTTATGTAAAAGTGTCCTTTTATGTGAGGACTCCACCTTTTCACAGGAAAGGTGAGGATAAATTGGAAATTAATTGTAACGCTCCAGGGTGAGGCAGAAAGTGGAATATAAACAAGCCACATTTTTTAAGGTATGTGTGTATAAGATGAGGAAAAAAGAGGAGAATCCAATGTCTAAGGGGTCTGAAAAGACAAAACAGCAGGTGGTACAACTAAGCATGTTCTCAGCTCCTGCTGATGCTTATTATTGTCAATTGGATGTCCCTGTGACTTTCTAACTGCATCCCAGCAGAATCTCATCATGTTAGCACAGCTGAGGGATATATTAAGTAGCAGTTGAGAGAAGGAATTAAGCTAAAAAGAGTGAAAACAAGAGTGTACCTTGCAGCTTTTGGAGAACCTATCTACAGTGAGCTATTCTATTTGCAAGTATTTTATCCCTTTTTTTTGAGCTTTTATGTTATTTATGCTAGGTGTGTGTGCCTATTACTTCCTTTTTTTTTTTTTTAAATAAATATTAACTGATATATAGTTAGTTTCTAAGCTGTGGGAATGGTTGGACCAAAGCACTGATTTCTTTTTTTTTTCGTCTGTATTGAGGGTTAGGGTTCTTTAAATTACTTGAAGAAATGGAGTAACTCATTTAAAGTTGTTCTTGTGACTGATTTTTAAGAAAAGGCCAAGTGTAAAGGAGGGACATATCACTATCCATTTTTCTGGTACATTTTACTACACAGCTGACATGCATCTTTTCTCCCTGAACTAAAGCATACACAAAGAGTGGTTTTTTTATTATCCTTTTGTTGCTAAGTTTGCATGCTTCTCAGGAAGCAAATTCATATAAGACATCCAAGTGGAAAGGCTGTAAATGGTCGGGAATGTATTGTTATACTTCAGTTACCAGAATGAGGTTATTAGAACCAGACTGAGTAGTTCTGCCATGACACTGTTACTACCCCACCACGAGTCTGAGTATGCTCTTACTGATCTCTGTGCCATAGTAACAGGCTAGAGGGAGAAGAGATTCCTGAAGCTGTGTAAGGGCATTTACAGAGGGTAATACATAGCACTTACAAAAGGTTTAGCTGTTTCTGTTGATAAGTGGTGAAAACAACAAAAATGCTGAAGAACAAGTTCTGGATACAAATTTTTCAATACTTTCATTGAATCTGGTGAAAAGCAGCAACAACTTATGCATGCATAAGAGTATATGAAGCACTACAACATGTTTCAGCATTTTCCTTGTGCTATAACAAGAAAAATCTTTGGAGACTCCCATCCGCTGAATCTATTCGGAAGCAACAACTTAATTTTTAAACAGTTCTTAAAGTGTAACAGTAAGAACTCCACTTCTTGGCCCATCCCACTTCCTTACCATTCATATTTAAATGCTAGGAATCAAATATGACTGATGAAATCTCCTCCACAGATGAGGAAATAGTTAAAATTATTATTTTTCATTTTATTTATTTGTGTTTCTGAAATCTGTGTACTTTATTTAGATTTGAGGAAACTAACAAAGGATGTCTACTATGTTCCTTACTCTCTTCATATTCTACTTTAGACCTGGAATTCAAGCTGCCAAAGACTAGAAAACTTTAAATGCCTTTATGCTTAATTTTATTTAGATTTAAATATAGTGACTAAGGGCTGTATCAGATAATTCTGATTTTCCAGATATGTGCTGCATGTATCTGAATTCAGTTTGCTGGGATTGTCTCTGACAATAGTAAGAGTTATGCTGTTATACTGCATCTTACAAGGCTTTATTGTTGATACTACAATCTTACTGAAGTTTAAAGTATAAGTGATTGAATGTGAGGAGCACTATGTCACCTATCTGAATATCTACAGTATTATATTCTTTGCCTAAACCCCCTTGCATGTTGCATGATTACTGACCTTAATCTATTGTTCATAACAACCATACCGAAATGAAGCTTGTGCTTTCAGAGTAAATTTCCACTTTATTGAACAATAGGTAATCTGGCATATTTGTGCATAAAGCAGGAAAAACTCCTGTGTCCTGGGGTTGCCCATGTGCACAATGGGGAGAGAAACATGATAATAAGAGCTGCTAGAAATTTTTGCAAGTTTTTGGGATAATTTACATTTTAAAAATTCCTGTTAAAATAAATGATTTTGGCATATCCACTAAAACACCTGTAAGTACAATCTGATCAGCATTGAGACTTTTATCTATTTCCTGTCCATTTCAGAGAAGTTTTCCTTCTGCCTTCCTGCTCTGCATTCCTCATGATTCTTAAAAAGAAAAATGAGGGAAATTCTTGTTTAGACATGTTTTGCTGGAAGTGCTTTGCTTCTGGCTAATATTTTCCACTTGGCTGGTCAGCTTTTCTTCTGAGATCTCCCTGACAGCTGGTCAAGTATTTGGCACTCCTGGCTTTGCAAGGTGTAAGGCTGGCTTTGGATTATCTGCTTTCTGCTGGCAAACTAATGCATGCTGGTAAAAGTGCTGCTCGTTGGCCTTCTCTTGAGAGGCAATGATGGTGACAGATTGCCATTAATCACACACACTTGTAAACATTTCAGCTGAAATGAAATGGAAGTGTAGAGCAATTATCCCTACTAATTTACTCCCTAAAATTCTTTTTCATTTATAGGCAAGTTAGCTTGAAAATACTTTCATTCTTCATTTGAGTAAAAGTGATGCAGTTCTGCATTAAGACTCCCATTGTGACCAAATTCCTTTGCAGTCAGTCTATATCTTCTTTCTCATTCATTTCTTAGTGTTCTGTGTAAAATGGAATGTTCTCTGGATGCTGCCCACAGTGTGAAATCTGCTATGTACAGTGGTTTTGTGCCTTGCATTTGCACTTATTAAACTGTGTTTGAGTTGTCATATTCTAAACTTGTTATCTTTCTGTTTCACAAAATGTGGGTGGAATTTTCCTGTGACAGAGTGACTGTTGTGAACTGGGCTTTTTGGAAGAGTTTTCATGCTGAGGAACCAGATGGGTGGGCACCAGAGTAGAATGTATTTTGTCTAAAATAACATGAGTAGGAGACTATTTGTTGTTAGTTGAATTAGTGAGGTCAATGAGATTTTTCTATAGAAAGTAACTGTGCTTTGTATGAGTTCACATTCTTATAAACAATTATTCTGAATTTAAGAGCAATGTAATTGTTCTTCACTAAGAACTTTAGAGATTTAATGTTGAAATTAGCATTTTTGCAGATAGAGACTTTCTGAAATTCAGCTTTTACAAAAACTCAAGATCAGTAATTTAGGATAGCAGATAAACTGGGTATTTCCTGAAAATTTGCTTTGTAATTCTCATGTTGTATTCAAACAAATGCCCCAACTCTTTTCTTCAAAACAAAATCCAGTTCCTATCTCTCCCTACCCCCCATTCAGTACCCAAAACTGGTGTGGACTACTTATAAGTTTGGTTAGTTTGGTTAGTATTTGTCAAATGAATGCAGATTTGGAACAATACATGTAGGGTGAGAATGGTTCCTTTTATTTCTCTTTGCATTTCTATAGAGCATTATTTTTTTTCCTTTGAGACCTAAATTTTATTTTGTGTTTAATTTGAATCTTACTCTTAGTAAGATTTTTAACATTATATATGATTAAATAAGGGTATTTGCCCAAAAAGGATGATTTTTCAGGACAGACAAAATAAGCACAATAAAACTAAAATGAAAATGTCTTTAATAAAACAATCTTTGAGAATAGAGGGTAAGTCCCAGTGAGATCTTGGAAATGCTACTTGGTACTGAGAGAACTTGATCAAGAGTGAATGAGTAGTAGAAAGTGAACTCTTCCCATGAGGCAGCCCAAGAAATGGGGAATTTCAGAGCAATGCAGTGCATCTATAAGAACAGTATTTGTTTTTTAAGGGTGTTACTACAGGAGTGGTTGCTGTATTCCCCTGAGAAATCATTGTAATTGCTTAATGAGCCTGACAGAGATTTTCCACGCATGCTGTGTTTCTAAAATGCACCCATGAGAATTAAGAGCTACTCATCTGTTGCCAGTGAGCCTCAGGGTCACCTTCAGGCACTGCATGTGTAAGGCTGGATAGAAAACCTACAATTCAGAAAGAAAAACAAAGCCCATTATAGTGATATATTTTAAATTGTTCAGATGTTATAGGAACACTCCTAGAATATGGCTAAAATAACTCCATAAAGGTCACTTGATGAGATTTCAATAAAAATTATTTCTTAGAAGAATTTACTCCAATCCTTCAGCATGAAAAAGAATTTATAGTTCTGGGATCTGGAACACTTCCTGTTCTTTCACAGCACCACTCACGCTGGAAGATAGTTCTGCAGAGTGAGTGGCAACCCATGTGTGCAAAATCTTTGGTGGTGATTTCAGACCACCTTAATTTTGTGATCAGCTGCTTCAATGTTAACATTATTTGACATGCTGTGTACTATTGCCTTAGCTGTGCTGTGGAAGTATTCCATGCAGATGGCTTACAGTGAATTTTGAATATTTTCTCTTTTCTTGTTATTTCTGGATTTTTTTAAAGCTAGTAATAATATGAAAATTTGTTTCTTGGCATGTCAAAAACTTTGTGTCAGACCAAACCCAAAATATAAAGTAGAAAAAGATATTTGAATGGACATTTATATCCTTTGATTCCTTAAGGCTATCTGCTCAGGGTGAAAGCATCAGAAATGAGAAGGTCATTTTAAATGAAAATATTCTGTTTCTGCAAACACTAAGAGTTATTTTTTTCTAGCTCTTGAACCCTTGTGAAGTGGTTTACTTTGGGAATTCGATTGAAATCAAATCTGCAGGGGAAACCTAAGGGTCATAAACTTCCAAGAAGCGAAACCAACTCCTGAACATCCAGATGCAGAACAGAATGCATTTTTCTTACTTTTAACAAGGTGGCATATTACAGTTCCTTCCCTATGGGTGGTGAGAAGAGCTGAAAATTAACTTAGACCTGGGTGCAGGTCAGTAAATTCTGGCAATGCAAGTTGCATTTTGAATGCAGTCTATAAATTTTCTTACTCTGTTTCCTGTTGCTCCCTGAACGCTGCTGGGCCTTTGTTAAAGGATTATTTGCTGGTGGAAAATAATTAAATGACAGGAAATTACTTATAGTGACTATCATCCAAGTGCCTGAATGGCCCACTGGGTTTTTAAAACTTATTTTAGAGGTTCTAGGTGCTGAAAGGCTTTTGTCTTAAAAGCTGTGCTTTATAATTCTAGAATATTAGATATAGAATATAGTCTTGCAAGTTACATCACAAAATGAGTTTTGATAGTATACATATATATTCTTTGTATAAACCTTTGTATTTTATCTAAGGGTTGCTTTGTTTTCAGTGATTTCTGTTGCTCTTCACATACTGAGCTTGTACGATTTCAGTGTGTTATTGTTTTATCTATCTTTGCCTTTTGTTTCTAGACCTAAAAAAAAGGCAACCTGCCTAGCTGATGTTTCTAATTGGAAATTCTGATTTTCATGTGACAAGGGAGAAACTATAAATCAGAACAGGAAGACAGACTTGCTGTAGGAGAAGGTGGTGGCAACCAAACCCCAGAATAACAATGGCGAGAAATATAGCTGCTCTGATTTGGTTGCTTTTTTGCTTTTGTAAGTGGCAACTTACAAAAAAAAAGACAGACAAAAATCTGTTTGCATTCAGCTCTGACTGTATTAGAAGTTCTGCCCGGACTGTGTTGCTCTAGTGAGGCAGAGACTCTCAAGTTTCTGCAGAGTGCATTTGCAAGGCGCACAATTCAAATCAGTAGTGAGTCTGGCAAGATACTGATGTGTTATCTCGTAGGCATTAACATCACATGAATGACAGGTTGTCATGTGACGTCATTCTTAAAGGAGTTTGTGCTTCTCAAATCAGGGAGCAGCCCATGCTGAAGGATGAAGAATGTGCTGCATGAATTCTTGCTTTCATTCAGAGTAGCCTACTTTCACAGAAAATGGATTCCTTCTGCAAAGCCAAGATACTCAACAGCTGAATCCACACTGAAACTGTGAATATGTTTGGGTTCTGGAGTAGTTAAAGCCCAGTGCAGACTTCATCTGGTACATAAAGTTGTAACTAGTCAGATCAATGCATTTCCACTTTTGAGATGTACAATGTGCTGCTTAAATTGATTTTGTATTTTCACTTGTCAAAAATCTTTTCCTTCAACTGTCTTGATTTTCTTGTGACAAATCAATCTTAGGAGTAGAAATGATGAACTTGTCTGGTAGGTCTCAAATAAATGCACATTAAGTATAAATATTTTGTATTCCTAAATAAAAGAAGATAGGTGTTAATATTTGAGTCACATTGCTTTATGCTCTTTATATTATGCTGCTGTAGTTTTATTATAGTTATTCATTATGCAAATTCAATGTGTTTTTTATTTTTGTGTGTAAGCTTAGTATGTCAGTAAAATTATAGAAGAATGAATGATAGCTTTAAACATAACTATGCTTGGTTTTGTTTCTGTCATCTTCTAGCTTCCTTTCCTCAAACTTTGGACTGCCTAAAGTAGTGCTCTCTAGGGGCAGAATTACTTTTTAACATCCAGTTTTAGAAGCGAGCTATATTTTTATTGCTCTGAGCTAACAGAGAAGCACAATTCCCCTAGAGGCTATTCCAAACAACTTTGTAAGAAAAGAGACAGAAATATTTCAGGAAACAGATTATCCCTGACAAATATATACAGCTGTCTAATAGAGCAACCTCCTCAGACCCATCCATGTCACGGGATTTTTTGGTTTCTCTAATCTTCTTACTTTTACAGAATCCAGTTTTGTATTCCATTAGTATGCATGTGTATGTTCTAATAGTCTATAAAAATGCTGCATGACCTACTTACTGAGAACCTGGTTTTACATCCCATTAGTGGGCATGTATTTTCACAGCAACAGACTTTTAAAAACACTGTGTGACCCATTTATTCTGCTTCATTGGTAACTCCTCATGTAGTGTGTATATGCATCTCCTTTCCCATTGTTTAGGAAAATATGAGAAAACCTTCCAGTGCTGAACAAGAGTTCAGTGGTGTTTGAACTGCTTTGACACTAATATGATGCTTGAAAGCATTTGCAATATAAGCAAATGAGATGTAGATGAAGTAACCTGTACTTAGAGAAGGATTAATATTGCAATGTATCCTGACCTATTTTTAAAGGAATCCTCATTTTACTGATTTATGATTCTGTTGAACTCGCTCGTGCTTTACTTGATTTGGTTTTCTCTGAGATTCACTCAAGATTTTGAACAAAAAGGAATTCCTATAGATGAAGAAAGCGTCCATTGTTTTTTTTAATCTTAAGTGTAATTCCTAAATATTGCAAAGGACCACATTTTGGTTTTTTGTAGCCTGCCATCTGCCTGTCATTTGATATGCTTTATTTTCCATGACACCCTTGATTTTTATAGACCTCTATCAAAATTATTCCTTAATCTTGACTGAGCAGTCTTTGAGTCTGATACAAAACTATTTAATACCTTTGCTCATTTTTGTCAGCCAGCTCTGTACTTTCTATTGTTCTGTTCTACTCTTTTGGAGGGCAGGGAGACCCAAAGCTGGTAGTGTTTAAGATGTTTTGCCATGAAGTGCATAATGGTGTTCTTGCTGATTCTTTCTTAGCACTACCTAAGATTCAATTTACTCTTTTTTGACTGCTCTTGCATAGTAATCTGGTGGTTTAATGAAATTAACAATTCTAGCCCTAGATCTCAAATCCACCTGAGTGTTTATCACATATGTGAGTGACCACTTTCCTATTTGTATGATGGAATGTTATTTGATTGTAGCCTGATCTGCCACAGTGAGTGCTTTGTTGGATCTCTTCTTTTGCTCCATGCATTTTCAAGGATGTAAAGTCTTGCGGTGCAGTGCCATCTTTGGAGTGTCCCCTGGGTGCCATGGATTTAGATTTCTGCTGAGGTCCATCTGCTTTCAGACATGCCCTGGAGTGTTTTACATCCTGAATCAGAAGCATATGGTAGTGGTTTTATAATATCTCTCTCTTTGTGGGCTCATACTAGCGAGGATATTATGCACTAGATGAGGTAGGGGACTTGATACTTGAGGTTAACCCTTGAAGTTCTCAACTGTCCATGGGATACGGGTATTCTAGCAGGAGCCAAGCTCCTTACATACACAGTGTGTCTGACCCTGAACTGATTTACTCATTGTCCTTCCCTACATGCACCCAATAGCAACTGGTTTACAGCCACAACACTCCTCAGATGAGTCCCAGAATTCAAAGAGAGATTCTAGAGCCAGTAATAAATGTGGATAGCATGGGAGAGGAAGACAGAATGATCTAGTTCAAAGGATTTATAAAAATATGTGAACACTAGTAAGAGAGAGAACTGTAGTCTTCTGGGAGTATTAAAGTGTCTTTGGTGTGAAGTTAATCCATGGAACTAATTGTATTTAATTTGGAGATTTCACATTGTAATTCTCAGGCTGAAGTAATTGCATGGAGGAATTGCACAAAAGCCTATGAACAGGTTGCTTTATTGTACCTCATCCTCATGTAAATACTTTCCCTCCTATTATACTAAAAGGGCTTATTTACTTTAAACGTTACCTAGGTTCATTAATTGCAGTATTGGAAATTTTAGTGTAACAAGAATAGTTGTTCTATCAACAGACTGCCATTATAAGATGAATATTGTAGCTAACTCCTGATGTGTAGTTAATATATTTGATCTGCAGTTAATCACCTCACACTAGGAGAGAATGGTACCATAATAAATAGTTTTTGTACTTTTTTTTTCCTTGACTTTTCAATTTGGGAACTCAAGTATATAGAACTCAATAATTGGTTTAATTTGGAAATTTTACTTTAAAGTCTTGATGAAGTTCATTTACTGTGCATCAATAAAAGGGATGGGAAAATGCTTAGGAACTGCTGCTTTCTGAGCTCCTCTTTTAATCTGGCAAAACAGCTTCCCTCTTGTTACCTATAAATAATTCAAAGTACTGGACATTATAAGACATAAATAAATAGATGTGTGACCTGGGAAGATGCAAGATCAGTTTTCAGTTTGACAAGGTACATGAGGTGAGGTAATTGATCCATTTGACATGAAGCAACATGAGAAATACATTTGGTTCCCTGAAACAATTAGGTATTCGGGATGTTATTAGTTTTAGCTTCCAAGTGCTTGCAAATGCTTCTGCACTGAGTTCAGTCTTGGGAGACAGCTGCTGTTTTATACACGGGGAATAAATTGAAGATGGAGTAAGCTCTTTACTTGTGACATAGAAACATGACTGCTCAGAGACTGCAGTAATATGTGTATAAGGTAAAATGTCAATTGGGTTGGTTTCACTTTTAGCCTTTATTAGCTGTATTTAAGTTCCATCACTTCAGCTGGAGAACTTGGAGTACCTCTAATCTTGAATGATCTATTCCTTTCATTTGCTAATAAATTTTAATTTTATGTTTATTAGATTTATCTTTTATTTTCAGTACTGGTTCCCTCTCTGATGTGAAACTTTACTAAATGACATATAATTTTCCATAATATTAGCTGCTGACTAGTTATAGTTCATGGTGTCTAGGACTAAACAGTCAAATTCTGTTGCAGAAAATGTGATTACAGAATGTTTTGAAGCTATGGAGGCTCTATAAAGCATATAGACATCAACACTACTTATTGGCAAAATGAGCTGTTTAGCTTTAAGAATTACTGTGTGTAGGTTTCAGCAGAGTAGTTCTTCAAGGTTTCAGTATTTTACCTTGTTCATCAATAGTTGTGAATTTTTATTAGTTTTAATGATCCCAATTTCACATTACGTCTGTTTATTGTTAGCAAAAATTAGTTACTGCTTTCATAATCTAAATCAAGAAATGGCATTTTTTTAATTTTAAAATGTTGATTTTTAAAGATTTCATAGACTATTATTGTTATAAAGGACAAATGAGAAGCTTAATCCTTGCCGTTTCTATTGGTGATCAAAGTAGTGAGTATCTGTCTGTCTCCTGGGATTATGTCTTTTGGATAAGAAATAATAAAAATTAATTTGCATTACACTGACATAATTTGCAATTGTGGGAAAAACCTGTACGCTAGTTGATCACAAGAGTATTGCAGCGAGAGTGCCAGGCAGAAGAGACAACTCTGGAACAAAGGATACTGAAAGGAGGCTTGTAAATGAGTCAACTTTATTTGGGGCTAGAGTTAAAGGACAAAACAAAGGCACACTTTTCCAGCTGTTTGTATTGTTTTCTGTGTTATAGATTGTTCAAAGTGTAATGAGAAATAACAAGTCTTTCCAAGTTCTGCACCTCCCCCTCACAGTGGTACTTTTTTCAGTTTGCTATATTGATCTTTCCAAAAAGATTGATCTACTGTACTACTAACAGGGATAGGGACAGTTATTTATCTCATTTAGCAAACTCCCTTCATATTATAGCAGTTGTCAGAGTGGTAGGGTCACTGGAGTTATTTGTTTAATGCGTATTTTATTTATAATCTTGACTGAAGGTGATTCTGTATAACTCTGCAGCATAAATAAATTAAAATTGTGTGATATCAGATTGCAATTTCAACTCACGAAAAGCTGGGCAATTTTGGGCAACTTTAAGCACCTGAACACATGAACCAAAAATTAACTGCCGCTACTCAATTGCACTAAAATATGCAGAGTGGCTTTTGATATATTTATATTTTGTTCCCTAAAACAAAACAAATGAGATTTAAAAAAGTGTCTGAAATAACTGAAATAAATATTCCACTTCATTTATTATAGCAGATCTTGAGCACCTCTGGCTAGCCAAGAAGTTTTAAGAAAAGGAAAGGCAATCTGAAATTTTATTTATTATGCAAGTTGTACAGGAAGCAAATATTAAGAGTATAAAGAATAGGAACCCTAGATTTTTTGGAATAAGAATTCAAAGGCTATGCCTATGGTAGTGTTTTAATATGGATGGGTTATACTTTTGAAATTAATCTCCTGATCATCCCAAACCACAATTCTTTGCTGAGCATCATGAAATGGAACATGAAACTTTCCTAATATTGTATGACGTTCCATGGGAATAGATTACTGTTTTGGCTTAAAGCCAGCCAGCAGCTAAACCCTAGAGAGCTAATCACTCACTCCCCCACCAGTGGGATTGGGAGAGAGAACTGTAGAGTAAACATTAGAAAATTCATGGGTTCAGATAAAGGAATAAGAATAGAAAAGTTTAGTAGGGAATGGCAAAGCTGTGCACACCAGGGAATGAGTTCACTGCTTTCCAGGATTGGGCAGGTATTTATCCCTCCCAAGGAGGGCAGGGTCCTGTAACCTGCAGTGGTGACTTGGGAAGACAAGTGGCATCACTTCAAATATTCACCCCTTCCTTCCTTCTTACCCCATTTTATATCCTGGGCATGATGTCCCATGGTCTGGAACATCCCTGTGGTCAGCAGGGTCACCTGTCCTGGCTGTGTCTCCTCACAGCCTCCTGTGCACCCTCACCAGCGTGGCCCTGTGAAAAGCAGGAAGGGCCTTGGCTCTGTGTGAGCCCTGCTGAGCAATAACAAAAACATCTGTGTTATCAGCCCTGTGTTCAGCACAGATCCAAAGCACAACCCCACACCAGCCACTGCGAAAAAAGTTAACTACACTCCAGTCAAAACCAGCACAACTGCAAAATAAAGTTCTTGGAAGTGTGTATTTTATGGATGTTGGGACCTTAGAGGCTTTGGGTTTACAAATCTGCTATCACTCCTTGCTGCTTGGTTGTGTAGGCACAACCAAAACTAAAGTTTCATCAAATCTGATATCAAACTGAAATAATGACGTACCATGAGCCCAGTTGCCATCCAGAGATGCTCTTCCACAGAAAAACTTGTATAAATGAGGAATGTTATAAAGATAGCATTTCATAGAAGCAGGAGCAGATACCTATTGATGATTTTCAGATTTTATGAGGAAGGAGAATGGTGTTTGGCAACTGCATGAGGAAGAACAAGTATCTTTAGGCTCCTTTGTGCTTTTCATATAGCATATATATATCGTGTGGCTCTCAGCAGCACCACTGGAAGCCACCTGAGTTGCTATTTCTTTCTTGCATTACAGTCAACAGAGTTTTGCATTTGCTCAATAGATGAGATCCCTCTTGTAATCCAATGTGGTTCAGAGTTGATATGATTCACTTTTCTCTGGTCCTTGAGTAGAGTCGGACACTTGGTGTAAACATCTGTAAATATTTAAAACCTGACATTGATCCTTGATGGATAAAGGACAGTGCAATCAAGGACAGGAGGTAGAGATTAGACTAAATACTAAATAATGCAGCTGGGTGAAGGTAAAAGCTGACCAGGAGACTGCAGCAAATAACAATTCCCTTCTAGAGGAAGGTGGAGTATAAAAGCTGGTGCTAGTGCAGCAGGTACTGTTGTGTGATAAAGGTATGAGCAGGTGGTAGGTTCTGTTATCTTAGAGAAAATTAAGAGGACCCCAGAATTTGTACTATTGATTTGTATTATATATTTGTGTCATTAACCTGAGTAGCATTGCTTTAATTTAAAATTAAATATATCTCTATAAATTACAACTCTGCTTAATTAAACTTAGTGCGTCTTAGTTTAGAGTTACAGAATTTTTAGTTAAGAACCCAAATAGATATTTTTTTTTTGAAACAAAGATACTGCATAATCTAAAGCTTGCTGAGGTGCCTAGAATGAATGCTAATGAAAATTTCTTGGCTAATGCTTCTCTGCGTTCAGACTATTAAGTGTTCATATTTTTATGAATATTCTACTTTATTTTATGAAGAAATAAATTAATAATTATAATTTTTTTTCTGGAAAGAATTATTACTGTAAGCATAACTTGAACCATATTCAATTTTGTTGATTTTTTTTCTCCATTATATTTTGTGAGAGAATTTCTTCATGCCCTTTCCCAGTATTATCTTGGGTATGGTTAGGAAAATGACATAGAAAACAATTACATTAACTATACAACTGGTGCAATGCAAGTATTCAGTTTTGTTGTGTAGTTGAGATGAGATAAAGGAATTTACCATTTTGAATCATCCCATTTGGGATCACATGATTTCTTCATTTAAAGAAGTAATTCTTTGTTTATGTAACTTCTTGAGAATGTCTAACTTTTTGGCCAGTACTGTTGACATTCCTGCCTTTGAGAGCAACCAGATTAAAGAATTTCTGGGAATCTACCTCTAATTCATCTGGTATTGGTTTAGATTAAGCCACTGTTCCCAGCAGCTACTAAAACTCATCTCTTGGAAATCAGGAATGAGGGCATTTCAGAAATTAGAACCGCTTTAACGTGAAGCAGTTGAAGTATAGATTTTGGCATGGTTTTGCAAATAGGACCTGTCACTTCTACCACCAACAGTGATAGCCTTTTGGTATCTTATTTCACTGTTTACTGAAAAGAGAGAGGTGTAAAATATCTTTATTATATCATCTACAATCTCTTCCATCTGTGAGTGCACTACCACAGCCTCGTTCTCCATCTGTCCGTGATTCTATCGTATGGTTAGTTCAGTGAAAACTGTGGTTGTTTTCTTTGGAAGAGTCTCAAACAGAAACGGAGTGAACACAACTGAGTGAAATGTTTAAGCATATTGCTGTTATTTTAATGTTCCAAATTTTAGCCCTAGTGGTTTAGATTTTACTTGTAAAATCTTTAAGTCAAATCCTGAATATAAATTGAGTTTGTTTTTTTTTTTCAGGGCTCTTAAAACGTTTTTTGTTTAGTAATCTGCAAAAAGACAATGGATCATGCTTTACATGCTTGAATGGATTGAATCTAAACCAGCTCGGAATACTAGTTAATAAGTTTAACAGTAGTGGGGATCGTGTTCTATAGCAAAATATGACAAATAACAGTTTAAGATGCAATCATTGTCTTACTTTAACCTGCTATTTCTGTATATATGGGATTTTTATCCATAAAGGGAACTATAATATAGAAGTGTCTAGAAAAACTGCAAACCTTGGGGTCACTCAGGAGAAATTCTGCTCATGATTCTAGTCTATCTCCTTATTTGACCTTGTTATTTGCACATTTCCACTGGAATACAGGATCACTGGTAACTGGAGGCTCATGTAACATTAGTTAATAACAAATGTTTATGGAAGTGAACATGAAAATGAATGAATTCAGAAAATCAAATGCTGGGTTTTCTTGACTCTGTGTAGCATTACTGTTTTCAGTGCACACTTCTAATTGTCAGTGGAATGTCTGGGAAGATAGTTTTTCCTGCCTCTCACGTTTTTAAAGCTGTATAGGTTAGTTAGTTAGTTAGCAGACTGTATTAATGATTAGGGCTGTCCTCTTTCTCTGATAGTTCTGTAACACTGAATGATGTTAAACATTGTTTAAACACATGTGGAAAGTTAAAAACATGAATATATTCACTGATCACATTTCAGGGACCAATTTAGTCTGCAGATTATTTTGGGGTACTAAAGAGGATTGGTTTTAATTCTGAAATCCAATTCATAAAATTGTAGATAGATAGAAATGCCCTGGGTTTTCCCTTCTTGACTTAACTAGAGTTATTTGAGTAGAATTGACATCATGAGGAAATAGTCTTAGGCTTTTAAAAGTTTTTAATAGAGACCATTATAATGAGCTGTTTTATATGATCAGATTAGCAAAATCCAGTAGCTTTGTTCCTCAACTGTATTTCTGCTTCTGTGGTCACTTCTTTCCCTTGTGCCCTGTCCTTGTTAACTTAGCTCAGTGGATCACTGTCATCTTCAGTGGATGCCTGCCAAGGTTTCAGCTCACCTACTGGCTGGTAATCTTGGTTATAAATATACCCCCCGCCCCTTCAGACAAGCTTGTAAGAAATGAGAGAAATTATTACTTCACACAAACCTGAAATTTTAGGATGGATGTTGTGTGTTAGGCATCTAGAAACATAAAATCCCACTTTGAATAAAACATATCTGTAGAGCTGCTCCATGCAAACCTTGTAAAAGTGCCCTTATTCTGCAAGTTGTTGGTGAGTAACTGCTGGTGCTTCTGTGCTGTGGGTGAGTGTTGAGAGAGGGTGACTGTCATGTGTGGGTTGTGTTTGCAGCAAGTCTAGCACAACAAAGCCTCTGACTTGACCTGTAGAGGCTCTCTCTCAGCAGTGAGGAGCAGGAGTGTGTAGGTGTCAACAGATGGTAGTTACAGGCAGTCTTCAAGGAGGATTTTTCCTTAGCCCACGAGCATATGTTCAGTCCTGGGAAGACGTGCTGTGCTGCTGGAAGCATTGGTTATGCAAGTCTCACTGTGGTGACACGGCTTTTGGAGAGAGGGGCTGTGAGAGCAGCAGGGGAGTTCACTCTCTACCCAGGATTCTGATTAAATTCAATTCTGGAGGCAGAGCTGCTCTTTGAGCACTGCCCACTGCTGTTGGGCTTGTTATTGAAGGAAGAGATGCCCAGAGGCAATTTGGTAATTTCTTTGTCAAATCTAGGACCGAGACTCTGCATAAATAGAACAAGTTACACTTAAATTATACCCGGACTTGATGTCACTGGTTTCCCTTCCATTAGGAAGCTGTCTTGCATGGCCCCAGACATCTGCCATCATTCAGAAGGGCAGTGTCAGAATAAATGCTGCTGTGGGAAGAAAGGGAAACCAGGAGAAAACATTTTTCAATAATCTCGTGTATGTTATTTCATTCTAATGATCTGTCTGGCAAATTTGATGGGCTCTACTTCTATTAAGGAAGAAAGCAAAGAAAAAATAAGCAACTGAATATATGTGTGTTCTTGCGAGCAAATTTAATTTCCTCGTTGGCCGTAGATACACTATGGCTTGACAAGACAGATAAATACAGCCCTTGGTTAAGAGGCAGAGGTATCAGTGAAGGATGAAAACCTGTTCTGATGTTTAAAGTACATGGAAATCTTGTTCTGTGTTCACCTGTACTTGTGCAGCCTAATGATCCTTTTGTTAATCCCTGAGCTAGGGACTGGATGAGAAAATTACCCTGAGAAGAAAGAAAGGTATTGCAGGAGAATGGCAGGATAAGTGGAGGAAGTGTGTGTGTATATATACACACACCACCCCTCCAACTTTCCTTTTTTCTTTATTTTGAGCAATACTTGTTTATGAATTTTCCCTGCACTTGTCTGCTTATTCAACCTTATGTCACATCCTTGTTTGTGCTAATACAGCAAACTAATTGAGGTTAAAAATAACCTCTATCTGGAGCACGTACTTACAGGCACAAAGCCACTGAGAAAAGAGTGAGAGCATCCAAATTTGTCTAGCTCCTCAGGCTGAATGCCAAAGTTTGCAGAAGAATAAAGCTCGGGAAGGAAAGCTTGGGAAGGTGGTAACAGGTCTCTGGAGAGGTGAAATAAATGTTCACAGGTGCTGTGAGAGAAGAGTTTTGAGCAGGAACGTCTTGTAATTCAGTACTGTGTGAGTTGAGAGAAAAATATTAGTTCATCAATGTTAATACACTGAAAACAAATGTTAGACTTTTTTTTAACACAGCGCTGTTCCTTCCACCTAAGCAATATTTTTGGTGGTGACTCTAGAGAGCCTCAGAACAGGCAGCCATCAGTAGTAAATATTTCACAATTTGATAAAGGAGTATTTACAGTAGCTGATAGAGGAAATTGCTTCTTACTGATACTTTGGATTTTTTTTTTAATTATAGTCTTGGAAGTGCTATTTATATATTGTTTGCTTGAGTATAAATTATCCTGTTATATGGTTTAGGTGTGTGAACAAATGAAATAATTTTGTGGTCGTTTGCACAGAGTTACATGTACAGCAATGATTAACTATGCCTCTGCTGTGCTGCTACACTGAATATTGCTGTGGTTTTCTTTGAGTTTTCAATATCCGGCTTTGTTGGCTGTATCTAGAGCAGCTGTTGTAACATTAAATTGAATAGATTTCATAATCATTAATATGCTAGGTTCTGTTTATCACAAGTACTTAGTTTTATTGTTCTCTCTGCACCCCAAGACAGACTTTGGAAAGCAGTCAGGGTCAAGAGGTTTCAGGATATTGAGGTTGCCTCTTCTCTTTCTGTAGCTATTTATGGTGAATTTTGCATTTTTTTTCCACATCGTTCCCAGAAGTATGTGAAGTTTGTCTGCACACGTTTCATCTTTTGAAATGCCTATTAGTCAGATGAACTGCTGTATGTATAGGTGAGGGGAAGTTCAAATAAAGGTATGTTTTGGAAAAAAAGGGAAAGTCCTGCTGCTTCTGACATATATATCCTTCCAGGGTACATACTGTACTTAAATAGTTATATACCACCCTTTTTATATTTCAATTCTTGTTTATTTATGCCAACATATTGGGATGCTCCAAAACATGTTTATTTTCATAACAGCCAATCAACATGCAGGAGAAGTAAACCATGCAAGTTGGGAATTGCTTATCAGCTGTATAATGAAGATGAATAGTATGCTAAATCTTATCTGATTATGCAAAAATAGCTTTTTATGATAGCAATGCCTTTGCTTTGCAGTTTGTAGAACTCTGGGCATCATGCATCTGATTTATCATGTAAAATTAGATTGAAAGAAAGTAGAAGTGGTGCTGTGTATTCTGAGTCTTTTCCAAGCAGGTGGTACTACCTGATGCTTAAAATCTTGGTTTTTGTGGGCAAACTTTAAGAATATCAAATGAAAGTGAAATTCATAAGTTGTAGTGAGCCTAATTAAGAACTGGTTCTATTATGTGACTTCCAGAACAACTAACATAATCTCTCATGGCAAATATTTGCCAGGATTAGTTACATCATAAATTGAATGATATAAAGCACTGCAGACAGATAGTCCTTAACTCCTAAGCTTTGACTTCCCTGTGGGATCTAATTGTAAAGCAAATTTGTTGATGGTATCTTCAATAATAGATTCCTGCACCTAGCTGAATGCAGCTTTTATTTGCCTTGAGTCAGAGGTCCAGGCTTTGGAGCTACAACTACCAAAATTCAGTTCTTGGTTTCTTGGGTTTGATTCCCCTGCCCCCCCACCACCCTGTGTGTGTTCTCTCTTAGTTAGAGTTGGAAAATGCACAATAAAACTTCTTGCATAAATTTTGATTGTCCTTGAGATCTAAAACATGAGATCTCAGAAGGCATAGGATGGCTCATCCTGCTGTGTTCCTGTGCCACTGTTTCATCAAGGAGAATCATAAACCTTGGAAGATTTGCAGGTGTCTTTTCTTGGGAGATTTTCAGATTGATGCAGTTCAGAAATCCTCCTTCTGCAAATGAATGTTTCCACAGCAAACTGGGTCTGTGGAGGATAAGAATTGTTTATTTTCGCAGCAGTAAGTGGCAAATTGTCTGTACAGTAAATGACTGGTGCTGGTTTTTAGGGCTTAAAAGAGAGAAAAGTATCAGAAAGTAAAGGGGAACTGAGTCAGATAATATATGAGCATATCTTCTGTTCATTCCCAGACTTTCTGTGAAAGTTAGGGCAATTACACAACAATGAATGGTAATGAAAGCAAATTATGTTATTGTCCAGCATCGTAAAAACCCAAACCTAAGCACTGATTGTGAGTGCTTTTTCATTGATGTGCCAGAATATAGCTTGTTTTTTGCAGGCACTTTGTGTTGAAACACAGCAATATTTTCTACATATTACTTATGTCACCAGCACTAGAGCTAATTTCCTCAATGTTGTCCAACTCCATCTCTGCATTATTACCTTGTTTATAACTGCACAGTGTTTCTACTGTGCTGCCGAGAAGGGTGTCCTAATTTTCCTGAAATAGTGTCTGCTTGAGGATAGGAAGCTAAGGCAGTGACTGCACATTCAGTTTCTGGTGGTTGATTGAATCTAGAAGCTTTGTGCCACATTTCAGGGCCATTCTGAAGTGGTATGGGACAGGATATGAAAAGATAAGACTGGGTTGTATGAACTCAAAATGGATCTGAGAGGCTCATTGAAAGCATGATGCCCACACCTTCTCTCCTCCGTCACACAGTCCCTTCTTTTCCCAGGCTGGAACTCCACAACAGCATTCTGAGTGAAGCATTTGTAATGTGAAATCAGTCTCAGATGATGTTTTAATCTCAGGGCTAAAATTCATTCTGTTTTCTGATGAAAACAGCCACACACAGAGAGACAGTCAAGGACAGGCAGCTGAAAACATGTCTTGGAATTGGTTCAGTCAGACAAAGGTCGCTGCTTTGAAATCTATAGGAGATCCTTTCACCTCCAGGTGCTTTAATTACTTGAACTCAGGTTTATATTGTCTTTCAAACAATATTACTGTAGGCAGAATGTGACCTTGGCCTCTGGCAGTAACTAGAGTGTCTCATGTTTTCATCTGAAGGCTGCAACCAGTTTGTCTGATGATAACCAGGACTGTGAGCACTCTGGTTTTGGCTCAGCCTGAGGAGCTGCTCCCTGGCTCACAGGGTCATGGGCAGTGAAACTGTCAGTGGCACATTCAATAAGGAAGCAACATCCCTTAATTAAGCATCACTAGCAATAAGTCAGGCCTTGACTATAAAAGATAAATTCTATCTGTATGATGTTTTCCCTTACCAGATGGAGGTAGTGACATCCAGTCAACCTTCACTAAGAAATTGCTATGAACATTGAGTATCTGAGCACAGGAGCTTCTCTGTGCTCCTCAGAGATTTGCCATGCAGTTTCAGAACAACCTCTCAGTGGTGTTCAAAAAAAAATTCCTCAGGTGGTGTTTTTTCAGCTTGATTGTAGCCTGTAAACTTCACCTAAAAATGTTACTTCCTTTTCACATTTGCCTGTTACAGGTGCAAGAATACTAAGATTAATGTCTTGATTCTGGTATGTTTGTGTTCTGTATGAAGGTTTCTCAGTGAAAGCTGTTCTGAGAAGCAGGAATTCAGGGCATGCCTTCAAAATAACACTTTGTATTTGCCTGCTTCATACTTGGAAGTGCAGAATCTACCATTGATCTCAAGCTCATTGGAGGGGAAATCGTGTCAGCAGTAGTGAGATGATTATGAATGTGTTTCCTGGTGTAGGCAGAGGCTTGGGTAGCACTGCTAAACTCTCGATTCCTGCTGTTAGCAGGATGGCATGTGCAATTACTTGGGAGACTGACAGCCTGTATTGCCTCATTTATAGTTTTTAAGGGTATGTGAAGTGCTTTAGCACAGCTGAGCCAGAATTTAAAACCCTTGTGAAAACATGGGAATGCTGTGTTTTTGTGATTAAAGGAAACTGATGCGTGACCTAATGACAGCTTAGCTGAGAAGAAATGATGAACCATTTTTTTTCACAAAGATAAAATCGAACAAAAGGAGGACCTCATGGCTGGAGGCTGTAGTGGTTGATGTGTGGATTAGGTATTCTCTAAACAATTAGGAAGTAGTATTTGTGGTGCTGCATATTTAGAGAGGGTCAGGGAAATTATAACATAGTTTTCTATAGTAATATTAATTAAACATAATATTTACTGAAGAAAAAAATCACTCTATATTTAGAGCCTTTGTTATTTCGTATCTAATTTGAAGAAGAGTTACCGATTTGAAAATTATAGGTTGGTAATTGTTTTCTTTCTCCTTTTGAGTTTGTATTGTTAGACTCTAGTAGCAAGCTTAGCAAATATCTATATATGAACAAGTAATTTATGTTAGAATATATTAAAATAATCAGAACTATTAAATGTCAATCAATGAAAGTGCTTGAGTTTTTCCTTTGAACTTTTTCACGTGTTTCTGATAATTTTGTTGTTTTTTCTCTTCTGTTTCCTTGAATGTTTGTATAAATTTCTCTTTAGCTGAGCGTGGTTTTCAGGATATATATTTCTGTGTTCAGGTGATGGTGATTTCAATTTTTCAAGTCCAAAGGATGTACAGGAATGTATCCAGTTCCTCCCTTTTAATTGCTCTGGGGTTATCTGTAGCAGCACAGCAGGTTCAACTCTTGGGGTCTCTGCTGTCTTGGCCAAACTGCACGAGCAGCTGGGAGAGGCTTCATCCAGAATGGGATCTGACACTTGTCACCTTCATTGGAATCAGATGAGAGTTGTCAGATTTATGATTGCTGTGTCTGGTAGGAGCCTTCTCAGCAGTGTGTTTCTGAATCTTGATAATTAATGAGTTTTTGAAGGAGAAGTATTAATACAAACACATTCAAAACAGAGTTTTTTTTTTGTCAGAAAATACTCCTTTTTAGGCAGATGGAGAGTTTCTTTAGTGTTATACTTGAGCACATTTTGGAACAGTATCTCTGAGTAATTATTTTGACTTATTACTTAGAGAAGAAATTGAGAGGTAGTCAAGAATTTTAAAGCTAGTTTTATATTAAATAATTAAATACAGTTGGAAATAATCCTATATAATGCTAATAATAATCTTTAATGAATGTATTTTGTATATAACTTTGCTGATGAGCTTCAAGCTGAACTTTCTGCCTTTCTTGATCTTTCTTCTTTTTCAAGTCCTTGGATTAACCACCACTTGAAATTTGTTTATTTCTTGTCCAAGTTTTTAATCTAAAATAACTGTACCCAGACACCACATTATACATGCAGCGTTCTTAAAATGGACTTAATCCTCTTCGTGTAAAGACAAGTTATGTCTCAGATATATTTGTGAAAAAAGCCAAACTACGTGAATAGTACTCCTGTCAGTTTTTCAAGTGTAGAAGTTGACTAATTTGATAGTTAAAGCTAGAGCTCAAATGCACCTCTTTTTTTTTTTGTGCCCTCTAACTCCTTGCCAGCTGACAGAATAACCTTGGCAGAGTGCAGCCTTTGCTTCTTTTCATACTTCTTTATTCTGCTACCCTAGGATCATCCAATGGGAATTCATTGCTTCAGCAGTGATTGAAGAGGTCTTATTTTTAATCTAAGTAATTTTCTGTGAAGTTTAATTCATAACATAAGAACACCTCCTGGGTAATAACTAAAAATTATATTTTTTTAATGAAAAGAATTGCCTTGAGTCCTCAGTGTCCAGCAGACTTGCCTCCCACTCTCCAAAACTCACAGATCATCTTTACCATATAATGTTTAATATTTCATTACAATTTAATTACTGGAAAAATTCACGATTAACAATAAAAAATTGTCTCAGTTGGACTTAGAGGCGTTTGGAGTTGTGGGGGAGACTGGTTTCCAGTTGGTTCTCTTGTGTTAGAAACACAAAATTGGTCTGAGGAAAGTTCAGGCTAACAAGACTTGCAGGCTCTATTTTCCCAGTTTGAACACTGACACAGATTTATCAAATCCCTAAGACTGTGTGTGTGGGCTTGTGAAAATGCTCAGTGATATTTCCAAATGGCCCTGAGTTCTCTGCAGATTATGTTCCCAAATAATTTTTAGCAGCTTTGTGGTTCTGGTTTGCATTGATCACGTGGCAAGGAAGAGAAGCCCCCTCAGTTTCTGGGCCAGTCCCTCAGAATCACTCTGCAGAACCGACTGAGGCTCCGAACCTGCCCAGGGGGATGGGCTGGCCTTCAGAGCTCTGCCTCTCTTCCTGCTTCTGCCTTGGCTTTATTCTGTGACCTTAGCACCTGTCTCTGCTTCGGGTTCCCCTCGTTCTGCTGTGCCTTATCTACTTTGGGAATCTCTTTTCAATATAATATCTACTTCTGGCTGCATTTTTGCAAATAATAGTTGACCTGTGCAAAGTATATCTGTACTAGATATGCTATATGTTGTTCTGTATATTAACTGCTAAAATAAATAAGTAATCCCCCCCAAAAAAGCCCCAAATCAAAAGCCGCACCAAACCACAAACATAAGCACATAATCCTTTCTTTCTTGCTTTTTTTTTTTTCTGAAGGAAAATATTTTACGCAGTTCTCTGCAACTTAATTTAAAATTCGGTATGATCATAGATCAGACAGCATGTTAAATCTGAATTAAAATCTTGGCAGCTTTTAATTTTAAATTTGGATGCCAATTTGCACTTGTAGCTTAATGGATTTAAATAGTTCCATGAATTTTGGAAAGTCTTCAGCCTTTTGGGGTAATTGAATTTTTTCTTTTTGATGCCTAGTGATGGCAAGTATAAAAGTATTAGAATTTGGTGAAATAAAGTAATACCTGAAAATGATGTAAAATGTCATAGGTGTTTTTGAATTATTCTGTAATTTATTTATGGACTATTCTGTATCTAGGGAACAACTTCTGGTTCCTACAGTGTCATGAGATTTCATTTTTGCAGAGTGCTCTTTCAGCTAGATGCCTTTGAAACAGCCAGAGAATCATTGTACAACTGTGCAACTCTAGAATTTTGAAAGTGTACATGAAAAGCTTAAAAAAACATTGTGGCATCTGCACGGATTGATTTTTAAAAATACATTAAAGTTTATAAAATGTAAGTTATTTTGTAATGTCTTAGTGAAGCTGTGCACTAATTAAGTACTTGTAATCTTGTTATTCACAGTTGAGAACAAAACATTGTTAATTGTCTTAGAAGAATTATTGATGGTAATGGTGCATGCCACATCTTTTAGTTCCAGTGGTAGCTCTTGCATTTTTGGCTGAGAATGGTATAAAATCATTGAATTACATCTTTCTAAAAAAGGTTGTTTCTCTCCATGTTGTGTGAGAAAAATTTAAATACTTATGGATGATGTGTTTTCACATGGAATAAAAAATTAGTGCTCCAGAAAACATGAAGGATGCCTGCTTTTAATGGTGACATCTCAGAAGTGCTGTTAATACCTTTCTGATTAATGTTGAAAGAAAGAGATGAACTGAATATATATGGACTGAATCAACAGGAAAATCAGGAAAAAGGAGAATTAATTTACATAGCTTTAAACAACACTAAGGCCTGATTCCTGCCATTGCTTATCAATCCTGGCAGCTTTGCCAGTTGATAGAAAAGCAAATTTTATTGATGGTTATTGTCTGTGGGTATATGGCATCAAAGCTTGGTAAAAGTGGGAATTGTAAAAGGTTCTGAACTGAGACAAAGAGGTTCAGATTTTGCTTTTCTAATTAATTTGCCTGTTCAGTTGTGTGGTTTCTCTGTTTTTTTTTTTCCCCATTAGGAGCTGCCTACGAGCCCCCAGTTTGAGCTGTACATTCAAGGTCCGCTTCAGTGTGGACTGTGCCAACAGTGCTCCCCAGTGCCTCATGCTTTTGTTCTCATTCAATGAGAAGCCCAGAGGTTATATTTATTACATTTATCTGTTGCTTATATCCCACAGAAGGGACTAACAGGAATTTAATTTAAGGTGTCTGTTAATTTCACAATACAGTTGTAGTCAATTGAAGATCTTTAGATCCCCAAAAGATTGTGGGTTTTTCATTTGTTTGGATATATAGGTAAAGCAACACTATGAAATATTCATCTGTGGTGAATTTCAAACTCTAAATTAATGATTTATTTGCCTCTGAAAATTGATACCTTCAGAGTGAAAATGGATTTACTTTTCATATTGGTATGTTGCTCTAGAAATTTCAAGGAATTGGCTTATTCATGGGTTTTTTACTTACTATCAACAATTATAAGAGGACAGGTTTGCTTGAAAAGTTGATTAAGTCTTCCTACTTGGTCAATAAAGTAATTGAATCCTATCAACGAGTAAAGACCCATAATTGTAGACAGAGATAGTGACAATCCCCCGTGTTGTGCCTTGAGTGAAAAACAAGGTGCAATGCTTAGAGCATAAATTTGGAATCTAAGGCTGCCTGAATTTCAGTTCTCATGCTGTCACTTGCCTTTTATAATTTAAAGAAAAAATTAAATCTTACTCCCTCAGTTTTTCTGTATGTGAATGATGGGACACTTCTTGCCTCAGAAGAATTTGATTGTGGGTAAATCATGTAAGCTGTGACCTGGTGCCCCTGCAGTCTCTTCCCTCTGTGTTTTTACCTCTGACAGGACAGATTCAGCTCATGTGAATGGTTTTGGTGGGGTGTGTATGTCCCCGTAATTGAGCTTTTTTTTTCCCTAGTAAAAGTTGCTGTGCAGTGTTTGTTACGGAAGCCATTCTTAATTTCTACAAAAGTGTTCTGACAGCAAACCTTTTGTGAGCTTGGGGTGTGGGCAGAAAGAATGGCAGAAGTCTCTTGCACTGCTTGCCTATTATTTATTGGCTAAAGAAATACCGAAAGTGTTCTTATAATGGAATTTCAAAATAAAGCTAGAACTTTATTCCTCCTACTATAACTCATTTCCAGGCTGGTTGAAAGAGGTTTTTTGTTTTCCTTTGTTTCTTTCTTATTGTTAGTCACAGTCACCTTGGTATATAGATGTGTGCTAACTATCCTCCATCAGTCTGTTTAAATAATTTACAGGGTAAAAGTCTCAAAGGACTCTCTAGGTGGCAGATCTGATTTAGAATAGCACAATCTTTGTTACACAGGCCCTTTTCTTTCAACTCTGCCCTTCCTTCTCTGTTGTATTGCAATGTCTCTTGTTTTGGCTTTTAGGTATCTCTTTTTCAGTGATATTTCATTTAACACTGTCATCTAGGTACCAGCTGCTACTGTAAATAATGATACTGTTCCAGACTTTCCTCGTCTGTTTGGCAAATTGTTTTCTTCTCTGTGTTCACTTTGCTCTCTGCACAAAAGCAGATACTATTCTCTAAATATTCCCGTTAACTGTGTTTGTTTCTATTAGCAATGTCTGACACGCTGGATTTTAAACCTGGTCTGTGTTTCAATGAGCTGATTCTAGGCACTGCATTCAGCCATACAGGACTCTCTTAGCTGGCACTAGCCTCAATAGCTCACTTGGAGCATTCAACAAAGATTTAACCCCTTCTCAGAGATAATTTAGCCAGTCTAAATAACAGCATTTGCCAAAATTGCAAGCTGTTTATGGAATTTTTCTATTAATTTATTATTTCTATTATTTTTAAGGGGATTCAGTTTGTGCAATAAATTTAGTGTATAAGATTTGTTTATTTCCTTCTGACAGAGAAGGATATATACTCAGAGTTACACTCTTCATTGTTTCCATCTAATAAGAGTAGTAAGTCATTGCTAAGTGTAAACAGCATTCTTTGTTTCTATTTTTTTTTTCCTGTGGTGAAATTTCTCCCTGATCAGAAATGAAATTCTCTACAGTAAAGGGAAGATGTGCTGTGATTATATGGACTGTTGAACACCACAGAGCATATTTGATAGAAGTCAAGTTCACTGCTGCTACTGACTCCAGCTCACTTCAGTACTCACTGCAATGCTTTGTCTCTACTGCTGAGCTGGGGAGAGCAAAGGGCTTGACCTAGTTTCAGAGTGGTCACCGTGCTGAGGAGGCTCAGTCTGGCACAGGAGCTCCTCTGCAAATTACACAGGAAAAGCAGATAATGTTTTAAGGGCATATTGATTTATTCTTGTCTCCTGGGTACAAATTCACGTGTTGATACATTGATGCATCATTAGATCCAAATTGCTGTTGTTTCTCAAGCTCCTCAAGAGAATATTCCACCTTGTTGATGTTGCTTTGTCTTGGACATATATTATTCAGGGAAATAATATCTGCGGGCTCTGTAGCTTGAACTTGTTTATGGTGGCTTCTGGGCTGGGAATATGTTTATCTTTTTGTAACAGAGGGTAGTGACATGCAGACCACACTTATTCAGAACCCCACTTGCTAGAGGAAGAGGGGGGAGACCCTCTCAGGGATCAAATTCTGTCTTATACCTCTTCTGAAATAAAATCGACAGAACTAACTCTTGAGCTAGACTATAACATGACAAAAATACAGATCTACCTTTCTGTGTCATGATGGTATCACACAGCCTTTTCTAGTCCTGCCACAAGTTAAGGATTGCAGTCTGAATCCACACTGCCCTCTTCCATATCCAATTCCTCTTTTTTTTTTTTCTCTCCATCTTTTCCTCTGAGTATATTCCCATACAGTCCAGCTATTTGGGGTATCCAATTTGCGTGTGAAGTTCTTTTTATGAACGACTGCTGTGTAATGCCTGGAAACACTGGGTGGTTTCCATGGACCAAGCCCTGCCACACGCTGTAAGTTAAAGTCCATCTAGCAGGCCTCATACAGGGACTATTATCTAGAGGACGGGAATGGATTCACTCTGCTGTAGTTTTCCATTAATGTTCTACTGTACACTGCATGTTTTTGCAATTCCTTTTCTGTTTTTGTTTCTGCTAGTCAGTAATTGACATTTGTTTTCTCACTGTCATGACCTCAGGCCCGGAGGCTTAACTCACATTGCAGTCAGTGCTGTCACTGACAAGAAAAATTCTCTTGCTTAAGAGGGTAAACATGACTGAACAAAATGTGTAGGCCCTCTTAGACCTGAATGGAATACAAGTTAGTGCTGCCTCAGTAACTGTCAGCAGCTCTTGTGTATCTTGAGCAAGTGGAGATCTCTGATTTTTGCCTGAGTCTGGTCTGTTACAACTCCACTTGCACTTACCCCAGCATAGGTTTGTTTTTTCCCTTGTGTATTTGGTCAAACAATGTCCAGTTTACAGACCAGAGCTGGGAACAGCTCAGGAAACCTGTTCTGAGGCCTCAGATGCTCTCTGGTTTGTCCTCTTTGCCTGGAACTCCTACTACTGCTCAAAAAAACCCTGAAGAAATGGATGTTAACTTATGTGAGACCCCAAGGCAATGCAGGTTGGAGCCTGGGACTGTATTGTAGTGTGTAGAAATAACAGAAAAAAAAAAATTAAAGAGCAGTCTTCACTTCCTTGGATTAATTTTTCTAATTATCTTGTATTTATTTAGTTGAAAGTTAATCTATGATGTTTTAATGGCTTTCACTTACAAAGTTTACAGTATGCCCACTTGTTATTTCATATTCTGGAGTGAATAATTCATTTTGCTAAATTGATAGTGAAGGCTTTCAGCTGTAATTGCTGGAGTCTTTGAAATATGACACTGAGTTCTTACAACAAAATGGTCATAGGCTGAGTCATTTAGGAAGTTTCTTTAGGTAAGCTGTCAGCTACAGAATCTGTTTAAAAAGACACTTTTGTTCACTTGCTTGCCTATTTGGTTTATCTTCAAATTAGATTGTATAGATCCATCATTTAGAAATGCATTTATAGACTGTAGTATGTGTGTGTGTGCATTCATTCAGCGTGATGAATGCACACACACATTAGAGCATATAAATGCATTTCTAAATGAAACACCCAAGAGAAACGGAGATTTTCCAGATACAAACTGTAATTTTTTTCTCTCAGCCAATTCTTATAGTGACATGTTTTTAGAATACCCCAGTTCTGCTTATTAGTCTCAGTCTAGTGTTTGTATCATGTCTTGATTATAATTTCTAAAAAAAATTTAGAATTTGTCTCCTGAAGATTCAGTTCTATGAATTTTTCATAGAACAAGTCAATCACATAAATCTGGTGCCAAAATGCAAAGTGATATGAGAATACCATCAAAATAAGCATGTGTAAACAACTGAATGCTTTCCAACACTTGCCCAGCTGTATTTTACAAATAGCATTGAATCTATTTATGTTAATTTCATGTCTGCTAGCTGAATTTAATATAATACAATAACTTAATATTCTCCCCATATTTGTTCAGGTCTTTAGATTTCAAGGGATTTGTGAGAAATGTGTATTTAATTCAGACTAATACAGTAATGGTAAATTATTATTCTGTTTTCAGTATTTGTCTACAAATTTGATTTCTACAGTCACTAACAAGAGAATATCAATGAAACCTAGTAAAACAAATTGAGGAAAACCAATGGAAACTATTGTTCTATTATTATTTTTTTGTGTAAGCTTCTCAAGTAAATCACTAGAGTCATGTCTACCTAAGCCAAATGGTGGCATTTGCACATGCCAGGAATTCTTTATGAAAAGTCCCTTGATTCTTCCAGGGTACAGACAAAATTATTTGAAAAAGGTTTCATATTTTGTTGCTGGGACTGTTGAGCCTCCTGTTGATGGCCCAACACCCATAAATTGATTGTTTTGATGCAAATTTAAGTCTCCAGAAAACATAAAAGTTATGAGGAACTATGAGCTTCCAGTCCCATCTCAGAGATGTTTCCTTTGGTATCATAGGAGTCTCCTGGATTTAGTGTCCATATGCAAAGGAAAGGCCAGTTCAGCACTGTGTTATTAATTCAGGTGTCATCTCAATGTGGCATTAGGAAAAAAATTATTTCAGCTAAGGTGTTTGAGATTCAGAATGGCTACTAGTATTAGTTTCTTGTATCTCTTGAATTCACACATTGCTACTTCCCTTCTTTTATCAGATATTAGCTAAAAAAAATGCTTTGAGGAAAATCTCACTCAGTTTCTATAGTTGGCTCTTACATTTTCATTCTAGAAAACAAAATAAAAAGGGTAAAAATCTTCTCAGTCTTCATTGAACAGTTTTATGTAAAACTGTCAGTTCTGAGTACACAGGTTGACTTGAAGAGCTGTCATATGGCAGACTTCTCTGAATGTATTTGCTCTTTTCAGGTGCACATCAAATGGTTTCCATGTAGTAACTGCTCCCTGGAGAATGGAAAATTTGTTCTCAAATTAATCTTGCTCTTCTCCACCATCTTTTATTCTCCTTTATTTCCCTAAGTGCATATGTGTATATTTGCTATCCTAACTAACCAATACAAATGGAATTCTATTTAGAATTTTGGTTGCATCAGTTGTCACTGGGAACTGAAACTGCAGGAACAGCTGTCAGTTTGCCTAGGTTAGCTCAGTTGAATTAAGAAAATTGTCACAAGTAGAATTTTTTAATGGGCTATTTACTGCCCTGAAATAGATTATAACAGCTTTTAAAACAGCATTGGAAACTCTTCCACGTCAGTCATTTTGACTATATGAAATGTGTGAGGTCCAACTGCTTGTGCTACACCATTGCACTTACTTGTATTTTGATTCATAACAATGTTTAAAAAAGTCCTGTGCTGTGGAGTTAGTGCATTTTCCTCTTATCTTCCACATGACAAATTTTGATCTATAAAGTAAATAGGTCTCTGTTAAAAACAGTGAAACATTGAAGTGTACTGAGTAAAGCTGTGGATTATAAGGGATGGTTTACCAGCTTGCCTGATTGCTTCTGCTGTGTGCAGTGGAGAGAGACCACTCAGAGCAGTAATTGACGGCCTCGACTGATTCTCTTGTTCTTCCTTTATCCCAAGTCTTGGGGATAAACAGTTAAGTGGGTGGTGATTATATTATGCACTAAAATGTGTGCCATTTTACAGTAGAATAAACAGCAACAGAAGAATACGATAAAAGTGCTTCGGGTAAAAAAACCAGGAGCTGGTTACTCCAGCCTTTCTGGTTTAATTCTCAGAGCCACCAATGATATGTTGTGGAATTCTTTTTTGCATTTTGTCCACAACAGTGTTCTGTACCAGGAACCACCTCATCTCTTGATTATTCTCCTTTTTTATTTGAAACTGAGTCTGCTGGTGTTTTCTTACATCAAATCTTGTTAACTGTAAACAAAGTCTGTGCCTACTGTTGACACTTTGGGCTACACCTTGCAGAAATACAGTCTGGAATCTGTGATCTTAGGGGAGTGTTCTTAACTCTCTAAAGACTACGCATAACTTCTCTAAATGTCTAAATACACTTATGACAAATCTGATTTTTAGTATTCAAAGAAGAAGTTTGAGGATGTTGAAAGACCTTAAAATCTCATCTAAACATCTAAGAAATATCTCCTGGAAAGAATCTGGTTTGCCTGTGTGGAGTCATGTGTTATATTTTTAGAAGGCTTGCATCAACTTGCAAACTGTGTCCTTCCTTCCCTTGGTTACTTTTTCCCTAAGCAAAGCTGAAAACTCCAGCCTGTGTAATGAGAAGCACTTGTGACCAAAACCAATGACAAATGTGTAGCACTACATAACATTTTTTTAGATATGTGTATAATACATTCATTGTACCTAATTAATTGTATTTTTTAGGACACTGACATATCAAATTTTAAACTTATAAAACAGCCAGATTCCAGACAGTGCAAATCATACTTTAATATATTATAAAGCTATATAGTAAGCCCACTCCATGGGCTTCACATGCACATAAAACCAATAGTTACATAATTAATATCAAATGACAAAACTAGAAAGCAGTTTCTGCATACTTTATTTTACAATTCCTCACTAAATATATTTACAGGACACAGAGTTTGCTTTAGTGCAATACATAGTAATGTTGCATAAGTACAAACTGTTGAACTTTTCTAAAAAAAATTAAAGAAATAAAGCACTTAACTGATGTTACAGCTAAGTATGTAAAGCAACGTTAATAACTCTGAGTGAAAATGCTAACAGCATCTTTTCTTCTCATAAACAATTTCTAGAAACAAACCACAAACCAGCATTACATATTCCAAACTACTACCCCTTGTACAGTACCATATCATTTAAAAAATCACTTTTTAAAAGCACATATACTGTACTGTACAGCAACCTGTTTCTACAGATACTGACTTACTCTTTAAATACAAATATGATATTACCGTGGCAGTTTTGAAGAACAAAGTTATCTCAAGATATCAAACATCAGTAACAAACTCTGATAAGCACAGCTTCTTGAGAACCTGTTTTAACAGCATTTCTTCACAGTGATATTTATGAAAGGTTGGAAAAAGAGATTAGCATAAAATATTTCCATCCTTTTTCAGTTTTTATGCAAAAATCATTACTTTATATTGGTAATTATAAAATTACAAACACTTTCTATAAGTAACTGCATCTGTAGTAATGATAGAAAAAGTCATCAGTAAGACACCTAAAATGAGGCTTGCATAATATGAGAGTTTGAAGAAAACTAGGTACGCCTCATTTTTAAAGTAAGAGTAAAGGATGTAACTTAATTTAGAATAAGCAACATAGTTTAACAGGGAACTTATTATCAATTAAAAAAGCTACTTATCTATTAATAAATGTTAAAAAATAATTAAATTGTGATGAGGCGAAATCAACATTCAAAAAGAGACGATGAAACATTTACTCTTAATCTTAGTTTTGGCACTTCATTGGAACAATTACTTTACCAAAGACCAAAATATGTATAAAAGATATACAGCTCCTTGACATACCTTGCAAATATAGTACATAAGTACTGGCAAACACTGAAAACATAGTTAGTTAAACATTCCCACAGATTTGCACATGCATGCACTAGTCAGACAACAGCATTGTATTTATGTTCTCGGCGGTGACAATCTTGCATTACTTGGGTATTTTAGGCCGTTTCTTCAGCAGATCTTGTTTCTGTTTTAAGTCTTACAAATTCTTTAGCAACTTCATCGTTGTTCCTCTGAGAAAGTATTCTAAGGATTGTTAACCCCGTCTCATCCACGGAGATGCTCCTGAGCAGGGGGTACCAGGAGGCGCAGCTGCCCCTGTCGGCGATGCCCTGCAGCTGGATGACTGTCATGCCGATAATGCGATCCTCCCGGGCAAAGCAGTAATCCTTCACTGACAGGTGGAGCTCGTAGGCTCCTGGCTTATCTTCGTTACTCAGCAGGCTGTGTGGATTAACAATATGAATTGAGAACAAGGAGTTCAGTTTAATTCCCCGAAGGAATTAATTCACTCTAGAAATCTTGGACAAATTAAAGTGAGAGTGGTAGTTTAAGTTTTGTGGTTCCATTTTGTTACAACAGAATATCTAGTTTTAAACTTCCTACACAGGTAACCCTTCAGGTATATTGGTGATGGAGACTCTGTTCTCTATGGCCTGAACAGAAACAGAATTCCCTTAATAGCTGGAACGGGCAGTTACCTTTCCCTGGAAAGTACATGAAATGTTCAGCTGGTTCCCCAACTGCCAGTACCATGACTTTAAATCAGCTGCAAAATATACAGAAAATCCCTGGCAGCAGGCATCAAAAGGAGCTTTGTGGTGAGACACAGACAGTGAACTCATTTCCAGTCAGTCTTGCAGGGTAAGGGGAGGAAAATAAATTGGTCTCAGTAAAGGGTGGAGAAGTACTAAATTTAAAACTCCAGGTTAGGTGGAAGTTTAGAGCATTAGATAAACAAAACTATTAACATATGCTCAACCCAATACATATTTAGATATCTCTACAGGCATGAAGGCCAGATATCTAGAAATAATTATTAATGCTTCTGTCCAAACAAAAACTTAGGCCCATGGATTCCTAGGGATAGAAGTAGTTATTCCTCTGTAGGGAAATTATTTGTACATTTTAACCAGGTTTTGTAGGACTGAAAGCTTGGTGACTGCCATTCATCTTCATATACGACAAAGATACAAATTGGTAAATAATTTTGGAATAGTGTCTATACATCTATGTTAGGACGGCTTTTCTTTGTTATTAATGGTTTAAAGGCAAAAATATTTTATGAAAATTATCAAAAAGTATGCAATTGGCAGACATAAGACTTACAATTGGAAAGTTTCATTGTACTTTGGTGACCAAGTGTTGCTCTTTGTCTTGGTTCCATGTTTTCTTTTCTTGTCACTTAATTTAGGACCCAATATGCAAACTTCCACGAAAGGCCGGAACATAGCTGTTGTTTGCCAGTTTAGGTTATTAATTGCTACAACTATGAAGAGAGGAAAGAAATGAAGTTAAATAAAATTCCACTGGAAGAGTTACAGTTAATTACCCTCTATGACTTTGTGTAGCCAGTGAAAGGTGACCTGAGAGCTTTCCTATAGGATATCAATACCTGGTAAGCCTAGGAGGAGCTTTGCCACTTCCCTGCCAAGTAAAGATGTTTAACTACTTTTAGGTTCAAACATATCAAATATAAACATGTATTTTACAAATCCTTTACATTTACAGCTTCTTTTTACATGCTACCTTCACTGCAATTAAAAAAAAAATCAGCTTATACTAATCTGAACAATCCTGTGTTTCTGAAATTCAGGTTGTGCACAACAAAGGCATTTTGTTAAAATGCAGCTTCTTAAGGTTTGCTGCAGTCATTCACCACTCAGCTTTGCTGTAGCTTTTTAGAAGCTGAATTATGTACAAGCAATTGAGAAGTATAATTTGACACATTTTAATTTATAACTCTATAACTTAGTATAATTTTAAATTATCTATGTGGAGAAGCATAGACAGTACTTGCCTGCACAATCTGGATTTCTGCTAACATTGAGCAAGGAAAAAGCGCACTCCTAATGACCTGAAGTGTACTCATAGCTTCTCAAGCACTGTAATAGCTATCATTTTTTATTTTAGTATTGGTATGTTTGACTTAGGATGTAGTGCTTGGAGGTTTGGTCTTTGTTGTTGCTTTCTTTTTAAAGTTGGCCGTCCGAAACTTACCTTTCACAGTGACTTTATGCTCACCAGTTCCAGGATGGGTAGAGACATCCACCTGTACAGAGATCTCACCCACTGAATTGTTAGCAGTTTGACCTGAAACAAGAATTATTGGTTAGCACACCTGGCTTCTTGACGCATCAAGAGAAATAGCCCAAAGGTGAGTGGTATTTTGCATCAGAAACAGTTAAAAATTTCTGACGTGTTTCACGTTTAAGTGGGAATCAGTTACTGATTCATGAATGATTTTGCCACAAAAGAACTGGGCAATTGCAAATATCTATGGAGAGTGCCTCAGTGAAATAAAAATTTTTTTGTGTTTGGACAATTACTTAAAGATGTACTGTATGGAAGCTCTGAATTGGTGAATCATTCTGTGGCTTGCTCACAATAAATAATACCTAATTTTTTAAAGAATTTGTATAAAAAGGTAGGAACCAAATGGACCAGAAAAGCTAAATAGTAAGAATAATAGAATGACTTTATGGAAAAACACAGACTGAGGTATTATCTGACTATAGTAAAATTTGCTTTTACTTGGAAAGAGAAAGTAAATTCTCACTTGGTGAAGGTCATAAAGTTAAAACTGGTTTTCTTTTCTCTTGCAAACTAAGTGTAATTAAGTCATCTATCAGTGACTAGCAGGTTATTAATGGAGTTACATTTAACCCTGGGTGCTGACTTTGTGAAAAAGCCTTCCCTTATATTTATATGGATTACCTGGATTAAATGCAGACAATGCCTATAATTCAGAAAGCAGCTTGCCCAGGATAGGAATCCAATACCATATGTAATGTATTTTTATATATAGGGTATTCTCATTGGCTTTGTGATACTGTAAAGTAAATCAAGGAGAGCAGGGACTGGAGGTCCTGCAGCATTAATCTCTCTCATTCTTTCATATTATGAAATGCCACCTTTTCATGTTGCTCTGTAACACACGGAATTCAACCTCAGCACTGGTACTTTTTGTGTTGATGAACCTCTTTATGAATGACACCTTTGATTCCATCTGTAGCCTTCTTTCAGCTCTGAAGTTTGAGTTGAACATACTGTAACTCTGTTCCCATTACAAAGCTTTCAATGCTAAGCCAGATAGGCGAAGGGAACCAGGAATTTGCACCACCGAAATCTTAGGAACACTGCATGGGTAGGATAAACTGAATGTACTGAAAGAGAATGAGAAGCTCTTGAACCCTCTCCCGGTCACAGTTAACAATAATTTACCCCTGACTGCAGTGGAAGATGAGTTAAGCTGATCCTGAATATCACTGAAATTATCAGCTAGTGTCAATTACTTGTTTTAGCCTTTAGCCTAAAAAATACCCCAACCCAGAACTCCAAGCAGGTTTTAAAAGAAGACAATTATCATTTTTATTTGATAGCCTTGAGAGCAGCTTGTGGATGGTGGTAGTAGGGAAGTGTGCAGTCTTAACCTCTAATAATGACAGGTAGGATTTCATCAAGACAAAAATCTATGAATCTGTAAGATTAGACTTATTCTATTTCTCCAACTCTTTTATTAACTTATGCAAAATATATTCTTGCAAAGGTCTCCTAATCGGTGTCTCTTTCCTTTTCCTGGTAGTCCATAATTTACAGCAGCCTCCAAGCAGTACTACAAATATGTAGTGTGAATAGTCCTGTATGTACAGTACTGCTTTATGTGGTTATAAAGAAACCTGTGCTAAACATCACCCAGTTTTATACTAAAAGCAGTTGACATTAAAATGACCCTACATTCAATATTGCTGAGAAAACCTCCTTTGCAGAACATCTCAGCCAGCAGAGGCAATTTCTAGTGGAGTCTAGAATATAAACTTGATTTCTTTTAGTAATCACCCCATCCATCTTTATCTTTCTGACCTGCTGAACAAACTAGAGACACAATTCCAGGACACTTAGTATTTGCTTATACCATCTCTTGCTGACATTCAAGAGCAATTTTCTGCCTTTTTTTTTTTTTTTCTGCTACCACTTCTTGTACAATCACAGCAGGATTAGTGATTCTAACTGCAGAAAGGTCCATTTATCCTACTACATTTAATAAGCCAATTTAGCTGACAATAAATCTAGAGAGGATGATTGCACTTTTCTTCCTTTAGTACTGTAATATAACTCATTTGAAGGCTAACAAACTTATAAATGATTCTGACTCATGTTTGAAAACCTTACGGGTGTTTAATTATTACTGCTTGCTCTCTAATATCTGCTTTACATTTTATTTGTTAGTATATTTATATCATTCAAAATAGAGCATCCTCTTACTGGTGGGTACTAAAGTGATCATGTGCATTTAAAGTGCAGTCATTCTTTTGCAGCAAATAAACTGTAAAGAAGAAAAAAATATCTGGCAAAAGATGCTTGCTCCACAGGGACTAGAAAGGCCTAGAAGTCAGGCTTTTATTCCTCTTTAGCACCTGGAATGACATCAATGTGAAAGCTGTTATAACAGTAATGATTTTGACAGTAGACAGACATTTGGGACCAAGGACCAAGTCACATATTTCTCAGTCATGATAGTCATAATCACGACATGTGCAGAGAGAAATTCCACTGCCTTCTATTTTTCAGCTGATATCTTTGGAAAAGGTGTTGTGCACTCTGAGAAAATACCAGAATATGCAAATGGAAAAATGAGTCATGTATGTTTTGTAAAAACAAAACAGTAACTCCCTATATTTTCTAGGCTAATATTCCTGCTAAATACAAAAGACTCCTACTGAATCAGTCTGTTATTGTGCACAAAGTACATTTCTGTGGAAGCATTCCTTTGTCTTGCTTGATCTTTTAGTGGCAAAAAGTCCTCAAATGAGGAGGACTTTAGAAACTAATTTTTAGATTCGCATGAAAAACAGTCCAGCAGAAATAAATGGAATTCACAGAAAATGAGTTAACATAAAATTTAAGAACGTGGTGACTTGCAGTATTTTTGCCCCAAAGTAGCCAAAGATAACAAGCAAGACTCTGAAACTTTGTATGACTATCAAAATTTGTGGAAGTTTACATATGTTTCTCTCTCTCTCTTTTTTTTTTTTTTTCTTTAAACTTTGCCTCTAAGGGTTCAGCATTTCAAGATCTTCTTTACTTCTTTGAGGATTAGAAATGCAGTTCAGAAGAAAAACAGCTATGTGCAAACTAATAATTATATATGACATGGTTTCATTACCCACGAGTTGGGAAGCTGGCTGAGCGCTGGGAGCCAGGCCAGCTGACCTGGCCCTGCTGCCTGTGGGAAGCCAAACCTCTCCCATTTGCCTCAGTGGCTTTTTCAGTATAAAGCTGCTCATTGAAATGCAGGACCTGTGCTTTGACCTTGTTTTCTAAATGGGATGTAAGAATGAAAGTTGAACAAATATTCAAGCTGTCATAGTTTCCAGTGTTTTCGGAATTACGCAAATTATGAAATCAGCACATGAATCCAGACAAGCATCTGTCATCTTTTGATTGATGATGCCAATAAAATACATACATTTGTCTGGTGTTGAGGTGCCAATTTATTAGGAGAGAAAATATCAGGGTGTGACTCACTGAGTTATTTTTCACAGGATCCTAAGACTGATTTGGAGGAAAACCTTGAGTGAATTTTTTTCACATTTTCATTTGATCCACACAGAGTAAAAGCGGAATTGTTAGGAGATGGATGTAGCAAGCTGGATAATCTCTTCTGTATGTGTGTTAGAGAAAAACAAGGCAGCAGAGAAAAATGACTTTATCATGATAACCACACTAACTGCAACATGTGCTTTGCTTCAAGAATTTGCTATACAAATGGTTGATAATTATTTGTTGTGGGGGATTCTGAGAACCAAGTTCAGTACTTGAAGGATGACTTCAGCAACCACTTATTCACCATGCTGCCATAAAAAGATTGAAAATATTTAGATTTGTACTTGATTAGCAAATGTAAATCATTTGTCTAAAGGATCACTTGTGATAGAATTAAGGTTGGCAGGAGATGCAGCAGCAGCTGTAAGCCTCTCCACAATTGTGCAAAGCCACACTATCAAAGAACATTCCCTCCCACTGGAATTTTTGTGGTGTCAGGCGCTCAGAACACACCATGAAAGCAGGATGGTGTGGTGTAAGCAGAAAGTCCTGCTTTGAGTGCTGGCATGGATGGAATCCCCAATGAAGGCCTTTCCCTTCCTCTCTCCTGGGGAAAGCCATGCTCCACACAGCCAGGGCTGCAACTGCTCAGCTCACTGGGACCCCCAGAGCTGCAGCTGCTGCCCTGGCCATGAGCTAAAGAAACTGGGGATAAGCCAGCTTTCATCTGGGAGGTGTGTATCCAGCTGGCCTCATCCATCCCTCTGTGGGTGTATGTATACATTTTATAGATATTTATATTTTTATATATGTGTGTATTCTGTCCGGTGTTTTACCCAGACAACACACAGATCTCTCAAGAGGTTTCTATATGTATTGAATACTCTGCTTCTAGGAAGAAGTTATTTTTTAAAACTGATTATCATATAACTGATGGTTACGTGTAGCTTGTGTTTATTTTTGTGAAGACTTAGAGGAAACAGATATACAGCTTGTTTCTAATTTAGGTGCTTTACTGTTTCCTTTAAGGAACAACCAGAAATTTTTTAATGTGACAGCCTCTTAAGTGAATATTTTCTAAAGACCTTCTGCTTTACCAGAAGTCTGGTTTTATCTGTGTGAACTTTAAAAATAATTGTTTTTCTGCCACTATTCTGAGTGCATTTGCTTTGCTCTCAGCATTTGTTGTAATTCAGCAAGTTGCTTCTTTGTTTATTCTTATCTTTCCTATTTGTTGCTTGCAATAGTGTGCTGCTTTCTGCAGCTTGAAATGCAGGTCTGGTTTTTGTTTTTTTTTNAGGTTGTGTAACACATGGTTCTGACCTCAATTTGAAACTACAGTGGATGAAGCAGGGATTATTTCTTGAGTTAAATTCTATCTGAAGTATAGGTTATGAGAGAACTGGAAATGCTCTGTAGGACTTGAATTTCCGGATAAAATACAGGTATAGGCTTTCAAAATATGACAGTAAATAACACAATGGTTTTGACAAGCAAAAGAAGAAAAGGTCTTTCTTTTCACCTATAGGAGCTGCTAAACAATTTCAGCAATTTTTATTTTCTGTAGTATGATATCATCTATCTGCTCGTTTAAACTCTAGTTAATATTGGATTATTGTTTTAATGTCATTCCATATATTTATGAAATACTGAGGTTCTGCTTTGCTTTGTACAATAACAGGTTGCAAAGGAACACAAAAGATTTTGGCTTGGCAGTTGAAAAGAATTTGTCTTCATTTCTGGTGACTTCACAAGACAAGGATGAAGTCACTGTTAGAGAAAGCATATTTACCTAATGAGAATGAGTATTTAATTTTTTGTTTTCAGACACGTCTTCCCTTTTTAGCTTTCAATTGTCTAGCATAAGGAATGAAGAAATATGAATCAGACCAGCTGAAGCAAAGCCTTTTCTGCAGCCTGGTAAACACATTAGGTAGGATTTGCAGTATGAGCTCTGTGTTGTGAAATGAGTATTGATTTTTCTGCTTAAGTGATACAAACTATTTTAAGTCAAGCTAAAAAACATAGTGCAGAATCCTGCCATTATGTATTATTCTCTAACAACATTTTTGAACTGGAGCTGCTGTAAATTTTAAGAAATATTTCTCTATGTATGTCCAATAAATAACCATTTTAGATGCAAGAGTGCTGTTTACTTAAGAGAAATTAGTGGTAATAAATAAGAGCTAATTCAGGAAACTCTGTTTCAGACTCTTTTTATGTAGTTTGCTAAAATTAAAATAATATTTGTTCAAATGTTATTAGTGTTGATGTTAAACAAATGTAAATATTCACAGCACTGGCTACAGTTTATGAAATTACTGAAGACTTAAGGCATTTGCTAAACTAAACCATAGCAATTTAATTTTGATATACTTTAAGTAGTTTAAAGGGTGAAGGTACAACTTAAAAAGGTGACTGCTTCTCTTTTCTCTTTTCAGGAATGACTTAAGAGAAGCTTTACCCGTACTGGTCTCAGCACAGCGTTAAGGGTAAGACAAGCATACCATGGAGTAGGAAAGTTCATGCAATAGGCAAACAGAAGTATAGTGAGAGTTTGTCCTTTGGCTTTTAGAGTTCTGTCTTGATTGTGAAAATGTAGTTAAATTTAGCTCAAGTTTGGTTAAAATCATCTTGTCCTGCCTAACCTGAAATTAGTCCAATTTGTCTAGAGCTCTTGTCAATGTACAAAATCCATGGTCTTTTGCAGAAGCCTTGGAGCTTTCCCTGAAATTCTGGGCTGGCTGCCTTCCAGCTGTAAACCAGCCATGGAGGTTCCAGCCCCACAGCACCAAACCCCCAAGTTCCTGCAACTGAGCTGGGTTTTACAGGTCAGGCTTGGCAGCCTGCTGCTATTTTACAACTGATTCACGCTTGCCTCAAGCGGACTGTGCACAAAGAATGGCTGGGTTACAAAAGATTTGGAAAGCGATCCATATAATAATATGAATGTATGCAAGAATGTTATCCTGTAGCTGAATTTAGAGGAAAAAACCCACCCACTTTGACAGCATGAGCTAATGTTTACTATTATTATTATTAGCGCAAATAAAGCGACAATTTACAGCTAACAGAAGTCCAGAGTAAATAAAATCAATCTGAGAGCTGGAGCTCAGGTGATCTGCTTGGTAATGGTGCACTGATGGTACGAGAGTCTCATCTGGCTGTGTTTTATGTGCTCTTTGCAGAGGTATCAGGGACAACCTAGTGTGTTAAATACTGGTCACTCAGGCTTTGGAAGGCAGTTCTCCCCACTGAACTGCCTTCAGGTTTTGTAAAGTCCTTTAGGTCTGTATCAATGTCCTTTTTAGAGACTCCAGAAGTGACCTGCTCCATGGAATGGTTCTTGGCAGTGACAGCACTTGGGTATGACTGAATAAGAAAACTGATCCAGATGAATGTACTTACAACAGGCACTGCATAATCAGCTGAATCCTTTCTGGGTAATATTAAATGTGAAGTTCAGATAGGTGGAACTAAATTTCATTACTAGTTTGTAAATCATTCTATGTATTATTAGAAAAAAAGTTTTCCCATCAAAAGATGCTGACACTTTTTGCAAATGAAAATGCCGCTCTGCATGTTTTACATTTGGGGTTGGGATTAAAACACGACAAGTGCTTAGCAGGCTTTGCTTATTTTCTGGAAATGTTTATACAAAGGGACAGTCATAGATGATATCCCCCTTACTGTCCTATTGATACCCATGTTGAAATCTGTAATGATCAGAGTTTCTACAGGATTTAATCTCCAAACAAACACCTTGAAAGTGTGTGGCAGATCTGGGATAACAGTTGAAGAGAAACTTCTCCCTCCTTCTCTGGCAGGCAGAAAGGCAGGTATTTAACAAGCTATGTCACTGAGAAAGCTAATCTGGTACTTGTACTGTCTGTGTCTTTTGTTATTAGACAACATTTTTTCTTTTATCCTTTATTTTCATAGTGTGGTTACAGATTTGTGTTCAAAACACTGAGTGAGCAGTAAATTTACAACTTTCATCAGCATAGAATCATTACAGCAGCAAAAGACCTTCAGCCATGACAAACCATTATATGGAGGAAAAAAAAAAAGCAGTTACTGAAAAAGTAACTGCCAGATTATGCTCCTCATTGTCATTTACTTATTCCAACACTTGTCTGTTTTTGAAAAGTCTTGAGAGTTTATAGTGGTGCTTTGAAAAGAAAAATCATCAGAGTAAGATTACAGTAGTTAATTTCATTATTACTGTTGTGTGATAATTTGCTTTTAAAGCACATGTCTGTAATGTAGGAATTGTGATTTCAACTATTTAGTGTGGTGAAACTACCACAGGAAAAACTATGAATCCCTGAGTCACCATTTTAAAAGTTAGGAATGGTTTTATTATTATTATCTTATGCAAATTTGTTTGTTGCCAGGATCTTTAGGAATATGTGGGCACAAAGGCTGGGAAACGATACTCTGGTTCAAGCAATCATCCTTCTTTAGAAATAGTGCACATCAGTGTTGGATAATGTTCAGCTTATTCCTCTTGAACGTGATCCTGCATGAGCACTAATACAAGAAGGATCAAGGACCATAACACACTTTTACAGAGCCGTTATCACAGAATCAGAGAAGCACTGAAGTTGGAAGAGACCTCCAAGATCATAAAGCCCAACCTTGGGCTTTCTGTTTGTGTCTGAAGTTAACTCCCTATTCTCATGCCAATCAGCCAAATTTTTGCTCTTCAGTTTATTAGAAAAACTGCAGCTTAGTCATGGTGAGTGAGAAAATATTTTAACCTGTGAGTAAAAGTAAGCCTGATTGTTGTCTAATTCTTGTAGTCATTTACAGGGAAAAAACAAGGATCCAATTCCATCTACAGTCAGTGTACAATTACGTTTACATTTACAATATTCTTCTTTCCAGTGCTTTGAGCTTAATTATATCCAATTGTCTATTGATTATGGATTGGCAATGTGAAAAAATAGGCCAAATTTCAATGTAATTATACTCCAGAGAAAACTTCTTATTTGCAAACAGGGTCATTTTTAACTAAGAGCTAATGACACAGTTATAGCTGTGAGGCTGGAGATCATAACAGATGAGGATTTAATTCTTTTAAATGAGGCATTAAAGGATAATGAAAAGTTATGAGTCACTTTTCCTTAAGTTTCATTCCCAGTGGCTACATTTCTAACAATACTGGTGTGCAAATATAGGCATGGTAATGTGTGCAGAGAAATGAACACAGACCTCAGGCTGAAATCATGATGAAAATCAGAAAATTCAATGTTGTGGTTCAGGATTTATAAAAGATCACTACTTACAGCTACAACTAAACTACTTTTTTTCTCCTGAGGCTATAATGAAGGTATGTATTAAAGAAAAGCAAAATACACATAAAAGTAAGTAACAATTTTCTGCCTGAATCCATATTGCTAATTTCTGTTTTTGAGAAGGGGAAAAAAGACTCTATTCCCTACATATTAGAGTTTTATAGCTATTTTCTCGTTTGGAATATATGGGTTATTAACAGAGATGTCAGTTTTAGTATGGAAACAGCTTAGGAAACCATTCTTTGGAAATAATCTTGGGGCAAGCTGCAAAACTCGTTTCATGCTTTTTATACTTTGAGTAACATATTGTCCTTCAGAATTAAAAGCAATTGATTTCCAACTTTACTGTCTAATTAAAACTTTCTGATTCTTATGAGCTGCAGCAGGGTAATTCATTATATCAGCAAATTGTATTCTTTCCCAAAGACATGAAATGGCAGGCAGGTCATTTTCACAAATGCTCATTACATTCAAAAGAAATCTAGTAAAGGTTACTATTATGCAAAAATCTTCGGTTTCTAGAATGAAGAAAACATTCAGTAAATGTTGAACATATAACGTGTGCAGTGCTCTTTCAAACAGCCTGGTGGTTCAGTGTGCCGCCAGAGCTCAGGGACTGTTCTTCCTGTGCAGTCACCAGCCCCTAAAAGAACTGCCCTCAGATAAGCTCCAACAACAGCATTAGAGAAGGGATGATACCCATAACATCACATGGGCAAAGCTGTGTCAAGAAACTCTAAAATACCACAGAGGGTGGAGAATGTAACTGGCAATCAATAGTTTAGAACATTTAAAATATAATAGGATACATTTCTATGTCCCTTACAGATCACTTACGCTGAGAAGTTTGTGTGGCTATAAACTTCTTTATCAAGGCGTCAGTAGTTTGTGTGTAAAGGCTGAGAGCGTATTTGAGGGACTGTAGGTCTGGGCTCTTTTCCAGGAAATTCTTTTTCAGCCCACTTCCTCCAGCATGGAAGTATTGCTAAAATAAAAAACAAATATGGTTGTTCACAGAGGTAAAAAAAGGCCTCAGTTACAGACATAGAACTTTAAGTAAAATTCTTAAATGAATGTTTAGAAGTAGCAACAGGCATGTGTAGATTTATTATAGCATTTGAAATACCTTTCATAATCTCTAGTACAAAGTTGCTTTCCAAGGGTAAATAATTAAGCATAAGGGGAAGTAAACAATATACAAAATTTTGATTTTGGTCTTTGTGATCTGAAGTATTCATTTGCCAAAACTGGACAATATTTGAAGCATTTCTTTAGGTTGCAGAGAGTAGAATGAGTTTTAATTCTTTATCTAAAAAAAACCTCAAAATCACAAACCCCTCTCAAATGAAGGCATGGTTTACAAGCACAGATAAAGGATATATTCCTTTTTTAGGGAAAAGAGAATTTTATAAAAAATTTCAGAGAGACTACTCCAGAGAGTGTGAAGTTTTTGAGTAGCAGTGTGAGAAGAGGACTACTGGTCTACTGGCACAGCCAGATTTGGAAAACCAAATACACTTATGACTTTGATGCCATGCTGACTATGTAAACTATATAGATAAAAATATATTATATTATGTTTTCAATCCCAAAGCTGAGTTCAGGAAAATTAGGGGACAGATTCTTCCCTTTTTCCTCCCACAATGAAGAATTTTTCCTAAAGTTTTATTCAGGACAGTGTTTGATGAATTAATACACATTAGCTACAATGAAAAGGTAAGTGTGCTACATACCTTCATTATGTTCAAACACCTTGCAAAGAATTTTGCAACCTCCATTTCAGTACTAGGTCTCAAGATCAATAAAGCTCACATTAATGGCTAATTAGTAAAAATAAACAATGTTTTTCAGGAACACAATGACTACTTGATGAGATGCAATACTGGTCCACTCTGCAGAGGGAGTGTTGGGGACTGTAAGCACAATCTACTCTCCCTGCCTTTTTGCAGTGTTGCCAAAGGAGGCAATCTATAAGAAGGCAAGTAGATGCAATATATACATTCCAGTTCACATACACACATCTCCACTAAATGCTGTATTCCAGGCTTATCTGGACAGCTCAGACCTACAGTCCACATATGCTCTTTGCATTTTGTGCACATATTTCACCTTCCAGTTCCCAGGATTCTGCAGGAGATGAAACATACATGTTTCAGAACAGTTATTATTTACATTTCTGTATTGCAGTCTACTGACTTTTAAAGGGAAAAATATCTGCAGGAGCAAAACAGGGGATGTGAAGTCATCAGGCTGCAACATCTTATATTGTTTTAATACTATGGGGACAGTTAGTGTCAGTTTAAAAGCTTCTGAATAAATCTATCTTCTCATCATCACATACTTATATAAAACGTGTATCTTTCCAAGCAAATTATTTCATACAATATGTTCCAAACAAATCTCTCATCTTAATTGCTCAAGAGTTTAGTCATGATTTCACTAAGAATCATAATCAATTTATAAGCAAGTCTTAAAATCTGTTAATATTTCCTGCTACAGTGATGTGATTTTTTTTTAAGTTGTGTCTCCCAGTAAAATGTTACCTGCAGGAGCAGCTACACGTGGCTGAAAGCTCCATGAAAGCTAATAGTCATATAAAGAAACAAAGACACCTGATCCTTGTTTTTCTGAGTTTGTAACTTTTTTTTTTGCTGTTTTTCCCATAAATGGTAAATTTTGCAAGCAAAGCCAGCAGTGGGAACCAATCATTACTGTATGGAACCAAATATAGAAAAATAATGAGTAAACAGGGTTTTACAGATTCAGCTGGATCAGTTACTACCCGTTCCTTAGAGATGGAAACCTTAAAATAATTCCCATGCTACTCTTGCTCCTCTCTGAGCAGTTTCAAGATTTGTAGAAGACACAAGAGGTTTGAAAGTCACACTGACAAATGAAAAGGGCAGAGGTCAAGTGTACAGAAGTCAGTGCTGGAGCCCCTGCAGTCTCAGCCCAAACCTGCCAAGTGCCACACAAGCCCCTTGGGCTGCTGCTTTCTCTTTGTAGAGGGTCTCTGGGAATACAGTGGGAAGTGGTACAGGATTACTGATGAACACTGTCTCTGGGGTGACATAATGACACAGCAGAGAACTCAAATACTACAAACACAGAAAATGGCAATTGGGACCCCTCTCTGTTACTTTTTGCTTGCCTTGGAGACTGTTCTATTGCAAAACACTTGATCATAAGTATTTCCTCTTACTTTTATCTTTAATTTTATACTTCAGTAGCTGCCTCCTTACCTTTCTGATGTGCTGTCTCTTCCCAACAGACAGGAAAATATGCTGTTTTTCTAGAAACTGATTGCTTTTAAGTTATTTACCAAGTAATGATCCAGGCCAATGTGAAAAAGACTGATAAGCAAATTTAATAATATGTTAATAATATAATAAATATTCCTAATGATTTCTTTTGACTTCAGAAACCAATTCCATGAAGACTGTATGAAAGTCTCCAACCTTTTATCTAAAAACCAATCAGTCATTCTTGGGCATTTCAGCACAGAGCAGAAAAACACAAAAAGCTGTACCTTTATAGTAACTAGTGCCACGTCCATTATTGCACACTGCCTCAGGGTCAGGCTTTTGGCTTCCTCTCGGATCACGTGGTCCTGCAATGCAAGAGAAGACTGCAGTTGGTTTTGAAACCGAGACAATATTGTGAATATCTGTGCTCTGCAAAACAAGCAAACATCCACCAAATGCCCCCCAAGGACCATGATTAACAGGGATTAATTCAGAATCCTTTCACAATGAATTTTAACCTAGAGCAATTGCGGTGTTTCTTGAAAACACAGACTGTAAAGAACCAGATCCACTGTTTAATACCCAGCGTAACTTCTTTTGCTAAGATGCATTATTTGTCTGTTTTGGGGGATGGGCGAAAGGTTAAAATTTAACTTAAAATAATTATATTAGATGATATAGAAGTAAATAATTTTATTAAGTATAGAATATGCTAAACATAGAGTGATTACACTGCTGTTAAATCTGTCAAAATAAGGAGTCAGTGATTTACTTACATAATATTTTAACTCCTCTATCAAACTGGAAAGTCATTCACAGAGGCCCCAAATATCACATTTCTGTACAAATCTGAAATCCTAATGGCAGAATTGACTGGCAGACAACTGACATCAGTACCAAACATCTCTGCTGTCCATCAAGGGGACTCCAGCACTGAAGTGCTGAAGACTTTACTGCAGAGATACATACCGTGTTTCAATGCACATAAATAGTCCACAGAAAGAAAATTACTCAACTTAAGGGCTTTTTCAGAATGGTGACAGAAGCAAAGGTACTTTTTTTTCGTGTGTGTGTCTTTAATGCTTGTAAGGCCTAATTGTGCAATATGGGAATGATGGCTTCTTGACCCATGTAGTGATCACCTACCATATAAGCATAAAGTCTTTTATTCATAACTTGGTTTTGATAAAACAACAATTATTCACCTCTGAGTAGTTACTGCCATATTCAGTCTCATTATACTATCTAAGAACAAGAATGAGGCATGAGGTTTGGCCTCAGAGTCACTAATATTTCCTCCTTTCTTTTTGTTAGCACAAGCCATTCACAGCTTCATCTGGCTCCATTACCTTGAGTTTTGACAGTTGTCCAAGATCTTTGGCTGCACTGAATATCATCTGGGGCCCCTGTAATCACATTGAAAATTAAGGAAACAGACCCACGACAGCATGTTTGCTTTTTATGTCAACACAATCTTATTTTCTGCTAGGATATTGGCCAAAGTCACCATTTTGCAAAGCTAAATAAAAGTTTCAGTTGCACAGGAGACACATTTTCATTCAGCTGATAAGGCCAAGTGGTTGAATGCCTGCAGCAAGATTCCCTCCAGTATCCTATAGCTGATACAAATATTGCACTTTCTGCTGAGAGTGGTTTTGTGTTCTCCTTTCTGCTGTCTCATTTTGTGTTTAATACTGAAAGCTAAGGCCATGACTGTTCTCAGTGTGTGTCACAGATGTTTGTCCATAACTGCAGCTCTCAGGTGCTGGGCTAAAGTGAACCATCATACTGGGAAGTGGGCAGCCCCGAGGAACCTGCAAAAGCCTGTGTAGAGGGAAACCTCAGCTGAATAAAACACAGCACAACAGTGTACTATGAGCCAGAGGCTTTTTAAAAAGAAAAGATACTGAAGTGTTATGAAGTTAAAGCAATATTTTGCAATAGCCAAATCCTGCTACTCCTTGTGGTCAAGGTACAGAACAGGACAGTGTCAGACCCCTTGGCAACACCTGATCAGGCACATTATTACAATCCTTTAGATCAACTCAGAATTACTCTGGAACACTTACAGTTTGGTCTGTCAGCGGTGGAAGCACAATTTGTTTTTCTATTTTGTTTAAGACTAACTTCCAGAGCTCTTTCAAAACCCTTTTCAGAACTGTCTTCTCACAGATTTTTGCAGAGACACTTAAACTGGAATAAAACAAAACCAAAAACCAGTCACCAGAACTAGCATTGAGGCTTCAGAGGTGGCTCTATCAGGCTCAGATTAATAGCCATTAAGTTTTATATTTTCTCTACTAATAAAAATTTCTCAGTAACTAAATTATTTTGCAATATTATCAGTAAATAATTTTGGTTAAAAGACTTGCAGATGACAAACTCATATAAATCTCCACTATCAAATTTAATGCTTAGTATATCACTGATGCATATTTATTGAAAATGCAAAATCATGATGAGTTATAAAGATGATACAATTTAGCACTCCCTCAAAATGTAGCATTTTACTAAATAAAAAAAAAAATCAAGCTGCTGTTTAGATGACAACCTTGTTTTAGGTGACACAGAAGTGCACATCAGTAAGCAGTGGGACATTGGGTACAAGCCTAGAACAAATGCCAGACAGTTTCAGTATGGGATTTGCTTTCGTTCTTTTGTTCAGCACAATCTTCATAACAGCCTGTGGAGGAGACATCATGCACTGGCTCATTTTCAATGACTCAAAACATGACAAGACATGGAAAGACAAGCCTGAACCTTATGTAAAAATTGCTCAGTATAAGTAAACAGGTTAGCATTGGCTTCTGCATACAGTGAATACTAGAAATATCAAAAATATTATAGAGCGCTTCCACGTATCAACAGTGCTTCAGAGTAAAACCAAGTGTGCCTGACTGCAGCATCCAGTTCTCAGTCTGCCCCACAAACCAGCCAGCCTTCACACAAACCAGCCAGCCTTCCTCACAAACCAGCCAGCCTTCACACAAACCAGCCAGCCCTCCACACAACCCAGCCAGCCTTCCACANTGCCCCACAAACCAGCCAGCCTTCACACAAACCAGCCAGCCTTCCTCACAAACCAGCCAGCCTTCCCACAAACCAGATAACCACACTTACGTTTTGTCCAGGGAATCCATGAGAGGCCGAAGCACAATCTCAGCATCAATGGCTGCACTGTTCTTATTGGCTGCTGCATTCCCGTTTCCTCGCATTTGATTCAGTTCATTGCTCATTTGTCTTACACAATCTTCAATAACAAACTGGAAACTATTGGATGCAAAAAAAAAAAAAAAAGGAGAATGAGAGAAAACAATAATGATGATTTTGCATCAGGTTCTTCAACAAGATTTAAATATTTTCTGCAATGTTGAAAATTGAAGATACTGTGGTGTTACAGTCTGAAATTAAGTTCTACTGCGGATCATAGCTCATATAAGTAATTCATGTGGTGTTTTGATCTTTTCCCTGCCTTGCTTCAATTCTGCACAATTTTCATACCCTTGCAACTACACAAAGTTAAAACACTTGGACTGTTTAAAATATCCTTTTGCAAAAGTGCTTGCTTAGAAGCATTCACACTGTTCCTCCTGGGAGGAATCTTTTTCACTTCAAGGTGACTGAACACATCCTTCCTCCTCAAGTTTGTATCTGCTCAGCTTTTCTGAGGACTGGTCTGTTTCCTGACTGATCTGGTTGAGTGTCTGACAGTCTTAAAGAGCTATTGATGTGATAATCTCTGGACAACATATTGACACAAAGCAGAACAGCAGTTAATCAGTCATGAGTTCAGAGGCAGGAAGAGTCTCTGCACACACAGTAATTTGGTTTATGGGTTGATTTGTGATGGCTCGAAATGGTTTAGGATTAGTTTATGAACAGAAATGCAAAACAGAGGCCAAAAATATATGGGGCCTGTTAGGATGAAAAGATAAATGGCAAAGATTAACTTGAGGAAAGTGAAAGAGCTTACAATTGTTCCAGTGGCATGGCTAATTGTAAAAAGAGAATGCAAACCTCCATGTGAAATCACTGGAAAAATCAGAAACTTTTCCAAATGCACTTGGAAGTACACTTACCTACACACTTTAAAGCCCTAGCTAAAATCAAAATGAGGCAGCTAGTGAAACTGCTCATGGAAATTCTTGAGACCAGGCCCTCCAACAAAAGCCAAAATAATGCATTGCCTTTCTTGACATTAGACATCTTTCCAACACTGTTAACCTCACAGACTCAAACAGCAAACTGACCCATGAGGAATGTTCTAGCTATCTGGAGCATATCCTACACTGAGCTATTCTGGGTTTGCTTTTGCAGAAACCTAGTTGGCTCATTCGGAGAGAAGCCCTGGAAAGAAATAATATTCATGCACTGTCAATGATCCGAGAAGCAGAGCCTGGGAGCAAAAGTACAGCAAGACAATAGAGCAAACTAAGCACACTCAGAAAAAAGCAGACTGTCCACCCAGACCGCCCATCGATGGATTAAATAAACAACTACTGACTTTGCTTAAGGAGCACCACTACAGCACTAATCCCTCTTAGATTTCTTTTTAATTTGAAGCAAAAGTAACTTGCTACTTCTTATACCACAAGCAGTGCTGGCACAGCACCATATTCATTCAGAACTGCAGTGTGCACTCTGATTAATGAAAGGTTTTGAGAGTAAGGCTCGGTAGACAATTTTTGAAGAGCCATAGGCAAGCAAGTGACCCAAGAAGGCCATTCACAACGACCACTTGAAGCAGGCTGAACACGGGCAGACATCCCTGGTTGAAGCAGGCCACTTGGAAAAAGCTGTCAGTCTCAGGAAGTAACACAGACATGGTCAGAGAGGAAAGTTTAACATAGCATCAGGAAGAAAAAAACAGTGACTTTGCTTTCCAAAAAGCAGAACAAAAAGCCATCAGCCTCACCTCTGTAACATGTTCATGCCCACAGATGATGTTCAGTTGTCTTTACAGCGAGGTTACGTTTATTTGTTTCAGAGTCTAAACACATACACACACAAATGCACACCACTCCATCAGGGCAGAAGCAAGCCATGCCTCAGGACATCCAAATAACCACCCAGACTTCATCAACGAGGGAGATTTTTTTGAGCAGGAATATTCCTCTAAGGTTTGCAGTGAAATTGGGTTTGTTACCTTGCAGCATACGTTACACTGAGTTCATCCAATACATTGCTAAGTTTCACCTGAAGTTCTTTTAGAACAACACTAGCTTCAGGATCCAACTGCAAAGAGATAAATAACATTATATTTTATTTATACACTAGGTTTCTGGGGTTTCCATTACAATCAATGAATTAGGAATTATGTATAAAGATACACTGCATTACAGAAAACCACCTGTGGAAACATCTGTTGCAACACAGAATTGCTTTAGTAGGTCTTGAAATACAATTACCACTAAAAAAAATATGGCAAAATCTTTGATTATAGTAGGGAATATTTATATTGTTAGAAATCAAAACTGTGCCATTGAAAAATGACTTTCTGTGGGATTGTGGAAACTGTGTTGGCAGTCACAAAAAGAGAACTACTATTTTCAGACCATTGGTATTCAACAAGGCACATCAAGAGAAGGATGCCGGAAAAGTCAGTGCTTGTATTAATAGTAATGAAGATGCCTTCATATTATTTTTTGGTGTATTTTATTGCTGCTGGTATTTTGTTTTGTGACTTTCACTGAAGTTGTTTCCATATTTCATGTGTTTCCATAATGCAGTATAAAATTGGAACAGCCAGCACTGAAAAAGATGGTTTGAAGAATATCCATGCCAATTCTACTGACAGAGCATGTGGGAAGAGACTCTACCAAATTTCAGTACTGCTGTTTCTAAAAGTCATTAGGGCAAACAAAATTCAAGCACAGAGCAACACATTCTGATGCTCTGATCCAGGTTTTCTAAACATAGGAAAAAAGTTAATGCAGGGGAGAAATATATTTTTACATTTACAGGGATGAGGATCCATGCATAGATATCTAATCAAAAAGGTACCCTATTGATATCAATCAACAAACTTGTTTATTTGCTATGGATTCTTTTTCAAATAAAAAAAGAAGAATTATTTTATCTCCCTGATCTTTAGCACTTGGTAAAAATAGTTACAGCCCATTCTGGGATATGATAGATGATCATCAGGATCAAGACCTGAATGTGAATTAACAGCTGATGTTGCAGGTCTTTCAGCTGTCTACATCACATATTAAGGAATGATTTTCAATGATAACCCTTAATCTGTGGACTCTGTTCTGCAGTAAGGTCAGGTACAGATCCTCTGACAATTTCAAAGGACACTGCACATTTAGAATACATAATCAGGGCTGATTCTATTTGTGTTTGTCTGTCTTTCAACTGCATCAGTAGTGTTTGGTGCTTATTTTTCCTCTGGTGCTTCAGAGCACTGTGGTGCAGCAGGTCAGTTCTCTTAACCACACTTCAGAGACAAGGGGAAGTTGTCACAGCACACTGGATAATTTACATGGGACTACACAGGAATTCTACAGCAAAGCAAACTGAAATAGATCCAATGATCTACTGTGTTTTAATCTTAGACCATCCTTTATCTCCTTAGAGGTTATGTGTGGGTTAAAATCATAGAAAATCCAAGATTTTCACTGCAGGTTTTGACAAGAACCTAAAATAGGTGACAAGGGAGAACTACCACACATCCTTTAAAAGATACTCAGTGTTGTGTAGCCCTCTTCTAATCTGAGAAGCTCATATTTTACTTATTACTGTAAGTACTTACTGTGACTACTTACTGATTTACTTTTGAATTACTTTGCATTGAGAGAACTTCTGTTGCTTCTGTATATCTTAGTAGTGTCCCTGGCAGATACACTTTGACAGTTCATACACTTAAAGTGATTGCTTTCCTTCATATGAAGAGCAGGGATTAAAAAGCTCATTTTACTGCAATGTCTATATTAGTAAACAAATTAAGACTTTACTATCAAAGGCAAAGATTTTTCCAGGAAATGCATTTCACTAGGGAATTATACTGTCTCCTTTGGAGGGATACATACAAATCTCAAATATAAGACCCTAGAGTATAAACATTCAACAAACACTGACCACACAAGCATTCACGCTGAACATGGTACATGTCACGGAAAACACAAAATACCAGGCAAGCCGAAGACGCAAAATTTCTTGGCAGATCATGCACAAACTAGAGAATCACCTTGTTACTGGGCCTAGAGAGGTCAAGGTAGTTACTTTCTACCAGAGGTTGTTGTGATAACCAGAAAACACAACGTATCTCCTAAATTCACCTGGATTTGAGCTGAGTCCAGCCAAAATTAGATTGAATGCTAATGCCAGATTGTGGTCATTACACACGTTATAGAGGGGTGCATGCAACTGTTAAACATTTTAGAGGCTTTGTGCTCACAAATTGCATGAACAAGTTTGTGTGTGCACAGCTGGAGGCATCTGGCAGGCCTCCAGCCCCGAGTGTACTCATGCTCATGCTCGTCCAGGAGTGTGACACAAAGAGGTATGCGGGCTGCCCGCCAGGTGTGGGACACCTGGCCGGGGGGTACCACTGACATGGTGGCAGCAAGGTTTTAAATGCTGCTTTTCTTTAGGTACTGGAAAATATGGTGATTTGAGTGTCTCACCAGAACTAAAATGTGCACTTTTCATTTATTTTATCATGTGCTAATGATTGTCCTCAGTTATCATCCAAATATGCCACAGCATGACCTGCTTCCTTTCCCTGATATGGCAGAGCTAAGAGGGAAGCATGAGGTGACACCAAAGGCAGTGCTGACCAGCATCTGAGGTGATGCCATAGAGGGATATACAGACTTGAAAATGAAGTATTTATGGTATAGGGGACTTCTCTTTTTCTCTTCAAGTCTCATTTGCTTCATAGATTTTGATGAAGGAGGAATGAAAACTTACAAACTTCCCTGAACATATTTCAGGAAAATAAAAGGAAAAGGTTCTACTTGAGCAGATTATTTTGGGAAAAAAAAAAGAGCAACAAACCAAAAATAAAACCCAGCTATGAGTGTCATTAGTGTACCATATCTAATTTGAGCATCAAAAGAGAAAAGGTAATGCATTTATCCCTTCGACAAATGTATTCTGGATTCCATTTACAGTTCCCAGCATATGTGGATGAGCCTTAAAATACATTGGGGTAGGTTGCTCAGGTTTCAAAATTGGATTTTTTTATAGGAGCAAGCTTATTTCATTAATAATGTGTAAATCATACTGTTCTAACAATTCTTAATATTCTTGGCTTTTCTAGGCTCATATTTCTGTTATTTTGGCATGTTCTTAAATAGCAGAATTAATTTTTACCCACAGAGGAATATACTCAGAAATCTGTTGGCATACTATGTAAGATCTGTTGATTATGTATTATCAAAGCGATAATTAGAAGTTTGACTTTTTCTGAATGCTACACAAAAACTGAGAACACATTTGCTGAACAGCTGAAAAAATAAAAAATATTTTTAAAATAAATTTCCAAATTCTGCCTGTCTAAAACTGTGAATTTTTTTATACAGACAAGCCTTGGAAAAGAGTTAAAAATCTGATTAATTTGGCTGTTTTCAATGTTTTAGATTGAGGTATTCTCTGCTGTGTGTGCTAGGATGGACATAATCTTGTTAACTGCAAATTTGGTGGTTCTGCAGGAAACGACAGAGATGCAAATTACTTTTGCTTGAGTTAAATGAAACCACTCTAATCTGAATTCCATTTATCTGCAATTTCACAGGTCTAAATACTTATAGTTTCCTAATGGGACCACCTGGTTACTTCTGTTCAGAAAATAGTTTTACATATTTTCTGTATATCTAGCAAAGATACAGGTATTTATCAGCTCCATCCCTTCAGTGGTTCTTTCTGCCTCTGACAGACACCCTTCCTCCACCTTGGGACAGTGAGATGTGAGAGGTTTGGCTGCCACTGCTCTGAGCCCACTGAAAAACACTTGGGCCTCTGTACAAGATGTAAAGATGGAGACTTCAGAAGTATTCTGCTGAAGTCTGGTCCTCTGTCACCCCATCAAAGTCTTTAAGGTCACATATATATTCCGATAGGAATTCCTAAGATTTATATGTAAAGTTGGAACTGAATTTACTGAAGTGGGAATGTGATTTATCTACAGTTCATATTGTCATACATAAACAACCTCATTTTGCTTTACACCTGTTTTTTTGATCCTAATTACTGTAACTCAATTCTGCCATGTTCTGTCATCTGGTGTAAAGCAACACAAGCATTGGCTTCTCTTCCTTCTCTTTTATCAGCCTGCAGCTTGTCAGGCATGAAAAAATATTTAGTGTAAATGTATGCATTGCTTTTGGATGAAACAAACAGGAGCTAAACCAAAATTCTATGATGATGATTATCTGTTCCCATGTTTTTTGACTTGATTAAAAAAAAACCCAAACAAACAGTGGGTTGGATGCATTTTACTACTCTTTCTTAAGGCAGACTGTTCTCAATGATATGATTTTTAAGTACCCTCCCTGCTTTGCTGCAGCAGAGGAGGACAGTTAATAAAGAAGCTCATCTTGTTCAGACTATTTTATTTTAATGGTGGGGGATCTGAGAAACCAGTTTTTTCTCTATTTATAGAGCTCCCTGACTGCAATGTGCAATAAGCCTAGTCTGAACAGAGGGATTGTGGCTTGATTGTGGTTATTTTGACTGCACAGTTTGAAAGACATACTGCTCACAGTGTGACACTGAGGAGATTAACAGCATTTAATTTTTCTTAGAATTAGTTTTGCTTCAACTGAAATAGGTCTCATTATTTTGCTGAAAATCATCTGACTTTTATGCCCTCCACAAGTGAAGTATTAAACTGTTTTTTCCCTTCAAGGAAACTGCTTACAGATTTTATTGCTGGCTTTGTTTCTTTTAAGTACCAGTTCAATAAGCCAAATTGGCCATTAGCAGTTGTGCCTTTGGAATAGCAAGGGGAGTAAGTATTCCAATTGGAGGACAAACATTTTAATGTCATTTTGATATGGGTGGAAAAAAATTGAACATGATTGTACTTTTCTTCAAGAGGTTGCCCTAAAAGTCTGAATGTATTTTTAAGATATTTCTCTTAGACTGTGAATCAGAGATGCACTTAAGGCACCTAATGAAGGGATTATAGAAAAATATATCCAAATTGTCTCTGTGGGTTGTGTGTTGTACCATATTCGTAGGAAATTCTGGTTTGATACTGTAACAACCTTAATAATTCATTCTCATTAACATCAAAAGGAAACCAAAAAGGATGAAAAGTCATAAGAACTTTTGAAAGAAAATTGCTATGAAAAATTCCTAATTTAAAAAAACCATTATATAAGGCATTAGGAACAAATGAAAAACTAATATTTTCTTGCAGAAAAGGGGACATTTTAGAGATTAAAGCAAGTATTCTGGTTGAAAATAATTTGATAGAAATAGACATAAAATGTGACTCAGCTTTCCTCTGCCCTTGTCATTATCCTGATTTACGGATATTTATCTGTTTTCATGAATCATGACATTCAAAATTAAGATTGGCTCCAAGATCTAATACAAAAATACTTTGCAAAGAACATAAAAGCATGGAGGACAAAATTACTTGTAATATTCAGAGAGGGAAAAGGGTATAATAGGGACCACAAAACCAGCCACTTCTGGATGAGGAATATCTGTTTTCAAAGTTTGGTAAGAAATTTGCAGTGACAAGGCTGCAGAAGTTCATTTGCTATTATCTGGAGCAGGAAGTATTTTTGCTGTGGCAGCTTCAAGGAGCTGTTCCTGGCTGAGCAGAACCTCCACTCTCTGGAGTGACTCTGGTGTGCATCTGGAGCTGCAGCTCCTTGCATGGCATAGGGGACCCATCTTACCTCTGCAGAGTCCTCCTGCGGATGTGGAAATATGAAATGCTGTGCTTTCCAGTTTTTTCTATATAGTGTGGTCACATTAGATCAAAGTTTTGTGAATCTATCAAGCTACAGCCTCAAGAAGAAAAAGTACAACTTATTTTTTAAAGCCAGCTACTGATAATATGGGTAAGATATTCATGTTCTAAATATTGCTTCTCAACAAGTAGACAAGATTTCTTTCTATGGCTTGAAGATATGTTAATTTCTTCATCATGTTTGAGAACAGTAAAAGACAACAGCCAGGAAGGTACTAAAGCACTGTTTATGTCCTTTTACTATTGGACAGGACTTCAGGCACTTTAAAATCTTCTGAAATGAAAAGGGGGGGAAAATCTGAGGATATTGTGAATTGTTGAGTAACAGCACTTGGTGAAATGGTATCTTGAGGGCCTCAGATACTGAGAGGCCCTCAGATACTGAAAAGTGCACTTAAAATGTTTTATAGATTTTTTAAAACTCTGAAAGGCTTTATACGATCTGCCTAGTACAACTTTTCAGTTTAGTGTCAACTGAATGCCCAAGCATAGCTCTTTTTGATTTTAGGTCATAGGGAATTACACAAACGCATCAATGGAAATAAGTAGAAAATGTGACTGTTCTTAGCCTTAGAAAATATGGTCAGGAATAATAAAAGATGCTTACTATCACAAACCTCATAAGAGAATCTCTCTCCTTCTTTCTTCTGCTCGGTGGATTGCAAGTCAAAGGCATCAGACAAAGACAATGACACATTACAGACAAAACGTACCAATACATAAAAAGCAAAGTATAGTCCAAAACAAACATTAAAATAAAGCTGGCACTACAGATTGCAACACAAAACACCCAGTGCTGATAGAACATTACAGATCATTAGCATGTGTCTGTGAAATAGGGTTATGCCATTCCAGTATTGTCAGGACAGTAAATAGGTCTTGTAGACTTTTTTTTTTAACATTTTGATTTTCTTTGCAAGTAGAAGTGAAAGCTTTAACTAGGTTGCAAACCTGGTGCTAATGATCTCTAAGGAACTTTGAATGTAGCAGGAAACAGATATGACTCACCTCCTTCCCTCCCATCGACTCAAACATTTTCTCAAGTTGGACTCTTAATTGCTGAATGTTGTTCATCAAGATACAGGCCTACAGAGAGAGCATCAAATGTGAGGTTGTTCACGACCAATTCTTCGGCAGCCCTACATTCACAGAATTATAGAATGTTGGAAAAGATTTCTAAGACCATCTTCATTCATACAGCTGTGTTTTTTAGAGGAACTTCCTGCCCACTGCTGCCTCTCCTTCCTCCTTAAGTGACCCTTCTCTTTGCCCATGACTGCCCAATGAGGGCAGCGCTGCCCCACAGGGAACTGGATACCATCTCCCAATGAGCTGGACATGTTTCAGATCCCAGAATTTCCCATCCTAAGCTATCCCAGGTAGTTTCTAGTCATCCCTAATACGATTACATCTGGTGGATTAATGCAAGTAGCACATCATCATCCTGTGGAGAGCAGAGTGATCAAAGTGCTTTGGGAGTGACAACAGGCTGCAGGAAAGGGGTTGCCACACTGCTTGCTAGACCCAGTCTTTGCAGAAGACTGTGACAACACTGTAACCCAGATAATGGCTGATGCTTAAGTATTTGAATAAATCAAGAGGCAGCTCTGTTAATAACAGAATAATATTTTTAAAATATGCATTTTTGCATTACTTGAAAAGCTGGTGAATAAATTGGACAATAGAACTCTGTAATCATATTATTTTAGTCTAGAAATGTTGCTGTTTAAGCAAATTTTTTAAAGGCAGAACACCGCGCAAAAGAGTCACTGTGCAAAAGACAGCAATTTCTGTATTCATGTAAGATTAAAAGTAAAACTTTAATAAAATTAAGGAGCTGGTTACAAAAATCATGGAAGAAAGAATCTATTACTAGAACCCTGTGTACTTAGATGACATTATATACTGGTTTGTTATGGTGCAGAGGAAGCAATCAGACAATACTTACAGCAAGAACTGTGGCTGGCCAAGACAAGTGTGTTCTAGTGTGTGACTGGATTAATTTAGACACTGAAGAAATGCATTTCAGTAAAACACATGTACTTTTTTCAGACAACAAGGTGGTGATGGAATGATTGCAGTGATTGATACTCATTTGTACCTTTCTAGTTAATAGCATGCTCCAGTGCAGAGCTGAAACATGATGGGATCAATTACATGATTTTGCTTTAATTATTAATAGATTACGCTCATAGGAATTTGGTGTCATTGTCCTTCCCAACTGAAGAAGAAAAAAGAGATTTGGTCTAACTTCTTACTACTTAGATTATTCCTTCCCAGTGAAGCATGCTGCTCATCCTCTTACAGAATGCAACTGGCTTTGTACAGCTGAAATGTCACCTCTCTGCTCATCTCTTGAAATATCCACAAACTCCACTTCTATTTGTCTTTCTACCTTATATTAATTTACAATCACTAAGATTGTATCCTCCTTTCCTGATCTATCTCCTGACTTCTAACAAATGAATTATTTTGGAAATTATCTGCAATATCATGAATCAACAATTATGACAATTATGATTTGTAATGGGGATATAAGTAGCTGTATATAACATCGTGTTCCTTTTGTTCCAAACAAATGCAAATGCCTTTGGCAATACACTGAAGCTATGAGAGAAATACTTCACACTGAAGCAGTTTCAAGGTTTGCTTTGAGGCTGGCTCAGGTGGCTCCTTCGGAGCCTAAGCCAACCTTGGCTCAATGAAAACTTTGCTACTGTTATCAAGTAAAGAACATAAAAAACATTCTCATTGTATTTCATTATTGCCTACCCTTCAGAATAGTCTGGAATCAGACAGATGCAACAATAGGAAAAAGTGAGTGGCAAGTACAATACCAGAAGCCACATTTGCTTGTAAATGCTGACAGGGGGTGGAAGATAAGAGGCTGTTTTTACGTATTTATTTCATAAATACCTTTATGAAAAGCATCTTTGATATGCTTTTAATTTAACAGTTTATATGCACATATTGTAGTGTTTAGTAAGAAGACTAAATTGAAAAAGAATGCCAAATTCTAATTTGAGTAATAAAAAGTATTAGTTTTAATCTCTTCTATCAACTTTAATGCAGATGAACATTTATTGTAGCTGAAATTACCAGATCAAATGGATTAAGATAAAAGTATGTAAGGCAAATTCTGTTAAAAGTTATGTCCCTCAAAGGCATTTGATACAATACTTTATACCTGGTCTGGTGGAAGGTGTCTCTGTTCACAGCAGAGGGGGGAAAGGAGATGATCTTTAAGGTCCCTTCCAACCCAAGCCATTCTTTCATTCATAATGAGATAAATTTCATCTAAAGCCTTAATAAAGATAGGTATACAATGATGACTTCAGAAATTATTCACTCCGACAATTAAAAAAATCCCATTGGATAGGCCAAAACACTACACAAACAGTTGGCCTTGATTCAATGCTTTATTAGAACTTATTTCTTCTAGAAAGCAGTGAGCTTTATTTAATATTGACATTAAATTCACTGGAACTCTCAATACTTGATATTTAGCTACAATAAATATCTTTCTCAATTCTATTATTGTGTGTATGTTGGTGATCTCTAGACCATCACACTGCCCCTAACTATGTAGAGCACTGGCAGATGCCATGCACAGGGGTGTGACACAAGGACAGCTGAGATCTGTGATGGGCTAAGGGTAAACCATTAAACAGTCTTGGGATGGGGCTGCAGTTATTGATCTGGCTGCAGGTTGGTACGGCTAAAAAACCACCACAGCTGAACAAAATACAGCAGACATTGTGCTAAAAGCTGCCTGCCATGGGAGAACCAGCTTTGATTAAATATCAATGATATTGAAAAGCCAGTTCCCAATAATACTTTTCCTTGGTCTTGTTAAAGCTCTGAAAATGTTTCCATTTGCTCAATTACATCTTTAGTGTCCATGTCTCATTTGTGTCTGAGTCCGTGGCAATCTGGTCCTTCATTAGGGATTCCCTTGTAAGCAGTGAGGCAACAAAACAATTTTCTTCTCCCCTCTGCAGAGGTAAAGCACAGTGAGTGGCAGCAGCAGCAACCTCTGCACATGTTCTCTGCACAGGGAACAGCAATCTTAGAAACTCTCCAATGCACAGACTGATACAGAGGCAAGGCAATGCAAAGTGAAAACCCCTAAACAAAGATATTTTCTTCTATTTGAGAAACACCATGTTCACCATAGTATTAGGCTGTTATCCACAGCATGTTTGTAGTCATCTTGTAATTATTTTATAACTTTAACACTGAAATTATTAACTAGGATTCTTAATTAATTTCACTTACTGTAGCTTTTACACATCACTGTAAGCAGCTGACCTCCCTCCATTCATATTTTTTCATATAAAGAAGTGATTACATTTTCAAAAAGTACATTAAGTCACTTAAAGGTAATTTCTGAGGCAGAAAAAAGCCACAGCTTCTTACTCACCACATTTTCTTTATCACAATAGGAGCTGAAGTAACTTGAAATAATTGCAGCATACTGAACAAGTACTTTGTTGATAGTCTAGAAGAGGAGAAGACTCTTTTAAATGGTGAATTTCATAATGTGAACCAAAAATAATAAAAGAAGAGGTTTGTATAAATGATAGGTTTTACAGGTGCTTACACACATAGTATATTATATTTTTTAGATATTATATAAACAATTCTGTGAGCACATTTTCAAATCCCTGCAGATGGTGGGTAGCTCTTAATGTAAAGCAATCTTCAATAGCAGAGATAGTTTAATTTTAGCAGTACTGTTTTTGAGAAGCACTGAGAACTCTACTCCTTGCAATGTACTACATAATTAATCGAACAGTAGCAAGCTCAAAAAATCCTCCAGGGTGACAATATGTAGACTAGAAATATAATAGAAATATAAGACAAAGGAGCACTGTTCAAAGCCTGGCAATATGAGTTGCCTTACAATAAGCCTGTAAATAAGAACTCTACAAATGGAGAATTGTTGCAATAAAAGAACAAAATTAAATGTAAATGTGAACTTTTCTAAAGCCAGCAGAACTACAATGGAAATTCAGAGCTTGTGAGGAAATGTAACCATCCAAATAGAAAGCTGTCAGAGTTGAGTTAATCAAACAGCAGGTGAATAATTACCACCTCAGGACTTCAAACAAAAATACTTTATTGCCACACCTTGAATTTTTCCTTCACTTGCACTGCCTAATGAGCTAACGGCAGTTCACTGGATGGCTCTGTTAATGGGACTGCAATGAGTTCTCAGCAAGCTAACAATTGTTGCATACATATATGTATAAAATATATAAATGTGAAATCTCAGAGAGGATAGAACTTCTCAAACTGGTAAGCCATTCTGACAAAGTAGACAAAACCCTGCCTTAAGCCACAGACAACATGTCTTCCTGAGACAAAAAACATACTGATTCTAAAAAGCATTGGAATCACTTAGCTCTTAAGTACATGGCAACACAGTGTCATTCTCTCTGAAGCTTAATTGAGATGCGTTGACTTTAATTTACCTTTGCAAATCTTCTCATTAAATGAGAGAGTGCTTCTGGATTGGGACACTCCAATTTTCTAATAATCTCAAAGCTTTGATTGAGCTGTGTGAAGACATCAACCACAGAACAAGAGAAGAGGGCATGGTCTGATGTTTGCTGAAACTAGAGAGAAACATTCAAATGTTAATATTTGTTCAGAGACCAAAACTGTATTCATTGATTCTCATACTTGAAATTCTTCCTAGAGCCATAAAAAGTAACAAAGAAAAGTAAAAGAAAAAAAAAATTCTCCCTCATAATACTAGGAAATGTCATGTTTCACTTTTCTGATACTTTTGAACCTCTTAAAAATAAAACCAGAATATACGTTCATGACATCATTATCACATCAGAGGTTAATAAAATGATACCACAGAATAAATTCTGTGGGGTTTTAGGCAGAGGGAATTAGATGGAATTAGAACATAAATTTCTCTATAAGGTATCTTCCAAAAGCTGTTATCTCCTGTTATATAAAAAGGATGTTGTAGGAACAAACGTACTTCTGGATTTGTAACAATATATGTCTTAATACTTCATTTATTATCTTCTTTAAAAAGTAAAGGCTTACCCCATCTTTTTTGTCTCTTTCTAGTGCTCCATGGAGAAATTCCATTGAGACATCCTCATTTTCATCCAGCCACTGTATGACAAATGGTTCAAACCACCTGAAAATTAAAAGCAATTTTGTGAAGTAGGTAGATTTCATAAAGATCCCTGTAGGAGAGATGTCATACTACCCAGTAGTTTGGCACCTTGTGTTTTCATATTTGTTTTAACTGCTAAAGATTCCAAAAATACTGGAAAAATTTTTGTCACCAAAGTACTGCAGCTACCAAAAGGCTTTTCAGGCTTCAATTTCACAACACTCCCACTGGTGTACCCTGGTGATGTAAAATTAGCAGTAGCCAATTCTCTACCAGTGAAATACGGCAGGTATGCACCTTCTATCAATATTGGCTCTTTGGTAACATTTTTTTCTATTTGTATATGAAATGACTTGTATATAACTTTGTTTTAGCAAAAATCAGCTATATTTTATTTTTATTAGATTTATTAAAAAAAATTTAAAGTAATAATTCAAACCATCTCAGCAAATCAGAAAAAGATTAAGGATAGCTCATACACAAGGACAGGATGGAATATATTTATTGCAGAGAGATAACTGAAAACAAAACCAGCAGCTGAGTATTAACCCAATCCAGTAAGAATTTTTTCAGCAGTATATCCTGTTAGCATTACAGCTTTACCCAAATTTGGTTATAAAACAAATGCAGGGACCTACAACTAATAGTGCTGCTGTTCCCACATCTCAGACCTTCCTCAGACATTTTATGACCAAAGCATTTAGTCATCTCTGAAGACCTGGAATTACAACTGTAGAAACCTATGAAACAGCTAATTGCACATTTAACACCTGGATTATTTCACTTGATAGAATGAAGAATATTAAAGAGAAGGAAGTGCAAAAAGTAGTTGTTGCTACACACCTTGAGATCTTGCACAAACCTGAACATAAATATTTGACCAAAATAAAGCTTGCACCAAGCCCAGACTCATGGAAGCCTTCCTGAAACACCACTTACAGAGAGTATTCAGGCACTGCATCCTTGAAAGCAGAGAGTTCTCGCACATATTCATTATAAAACCATTTCACTTTGAAGTGCAAATTCATATAATCTGTGCTTTTGCATAATCGCTGCTTTTCATGTTCTGTAATAGAAGGAGTTGAAATAAAAGCACTTAATAGCATTCTAACAGTAAATAACATTCTTGTGCCTCAGTGCACTGGTGACATAATAATACAGGACTTGCATTTTAAAGCATAATTGGTTTGATTTTTCTAGAGGTAGTAATACCCACAGTTTCAATTTTCAGGATCTGAGTACCCTTAGGAAAAACAGAACAAACCAAAGACCAAACCACAAATTAGGCTTCTCCCATCTCTTCACTGCAGTGAGAAAAAAAACCCACAAATTTGCTGACTTCCTGTTCTATAGAGCCTTCTTTGGCTGTTGCAAAATGGTTAAGAAGCTTTTGAGTGTCAAGCTAGAAAAGACAACTGTAGCTATGCAGTAGCCAGAGGAAGTAACAGCTGTAAATGGCAGACCTAAATGAATCTGTGAAACCTGCATTCATCAGAGCTAAGAAAAACAAAGAAGAGAAAACTCCACAGATCCATAGCCTTTTGATTTATGGCACAAGTAGAAAAGATGGCTTAATAAAGTGTTTTTGAGATTTTTCAAGGGGACCTTACCTTCTCAGTGTCCTCCTGTTTTCCACATACTCAATATGCAGATGAAGGTAGGTGGTAGAAGTCAAGGAGCCACCTGTAACCACTTTCTGCATTTTTGAAGTCTCATTTAATTTGTTTGGAACAAATGTCCATCTTTCTTTCAGGATTTTGATCCTTGTTTTAGCTTACACATTATACTCTGCATTGTTCACCCAGCCACTGCAGACCTGGACAGCTCCATTCCTTCTCTCTCTGAGCTAACAGACACTTAATCCTTGCTCAAATCTTTCATTTCCTTCTCCCTCCACATGAAACCAGGGATCCACAAGGTTTGGGCTAAATAATCATACCCTTGTTTATTGCTCACAGCTTCCTAAAATCTCCACAGATCTCATGTGTTTGAGGTGCCATGTCACTTGCAGATTCTTCCCTAAGCAAAAGAGTAACTTCTTTTCTCAGCTCCCTTAAAAAATGGCCTAATACAGGTGCTCAGCAGGAATAATGTTCTTGTGTAAATATTATGTATTAGGAACTTACCAGTTTCAAACCTCCTTTTTGCTCTGCTTTGAAACACAGCTTTATATAAATCTCATATATTTGGATGGGAAACTAATTTTCTGTAACAGCAGGAGATTCCCATTTCTGTCATACACTTGAATGTAGCATTGGATTCTCTGTCAGTGAAAATGCACTGTGAACGACACATTCTGTGTTTTCAGATCTAGCCAGGTACATTAAGGAAATGTTTAGTTTTATTATTATGCCAAATCAGCACTCCAGTAGTACTCCATGTCATCTGACAAGTGTTTCAAATGCATTTTATTATGCAGTGAGTTACTAAGTTTTGTGCAAATCAGCTTATGAAGTGCCCCTGTGGGCTTTTATTGCCTTTTTAGCATTGCAGTAGCATTTTCACCTTCACTGCCTCTCCATCACACTCAAGAAAAATCACTAAATCAGTTTCTGTCTAAATATTGCATTTATTCATCTTCATGCTACTTGAGTGTACTGCAAACTCTCCCTAGCACAGTATTATTGTTACTAGCATTAAACAGCAACACAGAGAGAGAGATGTTGCCTTCTCTCATGGTTCTGAGGAATCTTTGTTTTTAGGTAGCAGGTTTTTCACAAACTATTATAGAAAGCTAGATGACAAAACATTTGCTCTATAAAAGGTATTCTTACAAGGTAGACCAGTCTTTCACTGAGAAAAATTATGTTATTGCTATGAAATTCACTGCACATCTGCTGCTTAAGACATTGTTAAAAATCTATCCTAGACTGCATCCCAAAAGAGTGGAACTTCTGAAATGTACTGCACTTTTTTTCATTTAGGCTTTGCATAAATGGGTTGTTAGATTACACAATGCAACTTGAGACTGTTTGCTACAGTATCACAAACCAAGGAAATGCTTATTTAAATTTTAGAAATGAGCTACTGCCACTAATTGGCAAACTTGTCCAGGAGGGTACAATACACATACCATTCACTGGTATTTTCTTTTTAAGGTTAAGATTTATAACACATTAAAAATGAGCACAAAAGTAATTAATGAATAATTGAACTTTTTTCTGCAGGCTATTATGCCTTGTAGAGGATATTTAAAGAGACTCCCAGGATATTACTTCTAGTTACATATAAATGAAAAATGCATCCAGAATTCCTGACATTAACGTATAAGAACATCAACAAACACTTCCCATGACCTACAAAGTAATTTAGTATCCATACATTTTACCTCTCCAGTTCATATAAACCAAAAAACAGAGCAAACAAGTGCCCATATGAGTCAGCAGTGACAATTTTAACGGGATAATAGATGGTTTATCCATGGTAACCATGGTTTTTTGGTTACAAAGTGCAGCAACATCACTGTAGGTGTTCTGAATTTGGATTAGGACCAATAGATTGCTTCCTTAATTTCTAAAAAACTTGCACAAGCTCATGTAAATATGAGCCAGCACAGGATACCTGGATGCATTTTGGAGAGCTGTGTCTATTTTCCTGGAGGGAAAGCTAGTGCCATGCCTCCCTATACAGATATATCCATTCTGGGCTTTCTGGAAGACAGATCTAGTAGCTGCACAATATAACTCTTTTTAAAAAAGTCTACTCTTGCTTTGCAAAATTATTATACTACTGAGACAGTCCAGAACTAAACCTGCCAGTTGTGTGCAAATGTGCTCTCTGGAGAGATGATGACAGAAATACCTGAACATTCTCATAACTGATTCTAAGTAAGGAAATCTCCCGTATTGCAAACCTAATGCTGATAACTGCACTGTAACTGCAACCGCAGTGAAAACTGCATGGAATTGTTCCATCTCACTGGTACAAACCACAGAGGTGGGAACCCCCTTAAGAAGATCTCCAGTAAGCAACAGCACTGAAGAAAAAAAAAAAAGCCCAAATATTATTTGTATAACCAAGTGTGAAGAGAGATTGTTTTTAAAAGCTATTACAGGGAGTGCATTAATATAAGCAAAAGAACTTGGTGTGTGATGAAATCAGCACAGACCTGGTGATGCTGTATCAGGCACATAGTTTAATTACAGGCAGCAGTTCTCTTAGAGAAAAATTTATAAAGAAATATAAGAGGAAGGACTATAATACAAGGTACTTTCGTCATAGTCCTTGACCAAACAACAGTACTTTGTAATCATGTTTGATTTTTTGCTCACTTTTCCAGCAATTACTGAAGAAAGCTGAGAAGATTTTCTTAAAGCAACAAATAAAAGTCATAACAATGACTTACTAAGCAGAAATATCTACATGACACTAAAGACAATGTCATTTAACAAACTGGAATAGAATCTTGTTCACTACAGAATCCTTTTTTCTTTTTAACCTTGAGGTAATAACATCACTCCGAGTTTCCATGTAATTTTGATATGTACTAGTTGCTAAAAAAGGAAAAAAGGGTAATCTAACAGCCTTCATAGAAGATGAACATGTTAAATATTTAGATAATCAAATTGATATTTTGTTCAACTCTGATTTTCCTTATTTGGGTACAAAAAATCAGAGCAATTTTTTTTCTCCAGCAGTTTCCAAGCCAGTATTTTTGTAAAAAACATATAGTTAAGCTGCTTGAAAGATTCTAATAAGATGGTTTTAGAGTATATTTCAAATCTTTATGAACAAGTGCTTCAAGGAAATTAGTCTAAAAAATGAACAAATTGACAACATACACATAAATATATTTTTCTAAAAAACCTAAACTTGTCCAGTTTTCAGGCTTTATTGATAATGTTCCAGGGATTAATAACTACTACAGAATACTTATGTGTAGTAAATTAATTACATCACCAGCTGGTTTGACTGACATACATTCTATTGTTCTACAGTTTATTAAACAGAAATGGTGGAGACCAAGCATATGGGATTTCTGTTTAGATTAGCTGCAAATTTTCCCATCACAACTCAGCTGTTATTTTCAACCATTGTGACATAATTCCATATTATTTGCAATAATTACCCACCAATCTTTCTAGAGACTACCAGCTGCTATCTATTTCTTCCAGAACTGCTGTTTTAGAAAACCTGCTATTTCCAAACTTGCAGTCATATAATTGGGAAGGGCAATTGGGAACACAAAACTGAGTATAGCTAAAGGAAGAAAAGCTCTGGTAAGGAATGATATGGATGGGCTGTGAATTGGCTTTCCTCCCTCTGGATCACTGTAGAAGTGTGACACCGAATGACACACCTATGTTTTGGATAAAAGTAGAAGTTAATGTTCAAAGCACCTGATCCCAGTGCAATTTCCCTACAACAGAGGAGTGATTTCTACATCACAACTGCTTTTAATGTGGGTATTACGTTCATAGGGCTCTAGATTTAATCCGTATACTGCTGAAAGTAACCTAAAGCCTCTTGATTGTATGAATGTAACAGCATACAGGCCACAAATGAAGAAAAAATTTAAAGTTCATCACTAATTTAGAAGGAAACATTACATTCTACTAGAATCTTGTCCCAGGATTCTTGTACTTGGCTAAAGGCAATGGAAGTCACTGGTTATTAACTAAAATAGACAGTAGAACACAACTAATTGATAATTATGTATAATTCACATTGATTTTTATAATGTGAGATACTACTGACCTTTCTGAAAGGGTTCTTTGTGTCAAGATGAATATAATAAACCAAAACCTGAAAAACTTCTGTCAATGCCTCCTTTTTGGATTACATTTATGTCTAACCCCTCTCTAATTCTCTGTTAAAAAATATATTGTATCTTTCACAACAGACTTCTACACAGTCCATCTTTTCTTTGCATTTACTTGGAAATTTTCATCAAAATATCTTTGGACAGTTCACAAACTGTTCCCACAATGGACTGCACCTGGAACATCTCTGTGGGGTGATGAAGCTGTGCAGATGGAAAACTGAAGAAAAAAGAGACCAAGCACACTTATTAAGGCAACATGCATAAATTAAGAAAGGCAGTGTAGATCTTCTTCAAAGACTTCCTTACTGTGGAGTCATATTTCCTCCCTGGACAGAGGAGCTTCTGGAGAGGGTCCACTGGAGGCCACAAAGATGATGAGGAGTCTGAAGCATCTCTCTTATGAGGAGAGACTTAGGAGGGGAGCTGGGCTAGTTTAGTCTGGAGAAGAAAAGACTCAAGGGGATCTCATTAATGCATACAAATATCTCCAAGGAGGGTGCCAAGAGGATGGTGCCAGACTCTGTGGTGGTGCCCAGCAACAAGACAAGGAGCAATGGCCATGAACTAAAACACAAGAAGTTTCATCTCAGCGTGAGGAACAACTTTCCATTGAGGGTGGCAGAGCACTGGAACAGCTGCCCAGGCAGGTCATGGAGCCTCCCTCTATGGAGACATTCCAAACCTGCCTGGATGCAGTTCCTGTTGTCACCTGATCCAGGTGACCCTGCCTTAACAGAGGGGTTAGGCTGGATGATCGCCACAGGTGCTTGCCAACGCTAGCAAATCTGTGATTCTGTGACAGAGATCAGAAAAAGAAGACTGTCTTATTCTGAATGGTGAGGAAAAATGGATTTGCTGTTCTTTGTCTTCTTCCCTGCAGTGGAAGTGGCTAATCAATCCCTGATTTAATGCAGTGCACTGTAAAAGCTGATGTGACATTGCCCTTTACATTCAATGAGAAGCTCTCAAAGCAAGAGGCCATTTGCTCAGTGCTCTGCTGTGACTGACATTTCACAGCAGGTGCAGGAGAGTTCAGGGTCACCTGCCCGGTGTCAGAAAAGGCAGAGCTGGACATGGTTTCCTGGAAGGGGTAAATGTCTCATGGCAACTTCAAGGGCATCAAATACCAACACTACTACTTAACAGAGGCAATGTCACACACTACTTAAGAGAGGCAATGTGTAAGATCATGAGGGATGTACGAACCTGCTGCAAACTACCCTATCTTCTACTCATTGCATCTGCTATTTTTTATCCACTGTGTTACATTGCCTAATGTTCCAGATTACTTAGGTAAATGAACTTTGATATCTTATTAACATTACTCAGTTGCTTTTTTTACTTCTTATTTGTAGTCCTTATTACTCCTTTTAGTCTCATCAATTAAGCACTACTTCCAAAGCCAAATACTTCCACAAAAGTTCCAGAAAAGTGGATGGATTATCACCAAAAGGGCAATGCAAGATGTGCAACCTGATTATGCATGAACTTGCTCTGTTTTGCTTGCTGCCAAGAAAAATGGCAGGAATAAAAGTAAATGAATAAGATCCACCTCAGTATAAATTTCACCCTTCAATATCATATCAGACTGAAATTTACATACCATGACACTAAACAGATAATATTCAAAGAGCAAACATTTGGAGACAAAATTCTGTCTTTGGATACACATGGCTGCTATTGAATACAAAAGGAAATAAGCACTTGCTTCCAATGAGTGAAATAAACTGAAGTGTTTTTTTACAGTTGGTGGAATTCTTGCTTTGTATATTTATTGACCATGGAATGTGTAAGGAAATAGAAGCTATGAGTGAAGCAGAAGAAATAGTCCATCCTATCTGATATGAGATCTATGATGATTAAAGCCTTGGTTCTGAAGAATATAAACAAAATTTCAAATACTTCATACTGATGTTTCAACATCTATTCAAACTAAGAAAAAAAAAGAAAGTAATAAAATTATTAAAAGTAATAAAAGAAGAAAAGTAATGCTAATATAGGAATCCAATTTATATTGATTAAACTTTCATCAAACTCTAATATGTATAAAAATTGCAAAACAAAAAGAAAATATATGCCCCATCCTTGGACGTGCTCAAGCCAGGTTGGATTAGGCCCTGAGCAACCTGGTCTAGTGGCTGGCATCCCTGCCCATGGCATGGGGGTTGGAACTGGATGATCTTTAAGGTCCCCTTGAACCCAAACCATTCCATGTTTTTATAGTTTGATAGTATAATTCTTGAATCTGGGATGGAAAACAAAATAAAGGTAACAAAGAGCACTTCAATAGCATAGGAACTTAACTACTGAATACTCAGCTTTGCATCTTCAATGTAATTTTTATGATAGGTTTCTTCCATCTACTTACTGCCTAATTTTTTTTTTAAAAATGTGTCTTTCCATGAAGACCTGATTCTCTGCTCTTTGCCTCACACCAGTATGCAAAGTGAGCATAAAACCTTATCAAATAAGGCATGCTTGCATTTTACAAGTAATTAGTAGAATGAAGTACAAACCAGGAAGAACCCGGCAGGAAAATAAATGTGAGGCTGCGCTTAAATAATTACGTGTGTTCTATCTGGCTCTGCCTGCAAAGGCAAAATCAGAAAGGTGTTCTCTAATTCTTACCCAGCAAATTGCACTTAAGGCTTATTAATAGATAATGTGGAAACAAGCAGATTTAACAAATTTATCCTATTCTCCTGGGAGTGAAGCAATATCAAATGTTTAGTTTAGAACTAATGCACTAGCCCATAAGAGGAACAGTCCTGAAAGTAAAAGACTGAGTCTTCAACCTAAGAAAACAGACAACTAGAAGAACAGTTGCTGTGTGAGGAAAGCTTTAAAGCAGTGTCTTAGTAAAAATGGATGAGATTAAACATAGCAGAGATTGCTTGTTATTCTGAATTTTCTTTAACTCAAATACTGTATTCCAGTTGATAAAGAAAGGCATTTTTTTTTCCAGAAAGTTTTTATGAGTTATTGTTTCTCCATAAAAGAAGTTCAAAATGTAAGTGGATTCATTGTGTGATTAGCTCACAGAATGCAGGAAGAGGTGCAGCACCCACATTCCACTGCTGCTGTGTGAGAATTATACAGCTCCACTCTGACAGAGATAAGTGGAAGAAACCCCTTGAGAAAACAAAAGGATAAAAGTTTTCCTCCAACCAGCAGGTGCAGAGCTGCACTAAATAATGCAGGTCCTTTAAGGGACTGTCTGAGGGGACAAAGTCACATTTTTCCTTAGAGATTTTGTTTGTTTGGGGTTTTTGTTTTAATTCCCCAGCCATAAAATTAGTTCTGACAACAGAGATAAGTCTAGCTTTTGTAAAAACATGAGATGGAATAAAAGTGGTACCATTTTAGTGGTAAAGAACTGTAATCAAGGACAAGAAGAAAGAAGCAGCAAAATACTCTTCTGGTTTGAGATTCCTACAAACTCTGGAGGAGGTCTTGCCTGCCCCTGCTGCTACAGGTGATATACAGCCCTTCCAGCTGAACACAACACTTCTCCCTTTAACTCACTCATTCCTGGAAAGGCCACGGCCATGTGAGCTATAGATAACCCATAATTATTAATCAGTGTAGGGTTCATTTAAAGCACCATTTACACTCATAACCTATCCAGCATGGTGGTACCAGCATAAGCTGAGTAACGAAAATTGCCTTTATCACAATTAGGCAACGTTCAGGAAAAGTTTATACGCAATTTTTTTATAATAAGCGATTGCCTGAGTAAGAGCTAATAATAGTGTTTAAGAACAAGAGTAATAGTCACTGGTTAGAAGAGAATAAACAAGGACAGAGCTATCATCATTAAATACACAGGACAATATAAACTGCTAGTATTGAGTGACAAGTGTAAGGCTGAACGATGAAGTCAGGCCTTCACTGATGTACTACGTTTTTTCTAGTAAATCTAGCATCATAAATACACCCACAGTCAGACACAGAGAAGTTTGAACTGACTAAGATTGCTGTAGACTTGTACTGTGGTACTACTCATTGTTCTGATGATGGCTCAATGTGCAAAATCCAAGAAAATGGGTTAGAGAACAAGGAAATTATAGACATAACAGTCCCAATTGCAAGGTTGTGCCATACCAGAGATCTCTGAGGTAGTTCCAAGAAAGATGACACACTGCTACAGCACAAAATGAAGCCAGGAAGAAGTATTAATCCAGCCCCTGGGAGCAGTTTTGTCCACTTCATCTGTCTTAATTACTAGGTCTAATTAACTCCAACAAAAGAGTGCCATTTGGCATGGCTCTGGTGCTTTTTAGGCAAGTCTGGAGAGCTCTGCTTTGCCCTTGACACTAGATTCTCATACTCAGCTCAGCCCCTCAGGATGTACAGAATGTACCTGCTGTTACTAACATCCTTGTCTGTTATGGTGAATAAAGAGCATTTCTAACTTCCCTCTTCCTCTGATCATGGCAACCTTGTATCTTATCTGCCAAAGGAGGGTTTAACTCCAACTGTAATCTCCTTGACTTTGCCTGTACAGACTCTCTGAGTTGCCATAGAGGACTCTTAATTCTTCAGGTGTCTGAAAAGATAAGCATGGAATACATTTACTGAAAAGGGTCAATGCAGAAATGAGACCGACTAAAATAAAAAGGTTTTATATTTTGATAGTGATGACATCCTGCATTCTTGTGGATGCTGCCCTTTTGTCCTTTACAAAACCTCAGTCTCATATTCCTTCACCTCTGTAGCCTCCCTCTAAATGAAGACTATATTCCATCTTAAGCGGAATTTTGTAAATTTGGAGTGAAAATAGACTCAAAATCTGCCACCAAATGGCACGACGTTTTTCTGGGCAGCATTAGCCTTTCTGGCTTTTTTCTGTGCTATCTCTGTGCTCAGCATCAACTCCCAGACCTGCCTCTTCTCTTTCAAATCACTTTATCAGTTTCTGTTATGGAAGAAGGACCTGCCAGAGAAACAGGAAAATAGTATCTTCTTAAGCACTGAAGACAACAGCAAACTTGAAAAGCAAACCGATATTAAATGCATAAAATGGTGGAATGACTATCTCCTTTTCCTATTTTCGTAAGGTCTTTAGAATCTAAGCCCTATAGGATGGAGGCTGTCTATTGCTCTATTTAAACAGCAGCCAACTAATTTCTGGCCTGATTCTGGTCTTGACTTCTGGCCACTACCAGAATTAGATTATCATAATAACAGCAATTAGGATGTCCTCTTTCTAACAGACTGGATAGTTTCAGACATTTGATCTGACCTATTCAAAAGTTAGAGATCTGAAAGACCTGAAAAAAGACATTTCTGAGGACAAAGAATTAAAAAAAGATACTTTGCAATTGCATGTCTAATTTCAGCTTATTACTCTCTCATCATCTTTTAACCTTTGCATCTTTATACTTGTAAAGGAAAAGATTTCCTACCATATGAAGTCAGTAACAAATCATATGCACTGTTGGTGAAATTATCTCTCTGTTCTCATTTGCTTGCAGCATAAATATGGAATAATTAGGGAATCAGACAGTACAAAAATATTACCAGCCTATAAGATTGGATGTTTGTGTAAACTAAATGCCAAACAACAATCTATAATGTATCAAGAAGACAATTCTCAAAGAGAAGCATGTGATACATTCTTAATGCAAAATCTACACATGAAAATAATCCATTAGATCAGAAAAAAGAAATGTAACCAGTGTGAATTCAATTTGTTAAAATTTGCCTAAAACTTTTAACACAATGCAAAGGCTAAACAGTTTAATTAACTTAAATTGGAAGAAAATCTAGAATTAGATTATGAACTGAATACCAGATTCTAGTACAGTTTTGTTTCCAAGGCATGTCAGCTTGGCACGGTGTAGCCCTGATCTTGGCAGCTGTGCAGACCTGAACTGTGCTTTGGGATGTCCCTTCCTCCCCCACCAAAAACCCAATGCCAATTTACTGCCTTGGTAGTCACAGAGACATGGCTTTGCTCTTCTCTAGCCAAAGGCCACTGCCATGGCAGCAGCTGTCCCCTCTGACTTCTCCTCACCGCAGCAGCAGCCTCCTTGCCGGAGCGTCCTGGCAAGGACCAAGGGAGGAGGGAAGGCAGAGGGTGTGTGGTGCTGTGGGGCTGCTGGGTTGTCCCACAAGAGGAGGTCACTGCTGGAGAGCAGCAGACCTGCACGCACCCCCTGGAGCAGGTCCAGGAGGGATCCAGTTGTACAGGAAGAGGAGAGAGCCCGAACAGCCATTCTGAACTGCGCTCAGGAAAAAGGGAAATGGAGTGGAAAGTGGATGCTTCAGTGTTTGCTGTCTTCTTATTTCCTGAATTTAAGATGATGGGTGTGGCTGGATATATTTGTGAATACATAAAGTGGGTAAAACCAGAAACAGGATCTCAGATGAGCTAATCTAATCTTTTTTTATTACATGAGCAATCCTTTCGCAAACAATGCTGGATCAGTTCATTTCTTCTTGATTGGATGCAGTAAGGAATCGACTTTGTAACACAAAAGATGCTGCTTCAGGAGATTAACACTAAATTGGAGTAGGGAAAGATTGCAATCACAGACCTGGACTCTAGGTATGAACAGATGGTAGCCTATGTTAATAACTTGGAAGGCGAGAGTGGCATAGCAGAACGCAATGCATTTTAATGAACTCCATTAAAACCACGAGGACCAACTGTGAATATATTTAAGAGCTTGCTTCTAATCTTATAGAATTTAAAGAAAAAAATTATTGCCATCAACAACTGAGTTAAATCCAGTTTGCAGAATATCTATGGAAAGAATCAATAATTCAAATCCCAGCAAAGCTGGGTAGCATACTGATCTATATTTTGTGACTAGATTTATTGAGGTTCCTGTTTAGGAACAAAATCACAGAAAGTGAAATTGTGTGCATTTATAATAATTTATACTAATTTCAAAATAATAACTTATACTAATTTCAATTTCCTTTAATTATTATTTATATGTAGGAACTGTTTCACTAATGATTCTGGGAGCAGCTTAGAATTCCTAATGCCAACAATGGCATTTCCTCTCCTCAGAAAGTCAGTATCCACAGCAACACAGAAATGAGACCATATTCAGGGGCTGGTCTGGAACATAAAAAGTCGAATGTCTTCTACATCTCTCTCTGCAGAATAAGGATTAATATTAACATTAATATTTGTTTTAATATGGACTGATTCAGTCCAAGCATCCACATTTTATATATTGTATAATTAACTCTTTCTTCCGAGCTTCTTGTTCTATTCTTGATACAACCAAGAAACAAACCATGGTTTGATATGAAGCTGCCTTTTGAGTGATCAGCGTGCTCTAATGAACAAATAGAGCGAGTGACATTTTATGAATTATTTTTTTGCAGTGCAGAATGTTTATAGTTTGATGGCTAGAGCACTACAAGCCGTGTGTGCTCAGGGATGTCCGTGTGCAGAGTATAACCACACTCTCAAGGTTATATGTCTTTGGCAGTATTAGAAATCCTCAGTAATCTGTGCTATCTGTAAGGGAATCACTACACTGAGTTACTGAACAGCAGTTTTCTGATAGCTGCTCCTGACTGACAGCCTCTCCAGATAGAAGGTTGTTTCACTGGTGGAACCCAGAATGTGCTTTAATCTAAAACAGTGGCTCTCACTTGGTCTTCATCCTTTCTCAGCTCCTGGAAGCTTTTGCCTTCACTGGTCACTCTCAAAGGATGATCTGCCTGACATCCCTTCTCAGACTTGTACTTCTGATTCACTCTGACATGACTACAGAACAGCACTTTGAAACAATACTTTGAACATCTCCTACCCACATCTAAGATGTCTCATGTCTTCTGTTGTTGTACATGTTTTAATTACCCTCCTTCCTTTCTCCTCTCTTTCCTCTGCTGTGCTTAGTACAGAAATTCCACATTCAAAGAACACAATTAATGAAATAAAGTAACATAACAGCAGATGAACAAAACAGTTCTTCCATCAATAGCCACTCTAGTCACTCATCTTTTCTCTTTCTTTTTTCATCATGAAAATCTGTCATGTCATCAAAGCACCTATGCACTGATGTTATTGCATTAGACATTCTGGAGAGAATAACAGAGAAGTGTATCTTCAAATATTTGGGTTTTTTAATCCTTTATGCCTGTTGAATTGCATTGTTTTTTTAATCCAACCTCCTATGTTTTTTCTCACCCTTTTCTGACTTGCTCTGTAGTTAGTAGCAGACTTGACTAAAGACAATGCCAGTCTCATGCAGGTATTTTTACTTGGTTTGCTGCAATAACCATATTTTATTGTGTGTTTGAAGCCATTAGTTGGAGACAATCTGCTATATAGAAAAATCCGTGTATTTTAACAATGGCTAACCACAATAACTTAAGAGTTAAAATGAAACTGCATTTGATTCTGCTGGAACTAGAATAAATATATCCTGCCTTTTGAACACAAAGAGGTTTAATTATAAGTGTGTGCTTTCTCCATGATTTCATTCTGCAAATGTTTCTTATGGGCAAGCTACCAATTTTCAGCTAGTGAGAAAAACTGGAGTGTCTACAGTGCTCTCCAGCAAGCACATGTGTGTCTCTTTGGACACTGGAGATTTCTATCAGATCTAAGAAGCAGCATTTCAAGTCACAATTCTTTTGTGTTCTTCTTTCACAGGTAATATCATATCTGTTCACAGTGCAATGATTTGATTCCTTATAACCTTTCTTTATCATTAACTTATAAAGCATCTTAAATAAGTACACCAGAAAGCTCTAATCACACACAGCAATCTGATGCCAGGAATCACTTGTAGCCTTGGTGAACTCACTAGTGTAATTAATAGTTTGTTCTAATTACCTTCCAGAGCATATTTCATGTCCTGGGCAAACAGAGTCCACATGATTTCAGCACTGATTTTTCCCATGTTCAGCTCTTGAGGGAACCTGCAATCAATCACATTACATCAGTTAACCTGCTGTGAGGAATGATGCTTACAGCTGCACAGCAAAAAGGCAAATATTTCCACAAAATAATTGCCCTAGTATGCAGTTATTGTATTTTATGTTTTGTAACAATTATATAAACCATCCAACCTTGAAATATAAACTTCCCTCACATGACATTTTAAATCAAGAAACATTCATCTAGCTTGCAGATGATTTCTCAACTTCAGATAGATCAGATGGCTTATGAAGAGTATGAGAGTTGGCTCAGATGTTTAGGAGCCACAGGTTTTCCTTAATTCCCTTGTGACACTGGAAAAGAGTGAAGCTGTCTGTGAAGCTATACTGGTTTATATACTTGTAGAATCTAATTCACTGAAGACTTCCACCTTGATGTACGGATAAAATAATACAGAATATAACAAGTAGTGAAATGCAGATTTTGATTCAAAATTTTAGTTTTGGTCTCATGCTTCATGTCATCTTTGAGAAACTGTTTTAGATGCTTTCTGCTATTATCAATGAAGTATTTTTACACACATTTTTCATAGGTCCCAGCTGCTTCTTATTCAATGCAAAAGAAAGGCCTCAATCTTTGAGTTACCATTTTCACTGCTAGCAATTAGGAAAAGCTGGCATTTTAGTGATCATCATCGTGTTTTATGTCACATTTTTGTCTTAAAAAAAGGACTGTCTTTAATGCAGGTGTGGAACTGACATTAATATGAGCCATTCTCAGGACACAGAGGCAGAGTCGGGCAGGTCAGGCAGATGAAGAACAAAGTAGAACACAGAATCTCCCAGTGGGGTGAAGCAGTTGCTCATAGCACAGGAGTGCAGTGAGAGCCACACAAACACACCCACAGTTCACCAGGAATACATAAAATAAGGGAATCTGTTACTGAGGGAATACACAGAGCTGTGTGGCTTTTGTGTTGAGGTTATTGCACTTTATACTAGCAGAGAATTGGATCCCAAGTATTTTGACCTCTTAGTAAAGCACTAATCAAATTCAGAAAATATTCTGTAATAATTTCTGTAAAAATATAAGAATTTTTAAGGGTCTTGTTGACACAGAAAGAATGAGAATTATGTGCAACTTTAAAGCGGTAGCAATATGATCCAAGTAATGTATTCATTTTGGAGACCTATTTGACCCTGATCATATCTCCAAAGAAAAAGTACTTAAACAGCTCATTAGCTCTGCCACTTTAATCGGAAGCAGTTGCTAGCTCAATTCACTGAGCCCTCTTTATGCTAATGACTGCTCAATTAAAGAACTTCATATTAATTCTGTTAACATAAAATAATTTCTGTCCAAAAGCTGAAATGTATTTCAGCTGTCCTAATTTCTTTACCTCCAGTCCACTCTGAGTGTTCTCTTAGCACAAGACTTGAACTTTGACAGTGTTGCTTTGAGGAAGCATTTAACACCTGATTTAATACTGACACTGTCTTTTGAGCACATTGCAAGGCTGGCCATAAGGCAGGGCTGTGTCTGATAAAAATGCACTTGTTTGATTAGTGATAAATAGATTTGGCTATGCATTTTCACTTGTGAAAGTACACGCACACACAAACTGCAATTATCAATGTTGTTTAAATTAGTTCAACACATCCCACCTAGCTTCAGTTAGGTGAAGCCTAGAACTGATGACAGTTTTTGTAGTTCTAACAGACTTGTGGGCATTGCACAGCTGTCAGTCATGGGCATGAGGGAACTACCAGAGGTATCCTTGCAGTTTGCTACATGTGAGAAGCTGATAGAACTAATGCACAACAGAAGCACACAACTCATTCCACATGCTAAAGATAAATGGCAACAGAAGCAGTTGTCTTATTAAAGAGAAGGGATAATCAAAAGTCAAATACTAAAGCATCTACATAAGCATGATATTTTGTATTCTTTGTATTTTATTACCTTATTTTTAGGTAAGGAAGCTTTTTCAAACCACTTCAAATTTTGATCCCTAAGAAGCAAAATATCAGAGAAATTTCCCATGCAAATCTCTACACATTACATTTTCTAATCTTTGCAAAAGCCATGTATTTTCACATCTCTCAGTGAAGCAAAAGGACAACCAGCAGAGTGCTCTATCAGTTATTTAGCTTGCTCTTGCTACAGTTATTTCTGACCCATAGGCCATAATTTTCCCAATTTCTTGTCATTCTTGGAACTATACAAAATGTCAGCTTATCCAGAAGAGTTATGTTGCCCATACGACCAAATCCATGTATTTCCAAAGTGAAGTAGATTGCATGTACAAGACAGCCACTTATCCCTTCTCTCTATTGATTTTAATCAAGCAAAAATTTAGTGAAAACAGTTCTCATTGGCTAGTTCTAATGAAGGGCTATATATAAAACTGCAGATCAGTGGAAAGAAATTGAACTCAAAACAAAATGAAAAGAATCAATGTATAAGCAAAACATATATAACCCCCAAAAGCTTTTATCCCAAACACTACTGCATGTCTCTAGTTTAACCCAAAAGTCATGAAATTCTATCATGACAATTAAAAGTGTTTTTTCTTAATTAGTGCTGCCAAATCTCCAGTCTGCTAAATCTTGAGAATTATCAGAGTCTCTGAACCTCAGATGCACTTTCTCAGAATAGCTCATTTTCCATACTTGGTAGCTTCAATCTCATCCAGGTGCTAAATCTCACCAGTCCTAGGGGCTGAATATGTTCAGCTTTGTGCTGTGCATGCAGCAAGAGGATAGATCACACCATCCGTGGAGTGCTGGCCATGGCAGCCAGTCACTTCACTAACGCTGGAGATTAAAGTTCTATTTGATTTTGGAAAATATATATTCTATTTAAACTGTGAGCAAAGAGCTCATTAATTCTTACATTTGGTGCTCTATCCTCATCTATCCAAAGCTATATTTTTAACATTCTTTTCCCTGAAAAAAAAATAATGGGCAAGACAGATACTGTATATACTATAGATAACTAATCTGGTCTGTCAGTGTTCCATTGTTACACGAGGAGCTGCAGTGGGTATGGTGAGAGAAGGAGAACAGCTTTGTTACACAGGATAATGTTCACAAGTTCAATGAAAGAAGTGCTATTCATATGCTTCCACAGAATGAAGTGTAAATGATAATGGGGAATATCACCGATCAAGACAAAATCTATCGGATGCACTTTCCATCATGAAAGAAACATTCTAAAGTCAGGCTGACACAGCCCAATTCATGATACAGTGTACTCTGATTTTTTTCACTTCCATAATTCTTTTGTTCCATTGACATATGTTTCATAACTCACTGAAATGTAGGTTACAACTATGCTGTTTCTACAACATAAGTCACTATTCCCAAGTTTTCAGAGTTATTAAACATCTTAGCTCCTGAAGCATGAGGAAATCTGCTCCTGCACATTTCATATGTTAGTCCTTTCCATACTGTGTGGAACACAATGTGATCACAGAGAAAACAGATATCCTAACATTGTAATGATCAGTAAAGAAAAAAATTAAAAGTCCCATTAGAGCAGTCTTGTTTCTTATATTTATTCTACAGTGACAACTTGACTGTTCTGAATATATGTGCATTAAAAAAAAAAAAAAAGTGAAGAGGCCCAAAGTTTAGATCTTTCAAAATACCGAAGCACATTTGAGTTGGGGATTTTGTTTTTGATTTGATATTCATTTTATTAGAATGGATATTTTGTTTTGATAGCAATTTCTCCTGACTTGCAGCACATACAATGCATATTTAGAAGTGCCAGGGAGCCCTGGATTAGCTTGTTTCAAACATGTTTTACACTGTTTAACTACTAGAATGAGGATTTTACAACTGAAACACCAGGTCATATTTTTCCCTCAAACTTGTCAAGATTCTCATATCATGTAAGAACTGCAGGTTGCCCCCACACTCCCACTGGTGGTCTGGTATTGTCTGTCAGTGCTGCAATGCTTGCTGAGGCCATCATGTCATGTTTCATCTGGATTCATAATCTGATACAGTTCAAACTACTCCACCACAGCATAATTTTTTTGCCTCCAAGGTAGATATAAAAATAGGGTTTCCAAAACTGGTTGAGGAATAGAATTCTGAGCAATACTATACAATTGTGAAAATCTTATCAGAATGCTCTCCTGGGAATCTTCGCTTACCTCATTTCTAAAATAGGATTCAAATGGATGCAGGCCTGAATAGCCCACAGAGACACTGCATTGGCCATATATTTCTAACAAGGAGTCATATTTTTGCAGTATTCTTGTGTATTCAACTTATATTTTGCTTTCATTCATTTAAACCCATTTTCTTTTCTGGTGTAAGCTGGGGGAAGAGGCTGTCTTATCTTTTTCTCAACAGTTTCTAAATGCTGCTTTTGTGTCAGGAGAAGCTTTCCTCCTAAAAAAAAAATGTATTCAAAGCAACTCTGAATGGTTTTTCAAGTTTTTTCCACTTACAGCATCTTCATCTTTTACTTCTGATGTCTCCTACTTCTAAAAGACATGTTATTCCCTGTGTTCACTCTTTCACTTACAAAACAACAGCAAAAACCAGAGACAAGTCAGAAACACAAGCTCTCTCCCTTAATCTGTCCCAATTCCGTCCACTCCTGATTCTCTTTTCACATCTTACACAATCATTCATCTGTACTTTAGGGAACCTACTAATCCCCTTAGAACGACTCTGTTCTTTATGCCTTTACTTTCTCCCTCACATTTGTATAAAAATACAGCTAGAACAGTTTTAGGATAATTAACCCACAATTACACTTGTTTCATTTCAATGAAGAGACTGAAATGAATCACATACATGCATTTGTCTCCATGAGATATTTTACAATGACTGTATTATTTATACAGCCTGTTAGACAAAAGGTTGAGCTTTCATTAATGGAGAAACTCAACACTACGTCATAAAAATTGAGTAAACAGGAAAAGTGTTTTCTTTCCTCTGTAGGGTAAAAACTTATTCCTTAATAAGGTCAGTGCAACAGATGATTGAACAAAGAAATGCTTATTACCCAGGACTGAAATAAAACTTTATTTCAAGTAAAGGAAGGAGCCAGAAGACAATGAAATATTTTTCAGCTTCTGGTTATCACCAGGAAGTTTCTTTCTCGCTTTTACTGTGGGGTCATAAATAGAATAGTACCTTTTATCAACAGACAAACACATCTCAATGTACAGAGTGCCTTCCCTATTTTGGCTGAAAATACCAGATTGTTTCTGCTCCCCTTCTGAGCATTCAATTAAATGCAATTTCAGAAACCTCTATGAATTGTTTAGCCATAATACAGATGTAAGTTTCAATTTTAACTTTTGCATAAGTCATCACAGTCAGACTATGCCCAGATTTTCTGCAATCTCTCTGTAAAATGGCTCCAAAGAGCTAAAACATTTCCCCAGGGCCTCACTGCGTCACATTTCAATTAGTGCGAGGCCTGTTTCTCCAGCTGTAATATGTGAAACATGCTCCTTTGCACCCTTCCTATATATTTCATGTTCAAACCCCAGCACTGCCTTCTTTTTCTGTGTTTATCAATTGTTTTTCTCCTTTCTACTCATGTATCAACCTGAAGTTATTTGACTTGTCTTGGTTATTGATTGTACCTCCCTCATCTGCTACATCTTCAATTCTGAGAAGTCAACTTCCATCTCCAGGATACTGCTCTCCACTTTATATATTTTCAAGCTAGTCTGGCCAGCCAATTATAAATTCAGAGAGGGTCTTTCTGTGAAGTTCTATTTTTTTTTTTTTACAATTACATGCCTAAAAATTGTACCTAGAAGAGTTTCAACATGATCTGAACATCATGTGTGCCACGAGATTCTCATACCATCAATACCATCACACTGAAAATTCCCTTCACTGAAATGTCACTGACATTTCTCTTCTATCTATTTATCTCTCCTGTGGAATATTTTGCTACTTAAATTTTTGAGATGACTCATATACCACCTGCCCTCAATGTTCCTAAACCAAAAGATTTTCTTTCCGTTATCAGAGCACTAACTTGTATCAAACTATTTCAATGTTAAATTCTGTATAAAAATCTCTGCCTAGATTTTATTTAAAATACAATTTCTGATTCAGGTATATTTCTTATCCTTATTTTAATAAATCCATGATTCTTAATTTTTATGGGGAAAGTAATTACTTACTGGTTCAAGACTGGTGTATATGCTGTTTTATCTTCATCTATAATGGTGACCATGAGAGTAATCAGCTGTGCCCAGAAATCCAAATTCTTTGTTGTTGGTCCCTGCTCTTCTTTAGGAACTTCTTGTTTCTTACTCTGTTAAAACAAGATTGAATTTAGTTTTATTTGAGAAAATACTACCGGAGTTCCACCTACAGATTATTCCTTGATTGGGAAGAGTGACATATTAAGAATCTTTAGACATTTTGGACCAAGACTGGCTAACAAACAGAGCAGAACGTATGAAAAACTGTACTTGGCTGTGCACAAATATAAAGAAGCATAGTGCAAAGATTGTCATGTCAGCAAAGGAGATCAATACAGACTTGGTTTTTAGTGCATGCTCACACTGTAATTAGATATATTGTTAAATTCTTTGCTGTGCTGAGACTCAGCACAGGTAGAAATGCCTGTTGAGGCAGAACTTTCATACCCAACACAATAAAGACTGGAAAAAAATCAATGCTGAGGAGTGTTTAATGTTTTGTTTTGAATTATATGCTGAAGGTATTTGGCCTAACACCTGCTTATGATATATGGTCTAAATGAAGAAGCAGTTGATTTTCCCTTTATTTTATATTCTTTAATTTCACTAAAATGTGCATTTACAGATAGACTCTGTCTCTACAATTTTTATTTATGAACTCTTAGCCTACAATTTCCTAGGCAAAAGTAAGTTGCCAAAGCATTCCTTTGCTTGGCAGAAGGATCAGATTCCTTATCAATGTCTAATAAATAATTTCATTGTAGGGACCCAAATATGAAAAGAAATATTTTTAATTCTCTGTGTACACATACACGATTAATTTCTGCCACACAGAGCTATGTCTGCACATGCTAGATCTACAAATGCTCTGCTACACTGCTGTGTAAGACTGAAAGGGGTCTCAGCTAGTAAGTCAGAAAATAAACATGCCTGTGGTCCTGCCAGTGTAAACGTATATTCCCTGTACTTCTCATTCCTAGTCCAACTATGACCACTTCAATGGACCTAGTATTTTTTGAATATGCCTAACATTATACTAGTGTCCCAGTGAATTAATTAAATGTTATTTTAACCTCAATTAACTTTTATCTATGAATAGCATTTAGAGTGGCAGAAAGGGAATTTCAACAACACCTATTTGAAACTGTCTTTGTGGCCACGGTGGAATATTTTAGACAGGTATCATTAATCACACTGCTACATAATCAGCCGAACTACAGTGGGTACCACCTCAGTGTCTAAAGCAACAGAAATAAAGCTCAGAAGCAGGTCAAAGGATGGTGGGTCTGGTGTCACCAACAATTAATAACTATGTATGCAAAAGAGAGAGCTTTTCAAAGCAGAAATTAGCCTTAGAGCATTGATGTCATTCACAAGGGTTTTCCCTGGTATACATTATACTTTACCTAAAAAGGCCTTGTTTCTATATCAAAGATGTATGTCTACTAGACCATTTTTTTCCCCCAGAAGCTTGTTAAATCAAACCAACTGAAAGGCAGCTGTAGAAGACAAAGCCACCTCATATGTAGCTCAGCATCTTATCCAAGAACTGTATTTCACAACAAGTGACATGTAGCTGAGACAGCGTTTCATGGCTGTGAATGTGAACTACAGAATGCAAAATTCTGTTCTTTAACACAGATAGCAAAATGTAACTGATTTACAAAGTAATAGTTGCACAAGGAGGTCCTTTCTACAAAAATTCTCTGCAAAAGAAATCTCTTTAAAATCTGTGTGACCTTTTCAAAAGCTCCAGAGCAGGTATTTTTAAAAAAGTCTCATATTACAGATGTAGTTTTATGCCCTGAAAATAAAGTGCATACTCTGCCCATCTCTAGTTGTTATTTCCATTCTTTATCCTAAAATCTACCTAGTGTGTTAGAAATGGTCAGAATCATTCAAGCTCTTTTTACCTTACTACTTTCAGCACTATTATTTGCTTTATGTACAACACATGCCTTTGTAGAAGCATTATAGAATTATGGAATATTCTGAGTTAGAAGGGGCCCACAAGGATCAGAGTCCAGTTCTTGGATTCCTGCACAGGGCAATGCCCAAAAATCACACTGTGTGTTTGACAGTATTGTCCAAATGCTTCCCCAACTCTGGTAGCCTTGGTACAGTGCTGCTGTAATGAGGTAAAATAGTGGTGGAAATTTGATTTCAAGCTAAATTTTTTTTCACTCTTGTTATACCCATTCAAAAGAAACAGTGTAAAAGCATGAACTAAATAGCTGATATACCTAATTTGTGCTATACTGGCACAAATACAGTGAGAAGATATAGGAGACCCTAAATACCACTTATAATTGTAGAAGATGATAATAATGAGAACTTTTTAAAAATACAACTGGAAAGGTCAAGAGTAACAAATTCTTGATAAAGCAAGACGACAAAATGATTAAACTGGTGCAATTCATGGTACTTAATTTTAAAATAAATTATTTTCTGTTTCCTGTCTTCTGTTTTTGTTTGATACAGCACTGAACAAGCTCAGATCACAGACTGCTCTTCTAGCAACCAAGAGACCTTTCCAAATACTGATATGAAGGAAAGTTTGCCAGTTAGCAAACTCACTTTCTTTTCCACGAGCTTTTTCACATAGGAAAGGCTATTTAAAATATCTTGACCTCCTGTAACATCACTTTGGACGGTAATGCTGCCCACATGCACAGAACAATGAAATGCCATAAGATGTCCTGTACTTAAAAGCTCAGTAAGTGTCTGGCCAAAGGCACAACAATGATATTCGTAAGGGCCTTCTGCTGGCAGATCAAACAAGCACTAAGGGCAGATGATATCTCACCAACAAGACAAGTTTTTATACTCTCATATTAATTGACTTGGGTACTTCTTGTCTTTAGGATCACCCTAGAGTGGTAGCAAACACCTTACAAGAAAAGTGTCTTTAAAGAGAAGTCATATTATTCACTTAAGATTCACAAATACAGTAAGTACTGGAGATTCTGTGTGAGTTTTTTTAATGCAACACCCAAACTAGGTGATAGCTTTTTGTCTTTTGCCACAGAAGACATCAAAATCAGAAAGAGGGAGTGTGTAAGAGCAATTTTTCATAGGATATGAATCAAAATAAATGATTTGCACCAAATCACGTTTTTTCTCAATTCCCTTTCACGGTCAATTTCCTAGTCACCTGAATTCATATGCAAGCAATGGATCATGCAGCACAGAGCCTCCAACATCAATACTGGTGTTTTCATATTCTTTTAAAGAAAACAATAAAATGTAGAGGGAGTTTTCTGAGTTTATTGGGAAAAAAAAAAGGCTTAACTGTTGACAAGCAAACATTTTGTACTCTAGAAAAGTAGCTGAGAGTGGGGAAAGCAATCTCAGACACAGTATGAAGCAAGATTAAAATCTGCATCTATATTACCCTGAGACAAATCTGTAAAGCCTGGTCTGAGAAACAGGGGTCTTTCAATGTCTGTCATCACTGATTTTCCCAGATCATAGGATGAATGTCCAGTTTAATTTTCTTTTTTTTTATTTTTTTATGTTCTGTGCAATCAATACCCATTATTATCTGTGTGACTTTGATAAACTGAATCCTCTGATGTCAGGAAGTTATATATTGCTGTCAGCTGCAAGCCCCAAGCTAGGTTTCAGAATACAATATTTTCTATATAAATAATGACAGAATGGAAACTCAATGGAAACCATTAATCAGCACAAGGATACAGAGGGCAATTTTACAGACCAGTCTTAGATAATGAAATATTAATTTTAGCAATTCTTTGTAGTTTAAACTGCACGTTTATTACTTACATCATATGTAATATTAATGTAGAATTACCAGCAGATATACAATATACACTATATTTAAAATTTACACATATGTAGACATTCACATATTAAGCTTGCCTATTTTTAAAAGTTCATATTATTTTTTATGATATTTTTAATATCTAAAAGAATGAAAATTTGGCTACACAGAATTTACTTGAGAGCCTAAAGCCAGAAACCACTTGCAGACATGTATTCAAAACCTGTGAGGGATTTCCCTGTGCAGTGCTGTTGCACAGTAACTACTAAACTGTAAACTTATTTGAAACTGAAACCCTATTTGAAGAATCACCACAGAATGGTTTGGGTTGGAAGTGATGACAAAGATCATCTTTTTCCATCCTCCTGCTGTGGGCAGGGACACCTTCCCCTAGACCAGGTTGCTCAGAGTCCCATTCAAGCTGGCCTTGAACACGTCCAGGGATGGGGCAGCCACACCTTCTCCAGGTAATTTTACTGCATGTATTCTCCAGTACCAACTGAAGTGGAATAGAATTTTTTGGACTAATTCTCATTAAGAATTATCAGCCTTTTCCTTCAAGGACTGACCTGTGAAAGGAGCTGCTATAACTGGTCTATCTGTTCAGGACAGTGTAACATGCACAGCTCCTCTGCAGTGGCCAGCCAAGTGATACTGTGGTTGTGATCTGACCTCCCACCCAGAAGGGTTCTGCTTTTGCAGGGAGTAAGTGGAGGAAGACCAAAGTGAGCCCCTCACTTACTGCAAGCTCTTTGTCTTTCTAACCAGTGTTCTCAGATAACCTGCTAAGAAGAAATTATATCTGTAAGATCTGGTCTTCCTCTGACAGAGAATTCTCAGAATGGGGTTGGAAATACCGTAGCACAAATTAAATCCTTCTGTTCTGAGGTAATTTACCAGATGTTTTCCTATTACTGTGGTTAACACGCTGCCCGTTAAACATAATCCTGCAACACAAGGAGAGATCTCTAAGTACCCTCTGCATGTCAGATTTGAAGTCAGAACCTTTTCAGTGCATCTAAAGCAATATGTAAATATAACAAAGGGCCTCACAAGAAGTATTACTTAGCACTCAAATTTGCATGCTTGAAAAACAGGACTCTCTGTAGTAAACAGCTTTTGCTACTGCACTTTATTTCTCACTTCAAACTTCTGAATGTGTTTGAAAAACACAGATCACAGTCATGCTTCAATTCTTGCAGTATTTCTATAAGAAATTAATAACCTAACAATTTTTTCTGATCATTTATACTAAAGAGAAAAAAGTACACCTTCAAAAACAACTATGAGGCTTGGATTCCCAAACCCCAAATGGAAAAGTGACCAGGGACTCACAGCAGAGTAAAGCAAAACTGAGCCAGCTCCTAAAGCACAGGCCCATCCATGTGCTCATCTACAGCTCCAATCCCTGAGCTGGGACGTTTTTAGTACGTTATCAACCCAACCGAAGGTGCTGCACCCCTGTGAGAGATAAATGGCAAGGGCAGAGTGCTGTGCTGCTACCACACCTGGCTTCTGAACCAGTCAATTGTTTTTTGTCAATTGTCACACACACCAGGCTGTGCTGTGACAACATGCAGAGCTGAGCAAAGTTTGAAGTAAAGGTCTCTTACATCAGGTAGAATATCAGGCCAGTTCTGATGAGCTGGTATCAAATATAAAGTATTCCAGTGTTTTATTCCAGTATATTGGTGCTATCAGTCATGAAATTATTTATAGTTATCAAGAGCTCTTCAGATAACATGAAGGGTATGGTCTGTATTTCATTGGTGTCACTCAGTGGAGAAGACTGCAAAAAGAATTATTGAAGGGACTTCAGTCACTGTGAGCACCAGCCAGGATTTCAAAATTTGTTTTCTCAAGAAAACTGAAAGAGTGACATATCTGTAAATTGAGTCAGAAAGCTATCAAAGAGCTTCCTAAACTACTTCTCCAGGATATTTTTTTTTAACATAGGGCAGCTAAGCACTTCACTCAGATAACTGTTAATTAAAAAGAGAAAATACTGCATGTGCTGCATAAGGAACTATATAGTTCTTCATCACAGGGCTTTGTACCCAATAATGAGGATAGCAATATACATGTCAGTAAGACTGTCAAGCTATCATGTTTTACTGACTGTGGTAGTCATTGGTTTTTGCCATCAGCTGTTCTTTGTATTCTGGTGTGGAACTGTAGTATGACATTTTTGCATACGGTTAGCATTTGCAATGCTTCACCTCAGGAAATATCCTCAGGGGTGATATTTTGCTGCAAGACATTAGCTTTTTAATGGTGATTGTCTGCCTGACACAAAGGTAGAGAGTAATAAAAAGAGGAATTGGAGACTGCTGAGCATATTTTGTGATTTACTTTTTGAGTTTATAGTGGCAAATATCCAGAAACTCCAGTTCAAGTCTCTCAATTGTAACAGTTATTGCTCTATTTTCACCCCAAACTTAAACAATCCCACAACATCAGACCTGAAGCATATTTTCTAGAAATACTGTGGCAGGCATCATCGAGAATTTTAGGTTGCAGCCAAAAGCAGTTACAAAAGGTGTTTACTGTGAGTTACACACAGACACACACCCTAAGTGTGCAGGGGCCTCAGCAGGACAGCAGCTGCCAGTCCTTCCCTGGAGTGGAGCAGGTGCTGACCTACATAAGAACCATTTCTGGTTGCTTTGGGGTTCATGGATTTCAACTCTCAGTAGTCACAGCTCAAAGCTCAGCTGTGCAGCTGAATCCTGAACCTCCTGTGCTGTAGAACCACGCTAGGATGAACTCCCTGCCTCCCTCTGAGGGGAGGAGGCCTCACCTGATGGGGAGGTGAGCAGAGACAAGGGAATGGGTGCTGAGGAACGCTTAAGGGTGGAATTTGGTCTAATATAAGGGACTTGGACACAAAGCTTATGAAATGTTCATTACAATATTGGTTACTGCTTCATTATTATAACAGTGGTACCACAAGCCAGTCACCTGGATTCACTGGAAAGCCTCCAGAGCTATAGGTTCAAACAAGCTGCATACTTGAATGTTCCTAAAACCAAATGCACTTTTGGGTATGTTGATAAGAAACCATAAGAGGATCATGCTGAACAAAGTCTCCTTGTACAACTCAAGAGCTGATGTAGAATTCAAACAGTCTTTTGAATTAATTTTACTCACATTTCTATTGAAGCTAAACCAGTTATATTTCTCAGAATTGTCTCCCACCTTCTGTGAAAGAAAATTTTACTGTCGGGCATTAAGATTATGTGTGATTGTTGCTCGAATTTTTTGATTGATTGTTGATGTGATTTGCTGTTAGAAATAAATTGTCTTGAATGCAATCAATTTATTTTAAATTTTGCTTTTTACACTTCTTCACTGAAATTTCTTGCACTGCTTGGTGATTGTAACTGTGCAGACAGTTGTCTGCTTAAAGTTTCTATATAAAACTGCCCCTGATGGAAATCTTGTGAAAGAGAACTCAAGAGGTACAGAAATACAGTGAAATGCAGTTAACTCAGTTTTCCAACTGAGTGGATACTTCTGGATTTTTTTTATTTTTTTAATTTCAGGACTTATTTCTCCACCATTAAGTAGAGTTCTGTGAGAGAAAAACATAATAACAACATTGCCTGTTCTGCCTCAAACATAATTTGGAGAGAACCCTTACTTAAGCAAGTTTTACATTCTCTATCAAGTAAAAAAGTTGTAATATCCCTGCACTTTAAAACCATATTTTAAAACAGATAGGCTAAATAACTGTACGGATTCACATTAAAAAATTGTGAATTTTTTGAAAACAGATAAGCTTTTGCAGCTGTCACAATGCTTTGCAGAGGTAAGACTTCATCATTTTTAGGTGTTTACTGACCACTAGCATCTACTGATAAACTGCAGACTTATGTAATACACAGTCCAGAAGCACTTCATATTATATTTACCAGACAAGTAAATTGCTGTAGAGTAAACATTAGTGAGAAAACAGAACAGTTTATGACGTAAATAGATGTGATGCCTGAAGCTACTCCTTCCACTAATTTATACTCCTACTCAGTTTACAAAATAATCTGTTGTAGGATAAACACACATCAGCATTAAGTGTGGAGTGCTTATCGGTGCTAGTGAGAAATTCTTACACTCAATGCTACAGTTCAGTTTTCTCATATAACAGGAATCCAACATGAGAAAATAAATACTCATTTCAGAAATGTTGACTAGATAGCAAATATCACCTTTCCTAAACTGCAGGAATTCATATTCTGGATTTAAGTGAAATATGCTTTCAAATAAATTTCATTTGAAGTATTATGTCATTAGTGTGAGTGTTCTTATTAAGTATATACACCCAAAAAAAAGTGCATTTGCCAAAGAACTTAGTTAATCCTGTTCAAGGCTGGAATAGTCAGAACTACCATTTTTCCGGTGTACCATCCAAAAAGCAAATACAAGGTACAGGAGGTAATATGATAAAGAAGCGATGCTCCTTTAAGACAGTAATTAATTCTAACATTACTTATAAAATGACTGTATTATATAAAAAAATAAACAGTATTCTCAAGGATTTTGCATGACATTTGGAACACAACAAATGCTAGAATTATTTTTCATTCACACTTCAACCTGACAGACTAATATTAAGAAATGTTTCTGAATTATCCTCTGTTTTCCTAAAGCAGTTACTAAAGCTTGGATCCAAGTATGCATCATAGGTGCTAAAATGTAAGACTGGAAAAATTATATCATTTTCTGAAAATAATTTTTTTTTCTAAAGTTACAGAAGTGAAATGTTAAATAACTGTTTTCCTGTTACAGATCTTAAATGAGCAGTAATCAATAAAATGTCATCTTCCCCAAAACCACTGGAGAATTTCACAGTCACGTCCAATTTGAGGACCACATTATGACTTAATGTGTCCATTTTGAAACTCACATCAAACATTTCGGAGTTCATGGCTGTCTATGGGTGTATTTATGGTATACTGTTACTCCACGCATAAATAAATGAAAATCTGAGTGCTTTGATATGAAGGAGCACTGGAAGCCTTTGTTTACTAAAGGCAAACTAACAGTAATGAATGAGCAATAGCAAAAAACAAGTTCATTTTGACCTTACCTGATCCACTAACTGCAAGTAGAGATCATAGCAATTGTCAAAAATGTATTTATAAGTTGAATCCAGGCAGGCTTTTACACAGTCTTTCACCACAGTACTGGCTCGAGGGGGGCTCTGCAATTCCAGGACCTAATTAAATATTTCATTAATGGGAGAATGTCAGAATTAGATTGAACACAAAAAATCCAAATGTTGAATACAGTTCTGTTATACGGGATGAAAAGTGTTCAAATAAAGCAATGATAAAAATAATTAAAATTGTGTTGAATTGAGGTGGATTTAGTTCAAAGATACATTAAAACACATGCAAGTAGATTTTATCACGAAGTTTTATTTGAATTAAAATATTTATATAATTAAAGAGGCACGTGTGCCCAAGAGTTTACATCTTTACATCTTAAGGTTTATGTTTAATAAGGTTTTTTATTATTTAAGAAATAATTAAACCGTATAATTATGTGCTTTCCTTTGAATAAGAATATCAGCCAAATAGCAGTTATTTATTTAAAGCAAAGGCCTCATCTTTTCACTCCATTTCAGGATACATTAATTCAAACTTTAACTTAATAGATTATTTTAATTCTCTTTATGTAGTTGCCTAATGCAATGCAATCACATGCTATTAAGACAAAGGTTGCTTTGCATCTCTCTTTTTTCATTCAGTAATATTAATGTGTACCATTCCATTACAAAAATATTTCCACACTTGACCACTTAGATCTTAACCTTTGGAGAGACTAAGGTGAATAGTTATTTGATCTATTTTGCTGTTTGACTTGTGATTTTATTGTACCAGTAGAAAACCATTATTCTATACAACCCTTAAGGAGTTAATCTAAGTATGCTTTATGTGACTTGACTTTAATTAAAATGGTAAATTTTTTGCTTCCTTCAGGAAATCTATTTGTGCAAGTAAAGGACAATACCTTCATCCGGAAAAATGTAATGCTGGTAAGCAGGTCCACAGTTGATTTCAGATCTTGGAGTCTTTCAGAATTGCTGGCAGGAAAATTATCCTGGTGGATCACGGAAAGAGGAATCATGCAAAATTTGAGTTACAGGTAAAGTCTTTGAGCAACTAGTCAAAAATCCTCTAAGAAAACCTAAGGTGCTGCTTGGAAGGATTAGAAATGTTCACAGTATCCAAATTCTGCCTGTGGGGTAGTTAAGGATGAGTAGGAACACCTTTGATAATGCTCCTGCAATTGTAATACGAATAATTTAAAAGATTGTGATATTTCCAAAGCACGAATCGAGTAAAAAATGTTACAAGAAGTCTGGAAAGTGTTGCTAATGAAAATAATTTATGGGTTTTACATGGCACATAGATCACTTGCATGTGATATAAATGCAGTAGTAAGCTTAATGTAGAAATAATATATTAGATTTTTGCTATGATCTCTGGGTTAACAGAGTGATTTGAAGTAGCGTTATTTAAATAACTTCCTACTAATGAAAGGTCAGCCTAATGCTACGATACTATCTGGATAGCATTCTTCAAAATGAAAAGATCTTAGAACATATCTCCTTCATGGAGGATATGGTCTTAAAAACGAAGTATGTGCAAGCCACTCACTCCCTCTAATGCCTTGGGGTTCTTTTAAATATTCCCCTTCTCCTCCAGTTTAGGAGAGCAGGCCAAATGAACAGACAAATCCTTGACTTGGAGGCAGCCACTCCTAAAAGCTGAAAGGAGAGCCACAGGTGATGAAGGCTTAACTTCAGTATTGTCCACAAGTTTCATGATCCAGGGGATTGGAGATGGAGAGGGAGTTCAGAAACAACTGCTAACTGGCAGATACCCAGTGCCTGCTTTCCTGAAAGGCTGGCTTTGGAGCGTGGCTCAGTGGAAGGAGATTCCATGAGGAAGAAATAAAACAAATTCCTACCACATGGAAAACCAAGGAGACAAGATTCAACATTACTAGGATCTTAGCATGCAAGTCGTAGCAAAGATTTCAGGCTTTCAGAAAAAATACAGCAGTAACTGAACTTTGCACTACCTCAGTGAAGGTAATTCCCAGATGAATTAACTTAATCAACTTAAGACTATTTATAGACTAATTTAATCAAAGTTGTTGAACACTACTCTTTCCTGAATATGTGCTAATCTCTTGACCCATTCTTAACTTTTGGAAAGAAAATATTATTTTTTTCTTTTTGTCAAATTGGAAAAATACTGGTGTTAAACAACTTAAATTCTGTAAATTTTTGTTCCAATGGATTTTGGGTCTTATGTTGACTCTAGATAGAATATGTTGCACATACCCTGTATTTAGATAAATCAATCCTCAGAGAATTGTGCAACTGATCCAGCAGCTTTATGAACTTTTCTCTCTGTAAAAAGAAAACAAGAATAAGTTGCACTAGAATTTGCAGGTTCCTGTAGTTGCTGGGGTTTTAGCTTTCCACTCTTAACTTATTTGAAAATCAATTTCTTTTCCATTATTTCATATACAAGTAATGGTTTGAAATACCAGTGTTTCAAAGCTAGGCGATGCATCATCTTTCACTTTATTCTCTCCTTCTATCTTCATTGCATACCTGGTATGCATTAAACACTGTGCAGTTGTGCAATACCTTAGTGAGGTCACAAAAATTTTGCAATGCAACATTTTTCTGTCTTATATTTGCCTTGCAACTGATTCAACTCTTGAAGGAAGCACCTCCCCCTTCCTTTAATAAGTAAGAAACGATGCTCATTTACAACAGAATTTAGTGCAAAAGTATAACTGAAAGTTATACTTCTGAAACAGTGGCTTTTGTAGGAATAACTTAAATAACACTAATACAATGAAATTATATTTTTTCCTTTCAAATGTGAAGATTAACTTGTTATCTTGATAGATGAAGGAACAGTGAAAGTATTTTGCTGTGAGATTTCCAGCTGAGTTGTGCCATTCTCAAGTAATACTAATGAGTTTCTTATTAGCATGTTAGAACATATTCCATAGTCTGCTGCACAAAACTGTGAAATCTGAGCCTATGTGAAAGCAGCAAAGTTCTGGAAGAAGCAGGAGCTGATAGCTCACAGGATGCACTGATTGTATCTGCATCATCCCTCAAATGTGATGATCTGGAATTTGGAAATAGAGTCTTTGTGCACTGTCTCCCATCAGTGGAGTTGTAATCTGTACCCAACCCAAAAAATTTGGCACAGTTCCCTTAAGGGATCAATCAAAAGAGAACTTTTTTGTCATGTTATAAATCTCTACTGAAATATTCAGTCAGCCAAATCATTCCCAGCTGTAGCCCGAGGACTTGAATTTGAGATGTTCTTTTTGATGAACAATGTGCAGCTATTCACTAACAAATGCCTTTTGACCCAGGAGAGAAGAATAATCTAATATTTTGCCTATAAGTCAATTGTTTGAAAAAAGAGCTCCAAATCTCTATTAGTGATGCCACTACTCTTTTTCCATCCATCTGTTGAACTATGAATTGGATTGGAATTGCGTCAAAGGCAAACTGGCATTAACATCAGAGAAAGGACTTAATCTCTACTCAGTCTGAGGACAAAAGCAGTTCTGATCATCAGAAAAATGGGAAAAAAAGGATAAAAAATCCAGCAAAACCATTCTAAACTTCAAAAGTTGCATCAAAGTCAAAGGTCTAATAAAGCTTGAACTTTGAAAGAGAAGACTTGTTTCAAAAAAGATATGAAGTCATTCTTGGTTTACTCATTCATACGTATAATTTCATAATTTTGTCTTGAAAATCTGAAATTAATATTTCCTCTATTATTCTAATACTGGAAAAGAGTACTAGTGCCTCTAACACTACTTCAAATAAAATCTGAAATCTGAAATTTTAATTTGCATTTAATACATTTTATTTGATTAATATTTTATTTCATGTCAATAAATGGTATTTTATGAAAACTGTTCCATCAAATATAATCTTGGTATCAGCCCTACAAATAAAAGTCCTACTAAAAAAAGAAAAAAGAGGAAAGAATAAATGCATTTTTCAGTGTACCCTCTGCATCATGCGTAATACCAGAGCTATGATGGCAACCTCTTAGAATTATTGCTCTGCCTTCCTGCTCTCAATTTCTCTGAGAGAAGGTGAAGAAATCAGAATAGGGAGTGAATTTATCTTTATTTAGTATCATGTTCAAAGACTAGAAAGTCCACGCTGTGATACTTATCCACAGAAGAAAACTTAACAATAACAAAAGAAGTATTAACACAGCCTGAAATGCTACTATTCCTCCTGAAATTCCTGATACCTAAATCCAGGACTTGGACAATGCACTAGCAAAAATAAGAGAGTCCATTATTATGGATCCTTGTGAGAAGAGCAGCATTTATGGCTGCATCCATTAGGTTAACATGAGTTCACTGATGACATAGCCCAAGAAAACTGCATCCAATACTTAGTCTAATGCAGTTAGCAAGGCCCACTGCAATAAAACAAAAATGTGTTTGTTGGAGATATTTTAGTACTCTGCATATGTGCCAGTGCTTTCTACCCTCTATGCCTCACAAGGAGCTGAGCAGCATCTTCTCTGGCTTTTATGATGATTGATTCTAAAGACTCAGGGTAAAATTCTCAAGAGATAACAACAACCCTTACTGTTGAAAATGAGCAATTAAAAGAAAAATCCATGTAGAAGTTAATATGGAATACACTAGTAAAAAAAAAAAAAGAAAGGCTAGAACTCAATTAAAAAGGAAAATTTACTTACCCCAAAGTTAGTAGCAGCAAAGCGATCTGAGGCAGATACATTAGTTGCTGCTGTTGTATGAGCATAGAAAGCATTTATATTGGCCAACAATGTACTCATAACTGCTGGAACACCAGGGCACATGTATTTAGAAGAGAGACAGGAAAAGTGCCTGCAATTCAAACAAACTAAGAGTTATTAAAGATGGCAGGGAATCTGCTTCTTCTCCCATTACAATTTCTTTCTAATTCCAATGATGCAATTTTCAGGCTACCTCCTGGAAAACTGTACAGATGCATATGAGGAGAATGCAGACATGTTTGATATAATTGCCACTTGTTGCACACTGATATTTTCAAACTGGCCACATTAGATTCACATTTAGTTCTTATTCTGTTAATCCTAAACACAAAAACATGACTTAACTATTTTAATTGCTATTAAGCAAAATATTCATTATTAAAGAAAACCTAAAAAGCAAACTCTAAGTCATCATCATGGAAAGTTACAGAGATCTATAGTAGAAGAAGATGGAACTGTTGCCAACAGAAAGACTCAAACCAGCACTTTAGTGCGGCTTTTATTTTATGCTACATTATTAATGAAAGGTGCTTCAAGCAGCTTCTGGGTTCCTTTTGATTTGAGTTAGGCCATAACAGAAACTGTTACGCTTTGATCCAGGCCAGGAAAATTTAGGTACAAATGAATGAAACATCTGACACATGAGGAGAGTGTGTCACAACATCATCATTGCAAACAAATTCCTAATTTCAAGATTTATAATTAAGCAGGACTGGGAGGGAGATAAAGAGATAAAGACTAAATGTACACAAATAGGAAAGAGAATGAGGGGGATTAGGAAAAGATGGTGGTAGAAATGGATGTACAGCCAAATGGAAGAGGATTAAGAAACTCCAATCAGTCTCCGCATGACTGAAGGTCCTGATCTGGCCACAGGCTCCTCTTAGCTGGAGTCTCTGGCTCCTCTCTCCTGTCCCTCCTCAAGAGCATAAGGTAGAGCAGTGTGCTGGGCCTGAACCACGTGGGCACTAACACCCTTCCAAGAAAAAAATTAACACAAGGTACAATTGATTGGATTTCAGCCAAATACCCTTAACTGTTGTCACTGCCCAAGTCATCTTTCAAGGTATCATTCAAGATTATTTTCCTGTAGGGGCAAACATTAAGTGCTATTATCTGCATTTTGAGAGAAACTGCTCAAAACTACACAGAAGCCAATCACATGGGCCAGAACTAGAACCCAGCTATGCATTCACAGCACTGTGAACCCAGCACAGCATTCCCAGCTATGTGTTCAGAGAACAGTGTTACCAAACCTTTAATTTATTGCCAGTATTTTCAAGAAGCGCTTTTGAAGATTAAATATGAATTCAACAAAAGAACAACACAGTTCTCAGAAACATCTTTGATTATATTTCACAAGTTTTCTGTCAAGTAGAAGAATAGTGCTTTCCTTTTTAATAAAATACAAGAGTGATGTCAGGTGGGTCTCACCAATAAATGTAACCTTTAAAACTAACAGAAATATCTCCTTATCTACAACAAGCAAGTTTAGGAAATCTATGTAGGGATGATCAGAACCAGTTTTCAAAAAGTTGACAAAATAATTAATACTTTTGCTGATGACCTTTAATTTCTGGAAGTCTTTTAGCGACCTTAAAGGTCCTTCGTGGATGAGTAACATCAATCTGGAGATAAAAAGGCACTAATAACCCCACTGGCCTTAGAGTCATACCTGTAACAGGCTCTGCTGAGAGAGGAGGCAGGCAAGGAGCAGTCAACAGCAGAGAAATCATTGAGATTGTCTCAACTGCCTCCAAGGGAATGTGACAGATCATGGAAATATTGTTTGGGTCAATATTTTAAGGTTCTTCTGCAGGTTCCTCTAACCATTTCACAATGATCTACCCATGACCTGTACTGAATTCTTATCTTGAAAACAGACCCAAACTGTACCAGTTCTTCACAAGGAAAATTTAAAACAACTGTTATAATTTATGGCCTTATTGTATCACTGTTTCACCTGTAATGTGCTTAGTGAAAATGATGATAATGCATCTGTGACATTTTTGTTTATCTCCATCATTTAATTAAAATCTCTAATGTTCACAGAACCTATTAAGCACACAATATCGGTCAAGACTCTGAGAGTGCTGATAATTCAGGTTATCAGCTACCTGAAAGATATCTGGATTCCTTCTGCTTGCTAAAATGAATAAATCGAAGTAAATCCCTGTCCTTGTTTCTGCAGGTCTTTGAAAACAGCAGCCAAAAACATGAGTTATCAACAATTTCTAGTGGGCACATGATGTCACAGCAACCACTGCTAAGTCTCACATTTTAGAGCAAAGTTGCACTGCTTAATCTACAGTGGTGTCTGAAACCAGGTCTGCTTGCTTGAACTTTCTTACTGTGCAATTTCCTGACCAACAGACAGTGCCTGGGATCCTTCCTCGATTTCTGCTAGCATGAATTAGTGAAGAAAGAAGTGTAATTGGTGTGCTGTACTCATCAGTAAGCAAATGCTATCAATAAAAAATTAGTTTAATGGGCGATTTGTGTGCTTTTTGTAATGCTGCCACATTAATTGAAAACTAGCAGGAGAACAAGATGACATAGTTAGTGCCCATTAACCTGCTGGAATGAGAGCTATGCTGCTGATTGAGAATCATTAGGTTCTACCTGTGGTGATTCTTGCCAGTAAGAAGTAAAGATCTTAATAGAGCTTTTATTGCACTTGACTCTATTACAGAGTAAATTCAAGTTGCTGATATCCTGTGTAATTTCAGTGTCTAGTCAAACACTGTTCCAATAAGTGCTTGGATTTTTGCCTAGTAAAGAGAAATAAATTATGTTGAAAGATGAATGACAGGAAAAAAGTTACTTTTTCTTCACTGCAGAGTGTGGCTTAATACACATAGGTAAATAAAGTTCCAGTATGATTCCTTCTAGACACTGAATTTACAGCATAAACTGCCACCAATCACCACAGTCATCAAAATAAAGACCAGCTGGATCATTGTGCTGTTTTTCTACTTTTTCTTCCTGTCTCAATACTTATTTTCCTCCCTATTGTCTCACACATCCATGCTTGCACTTCTGGGAGTTACATGTACCTGTCATGGGGCTAACAGTGTCTGTCTGGCTGCTATCCATCACAAAAACCAAAAAAAATTCTCACCCGAACCATGTAAGAAGGGCTGTAACTGTCTTGCTTCTCTTTTCCTAATACAGACTCGTGAGGAGTGGAAGAATAAAATCATCGTAAGAAAGAAGAGTGGATTATGCAACCTATACAGCCAAGACTTCAAAGAGCTGCAATTACAGCACCAGAATCAGTCTTTTTGTTGTATTTTGGTTTGGGTTGATGGCTGTTTTTTCTATTCATATGAATTCCACATTTGGTAACTTAAAGCAGATTTCCTTGCTCAGGAATTGTGGAGTTGTAAACTGTATCATGAGAGTAAAACACCCCTTTCTAAGTCAGCATCTTTAGGGAAAAAAGCGTCTGCATTTATCTCATAAAAATGTGGAAGTGTTCCTATCTCCAGCAAGAGGTGCAACCGCACCTGGATTCATTCTCTTTCTAAGCTTGGTGAGAGAGGTCTCACTGAGGACAATGACAAGAGCAGACATGTAACCACCTGTGTGATATCGTCTGGGCTGACTCCCACATTCCAGTATGAGTATATCCACCGTATTTAGAAAATCGAGACTAAATTTTTGAAATATTATTTCTGTGCTCTAAAGGAATAGACATAAATAAATACTGAAGGCCAGAAGGAAATCCTCAGGGTTTATTAAGGGATCACAGATGACAAAGCCATGATCGCGAACCAGAAATGATAGTCAAGTGGGATTGTTTATTGCTGTAGTGGAACAGGATGCCAAATCACTTTAGACAGAGGTACTTTAGAGAAGCATAATCAGGTTTATGTTGTGTAGAAAAGCAGAAAGGCATATATTCCTACTCCAGCATATGCCATCTATCCACACTTAAAAGGGTCAAGACTGACTATCATTAAGTGGCACTGAAACTTTATATAATAGCCAACCTTAAAACAGATAGGAATACTAAAAATTACATTCAGGCAAAAAGAGCACCTTATTAGCAGCATCCTAAAACTCACATAGCCTGATGAAGTGCAGATGCTCTCTGGGGTCTGGATCCCGGGATAGTCAAGCTTAGTCAGTTTTCCATTTACAAACACAAACATTTTAATTTCCAATGTTATCATGAGACATGCAGTAGAAGCACTCTGCAACTCGATTCTCAAGCAAAAAATGCTTAGACAATATTCCTCAGGGCAAAGTGATTACATCCAAATTCTCTCTCTGTCGTATAATAGAAAATTGCTTTTGTTTTAGTAGATCTTTGTTACCAAATGCAATCTGATAATTCTATTTTCCAAATCAAGAAGCAGTACATTTTCTTCCAGCCACTAAAATTGTTCCAGGAGAAAAAGGTAATCTCATAAAAAGAAATAAAACCAGCAGATAATAGTCCAAAAGAAAATTCCTCATGACAAATAGACTTAGTGTCTTCACTACTCTTCTCCCCAAAGTCTCAGTGCTCTGAGATGTGTCTGCAGATGAATCAGCAAAACACTGTATATGAATAGATATTCTTCTCCAATTATTACTTGAGATTACACTCATCACTGATTTCATTCCTAATGTTTTGAGGGCCTTCCCCTCAAAAAGGCAGGGCTCAATATTGACATGGAACATTTTAAAATATAAAAGGATGTGGGTATGGGGGCAATTAAATCTTAGCTTTTATTTCTTCTGAGTTTTAATATTGAATTCACTTTCTCATTACATTTGCTTTCAGGTTTGCGGTCAACAACATCAAGGAAATTTGGGGGAAAATGTATAGAAGGAAGAAAGAAAGAACAAAAAGACAACAAGGCAAGATAAGTCAATTAACTTAAAAAGGCTTGGTTAGAATTTTTGATTAAGGACTCCTGAAATATGTGTTGGAGTACTTGCCCAGCTCCATGTTAGATGTGAAGACTAAATTTAATTTCTGTGAATATCTGTACGTTATGTTATTTACTGAGATAAAAATAAAGCATCTTCTTTATATAAAAATATAACCTGTTAATTTCTACCATTTTTAAATAAAAAGATTTTATATACTCACATCAGTTATACTGCTATTGTTGCAAAGTTGACTTTTGCAACATCTGAATTTCTAAAACCAGTTTCAAACTTTCTGTGGAAAATTTTTCAGTACTTGAATACATCAAGAGATGAAGAAAAACAAAATTCAAAATAATCTTACAGTTAAGATTGTCTCTCAAAAATACAACCACGTTATATTGAGATAATTAACTACTGGGCTATAGTTAAAACAAAACTAATGCTAAATCAGCCCTTTATTTCTTATGCTAATTGCTAATAACAGCCCTCCTTTGGCATTAATAGCTCTTAATTCATTTCTGGTCAAACCTTGAATTCATTTTGATACACACAACAGGAGCAACTCTATCACTAACATTTTGGCAAAAGTGCCATTCCATTTTAAATCAAGTTATAAAACTACAATACCAGGATAAGTTAATAAGTGACATAATCACACAGAGCTACAGAGAAACTAAACACAGAAACACAAATACTCATGAAAGTCAACACATGAATTCCTCCACATGTAGTTTAAATATAAAACAGAGGAACTCTCAAATTTCATTTATTATTCGGTGCAATGCTGTCTAAGTTCCATGAAGGAACATCATTAAAAATGAGTACAGTACAAAATACATTCCCTAGCCTTCTATTAGATGAACAATACAATAATTCACAGACAGCTACATAGAGTGAAAGACAAGCTCATTGCAATAGCAGGAGGTGTCATTATATTCTGCAATAAAAAGAAAACTTCAGATTTGTATGTACCTTCATACTTACTATAAGACTCTTTTTAGGAGGTAAAGAGATCCAAAAAAAGAGATGCTCTGATTAAAAAATCCATAGTATCAGGTTTCTATAAGAAAAAAAGTCTCTATTTTTATTTAGAGGACTCATTTGGAGTCCCTCTGCTTTTCTACAGCTCCAGCAGAATACAGTCCTTTCCAGTAGAAAACTTTTTGCTGGATAAATTGAGATAAATGATAGATCTCTCTCGTGTCTCCAGGCTGCTGAGCTATATGGTACTGTGTTCTAAGGTGTTCAGACAGCTATTTCAGAAATGACAAGGTAGTAATAGGTCTCAGTACTGTTGAAAACAGTTTGCACAAATTATTTACACATACTATGGAAGTTCACTATAGCCATTGCTGTTATTCTGTAGTCTTGGAAAAGAGCACAGAGCTTGTGAAACTGTTCCAGTTGCATCTGGAACAGTGGAAGTCTTTCTGAACCATGCTATATATCAGTTTCATAAGGACTAAGGAATGCATTAGCAGTAGTACCGGTAACAGCTTATAAAATGCTTATACATTAAAGCCACTGCAGATGAGAAGCACTTCAGTGAGAATCAGATATTAAAAAATGATAAGAATTTTAAGTCGGGAATGGAAGAGAAATGGTGAATGAAATCACAAAGGCTTGAAATTCATTACTTCCCTCAAACACATTGTTGAGAGCAAAGCAGGAAGCCAGCCATGGTAATACTTACGTCATAGCTTGATAAATATATTCAATTCCATAGCGCATTGCAAATTCATCCACAATTTCTTGTGCAGCATCATCAAAGTACACCTTCCAGGCCTCATCGCCTTTCACCTCGGGGATTTTCACCACACCGTTAGACTTAACTTCCGTCAAATAATGGAAGAGATTCTAGAGGCAAGAAATGTTTCAAACATGAAATTTTGGCTTTTAAGAAGCATTCTGAAAAGATATCCTACATATAGTCAATGTGGTAACTGCTAGTTAATTTTTAAATTTATTTTTCCAAAGACTGGCTCAAACTACTCAGCAGACTTGTGATTCAGCACATTGTATCTCCTTTACTTAGAGTCCTGCCCATTAACTAGCACAGAAAGCCTGCAACATAAAATAGTGCAGAAACTTCTCTTTTAAATGCCCCTGCTAATGAATGACATTGTGATGTTGTAGTACTTATTACAGAGTGTTTCAATTTTAATTGTATCTGTGACCAATAAATTTCAAGTTCATTATTTAAGCCCTTAAGTTACAGGGAGCTAACAGAAATACTGCAGGTGCCTCTCAAATCGAGCAAGGTGAGCAATAAAGCTTAGGTTTAGTACCCTTGGGAGCAAAGCTAGGATTTGGCATTCATGGCATAGAATGCTTCTCAGACTGCCTAGCTCCATATCTATCAACATATTCCAACAGATTTTATTTCCTATTTTCAGTGATTGAAAAAAAAATGCTAAAACTTCTACATGGATCACTATTTGAAGGAAGAGTAATCAATTACAAAGAAAATCTTTCAGAAGACACATCTATTTATCAGTGATTATTTTTTCAATGTTCTCAAGAGCAAACTAGATGAAAGGAAAATTAGATTTTATAATATCTGTGTTTCTCCTTTTTCTCACTCTCCAAAATATGAATTACTGCAAAACAAAAGAAATCCTTTATAGTATACCTCTGTAATATATAGATGTGTTTGTATATTCCTGATGTTAGCAATAATGTATGAAAATGCTAAATCAAAAATCAGTACAGGGAGAGTTTATCTGGCTCAGTCACTTTTTCTAACATCTCCTGGCAGGAATGATCTGTTCATTTGCCTTAGGTTGTTCTACCCTTGCCTCTGAACCTAATACTTCCTCAGCAATACACAATGGGAAATCTAAAATAAACTTGTCCTAGAGTACAGCAGCAGTTATTTGTTTCAGTGTTCTAATGTTCTGTGGCCTTTCTTCCTTATCCATGCCGCAAATGAACAGTCATTTCTATACTGTATACTATAACTTCTCCAGCATACCTCATGTAGACAGGTGTACTGCACATGATAGGGAGCAACTTTCTCCTCTCCTTCAATTTCAACATTGATTTTCAGTCTAATGGCACCAGAGACAGCCGATTTATCTGTCCGCTTTTCTGAGGAGTGGAAAAATAATACATTAGTAACGACCAAGAACACATGTATGTCATATGAGAAGCTTTCATAAATCATTCTAGTTTAATCTTTTCAAAGCCATGGAGTCCTGCTGTTGAAAACGAGAATGATTTTTACTACCTCACACATGGTTCAGGCCACAAAATAGAATATCTAACTATGAAGTAAAGAATCTTTCTTCTTTCATCTCCCATATTCAAACAAGGCTGCACAGCTATTTATTTACTACTTTCCCCTTTTCAATTGAAATTTAATTTTCTACCTGGTATCTGTACTAATTATTATTATTTTCCTTTAGTTACAAAGACTTTATCAACAACCTGGGCTTCTCTGTCTGAGTGTGATGGGTCGATTCTGGTAGCTGCCCACCAAAGCTGCTCTAAAACCTCCCTTCCTCTGCTGGACAGGGGATAGAAAATCTAATGAAAGCCTCATGGGTCGAGAGCAGGATGGTCAACAGATCACTCACCAGTTACTTCCATGGCCAAAATCAGACTCAACTTGGGGGAAAATAAATTTGTTATTAGCGAAATCAGAGTAGGATAATGAAAAATAAACCCAGATCTTAAAACACACCTTCCCCTCACCCATCCCTTCTTCACAGGTTTACTTCACTCCTGATTTTCTCTACCCCTTCCCTGCCAGTGGCACAGGGAGATGGGCAGTGGGGGTTCTACCTTTCATTTTCAAATCAACCTGTAATGTTTAATATTTTAAAAGTATACTTTGGGTACCAAAGCTACCTATTTTGAAGTGGCAAAGTTAAAGACAGTAAGACTCTACCTAAATTTGTTTTAAAAAAATCAGTAAGAATCATACCTAAATTATACCATACATCCATTTCTCCACTCAGTGTTCTCACTTCAATGATTGTTTGCCCAAGGAAGTCATCTGATTCCTTTTTGAAATGCTGTTTTACTCTAGATTTGATATCATCATCTTCATCCCATACTCTTACTTTTATTCTGTCTGTAGAGTTATGACATTCACTGGAAAACAAAAATAAAACACAAAATGCGAGTGATATATAAACTATATTACTCTGTACTGCTTTCTAATTCATTCAACTCAATCTTCACACACTTGCTTAACTGCACCAAATGTCAAAGCACAAACAACCTGCAACATCCAGAGGAATAAAAGGCCATCCCAGACTGTCAAGGACAAAACTACAATTACTATATATATGGGAATCACTACATATAAAGAGAATAACTTAATTGAATTATATATACATAGAGATTGTATTTAAGAATGACAATAACTGCTCATTAAAATTTTTAATTTGAAATTCATGCTTCTTGATGCTATTATTTAAAAAACATCTTACAAAAGATAAAGTTAAGTCAGTTTATTTGTTTAGGAATGCCATGTAGTACATACAGTAAACTACTAAAGTAGTAGTCTGGAATAATACAAAAAGCAAGAAAAAAATTAAATAATATTTCCAGTGTGTGACAGGGAGCTTTTGTTAAAACCCAAGAAGTACACACAAACATCCCAGCAAGAAAAGAAAGGCAATCAGAAAAATCCAAGAAAATAAGTAGCAGTTTTTTTAAAAAGATACATTAATATCCTTCAAGACTTCCATTCCCTGGTAAGGAGAAAGAGTAGGGACCATGCCTTGTTCTAAAAACTTTCTTGTAAATTTAAGTGGCTTACTAACCCCTCCTGGGTTGAGGGGATTTGAGAAACTGCTGGATATATGAGGCAATGAGGTGGCTTCACTTGCAATCTGCAGAGTACACAGTGGACAAAAATTTTTACTCCCAGCTGCATCCTGCATTTATTTGCACAGAAATGGAAAAAGAACTCTATTACTGCTTACTCCTATAAGGCACAATGAGGACTGTTTGCTATTCGTTGGTGATGGCTTTTGATGACTTGATTGGAATATCCCAACACTGACTGCAGAGGTTTGGGTTAGTGAAAAGTTTTCTGCTGATGTTTGACTAGTACAGAGCTGGCATCAGTTAAATCCATATCAGACTCATGCATCCATATGAAGTACGCTTTTAATACCCATTCACTAATGCTACAGAAATATTCATATCTTACACATTTGTTTATCTTTAAATATGACTTTGAAGCGTAGCAGTAAATTTTCATCTTCAGCAGAGCCTGACATTGACAGTAGATTAAGAGTTTTCACTCAAATTCTGTTCTAATCACTATCACTGCTTAGTGATCTGTCTCTGTTTTCCGTGTTAAACAGTAATACTCTAACTTATCTTCCATGTACCAGACCTCAGGGGTACTCTAAGAATTAATTTGTGGTGGTAATGGGCTTTGGAAGTATAAAGTGCTGTGAATAGTATTATTACTGTCAAGGTCAATCAGACACTAAAAATGGCATGCACAGCTTTTATTCTGCCACACTGTGACATCATTCAGTATCACAGAAATCCTCATATCTGTATTACAGATTTTAATTTTGCATATAATTCTGGTAATTAAAATGCACATTGTTCTGTGATTAGCAAAACCAATAAAGTGCACTTTCCTTTTACCTTATGACTGGCTTCCCTGACATCCAACCAACCACAATCACCTCTTAAATCTTCTCCCATAGGTGGGGTTTTCATAAATTACCCCTTCATGTGAACTCCTGGTATCTGTTATGGGGTGAGCTCTTACTGAGGACAGTTAGGATCTCACCTCGCTCTGACCACATATTTTCCTAGAACGTGACAGACATACTATTCAGCAATCTGTGAAATTTCTCTGACCGACCACAAAATTCAAAAGCTATTAGCAAGGACAGACAAAATATAGGAAGATAGAAATGGATCAAATTAACATTGCTGCTTTAAGAAACTAGGCCAAACACAGAAACAATTTAGTTCTCCTGATATGTTTCTCTAAGTTGCTATATAACATCACTAGAGTCCTGAAATGCATTTAGCTGTGCACCCAACAGAAATAATTGACAGGGGATTTCTAGAGAGACATAGGGAAATCTGTCACTGGTGAGGTATTTATGTGATCCTCACCACCATACCTGGGCTTCTATTAAAAATGTTATTCCTGCTTTGATTCTCTGGCAGATGCTGCATATAAAAAGTCATTGTGTACTTCAGCACAAACATCATATTTTTATTCTCCTGAGACAACATGATTTTCTTTCTGATAGACACTCAGCTGAATAAGAAATACTTATTCAGATGGTCAGGATGGCTGTATCAGGGAATACCCTGATATCCTCAGTTGTCCTCAGCATCCTTTTCTTCTTCTTTAATCTTAAGTTAGTGAAACATGGTAAGACATGGCACAACCAACGTGTTAACTCATGTTCATCTTTGTGTCCAAACTTCATCACAGAGTCAGTTCTGCTACATCTGTAATGTTCCTCTGCAGGACCACAAAAATAGCATGGCTTTATGTTTAAAAACTGAAGAGTGGATGAGCAAATAGCTCCTCTTGGCCTGCCCTGTGGCAGTGTGACTGCAGGGAGATTTACTGCTAAAGTTACAGAGCTGTCTCTGAATGATCCTACTTACCTGCCCAGACTCAGAAGCAGCCCTATGTAATGACACTCACATTCTGCTTTAGTCACTGCCAGCATCTGCCCAGAAGCTCTGGGTGGAATTCCTGCTTCTGTTTACTCTGGGAAAATCAGCCCAGGGAATTAAAGGCTAGACAACATACGCTAGTTTCAGCGTTCCTCTTCTAGCCACTCTGTTTTATATGCTCAGTAAAAGCACTCACAGAAGTGTGATACAGGAAGATCAGAAATGATTGTTCTCTAGCACACAAGAGAATGAAGGTACCGATGTTTCTGAAAACCAGAGAAGTTGCAGTCTACTCAGAGATGCAAGACAGACAAGACAGTTTTAATAATTTACCAACAATCTGGTTACACTACATTACTTCTGCATTTCCAGGATGCTGCACAGACATGAAATAATCCTCATAGAATTTCAGCTTATTCTAATGTCTAGAGTAATAAAACTGTAATAATAAAGTATCTTTACAATAGTACCCCACGGTAAATTTAATATTAGATGCACTGGCATGACATGATTGTACATCTCCTCTAAGAGATCTGCATCCAGTGATAAAATGACAACTAACTGATAACTGTGCTACCTTCAGTAAGTTCAAGAAATCACTTATTGCTATTATTACCCCTCATGTTTATTGTTATTGCCATTACTGCAAGCCAATACCAGATTCATACCATTGCTATGTCCACTTTGTTCTTAGGTGTTCACAGACTGTTCCATGCTCCCTCAGGATACATCTTCCAGAACTTTGTTAGCCCCATTGTTGGCAAACATTTTCTGAATTCTGATTTAAACCTCTCTAATTGTAATTTGTGGCTATTACTTCTTGTTCTACTATAACAGCAAGCATGGAAAACAGATTATTCCTTTCCTCTTTGCAGGAGAAAGGATGTGTTTAAAGACATCCTTACCTCCACTACTTGTATCTTCTCTAGTCTGGACAGTCCCAATTCTTTAGCAGTGTTGTCACAGGTCATGCTTTCTGATAAAGTAGAACGAGACTAATTATGCTTTTTTCTTGCATTAGTTTACTCTGTCATAACAAAAAGAGAGTTGTATAAAATTAATCTGTATTGACAGCAGTTTGAAAAAAAGACTCAGACCACGCACGCTGTACTCTGAAACTGAAAAACGTTATCACTGAATAAATAATTTATCACTGGAATTGCTTCTTAGAGGTGTTCTGCTCTCTTGATTTTTGCTGAGGCTGTGAGATACAGTTATTTTAATTAGCAGAATGTCTCTCAGATACTTGGCTGATTATTGATGAATTTTTAGAATTAATGAATCTGGTAAACTAATGTTTAGGTTTTATTATTAAGTTGGTTTTATGTAATATAATTCTCTGTTATTTATTCTTGCTTAGGGAGTCAATCCTTCAGCTATTTCAACAATTCTGGCAAAACTGTGTTTAGATATGACTGGAAACTGGAGCACCATTCAAGCAGTTAGCCAATCATGTTATCTTCAGGAAAACTGAAGACCATACCTTTTTAAAAGTCAGTTCTGCTGATCAAGAATGTATAAAACAACAGCTGAAAGGGACTTTGAACAGTTGAAGTCCTCTTGGCCACTGACAGTAAATATTGCTTTAAATGAATCCACTAATAATTTATTTCAGAATAAACAATGTGCAAGTGCTACGCTTTAAAGTAACTCCAAAGAAAGAATATCTACAGCTGAATGACTGAAATCAGTTTGAAAAAATGTTTTCATGCACTGAAGGTAGCAATATAAATCCAATGAAGATATTTATTAGAGCCCTTATGCTGTCTTAGTGACAGGCAAAATAGGAAGAATAAATAATGGAAAAAAATCATCCAGTTATTTGAAAGACCTCTGTATTATATACAATCGTATCTGAGGTATTTATGAATGGTCAGAGGAAATGTGGTACCTGCAAAGTCAGCAGGGCAATTTGGAGATGTGCGCTAGCCTAGACAACACTGTCAGAAAAAACAGATTTCTGTATTTTAGTAACCAACTGTTGAAAACAGTCAAGAAAAGAATGAGAGTAGACTTTTATTATAGTGTATCAATCTAAAGGTTTCTACAAACTGAACATAACTGAACTGAAAACTATACAGCCAAAATATATCTTCCTGTAATTAAAAAAACCTGAAAATGCAGTTTCTTTTCCGGTATCAGATGCCACACTCAACCAGAAAGAGAAGGTGACAGCTGCAGGACTCTTCCTTTGCTCTGGCATTGAAAGAAACTCTCCTACCGCTGATGTTTCATTGAAAAAGTCCTGAAAAAAATCTCTGTTATCTCATTTCTAATAATGCCCGGAGAAAGGATCAAAGCCCTTAGCACCTATATTACATTCATTAAATGAACATCTGCTGGCCTATTTACTTCCCTACCCTGTGAACCAAAAAGCTCTATTTTAGTTATGCTTTGTGAGGTCCTCTGTTCAAATCTATGCCAGTGTCCCATGGTCATTTAGCAGAGGGTCACACTACATTTTGTTAGAAACATTCTCTCATCATTACCATGCAATCATATCTGGGTTACATGTGGTTCTAAGAACTAGAACACTGCCCTCACTCCATGGGCTATGACAGAGCAAATGCACAGTGGGGAGCCAATGTTTTTTCCAAGTCCTTGTTTGGGAACAGATGGGAAGATTTAAAAACATGTTTTGGTATAATAAGTAAGTATAAGCTTGTAAGATTTTTGAGACATCTTATTTCTGCATTTTATCCTTTAGAAGTTATACTGATGGTTAATATCAGATTTTAAACAAGATTTAAATATCAATTACCAGTAATAGATTCTAATTTAAATAATACTTCCTGAGTCAATTAAATAGTTATATTGATTTACTTTTGATTTAATCTTCTGGTTAAATATTTATAGTTTATTTAATATAATTTAGAAATTCTTATTCACTTTCAATTGACATCCAAAGCATTAAATAAGTTGGGGAGATTATTTCAGAAAACACATGTGCTATAAAAATGTCAGAAAATGTATTCAGTGCAAAGCAGTTGCTTAGGAGGCTCATTCTAGAGTAAGGTTTGGGAGGGCGGGTATAAATTTATTCTTAGAGGAGCAGATGATAGTAGTACTTAGTGCTGGGAAAAAAAAATAGATTATTTTCAACTTTCCAGGGATTTTTCTAGCCCTCCTCATGTTTTGAGAAACAACATCCTACGAAATTTCCTGAATTGCTCACTCAATTTTTAACATTACACAATTCCTACAATTAAAATGCAAGAAAGCAAATAATCTCCTACTTTTGCTCACTCAAAAGCCATTCGATGAGGTACGACACTTCAACTCTTACCAGAGTAACAGAGTTAACTCAAAAAGAAAATACTTTCCAGACAGTGGAAGCTTGTAAAAAGTTTCTAGGGGTCTGTTTTCCCTGAATTACCCATTCATTTCTAACATAATTGTTTGAAACTGTGAAAGAAATGGCACACATTGTTTAATTCAGATGGACTGTTTAGTACCTTTTCCAGACAAACAGAAGCAGCATCTTGGACCAAAACTCTTTCAAACTCTACTGAAACAATAACCTCCTCCTCAATAAGGTAGCAGATTTTGGTCAAAAACCAGGGAAGTTCTAGATAATAAGAAGATAACCTTTCATGTTACAACACTGCAACTTCTGGAAGAAAATGGGGCTCTATTTCAAATGCCTGAACCCTCACAGAAATTGTTTGCACAGTTTATGTAGATAGGAATAGTGACAACTGCTTCCCTCTTTGTGGGAGGAAAGAAATATGAGAATAAACTAAACAATGCCACCATAGCATACTCTCCACGTCTGACTTTCGGACAACACTCAGTCTTCTAAAAGTATGGACATTACAAACACACAACTCTGAGCCTGAAGCACACCAGTTACTACCAAATTCCCCAGCTGCACTTCAGAGAATCACAGTGTCAAATAAAAATACATTTACCTTGCATGATCAGTATCTGGCACATAGGAAAGCATTTCTATTGATTATACTTGGTATATAAGGTTGAAGTATGAAAAACTTAAGTTCCCTTAAAGATGAGAATAATTAGACATCACCAAGAGATCCCAAAAAAGACTTAATTATAAGCTGCATGATCACTGTAAGGTAAAGCCACAATAAATTTTGATACTCTCTCCATTCAGAGCTCACTAATTTCATAATGCTATGAATATGCACAGTACAGACAAAATCATTTTCAATATACTTCACTTGGTAGATATATTACCTGAAGGTTGATAAAGAAAAAGCAATATCAACAGCATTTTCTGTACTTACAAATAGAATTTTTCATCCCATACTGGATTCAAATTTCCAAAAATAGTTTTTGTTCTTCTCTTGTTTTTGCCAACTTGCACAGTAACATATGGGTCACTTGAGCCAGTTTTGTCCTTAGCCTGTAAGCCCTGAGCACAAAGAACTGCAACAAAAGGAGAGAAATGTGATTTAGCCCTCATAGCCTTTATTGTCAACAAGTAAATGAGAGTGACAACAGCAACAGGAAACAAAGGCTTCAAAGGAAAGGTTTCTTGATTATTTTCCCAAAGTCTAACTCTGGAGACTGACAAGGTTTGTCTAACTACCCTTCTGGACTGTATCATATTTTAAAATATAGTTTAACAGAGTAATAAATAAAAAGATTCACTACTGAGCACCAACCAAGTACTTTTCTCAAACTTTGGTTTAATCAAGTTAGCAAGGAATATAATATTGTATAACTTGTCTTGAGTCTGATAATTCCCTAATGTTCCCTGCCCCCCAATAAATAGATAAAAATTTCCAAAGTTTCTCCAAAGATCCAAACTAAAATTTCCAAAGTAAAACCTCCAATAATTTTAAAAATCTGCCCTGTGGCTTATGGAACTAAACATGAGGGACAAGGCTATCATTTGTCATTTGTTCTCATAAGAGATGAACCATGATTTTCAGAATACTTTTTATGCTATCACAGAGAGGATGACAGTTCAGATCAATTATCATCAACTGTTTATGTATTTGCTATTCTTTCTGACAGTTAATGTGGGTGTATAGTTAATGGATATTAATTTAGTGGCAAATATAAATACATACATTTTGATTTTCCATCATAATTGATAAAAGTGGAAATATCAGGAGAAAGTAGAACTGTCGAAGAGCAGCCTAACAAAGCCAGAGAACAGCAGCTAAAACACTTGCTCTGGCTCTTAACTATTCAGCAGCAGTTGGCTCTGTTATTCTGCACATATTATTTAAATAATCTCAGTGGTAACATTCAGTTAACATTCTCTAATGTCAATCATTTTGGATAATGAAGCTCCCTTGGTGTGCACAGAAAAATGATTACCTAAAAATGGCACCTTGCTCAGCAGATCAGCTCTCGGTGTGGGTTCTGTTGTATGTGCTGACTTCAGTGAAAGAAGTAAAATTCTGCTATTCTTTAACACATCCAGCTTCTGGAAACACTCTTAGGAATGAAATAGCATATTTTGTCTTCCCCATTGACTCTAAATTCACAGGGAAATTTTTAGAAGGCAAGAAAGTATCCCTCTCCTGTTTATGCAGGAGAATTAAGGGACAGTCTAGCAAAAGTCTTCAAGGATTAAATTGTATGTATTATACTGGCCTGAACACAAGACAGCCTTCAGTATCCTTTAGAGGTAGAACTAAAAACAAACACATGAATTAAATATGTCCCTAGTGCTTGGTGACAGTCCCAAAATTCCACAATTATTCTTCTGAGTTTCATGCATCACCTCTCAACCTCCAGAACAGCCTCCATTTATGCTGAGGTTTTAATTCAAAAGCTGAAATGTCAAAGTCAGAGGACAGGGAAATCTTCATGAGCAACCAGGCTAATGCAATTGGAAGCCATCTGGAATATGTTCAGAGTGAGCAGAATTATGCAACATCAGCATCACTAAAATGGAACATACCCTTAGTCAAGCAACATGAATGGATCATAAGTTTCAAACCAATGGGAACTGGAATTGCAAGCTCAAATGTCTTTTTAATCACTCAAAGCTTTTTTTTTTTTTTGGTGAATTTTTACTCTTGCAGTTGGTGGCGAAAAGCTCATTGTTACCACAGGAGATACTGGTAGGAGACAGAGGAGATAACATTATTTTTACTTGTCTTCCGTCCTAGACCAGTAGAATATAAAGTGGTTTTGGCAACCTGAAACTCAACTCTTGCAGATGGCATCCTATAAATTCCACTGTTTGTATATGCATCAAGTATGCAATTGAACACACAGTCCTGGTACTACTTATAAAAAACTTTGCTCCTGAACCGGAGGAATAGGAAAAAAGAGCACTTAGAACAGAAGAAAATTACCTGTGATAGTTATTTTTGCTGACCATTTGGATGTTCCATCCAAAACACTTTGTTTTGCTGCTTTTGTATATTGTACAAAATCTTCTTTAGAAATATTAAACATTTCCTGTATCACTTCAAACACCTCTGGCCTATTTTTCTCTCTAATCTTCATTCTTTCCTTCATAGCACTAATAATATTCTGTGTTTTGTCTTCTGCACCATGTTTGGAACTTTTCTCAGCTGCTCCTGAAATGAGAGAAAAGATCAACATTGTTACTGAAAATTAACTTTGTTCTTCTTCCCCTCTAGGGTCTCCAGTCAACTCTTGGTACAGCAGTACCTGAAGGAGATCTTAATTTCACTTGAATAATACATCACATATATTTTTTGTGACATCTAAAATTATCAGTTGATTTAATTTAACATGGAGGGTTAATATTCAGCTTCCATCAGTGTTATGTGTTATACATAAAATTATTTATTAAACCAATACTATTCAGTGCCAATCAGTACCGTGGAAACATCTCATCATGTGTACTGAGCAGTAAAGCACACATTTGTGATCTCAAAACTCCATCATTAGACACCACACCTGTCGTATTAAATGTAGAGATTTTTTTTTGGAAAAGAGAGCCTACAGCCTACCTCAGGAAATAATGTATCACAGGTATGGAACAGAGAGATTCTCCCCTACAATAAAATGGTCATTACTGAAAATTTCAGTAAGTATATGAGGATGGTAGAAGAGATCAAGGGATATTATCTGTGTGAGAACACTTCTAGATGGTGTTAGCCTGTGGTGGCATGTCAGGCAGAAAATACTCAGGTAATTTTTTTGGGCCATCAAAACCACTACAAGGTTTATTGGTTTAAATTGAAAAAAAAAAAAGTTTTAAGGAGATCAGGTTGTTGCAGATCTTATTCACAGCTCTTTTCAGAAGTGCTCTGGACAGATTTCTCTCTCTAGCAATTGTAACTGATTGTAGAGGCCCTTTTAAAAACAAAGTGAAGTTCACCTTATAAAATGTCCTTCTTCTGTCAGAGGAAAAGGTTTCTGATCAATGTCTTTACAGTATACTCTTGAAAAAACCCCCAAAAATCAACCTTGCAGTTGCGTGTGAGAAAGGAAACATCAGACTTGTATCATCAACATGGTAGGAAGCAAAAATTAAAATTCCTGCAGTGCTAAACAGCTATTTCAACTCTTGATGAGATTAACATATAAAGCAAGATATAAAAATACTAAAAAATTTATAATCAATGACACACTGCTATAGGCACTGCTGAATTTTGGCTCATATTGTTAAACACTACTCAAAGGCTTGTGGCACTGAATGTTAGCATCATCGTTATCATTAGCAGCAGTAAGTATTTCACTCTTCCAAAAAGTCATGAAAACATCACCCAACTAGCCATCCCCAAATCCTGGGAGGATTAAATTACTACTGGTCCCCTTAGAGGGTTAGTAAATTAAAACAAAATACTTTTGAACAATTTTTATGCAATTATAATTCAGATATTACAACACTGAAGAAGCACAGAGTTCCTTCTTTACAATACCATCAAATAGCAATATGTTCTTTTGAAGGAGTTTTTGTTGAGGCACTCAGCTTCCAATGGCTGAAGAAGAAATTACCAACTCTATAGAGCTGGAAAGGGTCATCTTTCAGCATAAGATTTTCGTGAAATCTTTCAAACCAAATATTACATGCTTTGTTTTCTTCAATTGTCAATGTGTCCGAAAGTTTCTCAGCACACTGGAGGGCAACTGATATCTTTATATAGCAAGAGATGTAAAGTGGGAAGGCATAATGTTATAAGATGGGAAAAATGTGGGCTGAAATACCAGACAGCAGTGATCCCAGACTGACAAAAAGCTGAATTATATAGCTTCTTCAAGGAGTTTTCCATGGCTACTAAATCTTGAGAAATCTTGAAAATCTCTTGGTCAGAGTACCTAATCTTTTTTAATATGGAAGACTGAAACTCTAGTGATTAAAGATTATCCAGACTGAAAAATTAGGACTTAGTAGAAATAGAATTATGTGCTACCATGAAACAAAATTCCAGTTAAAAATTTCTCTAGTGATTTTATTACAAAAGAGATGATTGCTGAGCGGCCTGGAAAATACAATAGGTCATTCTTAGAAGATGCGGGAGGGAACTTTTTAAAATTCTGTCTTATTTTCTGCCCTTCCTTAAAAAGGAGAAATGCAACAACAGAAGTGAATGGTAAACCCTGACCACAATCTGAATGCAAATAACATATTCCTGTTAGAAACCTTGCTGATTTTTGAGACAGCATAGATCAAACTGAAATTAAAATACAACTTCCTTTAAGTAAATATCTTTCTCTTTATACTCATTTATTGCAACTAGTTTTACATCTCCTATTGCTGAAAACCTCTACTACTGCCTATCAACAACTCTTTTCATGCAGTATTGATCAAAATAATTAAGACAATAGTGTAACTTACATTGCACAGGAAGTTAACAAGCTCCTTTTGCCCTAGGGACTGATACAAACTCAACATGACTGAAATCAATTCTAATTTAATATTGCACCTAGTACTAGAAAGGGATATCTACTGAAGATGAGAGAGCTAATGAAAGTGTATCTGTTTTTTTTCTAAATCTAATTTAGAACAAGTTTATATACTGACCCTAAAGATCTTGAGATGTGAATTCATTTCTACAGTCTACATTAGCAATCACTATATAAAAAAAAAAAAAAAAAATCACACAAGTTTGAAGGCAAATGCGTCCTACTGATTATGAGATGGGCAAAAGGATGACTATGATAAAAATAACTACATTTCACTTTATGACACTGTTAGCATCAGCTTTCTCAGAAATAGCGATTTAACCAATTGGCCAATTCATTTCTTCAATGGAAAACGAGGAACATGAAATTTTCAAAGTAGTATACTATGAAAACTGAACAATTAATCTGTTGCAAAAAATATGACAGGATGCTCAGTAACATTTGCATACTAATGAGAAGAGTGGGATCCCTCAGGCATGTTAAATATTTTATCCACAATTTGCCTTCTAGAGCTTTTGCTCTTTTCAGACTCAATTGTTCAACGCTTTCAAACTGTTCATACCACAGATGACTGCCAATCTTATTTATTTTTTGCATGATCTCAGACTTATCATCCATATTTGTCAAAATTCACCAGATGCATCATGGTGCCCTGAACCATTTTTATGAGGGTTTTTTTTTTGTCTGGTGATATGGGCCAGGGAACAACAGCCCAGTATTAAGCGCAGTTAGGAAGCTTGATTTAGAAGTTCATCACTGATTTATTCTCCATGGGGTCAGTTGCTCTGGGAAATTTTAACTAATTCCTGAGCAGTACAGACCCTGAGCATCCATCCCTTGTGATAGCTCCTCACACAGAGAACACAGTGAAAAGAAGGAAGAACGGAGTGAAATATCTATTTTGTTTTCCTACATGTAGAAGCTCTGGAACATACCAACAGTGAACAGTGTTGAATAGCTCCAGAGTATAGAAGCCCATTTCATTCCAAGATCAGAATATGAGAAAAGTTAGAGGTCTTGATTTTCTGTTGCTTAGAATCTTGTATAATAATTGTTTTGTAATTTAAGAGTAGTTTAAATACACCTGATATATTTTCACAGGAGAATGCATGGTGGGTGGAACCAAGCTGAGCAAGGAAAAAGCAAAGAAAAGGTTGTTTTGCCTTAATCCTAGTGCCAAATGACTTACTAATTTTTTTTTCCCCTTACACATACAGGGCTTAGTATTTTGAAGGGCCGAGATCCTACTTACTGTTCCATATTTTTGACTAATATATAGCACATCAATATGACTGCAGTATGTAGCAGGAATCTTTTTTAGTATTTCCTCTGACATTTTCTGTGTTTTGAGTTAAGTAAAACAAAGAGGGTTTACTTCAAGTAATAAATTGCTCCAGATATTGCCATAGGCAGTGGAAAGTAAATAATTCACTGATGTTAGCAAGCATTACTTTGGAAATGCCCAGCAACCTTTGACAGATTTCAAGGACAAAAGCAAAACTAACAGTAGGTTTACCATAAAGCTTCTGGCAAGCTTCTCAACTGAGGAGCATCAAGAGAGCTTCACTGATTTTGGGTGACCTGGTCCCTTATTTCAATATACTGCTGAGCATCCACATAAAATCCAAAAATGTGAATTAATATGACACTTCAGCTGTCATGAAATACTCACTCTGCAAACAGTCAGCATTCAGGAGGTCCTGGCATTTCTCATGGCATTTGACACCACATTCGGTGCATCTCATGCCTTGTCTGGCTATGCCCCAGAGGAGCCCTTCACATTCATAACAGTATGTGGGAGTGGTAGCTGTCCAAATTTCAAAGTTATGAGGTGTAGTTGATGATATTGGATAGATCAAAGCCTGCAGGGTCTTCTTGAAGACATGTATTTTCTGTTGGATAAGAAAAAAATACTTCAGATGTATTGTTTAACACAAGTGATCTGTTTCTAAACTACATGCCATTTACACTTAAAATGTTACAAAATATCAGAATGTACATAGAAGCATAAAATAATTCGCAAAATACTGATTTACTCATTTTGCTTTACACTTTGAAAAGAACCCTGCATGACTCTTTTGTCTGATTACACAAACAGCAGAGTTAAGTTGAAATCAAGTTATTAAATTAACATAAAGTCTTATACATGTCTTTTGACATTTTGAGGTAGAAAAAAAAAAGGCAGTATTACATTCATCGGGGTATCTTAAGTAACTACTTAACATTAATTCTGAATATTTAAATACTTCCTTTAGGGATTCAGACACACTGCACAAAATCTCTTTTGACTATATGCAACACTATCCTCTAATACCAAGTGTTTATATAATCTCATCAAATAAAAGCAAGCCAATTCTAGGATTCTATTTTATCTGTATTCCTATAATAACATACTTATTACTTCATTTTTAAGCATCAAGTTGGTATTTGGTATTGACAAGAATTATCCATACTCAAAAAATCCAGACCCATTTCTTGGACTGTTTTGGCTTAAGACTCATGACTAGTTCTACTACAAGAACAGTTATTGGCTATTTACTGCTTAGTACTGTAACAACCTCAGTCTCAGCTCCTTAGTGCTTAATAAGATGAAAACAAATGGTCCCTGTAGTTTTTAGTGTATGGGCACAATGCTCTGGTTTTTTCAGGCACCCTGATCTTCTAGGTCCAGGCAATTTATTGGGAATAAGAAGAGCTCAGCAGCCTGTAGTCAGCACTTGGGACCACGCTTAGGTTGTTCATGTCTTTTTTAGGGGGTGGGTGTTCACTAAATGCACACGTGACCGCCATGAATGTGTTAGAAGTTCTAGATTTGTTCTCATATAAATGAATAATTGTTTCTTTTACAAAGAAGAAACCATATTATAAAACATATCACAGTGGGATATTTCTGGAAGTCTATCTGTCCTGCCTTGTCCTCTTCTGGTGTGGATATTATGCAAGGTAGCTCTAATGCTGCTATACAGCTGGAGCAAGGGAATAAGATTTTGGAATTTGTGTGGTTTGTCTATTTTTGTTTTAACATTACTGCCACAGTTCTGACAGTATAGGAAGCAAGGCTAACTTATTCAGTTAACGTTTGTTAACACCCCCTTATCTTTATTATTCAGCTGTGGTAATTGTATGTCAAATGGAAGATATTAACCTGTCTAAAAATACGCTGACATATTCTTGGCTTTATGTACCTGAATCTCTACTCAAACTTGTGAGATATTCTGCTAATAATAAATTGTCTGTTAAAAGTCAAATATTCTTTTTGTGTGCTTATCTGCATAATGTTGCACAGAGTCATCAATCAAAGGACTTTTGCTACCATGGGAAAACCAGTACCATGTAGCCATAGAGTAGTCACTGATTCATAGGGTCAAGCACTAAAAAAAATAAAATGAAATGTTAGGTAGCTTAGGCTGCAACAGCTCTTATCGAAGTTAGTAGCTACTGCTGAAAACAATATCCATTCTGTGAAGCCTGGCCAAAGAAATATGGTGAGACATTTCATGGACATTTGATCTGAGCACATCTGAAAACATTGCAGAACTACCAAGAAAAAAATCTGATACAGCAGAAAAGACTAAAACAAATACTGAATTGCTCTCCAGGATGTTTCTTAGCCTATCCTAATAACTTCCTCGAAAGCAAGCAAAGGTGTGCACCAGTTTGATTTGGCAGACCCTAAGAACCATGATAGTAATGACCACATAACTCTGGAGAACTCATTTTTGTACATTACTCCACTTTTGCCTTCCATGTTACAGGGACCAACAAAGGAAACTTTAAAACAACCTAAAGTGAATTTATACAGCTTGTTGAGGAATCGTGTTTTACAGAAACCATTGATTACACTCTCCCAATCCTGAGCTCCTGTAGCCTCAGTAGAAATCTTGCCTTTTCACCCTGTTCAATATTTTTCACACCATAACTACTTATAGGATTTTGCCAGTAACTTTAACATTTTTCTGAAATGTCAGTAAGTAATGAAATTTACCCTCAACAGGTCTTAAAATAAACATTTGAGAGTAAATGAAGGCTTCAGCTGAAAGACACAATCTGTAGATTGGTTTTGCTGCTGAACATGTTCTTTCCCCTGTTGTTAATAAAGCAAATTGCAAAGGAGAATTTTATTTCTCTTGCTGTCTAGAGGCTTTTACTGCTATTACTCTTCTCCATTTAAATGTTTTTGATATGTGAATTACAGAGCATAACAATCTGGCACTGATAACTTCCAATACAACTAATAACTGGTTTGGCAACATTTTGCACTACTAATATATAGGAGAATTATTTAGTTACCTGCTTATCCTGTGAAGGGAAATTTACTTCTGTCATACACTACTTGAAATACTTGTTGATGTCATTAATGTATAATTATCAAAAACGTGCAGCTCTTTGTTCAACAAAGCAATTAAATGGGTGCTCAACTGAAAGTATATGTCTAAGTATTACATGGCTTAAAATGTCTTTGGATCTGTGCTTGAGAACTGTGTCATGAGTGTGTTGTACCCGAAGGAGAGCACTGACAGGTGGCAAAGCTCAAAGCCTTAACCTCAGGGTGTAATTTTTTTGAGTAGATGGCACTTGAGTTTTAATAAAAGGCATTAGTTCAAAGAATTTTCATACTGAATCTAATCAGCCAAATAACCCACACCCACCAGAGTCACTAATATTCCCTTCAGAAAAACTTGAGGGAGGGTAAAAACTAGAAAAGCCTTAATCAGAGGAATAACTTGCCCAAAGGGGATGTTTTTCCCTTAACTTTCATTGGTGACTCCATTTCTTCATCTGCATTTCACATCTTCATTTTGCGGAGAGTATCTGGAGAATTCTTTTATGCCTGAAAATGTCTGTCCTTTTTGTTTTCAAATCTTGCTCTACCCAGTGTAATGATGCCCTAGGTTATTAAGTTTGGCTGGCTACTTAGAGAAGTAGAAAAGTAGTGCCTTTCCCTTGTTTGAAATATCTTGTAAGAGGCTTTACTGGCTGTACCCTTACATTTGTCTGTGAAAGAGCACTCCTTGCCCCTTGGCATGTGTAGTGAGGGCTGACATAGGACTGCCTTCTCTTATTCACCTCTACTCTGAATTAGCTTTTTACATTTTCTCATCAATTGAACTTTCATGTGTCTAAATTACATTTTCTGTTTGCCTTTGGACTTAATTTTAATTTCAAGATTTCTTAATAAATAACTATTTCTGGTACACAGTTTTTCATATGGCATGGTTCAAATGGAGGCCAAAAAATACAGAGGTATGAAAATAGATTCAAAATGAATTTTCCCTTTCCATTTCTCCTGAATCAGAGTTTAGCAGTTTCTCTGGCTGATAGCAAGCAATGGAGACATGTTTGCACTAAGCTGTTCACTGGGATTTCCTGCCTTTTTTTTTCCTCCTGAACAGGACCATTTATGTAAGAATCTATAAGTGCTGTGTCCAGTTCTGGGTCCCTCAGTTTAGGAGAACGTTGAGAGCCCTGAGCGCGTTCAGAGGAGGCAACGAGGCTGGTGAGGGGCTGGGAACAAAAGCCCTGTGAGGAACAGCTGAGGGACCTGGGGGTGTTCAGCCTGGAGAAAAGGAGACTCAGGGGTGACCTTACTACTCTCTACAATTCCCTGAAGGGTGACTGTAGTCAGGTGAGGATTGGTCTCTTTCTCCAGGCAGCAACTGACAGAACAAGGGGACAGTCTTAAGCTGAGCCAAGGGAAATATAGGTTGGATATTACGAAAAAGTTTTTTATGGAAAGAGTGATCAAGTACTGGAATGGTCTGCCCAGGGACTTGGTGGAGTCACCATCCCTGGATGTGTATAAGAAAATTCTGGATGTGGCACTTGGTGCCATTGCCATTGCTTAGTTGAGGTGTTAGGGCATGTGTTGGACTCGGTCTTGAAGGTCTCTTCCAACCTAGTGACTCTGTGATCTTGCAGAGCCCTGTCATTCTAATTGCAGTCACAGTGTGATGAAGATAGAAAGATGATCAAAGACTGCAGGTGAACATGGTACAGTTGGACAATTTAAAAAAAAAAGGCTTCTTCAAATAACTGCTTTGTAAATCAAAGATTTCTTGGTTAGTCCCCTCTGACCATCATGGATATGATTCAGCAGAAGCAAACCTGGTCTTGCTACTGTGGATAAGGCAGAAAATTCTGCTCAAGTTCCCTGGAAGTTCCTACACAATAAATGGAATACACTCCATTTCATCCAGTTCGGAGTGTGTAAGGCTGAAGTAATTTTTAGAGATCTTTGAACGAAAATTTCTCTGTTACTTAAATAATATCTTAAACCTGTCATTGAAAACACTTACCATTTCATCAGTGTTTATGGAGGTCCGGATGAGCATGGCCATGGAAATACCAGATTTCCGAGCTGCAAGTGTCTGTTTAAGGCAAATGCAAGAGAGTTACCAATTATACAAGTAACACCAGCTGTTGAATCTAATGGAAAGCAAATAGTACTTGATTATACTACTGGATGTAAACAAAACTGTAGAAGATACAAAACCTTTTAATGTTTGCAGCTCACAATTTTTAGTGTTTCAGTACATAATGGAAGTACACTTCCCATCATCATTACTGTTTCTTTCAGCAGTGCCCAGCTGAACTGCCATTTCTAATACAAAACCTGTTATTCAGAGGTCTGTGACTCAGTTTTTTAAAACCACAGGCTGCCACTGTTTTTCCGCTTTGCCAACCAAATTATTGTGGTACAAGGATAGGCATCCTGCCCTGATTTGAAAGCTGACTGTGCCTGCAGCAGCATGGGAGATCATTTTGCAGTAGTCTTATGGCTCAAGTTGTCAGTCTGGATCATTTTTTGTAACTCACTGAGCATTTTTAAAAAGTGTGTATGTATATAAAACGCTATTTAAATAAAAAGACTTCTAGACATCCTAAAGTATTATTTTCCTTAAAGACAGTATTAATTCAATACTATGGATAGCTATATGGAGAAATTCTCTGGTTATTTGAGACAGGAAAAGAGACCAGAACTCTGCGTCACACTGTCCTCATTTGGCCACATGATGTTCTTGGTATACGGACAACTTCTAGTTCTGAAGACAGTGCACTTGGTTGTAGAGATGAACTCTTTTTCTTTGGTGTGGTACGTACAAAGGGACTGAAAATAAAGTAATTTTAATATACAAGAATCAAGGAAATTTTATATTCCTATTGCAACACCCCAGAAATTTAAGTGGGTCCTTGAGACTTAGCTAGTGAGTATAATGATCAGAAAGGACCCTGGGGGAATGAGTTCTGTGTGTTTCACAAATAAAATTTCAAATCTGAGTATCACTTCTGCTATCAGTAATCCTTTTGGCCTGACAGAAACAGATAAGATTTATTCTACTCCGCACAACATCAACCATAACACTTATATTACTGGACCGCACCTGCAGCGTTATTTTCATTCCTCCTTTCCCTTATTCTAAATCATTCCAAGTGTGTTTGTACCCTTGTGCCTTATCTCTGTTCCTCTGTCATCCACTATCTGCTTTGTCATGCTTCGCTGCCCTCACAGTCTAGCAGTGTGTGCATCAATTATACCACCCACTAACTATAAGCCTGTTGTTGCCTTTGTTGTGAGGATACAGATTTTCACCTAACTGTGAAGTGGGTCTCTGTACTCCATTATTACAGAACTATTACAGCAAAAGTTTAAATGATACTTTGTATGTGACATTCTTATTTTTGTGAAATGCATACTGGGCCAGAAGCAATTTAGGCTTACATCAGCAAAGGATCTGCATCATTAATCTCTGGATGAAGAGACAATTCCAATTTCTTCCAATTATATAATTTTAAACACTCGTATATTTAAAGTGGATTTCTATTTATTTATTTATAAGACTGTTTAATTTTAATTTTAAATGTTCACTTTCACTGATTCAATTTTCAATAAGTTTCTCTTGATAATAATTAAACTTGCAGACTGACAGAGAATTATTAATCCTGTGAAACCAATTATAGGGTAAGAAATCATCCTTGGCTTAGTAGTATTCGATTAATCTCTCTCCTATTACAAAGAACACTTCCTTTTTTCTTTCTCTTTTAAACTCAGCAATTTACCAAGTCTATGCCATTAATTTGTTATCAGATTCTCCATTCTGTTATTATTAAGTAAATAATTCTGTTTACTTCTCTGTGACCATCTTTTCATTCTATTTCTGTGGATGTGAGAAATTCTATGGGTGTGCACCAGTGAGACTGACAGAATCACAGGAAAGATTAAACAGTGTTCAGGCTTTGTTTTTTTCACACTTTTTGTGTCAAACCCCAACGCTACAAGACCCACATATCAAGGTTAAAAATGAGAAGTAAAAACGCTTTTGGATCATTAAGAGGAAAAGAAACAATTTTCACAATCAGTAGAGTTTTGGGCTTTAAACCAATGTACTTTAAAAGCACCAACCTTTCGATCCCCCTTGAAGCACAGGTTTGTTTTCCAAAGTCTTGCCAAGTGCCCATGTAGATTTACTTGTCTGCACTATGCTAGTTTTATAGTTTTCATATCTCTTAAACTTAGGAAGGGATGTGTCCCTTTTAGGTCTCAATTGCACAATCCTAGCCATTCCAAGCAATAGAGCAATGTGAACAACTTGTCAGGACAGGAGCACAAAGGGCATAAGAACATTAACCTCAAATATAGGGCAGTGATTGCTGCTGTTTTCTGTCCTCCAGCAATACCAAAGAACATGAGCCAGCAGAACTATAGTTTCATGCTATCACTGTAAGTCAATAAACAGATATTTCCTGTGAGAAAAAAAAATGGGGAAGCAATTTTGACCCTGTCACATGTCCTTCAAGCCCAGTTCTCCCAAGGGGTGCCCTAGGAATAATAGAGCTTTATTATTTTGCTTCCTAATCAGAAATGTGTCTAAAATTATAGTACAGTGCCCTATATAAAATAACAAAACCTAATAGGAAACAGATAATTAGGCTGGTCTTAATGAAGTGTTTGTCATGTTGGAAGAAAACGGTATCTGGAGAGATTTGTGATAAACCAGTAAATTTAACAGTCATATGGATTAAATTTACAGGGATTTTAGTGAAAAAGACCCCACAAGGATTATTTCCATTTATGTACCATTGTCAGAACAAACTCCATCTACAAGAAAAAGGCCATAAAATGTTTTTGCTTTAAAACACTGAAGTTAGTGATAATTCAACAGCATGAAGCAGTGAACACCTAGCAGTGTCACTTCTTAAGTACTGAATGAAATAAGGAGGAATGAGCATTCTGGAAAGAGAAAGGTGAAGAATCTGCCAGACTTATCTATGGGAAACAAGGTGGCAGGTCATGAATGTAACAAGGAAACTTCTTCCCCTATCACCTCTCTGTTTTCAAATAGCAGCATGAAAGAAAGGTAAGTATAGCTCATCAGCTGGAACTTCCAGGAAGTCCAAAATGTCAGAGCATCAAAAGAATATGGAGAGCAACAGAAACCTGCAGTGTTTCACCCCTCTCTTTTAAGAGGACACAGAACATGTCAGCAGTTTATAGTTGTTTACCCTCTCAAACTGATGTCTGGATACTACCTCACGTCTTTCTTTAGGAAAACATTTGACCTGAAGAGCATAAAGACCTTAAGTAGTGTTGAATTATGAACATATGAAAAAATTTATTAAAATAAAAAAAAAGGCAAAACCCCCAAACAATAATAGAAGATGATAAAGCAGACCATTGTCTATTTAAGTTTCAATTTGTTTTGCAACTCCCTAATATAGGGTTTAAAATAAACTAGCCTCCTTTATGCTCAAGGCCTTTTAGGTTACCTAATAACTTGAATCTACATTGTCTAATTTATTACCTCCAAATTTGCCTTAGCAGCTTAAATAAATTAATTAATATAATTAGAAGTCATTCTAGCAAAAACATTGAAAAATTGTAACTCTAAGTAAAAGCAAATTGGACTCAAGCTACAATTACATGCTAAATGATCAATTGTGTTGAGGAAAAAGAAAAGAGAAGTCCTCTATCACAATGAAATAGGCAAGTTGTGTCTTGCACAGCTAAAATAGCACAGAGGAACAAACAGGCTCATGTAGATGTTCATGACTCCTGGCTGTGCCATGCAATATTCATTCCTCTGGTTTTACAGATGGTTTCAGTTTCCTTGATCATCTTCTCTTTTTTCCTTTAAAAAAAAATCTACAGATTGTATCAGCAGGGGGAAAAAAGTTGAAAACAAACCCTTTTTTATCACTTTACAAATGCTAATATTATTTTTAATGTGATGTAAAAATTACACACTAGAGGTAAATGTGACAAAAATGTCACTGTTTACAGCATTGAAAACCTGCACAAATTCAGAACTGTATCTTTTTGAGCAACTACAGGTATATTACTCCAGGGATGTCAACTTCATTATTTTGGAAGACAGATTTGTAACATTTCTTGGGGTGTTGGGGTGGAGGGGGGTAGGAAAGAGGAAAAAAAATAACTTGAGAGGAAGTAAGGTATTGAGGGAACTTTGCTCTGTCCCATAATTTTTCTATTAAAAAGGTTGATGTCTAATCCTGAAATATTCAACAGAACTTCAGTATTGAGCCCAGAAACAGATTTAGAAAAAATGACAATTCAGCTCCACTACACAGTCATTACTGGACATAACTGTAATATCATTTGCTTTTTCTTCATTCAAAAGCATGATCTGTCCAGTCTCAAAGATAATTATATTGTTATGATTTCCATTTAGCAGACATAAAAAAGCCCTCATAAATATACAAATACTTACTATTTTATGATGTGTCTACTTAATGTATGAATATTTTTATTATGAATATAACTGAATTTGCCTATCAATGATTAAAGGAGTTAAGAAAATGTACTGCTGATGGCAGAATTAATGTAAAATAGTCCAGGTATTTAGCTGACAACAAACAAAAGCAGAGAATATGACATCTGCAATTTAAATGAATCTCTTCTGGTGTGTTCACTTCAACAGACTGCTTTACAACAGCAGGAAAGATTCACAAATTATTCTTGTGTTCTTATAATCAAATAATAAAGCTAGGGAGCAATACAGTCTTGATTGATCAAAAGAAGAAATTTGCCTGATTACAGAGATTTCACAGTATAAAATGACCTTTAAATTGAATAAACACAAGAATTTTCTAGAGTCTTCATAACAATCAAAATGATGACGGGCATTAACAGAAGCAAAGACAGTAAAATAGAGCTATCTTTGGTTATAGCTAGGCAGATCACCACACCTATTTGGCCACTGTGAATTAAAAACTTCTAACCTCCACTGTAATTATTGATATTTCTCTCCCCGGTTGTTCTCACCTCAACTCAAGCTTTAACTAATCCAAAAGAGAATATATTTTTTTTTAAAGCAGAAGTTACAGCAATTCCGTCAGCAAGCGCACTAGACTCTTTTTCCTGGCTCCACAGTAAACAGAGACCTGTTAATGCTCTCTGTATTTTTACTGCACTTGAATCACCACTTGTCCTTGCACTGTCTCTCTCTCTCTCTCCTGTACCAGATATATTTCATCACAAGTCTAATAATGACCCATGACTGCAGCGAAGAGAACTGTTCCTGTGGATCAGGAAATCCTGTGGATTTTGACTGCCTGATCCTCTCTAATGACTGAATCTAAAACAAGCAGAGACTCCCAACGCACTAGCATACAGAAACTTTTCAGTGGTTTAGGAGGAGGAGAGCAGCCAAAGGAGGGCAGTGAGGAAGGGTGTGGAGGCGAAGCCGTGTGAGGAACAGCTGAGGGGTCTGTTCAGCCTGGTGGAGACTGAGGGGAGACCTCACTGCAGGCACAGCTTCCTTGTGAGGGCAAGAGGAATGGCAGGAACTGATCTCTGCTCTGTGGAGACAGTGACAGGACACAAGAGAATGGCCTAAATCTGTGTCACAAGGGAGGTTTAGGTTGGGTATCAGGGAAAGGTTCTTCCCCCAGAGAGTGGCTGGGCACCGGAACAGCATCAGCCTGACAGACTTCCAGAAGTGTTTGGACTCCCAGGCACAGGGTGTAACTCTGGGGAATGGTCCTATGCAGAGCCAGGAGTTGGACCTGATGATCCTTGTGGGTCTCTTTCACCTCAACATATTCTAGGCTTCTGTGTTGAAAACCGGATTTTTCAAAATGTGAATTCATGGAAACAAATGGGAGTCAGAGATATCATTAGAAAATGTACAGAATTTTGATGAACACTATATTGAGATACAACATTGAAAGCATGAAAATAATGGAGTGAAACTGGAAGTGCAGAGGGACTAGGAAAATAAGGAAAAATATATCTGATTGATACAAGAAAATTTAAAAGCAGGGAACGCTTTGAACTTCTCTTTCTCTAGCTGTCTAAGACTTTCTAATACCACAGGGGGAACTTCATGCTTGAGATCTAAACATTGTGCTTGTATCATCAGAAAAGATATTTGAATATACTGATAACTTTTTAACATAAACTTTTTCTAACAGTTTTGGTATACGTGATGCAGAGGAGGACATATTCACATAAGGCACCACTTCCCTTACGATTAAATTCTTGGTCATAAAATAATGTTTTAACTTTTCAGTAGAAGGTCATAATAAAACATGACATGAATGGAATCCATAACAGTTACTATGATCATTTCAGAACATTTACAAATATAAAAGTACTTACCATAGCCTTAAAAATCCAGACAAGATAGGAGAGAAATTATAAAGAATACGAGTTTGTCAGATTTATTGCACAACAAAGAAAATAAATTATATTTATTTTAGTCAGCATACAAAGACTCTAGCCATCATTTCTAACAATATTATTTGTTTTTCTGAAACAGTCAAAAGTAAGCATAAAAAGGATCATTTACATTTATTTTGATGTCTTAATGTATTCTGAGCTATACCTTTCTGTAAGCACTTCCAACAATTAAGAATAAAGTAGGGCGTCATTTAACCTGCATTAAAGTGTCATAGCAGGACAAGAGACTACACTCGTTCAGTACAACTAATAGTGGAGTGGCTGCTGTCAAAAAGATGGTTTAAATGAATGCAGGCTCTACTATGTTGTACAGTGTAACTTTTCACCAATTTCAGAAGGAATTCTACTCTAAAATGGTTGCTGTGCTTTCTCTTTTTGGCTGCTCAGACAGTGTGGTGGATCACCACAGAGTAACTGAACACAGAAACTGATAAAACATTGAGCAATGATTTGCTAAGGCTGATCTTTTAATAACAACAATAGTAATCATTTACATAGCCTAACACCCAATCACTTCTTTACAGTGAGAAATTGGTTTGGTAGCTCACTGTCATCAGAGACTAAATATGTATTTTATTGAATTATGAATTCTATACTACAGGAAAAGAAAAAGAGAAATGTGAATAGCACTTGAAATTTTCTGGAGCAGAGAGATTCTACTTAATCTTGTTTAGGCTGGAAGCCAGAATAAATCTCAAAGGAACTGCCATTCTTTTCCACTTTGAAATTCCTTTTTTTAAATTATTCTTGTTTACAATGACTGTTAAAAACCCTGATTGACTCACCTTGCACCTAAAGTATGCATAAAGCTTTAAAACATTAATAGTGAAAAAGGGCTGCTTTTTAGAAGGAACTTTCTCTCTCTTTCAGTATCAAAATAAATCAAGTGAAACAGTATCCCAAACATTCAATAGCACCTTTGTGAAAATGAGTAGATTACTACTGTGTGAAATGCACATTACTTGATTACACAAGTAATACCTAAATATCCAATGAGATATTAAGACTTATCTAGTACATTATAGCAACTGCCTCATTGACTTTTACTGTCCTCAATCCATTCTCTCAAGACTCCTCCTTTCCATAAAACAATTGTTTCAAACTGTCATTCAGATGCACAATACTAATTACAAGAAAGACCTACACAAATGGCAAATGAATCAAGTTTCAGAAGCTACTCACCACATCTCGAACAATGGGAAAAGATTTCTTTCTTCGCAGGTCTGGCATGCTGTCAATTCCATACAGTCCACGACTACAGAAGACAAAAAGGCAAGGAAGGAAATAAAAACACGAAGCTTACAAGACTACGTCCTTAAGAACTGCTTATAATATCTCTATTTACAGTAAAAAATTAAAATTAGCAGTTACCAGCTAAAGACAAGTGCTCCAATTGAAAAAGCAGCGCAAGTGTTCTTGGTGCTTTTTCTTCTGGCATTCACCCAAAGCAGAGTAGCTAAAATGCTGCTTAATACCTTCTAAAACTTTTTACCATTGATTTAGAAATTAGAAGAAGAGCTTGCTTTCCATCATAAATTCTTGTATATCTAGTAGCTGAGATGCAGTCCAACATTATATATTGAACATTATTGATCTAAATAAATATTGTTGTACTAAATTTGATATAAAGTTTAAAATATCTAGCTAAATACATAATCACATCTCAACTCCATGTGACTGTGGAAAACAGAACTTGTCACATTATGAAATAATTCCATGGTGATCATCATTATTTTCTCTTGCCTGGTATGAGCTTTTTCATTGAGCACACAATTAAATCCCAGTTAGATCTCACATACAACTTGGAAACAACAAAGAGCAACTTGGAGTCACTTTAAAGAATAAAAGGCTGACACACCAACAGAATTTAAAAGAACACATATTGATCTGGATAACAAATTGGCCTCCTTTTCTCTGACTCTTCCAAACAATTAACACAGGTATCCTCCTGAACTTTTTCCACAGAGGGTTTTGGAAGATCTCTATATACCTTGTCAGCTCTAATTCATAGATACTTGGAAATTCTCAGAGAAGCTGGGATATCAGATTGTCCAAGACCTAGCATTTTCCTTTCCATGGTCATTTGTTTGGTACTGCCTCAAATACACTTTTCAGCTCTTATATTCTCTCTATTTCCGTGTATATAAAATCTACATTTACACCAAAGAGTTTGTCACCTGAAATGCCTAAATTTATTTATGCATGTTACAATTATTGTGTGAAAAGAGAGATAACTAAAACTAGTGAAGAATTTTTCACTTCCTTCTGATGCACCCACACCATTTTCTAAGAAAGGGAAAAGAATTCATAGTCTGTTTATGCAATTCCATCATATTTTCACACAGCTGCTTTTCCATGCCAGGCTGTAATACTAGATTTTTTTTTTTTCAATGACATAAATATCAAAGTAGACCCAAACTGCAGCTTCCAGAGATACTTACAAACCCAGAAAAAGTGTGATAAAAATAAAATAACATTTCTGAGGTTGAAAAGTAAATGTAGAGAGACCAAGAAATAAACTCAGATTTTTTTGCTACTCAGGAGCAGTTCCATGAGCAGTAAATAAAACTTACTGTGTATAAGGCATTTTAGGCTTACATACAGACCATATCTGTAAAAGTATTTCCATCTATTATTCTGCTCTATAACATAAAAATATGACTAAAATGGCGGTTCTTACTAAACTCCTATTACTCATTATTAAGAAATAACAGAGCAAGGGAAAAACTTTCATGTTAATGTAGGTTATACATTGAATTCTCTACTCCCCTCCCTACTTCCAATTATAACCCAACAATAACTTGACATAGAAGATGATGAACTGGAATCATAATAATTTGATGAAAGTTATCATTCAAGGGAAGGGAAAAAGCCTGCCATATTGACTATTTTTTAGAGCTTCTGGAAATATTCTGCTTAACAGTAATCTATTCGAATTTGTCAGAGAATTCAAGAAAAATAATCTGTTTCACCATAGAGAACACATGACTGAAGGAGATGAATAATCATCTGCATGCAGCACCATCTGTGTATTGTTAGCAAGTTTCAGAATGGATTGGGCCATGTGGTAAAATTATCAGTCTCTGACTCCTCATTAGGCAAGCAGTAAATTAATACAAGAGCAAGTCTCTGGAAAAAGTCAAACGGTACTACCCAGGATCCATATACATGATGAGAACTCCAGCTGATCTACTTTCACTTCTTAAAAATATGGAAATAATAAGCTCTAAAGTGTCTCATCTTCAAGAAAGCAAGAAAAATAAAATGAAGACGATATTATGTGATATTGGTATGGAAAAAACAGGAAAGGTGGTGCTTCTGCCTTTTAACAGAGAAGCTACAGGAGAAGCCTCAGAAAAGCTGTTTTTGGTCTTTGCCTTTACTTTCTTGTCTTGGGCTGTTCTCTCATTTCATGCACCCAAGTGAAGACCATTGCAGAGAATGGAGAGTTGCAGTCCCTGCCATGGGCTGGGAGGTGTTTGTGCATGAGGTGGGGTCACAGCATTATGCTATGACAGAGAGGGAAGAGCAAGGCAGAACAGGATCAGCTGGGATATTTTTGCATTAATAAAGCATGATAACAATTGCTGTGAGGGAAGAAATCTCCTCCCTCACTTCAAATGACAACGTCTTTTGGAGAGAGAAAGAGGGAGAAGGAGTCATTGCTAACCACAGTCAGTTGTGCTGGCAGTAAAAAGACTAAAGGATCCTAGAAATTAGCATTAGTTTTTGCATGAAGGAGTAGAGTGGGAAGTGTGATTAAAACAGAGCCACACGTGTTTGAAATGACAGCAGTCTGCCTGAATGAGAAGTTAAATGAAAATTGCATAACTGTTTTTAGGGAGGCCTAGTGAAACAGAGGCTTGAATAAAGATACTGTGGACAGCAAAGTGAGGCAAGGCCAGGTCTAAAGTTTGTCAGCAAAAGAAGCAAGGTTTAATCTAAAAACATGAGCTCTTATTGAGCTACTGTCAGCCATTTAAGGTAGTCCTAAGCAGTGGTTACAGGATGTCTGCACAAGGGATTGACACAGCTTATTCTCAGAGAATTCAATATTTGAATTTATTCACCTGTGAATGGAAGAGAGGGCATAAAAGGAGCAGCTTCAGTCTGTATAGTCCTGGTCAGTGGCAAAATTCTCCTTACACTTATGAGATAGCTTTTTGTGTGCAACCCTCAAAAAACACGAATTCCACATTACCTTTTAAAGGTCTACATCTATTAAGAAACTGTAATTAAGCAAGTGGCTAGGGAAAGTAGCACGTACAGCAAAACAGTATGGTCACATGCAGCTTCCTAGAGGCACAGATATAATACTTGACTGTCAGTACCTGTATTCAGAATCTGCTTACAAAATTCTCTCCTAAACTACACAATAACCAGGTGTTAAACGGCTACTCCTCTGGTTTGCATCTGGTGACTAATCCTGCACAATGTCACATGTGTCTTCGCACTCTTGCAGCAACTCTGAAGGTTCTAGGAGCTGCAATGGGCAGGAATACAACACTTTGAGGAATGACAAACCATATGGAAACTACCTACACTACTAAAAAGCTGTAGATCACTCATAAATTTGTTTAAAGTTTAGCAATAAGTACAAATGTTACCCTAAGTACACCTTCCATAGAAGCAGGTGCACAATATTAAGCAAATTAATGCCATAACTACCTTTTAGTGACATTCACCCACCTCCCCTCAAAATAGGAGTCTAAACAGGAAAAACTTCATAGTGTCAATTGTATAGCATTTCAGACAAAAAAGCAGAATTTAATCTCATCACCTTGTCTTTGAAATAAATTGTAATTATAGTAAAAGGTACTTACAGAGTGCACCAGCAAGAGGATAATACCTCTTTTAATTAGGTAACTAATATAACTGATAAATTTTACCAAAGGCTTTTATTTTTTTACCTTTCCAGATTGAATAATAAGAAGAATATTCAAAATAGGAAGGAATCCCTAGAACTGAATGCAAGATAACTTCACTTGGAGACAACAAAACAAGAGGTTTCTACCACATTCACTCTCAGCCACTGGAAGATATTTTCCCTCGACTTTTTAATTTCAAGTACTAGAGAGATATTATATTGCTAGAATTGCATTACTATACTGCATTCATGAGAATGAAGACAAAATTGTGCTACAGCTTCAAAGAACACTTATTTTATATGCAAAGAGGTAAAAAAAAACTTATCTAACTGACCACAGCATTGGAACTGTTGTATTTCTCAAAAAATAAGGAATTAAAAAAATTAAAAGGGGATGATATACAAAATGAAACTATATTCCTTTTAAAAGAATGCACTTTCTTAAAACAAAAAGCTTAGAAAAAATACTATAATGCTATAAGACCAATCTGCAGATACAACTAACAAAACACTCAGCTATATTTTTACTTACCCAGCAAATGCTTGGACTGCATAAAGCTTGGAAGCATCCAAGGAACTTGCACTTACTAACCGAGCCTTTAATAGAGTTTAAAAAAATACAGTTACTTGGTTGCTTTTAGTAAGTTTTGGACAGAATTTAACTGCATCAAACATATAAGACATATGAAAATGTTTAGCAGGGTCAGCTCCAGGCCAAAGCTAGACTAACTGTTTCTTTGGGAAACATTTTGTAGCATTCAGTATTTAGTGACACACAATGGAAGAACCCATGGAAAGATAAGGTATTGCTTCCCAAATACTGTTGCCCTTTAAATTCTCTAATGAATAGGGTAGGTGGTAATTAGAGGCAAAAATCAGGTATCATGTTTGACAGTAGCAGACCCCTGTGCTGGCAATTATGATAAGCACAACAGTGAGGGTTACCCTGTATATAAATGCAACACAATTGCAATACAATCAAAGGAGAACAAAAGAGTGGAAAGCTGGGAAAAAAACCATGCAGATTTCACAACTAAAATGAAGGAACAAAACAGGTCAAATAAGTCACAAACAAACATCAACAAAATACATGATCCCTATAGGAAATAGGTGACTTTAAACCTTTTCATCCACAGAACCGCTATCTGAAAGAGAATTGGGAAGAAGGGGAATACAGGTTAGAGAAACCAGTCTCTGAAAAAAATCTTATGCTATAAAATCTGTCAGTGTTTTAATCTGTTAATGTAGACCAGAATCCAAGAAGCACCTGTGTTTAGCTGTATAATTGTGGCAAGATCACTGTCGCTACACCTTAAACAAGCAAAAAGATGTTCTTGGTAGATAAGAACCCCTCCCACTTATGAAGGACTGTGTGGATAGCATATAATTCACATACTAGGCCCCATCTCCATGTGATTTTTAATTTTATTGCTTTTTAAAAAATATGTTTTAATAATAATGAATATATTTTTAATATAGTTGCAGTGTTCAAATAAATAATGCTCTATTTTCAAGGAAAATGAAAGTGTTTCTAAGGATATAAACACCACATTCCTCACTCCAACTCCCGAACTGTAACTATTCTATCACAGCTACTCATAAAATGACAGAAATTACTTCCCAAATGCCAACAGAACTACAACTGTGAAAACCTAAGTTTTCATATATATTTATACCATTCTAAAATGCTTAATGCAAGACCACAATGTGAAAATTTACAATCAGACAGAAAATATTTGCTGACAGAAAAAGCTACCCTTATTTTATTGTCTTGTCACATTTGCAATTTATAGTACAGTGCATACATGAAACAGCATTGCTTTAATTGTTGTCACCTTACTGATCTTCCCACTTGCCCAAAGGGAGTGCTCAAGGACCCTTTAAATAGTTTGGATATTCTCGAGATGTTTGGAGATCTCAGGTTACATACATTACAAAATAACAATTTACACCTTAAACACGTGCCACATTTAATTTTTAAACAAGTTTATATACAGGAAAAATCACATTCAAATAGATAAATCCAAAATATACTGGCAACTGTAAAGCTGCAGAGTGCACAGTAGTGACAATCAGGGAACTGAAAGGCTCCTTCTGCCACTAATTTTAGAGGCTGCTTACATGATCAAAGCATTTGACTGACTAGATTTATGAAAACGAGCTTAGTCTTTAAATATTCTATTTTCTGAAAATTTATTTGTGAATATATTTGTCTCACAACACCAGAGAGTATCGGCTACTCTTTCAAGCACATAAAGAATATTTGGACAACAATCTGGTCTAACTTCCCCACTCCAAAATTATTACAGCACTTGACAAGCAGGGTGAGAGCAGAGCCAGGAGGAAATAGGTGACTGTAAGCTGGGCTGGCCATGGAAACAGGATGGGGTGTGCTTGTACGAAGCCTAAAGAAAAGATGAGTTAAAACCAGAGGGCTAGAGCAGCATCTGGACATCAATGAGAGGAAAGGTATGACAGCATGTAAAAACGGTAGGAAAGACAGAAGCATCAATTCTCAAACTTGTAAAAAAGGAAGAGTCCAAAAAGTGAAGAAAAATCTGGAGACTGAGAGAAGTTTTAAGCAAGATACTACTTGTAATTTAAGAAGCCTCACCACAATCTGTTCATGCAACCTGCATCTTCTTTCTAGAATATCTCATCATGGCAAAATTGGCAATACTGACATATAGAGGCGCAGAATAAATCTCAGTACTGTGTATGTGGAATGCAATTCTTAAGAAGTTTGCAGATACTTTGCTGTCAGATGCCTAAAAATGATATGAATTCTTAATTTAATTCACTTGTTTAAAAAGTTATATTAAAAATTGCTGAGACTTGTCTTTTACATAAAACGGAATTTTTCAGAGCATGAGAGATATATAATATTTTCTTTACCTCTCTTGGTTTCAGCCAACTTCATCTAATTTCACTACATTTCCTTTACTGGAACCTAATATTGCCTAAATTTAGTGAGGAGATTGACAACCAAAATTAGGAAGCAGGCAAGGTATGTTTTTGGTTTAACTTGCTTTTCTTTGCAGTTGCTACATATAAAGAAAAATGTACCCATCTAATGGTCTCTTTTCTCAATAGAAATTGCATAAAGTGGACAACTGACGTAAATTTCCCAAAAAGAGATCTTAAGAACATTTCTACTTTGTAACAAATGAGTGCATCTTCAGAGAGAAAATTAATTTGAAAATTTCATTGTTTACTGCTTCTTCTGAACTCACCACGAGGGAAATAATCTGAACAGTGGAAGTGTTCTCTGCGTGTATGAGAGCGCCAAATCAGGGAGAGTACAGAGCCACCAAGCAATTCACTTTAGTAGTCGTTAGGGTACCAGAACAGACAGCAACATTCCTTGACGTAGATCAGAAATGAACTGTGATTATATAAGAGACCACTGAATGTATTTTCAAGTCAGAGATTCAAGGCTAGACATCTCAGATTATACTGCTGAATGACAATGATTTACTTAAAAGAGCTTATCTTCATATAACTCACTTCTGTCATCCATACATTCAAAATACTAACCTAAAAAAGTCATGAGTGCACCTAGGGGCAGTGGAAACACTGGTCCATATAGCAAACTCTTCTTACTTTAATTAGTTGTTTCTCCTTAATTTTCTTTATTTCAATTGAAAATTCACTACATTATGAAATACCAGTAATAGCCTTCATATTATGCCTCTATACCACATGCCATTTCAGATAAGAAGGTGTTTTTTACTAGGAAAAATCCTTTTGATCCTTAATTGTTGCTATTTCAGCTCAGTGCAGTCCAGATTGATATTTACAACCCTGTGTAGCAGAATGATGAAGAGCAGGATGATCATCTACCTGCATATTACTGAAAATTATTTTTTTACTCAATTATTGAAGGCAAAATGAAAATGCTCACAAGCACTTTTATTTTTTAAGGTAGTAAATTACATTTAAATAGATAACTAAGCAGGAAATTAGATAAAATTAGTCTTTAAGTTTCCTTTAATAAGTTCCAGGTATTAAAAAGCTGTGGAATACTCAGCATAGCCAATAGATCTTGGCTTATGTTGAAAGAGATTTACATACAGCAATGGCTGAGGAATGAAGTGAGAGGTGCTTGTCATTTTTTCAGTACCCTCAAATAAGCCCCTGGTTCTTTTCTATTCACCTATCAGTTTAAAGGTAGGCCAAGTAAAATTTCCAACAAGTGTTTATTAATGTTGCATAATTACAATTAAAATTTGGTATGAAAATTAACAGATCTTAGAAAAGTTTAACTTTACATTGCTATAAACTGTTTTCAGATTGTCATGGTCCAATTTATTAATTCTATTAGCAGTGTTGTCATCTGTAACTTCTCACACAAAATAGAAATTAATCACACAAGACAACCAGTTCCTATACCAAAATTTCTGAGAAAAACCCAACAAACTATAAAGGCAGAGTTGTCCAGCCTGAAAGGTATATTAGCAATGAAGATATGGAAGTTAAGACAGACCTTTGCTTTTGTAGCTTGTGACACCATAAGAAATACAACTGGCCCTATCAGTCAGCAGAGGTATTTCTATCAAAGAGGTTCAGGTGATTCTGCCCCGCAGTCATAACCCTCATCCAAAAGTCTTGTGTCATTATTTCATTTCTGCACTTTTCTGAGCAGCCGAAGATTGTCCCAATACACTCCTCTTTCTTTAATGACTGCAAAAATTCAGTTCTCCACTTCCTGCCATAGCACAAGAACTGTAACAAGGTTCTAAAAATCTAAACTGTTAGGAAACCCTAGGATCAAATTAATCAAAACATTGATTTTCCACTCTTGTGAGCATGCATTATTCTTGTGAGCATGCATTATTGCACAACTCCAAATAGGAAAAAAATTAAAGTTTATTATTCTCTCAAAGTACCATTTCAATATTTAATTCTGCAAAACGGCTGCAAGAATGTCAAACTGACTGATAATTATGTTGTTCCTCGAAGCAAAGCCTTCAGACAAAATACTTGCTGGAATTAGATAACAATACAGCTGTTCCATGAAAATAACATGTGTAAAGTACCCACAGTTAGAAGCAGTTTGAAGTCTGAGATGGACAATTTTAATTAGCATGTATTGCTGAGAACAGGAAATAACAGATGAAAACCAGGTTTGAATAGAAGCAGGACATTAAACAAGTAGATAGGCCAAAATAATGACATAAATTAAGCCATGCTAAAATAATAAATGCTGCACCCAGAAGCTATTATTGCCACTACAGAACAAGACACTCTGTAAGCCTAGAGGATGTTGTATTGCTGAAGCTTATTCTAGGGAGACAGTGTCTAACACTTGAAAAATAATATTAAAGCTAGCACATCACAAGAGATGAGTGATGCTTGTCTGACAAAGAGAAGGTCAAACTTGAATAAAGCTTGGTTGACAGGAGAAATAGAAGAATTGCTGCTAGCACTCTACTAGCAGCGATGTAGAAGAATTACTAGCGGATACATGGAGAGTCAAAACAGGAGGTCAGTTTGCTGAAGATGAAAACTGCATTTGTGTCTCTATTAATAAAGTGGTCTGCAAATCTGAAACAAAAGGACATGCTTTAAAAACATCTCTGGTGTTTAGAAATTGAGTCCCATTACACTTGTAATGGCTTCGTTTACTACTGTTTTTCAACGACTAGTAGACACATCTATCAAATTCTAGAACTTATCTCTAAAACGGTAAGTTATAGACTGTCAAGAGAACTACTTGATTGCAGAAGGTGGTGAACTGAAAAAAACTACCACTCTCTTGAAGACTTGGCTCTCATGACAATCTCTGTCTTGTTAGGGCGATGGTGAAAAGTCAGTATGCATTTTAAGCATTCCTCTGACCCCAGAAAGCATCAAAATAAGGCATACATCATCCAAAAAGGATGAAAAGGCATATTTCATCTCCCTCAATACATGTGATAACAGTAAATCCAAACAAGTAATTAATTATTTGCTGTGAAAACAAACAGATAATTGGCTATTGCAAATCTTTCTGCATCACACAGGTAACAATGCCACAAAGTGTTTGACTTGGATCACTATATCATCGTCTGAGTTGCAAGCTGAAGTCCAACTGGATTACTTCCAAAGAAATACAAGCAAACAGCCCCTCGGTTGGACAAAAAAATGTAGGAGAGTCCCAAGGAACTCCAACAAACAAAAAACATGTTCCTTGGTCCTTCTTGCATTGAACATCAGGATTTCACTGAGACACACAAGCTTGTTTATCCTGACAGCACAGACAGAAGTGACAGCAGGGCAGGGATGTTTGGTGGCAGCCTTGCACAGAGCGGTGAGCTGCTGTCCACCTTGGGCCACAAAGAACATGTGCAATAGCAAAGAGCTGAGCACCATAAGAGCAGATCAGAGGGATAAACAGCTGGTGACAAAGACACAAGTGCTCACAGCAAAAATGTTTCATGGGCTTTTACTTCATACCACTTCTATTTTTGGCGTTGATGGCTGAAAGCCCATTGGCAGCTGAGCACATCAGATGTGATCTTGAAGAGCAACATCTGGCTTGGTTGCATTAGCAAAACACACAGACCCCACTCAGCCATTCCAGTGATCAAACCAAATGGGGCAAATTGGGAAGACAATGATTTGCTTCAAAAGTGTACTCCTGTTGTAAAATAAAATGCTAATGGTGGCACACCCATAACTCATATAAATCTACTACTGCTAAATAGCAAGAATAACATGCATAGACAGGATCAGAACATAGTGTCTGGGCAACAGTCACATATTTCACAGGGAAGGATATTCACAGCTGCTGTTGGCACAAAGTTGTTTCTTCTCTTGTGGAGTTGTTTCCACTTGTGAAGTAAGGTTTAAGAACTACCTAAAATAGTTTCAAACACTTTAAACATTGTCTTCAGAACCCCCAAACTAGAGGGTTAAAAAATTTAGATAAGCTAAACTAATTTCAAGACTTACAGCACTGAAAGAAAAAACAAGTCAATGTGTAATCGTGCACAAAATAAAAAGATTACATCAAGCTAATACCACTAACTGAGATAAGACAAAGATATCAGATTTTCTTCCATTGATAAGAAACTAGCTTAACAGATACAAGAGAAGAAAAATACTTGAAATAATATGACTAGCATTAAAACATTAAAAAATGGTTATTTACTGTTATCTTTCATGCTATAGGTAAACTCAAAATCAAATTACAGTTTGTTTTGACTCTGCTAGAAATAGTAAGTTGGAATAATTATGCCTAAACACCAAAGAAACACAGAGGTTAAGATGTACCTATAGGCTGGTACACTGGAATTCAAAAGATGACTTTTGGTATTGTTGGACTTTTTTTTCCTTGATCAAACATGCATAAATCCTTCTGAATTCCTCAATCCCTTTTTATAGTTAATAGAAACAGGTATGTCTCCTTGTCCTTAACTTTCATGGTTTTTTAGCAAAAGAAAATTTCACCCAATATGCCTTTAAAAGTTCCTAAGGAAAATTCCACTACTTTGTTTGTAGTTCCCTCCTTTCCTTATGGATGCAGAGGAGCATCAGCTCCATCCTGTTTGTGCTAAGTGAAACAGGAAGAGCCACAGGATAAGACTAAAACGTGCTTTAGTTTATACTCATCCATTTTATAAATATTCCTCTCTCCTGGTTTATTTCTACATTCAATAATAGTGCATCCATCATATCTGTCTGTCCTTATTCCATCTTGGTATATATGCAGCTGAAGGACAAGAATTCCTTTGGCGAGGCTGCAGTTGCACTGGTGATACCCAGAGCCATACATAGTTTATGGGTCTGTGACAGCACTGACAAATCACTTGCTGCTGCTCCAATAATCTACTCCAGAGAAGCACTCAAATGTCAGTCAGCAGATTGCTCTTTGCCAATACTTATTTAGTAAAAACAAATTACAGTATTTTCTGTGGTATTTTTTCCTAGCTAACTTGTATCCTTGTACCTTTTGCACACCATATTCTTTATCATAGCATCCAAGATGTTTTTAAATGGCTCTGTTAGCAACACAACCATAAGTCTTGATTTTCAGATTTACTGAAACTTGTTATCTTGCAAGCGCTCTTAAGAATACTCTTAGCTCCTCAAGTAAATAATCCTCATGGTTAGCAAACCATGACAGTATCAACAATAATTTTGCATCAGCAATAACTGGAGAGGTTTCAGATATTTCCTTCTATTAAGAGTTCCTGAGAGACAAATGTCTAGGTGTTCCACTGATCACCTAGAAAATGTGCACAAGGAAAAAGTCTCGTATCTGTCCCATGGAAGTATTCAGAATTTCCCTTTGACAGCAAAACAGAGAATCTCTTACATGCTCTGTTATAATATTCTACTTCACCAATACACCATAGGAAGACTTGAGTCTATTTATTAATTCATGTTTTCCAAGTCACTACATTTTTAAAATGCACATCTAGATAGTTTTTCAGCCTGATGCTTTAACAAGCATTCCTTATATCCCAAAGCTGCATGCAAAAATTATGCAGTGTTATTTCTACTTCTAAAACACAATGATCTAAAGAAAATGCTTAAATATTCTGAAAATAAAAATAAGAACTATTTTTAAATCTTGATGCTTCAATATTGTGTTCATTTTTCCAGAAAAACCAGTATGAAAATCCCTTGGAACTGACATTCATGGCCAGCTTTCCTCTTAGCTCTAGCAGCTTTAAATCTGTTTAAGCTCAAAAAGAGAAGACAAACTGCATGAATATTTATCAATCTACATTAATTCTAAAGTAAGTGAAAATAGTGTTAAATGGCCTCCTGTTTTCATAAGGAGCAGAGTAGCAGAGACTTTGCTTCTGGAGGAAACTAGCAGTTTTAACAAATCATTTTTCTTAAAAACAGAAGTCATTCTCTAAACAGAAGAAGTTTGAGGTGGTCTGCTTGGTTGGTTTTTTTTGTGTTTGTATACTTGTTTTTATTAAATAGCCAAAATACAGATCTCTGCTAAAGCTTACTGATTAAGGATGTCGGAGGAGGGAGGGTGGGGTGTGTGGTTTGTTACATTTTTTTTGGTTTGTTGTCGTTTGGTTGAGTTTTTGGTTTTGTTTGGGGTTTTGTCTGAGTTTGTTTGCCTGATTGATTTATTTGTTTTTTATGCTTAAGAACAGGTGTAGCTATTCTAGGAAAGGCATCTGACAGCAGTAGAATTTTTTGAATCTGAGACTGTTACACAAATGTGGTTGTGACACACATTTCCCTGATGCAACGCACACCGATTTAGCAGGAGTTACTATGCGAAATTAAACTGTTGCTCTTCAATCTGGTTATTATCTTGTTTACAAAGAGACCCAGTATTATAATCTAAGATTTTCTGATAAGAACAAATGCTGTAACTACAGAATTAAAATACAATAAGCCAGAAGAACACTATTATGTTTCCTGGAAGATATATTAAACAGATTTTTAGATAATCCTTTTACTCACTTAATAGTGAAAAAAGTATAGACTGAATGTGTAGCAAGCAACTGATACAGAGCATCCCTTCATGAAGCCCCAGCTTTAGAGGAGGCGGTGAATGTAACGACTTGTTTTTTCTTCACAGTCAAAAAGATGGATGTATCATCTTTACAAGTAACTGATTAGATTTCCTGCCATAATTTTTCAAAAGCAACCTTTCTACAAATCTATTAATCTGAAGCTGGACAGATTGCCATTTTCTCTTTTAAGTCTCTGATATCCCTTTTCTCCATCACAGGACAGAAGAGAAATAGGAAGGGAAAGATATAAAGACTTATGCCTGACTCCAGTGAAACCAGCAGTAAGAAAATAACCCATACACTCTCCCATGCATGGAACAAGCATACGAAGCTGAGTCAAATCAATACACCTTGGTTCATCAGCACCATCCTGATTGAATTAATGAAGTGGTTAATAATTCTTTAGAACACTGTTTTACCTCCTGTATTATTAGTGGAGGATTTTCAGACTGCACACACAGACACGTGAAAAAGGTGAAATCTAATTGTGGAATTGTGGCTAACCAGTTTAAGTGCAGGAATATTTTAACAGTTTCTACCCACATCATCTGAAAATGTATTTTGTGTCCTTCTATCCTGTACAACTACAGCTTCTTTTTCCACACCTCCCCATCCCTCCCCAAAAAAAGAGTTAAAGACGTCCATCATTTTGTTACCTGATGAAAAGACAGACACAAACATGGTGTTGAGAAAGAAAACCAACACAGTTGAAAAAACTGGATTAATAAATTTCTGCAGTTCATTATCATTCCCAGTACAGCACCCAGTAAGTGCTTAACTTACAGTAATCTTGTTTCCTCAGTACCACACATCTATTAAAATGCATAGCAAGAGTAACCATTTCTTCCTCAGCCTGCTTACACAATACATCTGTTCCATTGTGATCATCTTCTGATGGAAACAGAGAAGGGAAGTTACACAGATGAAAACTCCCTGGAATCTGCCTTTTTACATTATTTACATGTGAAGAGAAGAGCAATAGATTAATCACCTTCTGTTGAAAAGTATTTGGCCCACAAATCCATCTCTTTCTAGATGATACATTAGATGAATATAAATTCATTTTCCTTAAACATTGCAGATGAACTATATCAGCCACACAGAATACAGAGTCCTTGTATTAATGAAGTAATTTATCACTCTTGTGAAAAAAACCCAAACAAACCATAAATAAATGAGATGTGGGAAAAACAAACAAAACCTTATATCACTAAATACTCTGGCTCCAATGTTTTGAAACAGAACAAAAAATCTTGAGGCCTGGTACTGCTACTACTTTTTATTAACTATGAGTGTTTCTGTCTGGGCTATTCTTTCCCAATGCTGCAAAGACTAATTGTGTTCATTCCGTCACTTTTTTCCCCCAGTCAGATTGTGCCTGAGATTAGAAAGATGCAAAATGCCATTGGGTTGAGTGCAGGAAAAGCATCTCAAAGAGAACACAAAAAAGTGTTGCATACATAACTTTGAACAATGTGATGCTAAACTTCCAGGCAACTTAAAGTGTGGCCACAACTCAGCTTTAAGTGTTTTTGGGGGATTCTGGGGAATCTGGTTTTACACTAACACACACCTCAACTGCATAAAATACATCCATACTATATTAAATGAAAGCTGCATTAGTTCAATACAGTTTAGATTTAATTTTTATTTACTTTTGAATTTTATTTTATAAAATTTATATTTAATTTTTAACAACAAAATACTTGAAGAAGTAAGGTGTAATGAAAACAGAATGTGCTTAGATTTCAAAGAATTCCCAAAATATGAAAAGCTAACTTTCATTGTAACAAAAGCAGACTGATTAAAAAGGGCAAAAGATGACTTACCAACAACCTCTTTTATACTATCTCATGAACAAGACTGACGGCGTTAGCTGTTAGTACTGGCCAATGAAAGAACAGGCATCTCAGTTTGGCATAATACAGACAAATATACGTGTTCTATCTTTATTAACTGCATCAGTATTTTAAACACTAAACTAAAATTCTGCCATCTGTCTAGGACATCCTTCCCTTCCCCAATCTGCACCAGCAGTCCGAGAAGGAACTTTACTTTTAAGAAACCCCCCCACAAACCCAAACAGTACTCACCATATTTTAATCAGTCAATGTAGTTACCCCAAACAATTAAGCAATAAAATGGCATATATACTTACTTTTCATTTCACATTGTACAAACAGTGGTCCTTTCTTAAAGCCCACTTCCCAATACAGTTGTATGCAGAGGAACTCTTTGATACAAAAAACCAATTTAACTTCTAACAGGCTTTTTATTTCTCCATTACAGTCACCGCTAAAGAGTAAGGAATTTTCATGACCAAGGTAAGGTTTTTATTTATCCTTTTTCCATCTGAATGGCTATAAAATGACTGACTAATTTACTAAACAATATCCGATCAACTGATTTTCATCTGGCCCACAGCATCAATAATTTCAAGTCCAAATCCATGACTTCCATTCACATAACAAAAGCAGTACAATACTATTAACTATAGTTATCAGTTACGAGTAACAGCATACCTAGGCAAGTGCATTAAAAACAAACATGATGAAGGTAAGACATAGGAAAAAAAAAAATCCGAGTATAGCAAGACAAGGTTAGGTTAACTTCTAATACCTTTTTGAGAAAATACAGCCAACAGTTTTAATAAAAAGGCCAGAAAAGCTGTCCAAATGAGAAAATAAGTACTTGCTTCAAAAAATTATAGTCTGAAGAGGCAGAGTTTGAAATATGCATTGAAATAAACTTATTTATTTTACTGGCAGCTTTTCTTAAGATGGAACCAAATCACCACACCACCAGGGCAGTGAGGTAATACATTACTGGTTCCTTTGGTTTCAGATGTTAGCATAAACAAAATAAGAGTGTTTCCTCTCTAAGTTCTGTTCTTCAGTCAGACACCACGAAGTTAAATACAAATCCTTCCTATAAAGCAATAGAAACACTTCTCTCCACTGTTAGAGGCAAATCTGTTAAACAGGCAATTCCTGTTCCCTGTCCTCTTGAGTTGCCAATGCACCTATGTACAGAGTTAGATGACTTCACTCATCTTGACATCATAAACAATCTACAAGTTACTCTGTGTCTGAAAATTCAGATGAACAGCACTTTAAAATCGAAATGATTTCTAAAATCTGACATATCAAATGATGATCTTCAGCAATTGGATCAAGAAGCTACTGCTCACAAACTACCATTCATAGAGTCTATCTTATCATTGAAAACAACTGAGAAGAGTGCATGCAACTTTGGAATCTTTTCCAGAGGCATAGTTTCATCAGGACAGAAAATCACGCTTATGCTAAGGCACCTGTAAAAGATAAAACAGGGATGGAATGGAAGAAGCCACTAGGGAAAAAGCTAGAAAATAACGAGTGAGGACTAGAATAATGAATAAAAGTGTAAGGAATTCTCAATTACAGTGTGCAAAGAAACAAACAACTGGGTAGTGTTTCTCTGATTTTTTTCAAGCCATCAGTCCCTGCATTAATATACATGCATCCATGCAGTGTCTCTATATCCTTACAGAACTTTAAATCAGAGGATTACTCACGTACTGCTCACGTCTCCTCTCACTGGTATAACCTAGTCATTTCCGTATGCCTCCAAAACCATTTTTAAGTAAATAATATATAAGCAATCAGCCCAGAGTGTATTTCTTCCTCCAGCGAGTGACAGAGAATAGGACTATTTTATGGGGTTCTTATGCACTAACCAATTATTTATGTACCAAAGATTTATTGAACTTATCTTATGCATCGCTAGAATGAAAATCATATCATTCTAAACCCTTCTTTTGTATTAAATTGGAGAACTAACACTACTGTATTATATGGTTCTATCTCTGCTTGGACAGATTGTTGTCTAACAACTGCTTACATGGAGGGGTGAAACAACTAATTGAAGAATAGATTATGTTTTGGTCATATAATGAAGATTAATTGAAAGAACTTGTTCTCTTTCTAGTACTTTTCCATCTAAAAGTAAGAAATCTGAAGTTAACTGTGAATAATTTATGGGATAAGAGAGCAAAAAAACCAAAAAAAATTCATAAAGGTCATGTAAACCCTGGAACAGCTATTAGTCACTTTTTAAAAAAGTTATTATTGCTCCTGCAAATATTAAAATGAAGATTGAATATCTTAAACTACCATTTGCTTAAATGGTAAATTAAGTATTCTCTGGACATGCCTAATTACACACAAAGAATAGAGGGCAGGTTGTCAAAAATGAGATGTTACAAAATATCTTTTGGAAATTTTAAAGAACTCCTTTAAGACCTGACTAACAAAACGTTTTTTCCTAGACTATGTGCCATTCAAGTAGTAAACAGAAATTGAAGGTGTTTTGTCTTAGCAGCCAAACTGACATTAAGAAGACATCCTTCTTCAAAGGCTGCATACAAAGTATGCAAAAATTCATTTCCATATCAGAGAACAGTTGAGGCTGGAAGGGGACTCTGGAGGCCTTGTCTAAGAGCCCTGCTTAGATCAGGTCACTCAGAGTAGGTTGCCCAGGACCACATCCAGATGGATTTTGACTATCTCCACGGACAGACGCCCCACCCATGGATTTCATTATCTGTGAATAGACTGTCTGTAATATCCATTATCCAGCTCACTGAGAGTAAGCTGAAAGTAAAATATAGAAAGTTTTTTCTCCAATAATACTATCTGTCAGTCAGCAGAAATAGTTTTCAGGTAATATATTCTTTGAGTAGACTACTCCAGCTAGGAAATATTTTTGCAAGTTTTAAATTCTGAAGAATTGTTTAATGTTCTGCAGACATAAAGGTAAGAATATAATATTCATCCATTAGGTATAAAAACATGAAAGACCATAGGTATTGTTCATAGGTACTTCTAGGTGCACTACAGGACCCAAAGACTCATTTGTAACAAACCAGTTGGTGACTGCTGAAGCACAACCCCTGACTGAACCACGTATCCTTGTCCTTGACGGCATAGAAAACATAGTGTGAAGAGGAAACAGAACTGCTACTCAAGAGTGAATAAGCTGAGAAGTAGTGCGTTGCAGCAGTTCATTTCTACATTCCCCTTAACCTCCTGACGTATTCCCTTTTTCCTTTATTTCCCTTCTTTTTTTATAACATTCTATATTATTTTATTTTTGGAAATGTAAGTGGAGGTCCTAGCATGACATCTGGTAACCATGCAGATACTTTGCCCCATAGACTACACCCAATAACACATTTTCATAAACTGGTCTTGGTTTCAAATGGATTCTCTGTAAATATAAGAAAAGTTTCACTATTCAGAAGAAAAAATGTCAATAGATTAAGAGACTGAACAAAGTCTTTTACCTGCTGGGTTAAATGAAGAACATACATTTAATTCCTAGAAAGGATTACATGGGATGTAGCAAAGTTAGTTCTCATTTTCTAACAATCTGTTATCTACCAATGTACACAAACACACAAACCTTAAATATGAGAATCAATTTGGAGTCTTCCTTGTATGCTTACTTTAATTAAGTCCTCAAACCATTATATTCCTATTGTACAATGACTAGGTAATGTGAATGTGGTTCCCCTTTCCCATGCCGCATAAAATTAGGGAAAACTCATGAAAATGCTAGTTGATAGCTATTAGTTCATACACACACCACCTAGTATCTAACAGAGTACTGTAGAAAAACACCTGCAAAATACAAATATACAATCAAGTGTCATTATTTAAATGTAAAATAGACTTTAAAGTAAACTCTATTACTGTCAATATTGAAACACTTTTGTAACTGACTTTCAAGTTGACTATATATTTATTGTAAAAGTAGCTGTTCATGTACAAAAGAAACACCATAATAGCTCAAGCTCGTTACTATTGAATAGAACTTTGGCTAAAGGCACAGTTTTTATCTTTAAAATGAATGTATAAGATGACTATGTTTCCAAGACAGATAAAGGAAAGATTCAGTCAAGGTGACAATTACCATCTGGCTAGCTGCAGTCATTATGATGCTCCCAATTAAATGCACATGCAATATTATACCAAATGTTGTTAGAATTACAGTTAACATTTACACTGAACATCACAATATTTGTACATTGCCTTGTACATTACTAGTAATTATTTTGTATGATATTAAAGTTATATTATTGTCTGCTTTGAAGTGTGATATTACGAAAGACAAAAATCATGAAAAAAAATCAGTGTCAAACCCTCCTGTGAATTTAGTTCCTTACTAAAGGAACTTCTTCGTACATGCATGCTACCATTTACACTCTTGTCTTTCTTCCACACCCTTCTCACCCCATTTTGGGGACTGACTACTTCTCTGAGAGCTTGCTGTGAGTAAAAATAAGGACAGAATCAAAGTAAGAACAGACATAAAATCAGTTTAGACTTTCACTCTTGTAAGTACATAACAAGTTACGAGTTGCACAGGGGTAGAGAACATTGCCCATCAGCATGAATACAGAACCAGCCATACCTTAAAAACTGTTGAAAAAAGCAAGAGTGTAATGTCTGAGCACTCTGTATTATTCCTACAAATACTGTGAGAAAACCAAGAACAGTGTACTATTTAGTTCTATTTATAAGAATTAAATCTTGTGAAATTCAATTTTCAAGTTACTGAAATTCAAAGAAATACAGTTACTTACAAGCATGTCTGACTAAACATACTCAGAAAACTGTTTCAAAAACTAGTGAAATTTAATATATTGATTTCTACAGAACTATTTCACCCTCTAAACAAAACCAGACATAAGCAGAATTTTTGCTGCTGAATTCAATGGGAGCAAGAAAAGGTACTATAAAAAAAAAAAATCAACATCCAACTCCAATGAGAACAATGTTTTACTTAAAAGACAGTATTAAAACACTATTACCTCCAGCAAGGATCTTCTCCTCCAAATCATTCATTTGTTTCTTGTACGCTTTTAAAGCAGCTTCTTTAAATGATGGGCGTATCCTTTTTTTCTTTGGAATTTCAGTAACTTCAGTAATCATCTCTGGGACATTCTGATTTTCATCTTCCCTTATTACTACTTCAGGAGCCACGTCACTTTCAACTTCCACTATCTCTTCACTGATCACACTGTCAAACTGTGCGTCATATTGTTCCTCTGGTAGCATTGCATATGGAGTTTCATACAAAGACTGGTCCAGTTCATACTCTTGGACCTGCTCACTAGTTTCACTACTATTAGTTCTATTTTCTAGTTTAGCAAGGACTTGTTCCATTACTTCTACATAGTCTGTTTCGTTCTCACCAGATGGTTCAATTAGTTCTTCCTCATACTCTGCTTTGTAGCAATAAGGCTCAGCATAAACATCAGAATCAAGAGTTGTACTTGATTCATTTGCAGTAGACTGAGATAATGTTCTAAACCGTCCCATAAAAGATGATCCACTGTCTTCATACCCACTTAAACTTTGTGTACTTTTATTCCAGACTACTTCTAAAGCTGACTTAGCACGCTGCAGTGTAGATCCAAATTTAGGAAAGCTGAAAGTCTTATCAGAAAGATCTATGCTTAATCGGCTGTGCCACGATTTAGGGGCGGTTTCCTCTGAGTCGTCGCTTGGTAGTTCACTTTGACTTCGGTACATCATCGGCAACCTGTTTTGATTCTGGTAAGAGGAGATAGAATTTGTTTCCTGATAATCATCATATTGACCAGTCCACTGACTTTGTGTTTCACTGTCAAGGCCTGGACACGATGGAGAAGTACCATCTAGAGTGAAATCATAGCTTTCAGTATCATACTGGAGGTCAGAACTTTGACCCTTTCCATAATCTGTCTGTTGGTCTGAAGGGCTGCTCATATCATACACAAAAACTTCCTGCGTGGATGAGTCTAGGCCCAAATCTCCCCCTTGTTCCAACTGATTCCAGTTTTTCCATGGGGAAAGATCATCCTGTAAAGAAAGCTGACTATCATCATAATGGTTTATGTCTCCAGATACACAGATTATTCCATTGCTTACTCCACCATCAACAGTTTCCATATTCCCTGCTTCATTTTGCTCTGGATACTGTTGCATGTCTTGGGCAAAAGTCTGTTCCTGGGAACCCCCATACCAGTTTAGAGAATCATCTTGCCTTCGCTGCCAAAGTTCTCGATCAGAGGAAGACAACAATGAACTACCATTTGTTCTGCTAAAATACTGGTTTTCTGAAAAATCCTCAGAGTAAGACTGACACAGTTTTGAGAAATCTGATTCTGACCGGCTAAGCTTTGGCGTTGCAAAGTCATTCTGTAAATGCCATAAAGGAGTCACATCTGAATAACAGTTCTTTGATTGTTTTTCCACAGTGTCAAATTCTGGCGACTGACTGTCATAGCTTCTTCTGTGAGAAAAGGTACTACTGTCAGCAGTTCTGTCAAGGTCTTTAGTGTTTGGGGACTCACTAGTCCCCTTTGCAGTGCTTGTTTTTATCTGAAGTGCTGATTTAGATATTTTTGCATAACTGTTCTTATTTATATCTGATTCCAAGTCTTTATCACTGTCAGGTGACTCCCAGTCATGCACTTTAGATTTTGTCTCCACGGTTAAAAGTTTCATATCCATGCTTTCATACGTCTGAGAAGAAGGCAATCCTCTTTCTTTTTTATCTTTTATTTCATGGGAAAATATATCTGTGGAAATTCCAATGCCAGTTCCCTTAAGTTTATAAGACTTTTTTAAAATCAAATCCCTCTGTTGTGATGACTCAAAGTAAACAAGAATGGGTCTTGGTTTTGCATTTGGACAGTCTCTTTGCTGCCCAAGCCTTTGGGCAAACTCAATTTTAATAGTGCTTTGTGCCTCTGAGAATCCCATTTTTTCCATTAATATTTTGTAAACTATGCTTTCAGCTTTTTCAAGCCGCTCTTCAGGCACATTTAGAAACCTAAGACTTGCTTTGTTTCCTGGATGGCCTATCTGCTTAATGTAGTCATGTATGTCCCGAGTTTCTCTTCTGGACTGTACAAATCCAGTTCGCAATTGCTCAATTTCATTTTGAACAACTTCTACACTACTAGAAATTTCATCAATTGATTGTTTCAGAGCATTAACATGCCCTCGTAACTCAGAAAGTTCTGTTTCAATTTGACTTATTCCCTGAAGCTCTTTAAAGATCATTTCCATAACATCATGGGTTTGGCTAATACAACCCGTTGAACTGAAGCCAGGTTCAAGAGTATTTGATTTCTGGTGACGGCCAGTTCTGTCCAGAGATTTACTTCTTAATCCCCATGTTTTCCTCCATGAACTTAGCTCCGAGTCTGATGAGACACATTCTTGGCTCTTTTTCCATTTCCTTAGTTTTCGTAAGGCTCCCAGCTTCAGCGTGTGTAAAGTGCGCTCTCCATCTGAACTTCCATCAGAGGCTGCGAGGCTGCTCAAGCTTTTCCTGTTGCGTCTCACAGGCATTGTGTGGGATAAGTATTCGTTCTTCTTGCTGTTAGTTTTTACTTCACTTAACGACTCAGAACATGAGCTATCATTTGAAGACAGGTCTTGAACTATATCTTCATTATTAGTGTTTGCCACAAAAATAGGCCTTTGCAGTCCATTGGCAATAGCAACTCTGTAACTGAATGTTGGAGAAAGTGAAAATTCTCTATTGCTTTCCTCTTCTTCAGTTGATAAGTTGCGAGCAGATGGGCACTTGGCAATCTTTTTAACAGTGCTTTTTAAAGTATTTGAAAATTTTGGATTTTTTGTTTGTCCGATATGAGTTAAGTCTTGTTCCTTTTTGCTCTGACAACTCTCTTTCCTTTTTGTACTATTTCCCGATTTCTTTGTAAACATTCCTTTGCAAATCTTATATATATAGGATGAGATCAGGCTCTTGAAGAGGGCAGAAACCATCAAGTGTAATTTATTTTAAACTGTTTCCATAAAATAGAATTTTTGATCCAGAGAAGTATTTGTATCTCCAAAAGGATCATTGGCAAATGTTTCAATGGTGACTACAGCTGTAAAAACTACTGATGCTCTGGAATAATGTGACAGAAAAATAATAAAAAAAAAAAAAAAATCACACATTTGCTTGTTGGAAGCAGAATCCTGAAGAGGTTTTGTATGTCTTGCAAAATCTCACTCTGTTGCACATGGCTTCTTGAAGTGTCTAAAAAGGAGGGAATGACATTACAAGGGCTACCAAGCAAATTATCATTCAATAATACTGATGATGTTTTAACTAGGCTACAATGAAAACGTAGATGATTCCCCATAATTGTCTGAATAGATTTTTTTATTGAATAACTGAATCTGAAAACAGCTCTAGGCAATATTGTTAACAACAATTAATAAGTTATACTTATTTCTTCATCCAGTTTAATTATCTGACTTTAACAGAGAAACTCAGTTTAAATGCACTCTGCTTTCTTTCAAAGCACTAACATTTCAATTCAGATCCATATGATATTTGGCAGTGATCAAAAAAACTGACAGGGTAGCAAATGGTTACCAGTAAAACAGAAGTAGAAAGCTCTCTCTTGCTTCGTCTTTTGAAAAAGGTAGGATTCAGATACAAGTGAGTATTGTATCCATGAAGTGCTGTTCTATCTTGATTCTAGATTGAATTATGTAAATGAGTACGGTTTGTGAAATAGTTGCTTTGATACCAGACTTTAACACACTATGATAAGCCAGGACTCAAAAGTGGGCTTATCTTCTTCTTTTCTCCTCTTTAAGAAGTAAAAACAAAATAATTCATAGAACATAACAGAAAACAATGACAACTAATGAAAATTCTCATCCAGGTTTTTAAATTTGACATCTTTCTGGTAACAGAAAAAACCCAAAACCCCAAAGCCACACAAAACATGGTTTAAAAGCCGCAGGACATTAACTGGTGCCATTACAACAGGAAAGCTATTTGATCTAAAAGAAGTCTAAAGCTTCCATGAGGTGTCTGGAAGTTTCTGTTACATAAAACACAAATTCCGCAGAAAGGTAGTCAATATATTTTAAGCATGTCAATGTATTTTTCTGTACAGCATATCATTCACCTCCCAGTTTCATAGCTGCAGAATAAAAACAAGGTAACCAGCTCAGAAAACCCATTAAAGAAGAAGTTCTTAAAATGGTCGTTTTGGTTTCTAAAGGAGCTAAAAATTCTTTGGCAGAATAAGAAGTCTGTTTAGGTACAGGGTATATAAAGGGTTAAAAATTGCTCTGTGATGTCTTAACAGGAGTAGAGAATATGAACTGTCCTTGTCTGCAAATAGCCTGGCACTGTATGAAACATCATGGTCTACTGACACACCTCAAGTCCTTGCATTGCATAATTTGTCTGCACTGACCTTAGTATTACACTCTATATATTTATTCATCACATAGATACACATGTAGTGGTAAGTAATAAACACTAATCCCTGATAAATATGCAGCAGCAAAATGCACTGTGCTGCATAGAGCACAGTCAAACCTGCTAAAAGCCTGGTTGGTTTCTGCAATCCTGGAACAGAGGATGTAAACAGACTCATTTCTTTTCCAGTTATAAAACAATTGGGATGCAGAGTGAGCAGAAGAATAGAAAACACTCTTCACTCTTCCCAAAGTGGCTATTTATTATTTTATAAAAAGGTGAAATATCTGTGGGACATGAACTACATTTTTAACACATATATATCAGCTTAGTCCTTACCACTTCTTTTTCCTATAGGCTTATGCCTAAATAATCAAGAATGAATTAAGAGCAAGCAATATTTGGAAGCAAAAGAATGCTCAATGAGACAGCATGCAATTTTCAAGGAATGCAAATGACATCTCTCAGAATACTGAGAAGTTTTGACTAGAGTCAAGGCTGCCTTGTTTTCACTTCTTATTAGTAGAGAAAGAAAAAGCGTCCCAAGGTGTTTCCTATGTCAAAGGCATGTTTCTGGATGTAGAAACACTTGTTAACCATTCAGCTCTTACACTGAATGCTTGTAACCATTTATTGAACAAGATTTGAAGTGTGATTGCCTACCTCCTCTGCCCACATAACCACAGATTTTTGAATACCCTCTTATATAAACTTCACTTAGATGATTTGGACATTCTTCAAATGACTTCAAATCAAGAATGTATAAACAAGCCAGGAGGCTTGTTTCCTGCCTCAGTCTAAAAAGCATCAAGAAATAATGAAATTATCATTGAAATTTGGAACATTTCCATTCACTTTAAATAAGGCTTAATGCTTCCCTGTAGAAGAATCTTGATTTCATAGCAAGCCATACACATATATATATATATGTGAGTGCTTGTTTTACCTAGTGTCTAACCAACGCTTTTTACTAGCAATAACTGGAAGTACTACAAATAGCTGTACATTCAGCACTGAATTTATTTAAACTCAGTTTCTGACAACGCCATAGTGAATTAAAAGCTGTACTGTTACAAACACAGGGAGATCTGCTAAATGGAGCAGACTTATGTTCTCTCATGCGAGTTCTATTCCATCTCAGCTGTATTAGTCATATGATCTGTTAATCAGTTTACAGGCTACCATTGCTCTGTTAAAAACTCATTTTCTACAACAGTAGGTCTACATATGGTATCAAGTTTGAGTCATTACAGGTCTCATCCACTTCTTTCTGCAAAGACTTGCATAGGTTGTTCTTAACATTTTAAATCAACATAAGGTTAGAACTCTGTAAGATAAGGAACAGTCTTTCAAGGAGTACACAGAACTAAGTCAATTATTTGCATGAGCTGCATTTGGACACTTTGTTTTATCCAGGTCTTACTGAAAGAAATGTTTATTGAATGAAAACAATTTTTATGATGAAATTCAACATCACTGGGTTAACCCATTCCAAGCATAAGGAATTACGTTGAAATGTTACAACATTGAGATATAGACTTTATGCTACATGGTAATAGAGCAGGAAAACTGGAAAGTGTTACAGATTTGTGAGACTAGAACTAAAATAAATTCTTAATGAGATCCTTCTATCAAGAAAGGACAGACTGACACTTCCGTCAACTTTCGACCCATAGCAAGTCTGAAAAGAGTTTTGTTGATCAGCTTAATGGTGAACAGATAATGTGGAGTGGTTTCAAGCATATTCAACTGGATTTGTTGATAACAAAGCATTATCAAAATAGAAATGTCAGTGGGAAGCATCACTTATAAAGGATCTTATTCCAAGTCTAAAACTAATTTGTAAGGTAGAAGGGGGGAGGAGTGGGCTGAGTTAAAAATGATAGCTTGTTAAATAATGCAAACAGAATGTTTTAGTTACATATCTGAACATCAGCCCGCCATTTCAAAAATTATTTTAACAAATCCAGTCCTTTATTTTTGTAAAAAAGAAAATTTAACCATCTTAAAAATACACTTTCAGTTTTTAAATAGAACAGCTAGATCGCTGCTCAGCTTCTGTTCAGACCCCAGTAAATGAAACTGCAGAGCAGCAGCTCTCTCCAGTAAGAGGTAGCTTTTTGGATGCACTGTCCTCTTATAAAGCAGGCAGAACTATAGCCTTGGCTTAACCTTCACACTATTAATCAACTACAAGGGGTCAGTGTGTATTGAAAGGGAGCAGGCAAGAAGATGAGACTGAAGTGCAGTTTCTCTCTATAAAATACCCTATGACAGTTCATGTTCACAACACCAAGATGGTAGGGGAACCAGAACAAAACCAAGAAGTCTTGATCTGCCGCAATACCACTCTGTATTACTGCCAAAATAGTCACTAGAGTCTACAGACAGAAACTTGTTTTTGTGATGTGCAAAATACTCCACAGAAATTAAATAATCAAACGTAACAAATAAAGTGTGTGAACAGTCTACCCTGCATCTGCAGAAACTGAGGCTAAGAGAGGTTCCCTCATGTTAGAGAGGAACATAAGGAATCAAGAATAGAATTCAAATATACAGGTTTATTAACCACGTTTTTTTACTAGTCTTATGCTTGCCTGGGAATAAGTTTATCTCAACACACTTGTGTTGAGATAACCTCAGCTCATGTGTGCTGGGTGAAACCTATGCTCCCTTCCTTTTGACAAGTGTTACAGTGTACACTCCACATTGCTTCATTAATTTACTATAACAGGAGCATTACACTGACAATCATCTCAGATGACCTAATTCAGAACAACTTAATTTAGAGCACTTATATTCTCCTTTATACTCTTCCTAAATTCTCCTTGTAGTCTTAACTACTGACATTTTTAATAGGTGTAATTTGTGAGTCTCTTAAGGTGAAGTGACATTTATCTTAACATTGCATATGCCATTTGGATGACCTGCCCAAAGACCCTGGCCAAGGCAGGAATGAGAGCAACACAGAGACCTGTTTTCTCTTTTGGGCAATTATTCTTTGTTCAAAGAATTCCTCAGGTTTTCATAGCAGCAGACTTTTGCCTTATCCCTTCAGCCCTTCCAACATTCACAAGAGCATAGAGTGCTATCAGCACTCCCAATACGAAAGTGCTATCTCTCTTTGCTAAGTTCCTCAAATTATTTGGAAAGATATCTATATCTGCTTATTCACCTGGTGAGATCTATTCATGGATCCTGCCATTTATGCATCTCTGACCACCCTCTCTATTAAGCAGAATGTAAAGAGTAAAACTCACCACCAAACTGCTGATTCAAACCCCAGTCTTAAGAGCTTAGAGTCTGCTTGTTTTTTAACCCACAAGGCCTACAGCTGTCCTGAGGAGGTTGCACACATATTCCTGGGGTACACTACAGAATCCAGTCTAAAAATTTACCAGTCATATTGCAAGACTGGTCATTCATTGCTGTTACATCTCTCTTCTGCCAGCATATAACTTAATCGAGTTCAAGGAAAACAGATGGAAACAGCACATGCTTAAACCTGACTGGCTCATTGTGATTTAGAATATCTAACCCAGAAATCATACATAGAAATTTGTGCATTACTGAATTAACTCAGTAGTTAAACAGTTCCAATTAAACTATATTGTAATGTATAGAAGCACACTGTCATTGGATCAGCCTAGAAGTAAATGCAAATTCCTAGCAAGCTAGGACGAGTAATTTTTCTGGAGAGAAAAGTCATCTTCCTGCTTCCCTACTACTATGACCACTATGGAAAAAGAGAAGATTCTTTTTGTTCAGTAAATTATTATTTTTTTTTTTGCAATTACTCTTGAAGACAGAAAAAATGAAAAAAACGCCGCTATTTTTCAATAACCTGCAGAACTACTTTTTTAGTTATGCTATTCTCTACACCTGTGTATTTGTAATATTTGCATTTTTCTCTACAAAGTTTTGTTAAGGTAACTGAGGCTACTGCAATTCAATTATTTATGAACTACTAATAGGATTGTGGAAGGTATTTAGAACACTGTTTCTTTAGAACCAAATCTATAGTGTGGTATTTACATTACAAACATAAAAACTTGTATTTGAAGCAACTGTTCTTAAAGGTTAATAGCTTTGACTAGACTGAAAACAAAGGAAGAGATGTGTCAAATACAGGAGATTAAATACTGAGATGTAAAAAGCTATAAAACAGATTCTGAAGGTAAAATGTGGCCCATCTGGACAGTAGTAGATAAGGTAGGTCAGTTACACGTATGCACAACAATAAGAGACTACAGATTATTTGGAAAACAGCTTCAATATTATTTGACTAAATGTACTGACTTCTTTCTCTTTAATGTTTCTAGGTATTTCCTTGACTTTTTCAACTAAAAAAAAATACACTGTAGTGTATAAACAAGGTAGTAATAATGACCTTTTCCCCCCTCTTACAGCTGAATATATGTTTTCCTATATAAAAACCTGGTTTTAGTCAATACTCAGCTCCAAAACTGCTAAGATTGAGACAACTTCACCAAACAAGTCCATTTCTATTTAAATACAGACTACAAAAGGAATGGAAAACATGGGGAGGGAAAAGTTATTTGCTGACAATATGGAGATTACTGTATTACTAAGTCAGTACCAGACATACTAGCTCAAGTTAGACTATTACTTGCTTGCTTATTATATCAGATTACCATAAATAAAAGAGCTACTATATAATAATCAGTGCCTATTAAAAAAACAGAAAGTATCACCATACATTTTGACTTAATCTCAGTTCTGTCCCTAGTTTTGCCTGTGTTTTAATAGAGGGTCTTTTAAACATTACACCCTGGGAACCCAAGTGATTTAATTTACACTGAAGCATAACATACAGGAAGAGACTGTATTTACAGCACACTGAATGTAGTCGAAGTTTCTTTTAATACTAACATTTCAAAAATTTCAGCAACTTTTCAGGATAGTAATTCCGCTATAAAATATAATTATAAAAACCAAACAAAAAACTCCCTCCATTTTGTTTCAGGTAAGAAATTTGATCCTCCAACTGTACTGGCCTGAGCCTTGGAATAGGCAACACACTGCGCTGAATTAGATCTCTCTTGGACAGAGTTTAGCATGAACTCTGAGACCACGTGTGCACTACATTCCTCTATAGCTTTGATTTTTTTCCTTTCTTTACGGTTTGGGGGCTTTTTTTTTTTACTACTTACAGAAACTCCCAGTGAAATGTTTACAGTAAGAGAACAACTTTATATGGGCAAAGTAAGCCCTCTGTATTCCATTCCTCTGCACACAGAGATTTTACATATCTTTTAAAATCTACTGAACTAATAGTTACATCAAAGTTTTAGAATAAAAAATTACAAAAAGTTTTTGGTAAAGTGGTCTTTCATTTGATAAATGGTAGCAATCATCTGTGATACTTGCATTTGAAAAACTCCACAAGCACAAATGACTAAAAGTGTACTCTTGACAACAACATACACAAGGATGAGTAGACATACAGAGATAGAATCCATGCTTAACACCTAAAATGACATTGATTGATAAGGATGGTAGATACTAAACATGCTTCTAAATTTTCTGCAAAAACTTTATTAAAAAAACCCATCTGCTGTCTTTGCTTCAATATACTGACAACTGGGATACTCAGATTTGTACTTGAAAGAAAGATACTCTGCTACCAACCTAAGTGAATGACATAAATGAGAAAAACAAAACCAGTGTAACAACCTTCTTAGGTGCCAAGGAATTTTTATGCTTCAGAGCTGTAATTGTCTCACAAGGCAGAAGCTATTATACTACATTCTTCCTGGATTTTCACAACACTACAGTTAAAGGAAAATTTGCAATTTTCAGTCCTCATTGACGCTTTAGTGAATTGGGAGATATTCTGAGCTACCAGTATTCTCCTATTGTGCAACACAGGAATCTCAGCACTTTACCTGAGATTTCTTAAGTGTTTTCACAGCAATATATAGTCATTATGGTAATGTGCTGACATCACTGCAGGATCAAGCAAATGGTACAGAGACAGAATACCTTTATATGACTCTCCAAGTTGTGTACATTCCCCTGAAAGAACTGTCATTTATCTTGCATCATGGCCTTTTTTTTTTTTTGAGATGACATCTTAGTTCATAAGCATAATTTCTATCATTATATCCCTTAAAAAAGGAATATGCGATGCATGAAACATGCTTTAAACCTTAATTTCTACTTTTCATTCTTTTAGTGCTTTTAGACTTAACAGCATTCTCTCACTGCTTTTTTCACTGTGTTGATTTAGAGGATAAGATTTAGCACTAACTTTTAGAACATTTATACATATCTAGTAACCGTACATTTCCAGTTGCCAGGCCATAGTTGTGTATTATGCTAAAGAAAGGCATGTATTTTATATAATCACCCACAGCAAACAAGTATAGTGCCACCCTCTCTGTGAAAAATAGCTACAACTTTATAGTTTATTTTCACATCAGATAGCAATTGATGTTACAGCAATGAATGTTTTTAAGGTAAAAGAGTTCCTGTCTGCCAGGGCTTAACAACAGAATTAAAATGCTGGAACTAATATTCAACCTTTTTGGATCAACATGCTATTAAAAAAAAAAATCTTACTTCTAACTAGGCTGCATTGAAATTAGAAATGCAACAGAATGTTTTAAGATATTTCAAGACTAATGAAAAATCAAACAAGCAATAAGTGTTTCAATACATTTTTACTAAACGTTATAAGACAACCATCACTGCCCTTAGTTTAAGGGCACATAGCTTTGTGTTCTATTTCACTTATTGCATGTTAGCTGAAAGAAAATATTAGTAAGAAAATGCAAAATGAGCCAGGTGACTGAAGAAAGGTGAGGGATAAAGAACACAGTCATATTTTTACATCTGCATAATTCTTCCTCTTAAATCAAAATGAGCTATCAATCTCATAGTAAGAAATTAGTTTCAGTTACTACTGGCCTCTGAAATTGCAGAAGGAAAAACACTAATGTCTGCTTGAACCTAAAATGATAGACAAAAATGTATGAGATAGTTATGGTGATTTTTTATGTTATGGCTTGGAGGAGGTGCATAATAGAGGGTATTCTAAGACATAGATTTAGCTGTGGAACAGAATCAAGCATGTAGTCTAAGCAAGCTGCCTCTTCAAAAGAAAGCTGCAGGGTGTTCATCTTGGAGATTAATCAAGACCCAGAAATACATAAGCATCCCTAAAGCTCAATTTATTACTAATCCTGTCGCAAATTAGGAGAAAAGTACTGACATAAATAAGCAAAACATGCTACATTTTCACCGTGTATTCATATAATTAGTTTATATTTTTATATCATTTTAAATATACCAACTCATTGAAAAATTCAACACCATACTGTCTTACTTAAGTTATACTGTGAAGTTACCAACATTACAAAATAACCTCCCCCAGTTTTAATGAAGTGTTAATTCCAGAAGCCCAGACAGTTTCATCAACGTGATAGCATTAGAAAGCAAATCAGTTACAAATCAATGCATTGCACTAGCAAGAACAGCAGGAGGTACATTCAGAATGAAAATAAGCAAAGGAAACAAAGGAAACAGAAAACTGTATGTAGACTAGACAAAAATACAACGAGCATACATACCTGGATTAAAGTCTTCTTAAAAATAAAATACAAATTACATACCACCATCTCTATATTATTTTCCATTTATGCAGAAACGCTGTACACAAATCCATTATTATTTTGGCGTTCTTCCTTCAGCCTTAAAGGATACAACATGAGGTTGCTTCCCAGTGATTCAAGTCAAGTGCAGTCAGGCATGCTGCTAGTCTGCAATGGTATCTGTTCTAAATTCCACGGTATTCCCTAAGCAGCATTAAATGGGAAATTTTTTCCTCCCTCTCCCATTTTTTTCCCCTCCTACAACTTGTGCTAACAGCTAAGAGTAATCGTGATGTTAGCTACTAATTCATTCAGCAGCTCAGGGTTGTTTCTCCTCTGTAATAGCAGAGCAGGAGTCAGCGTCCTACTCCGGTTCAAAAACAACATCAACACGAGAGAACAGTAACCATCCTGGAGCCTTCAGTGCCGGGAACTTCCCCCGCTGCTGTTTTCGCCTGCCGCTGCTCCCGAATGCAGCACCCGCTGCAATCGGCAGGGCCCTGCTGCGCGCAGGCAGCCCCTGCGCTGGCAGAGGCGCTCAGGCGCACGGAGCAGCCTCGCCACGGGAACGACACAGGCAGCGCAGCGGAGCTGCCAGGTGCGCATCCCTGCCCGCAAGGGTCACGGCGGCAGACAGGAGCGCTTGCCTGGCAGGGCCGTGTTCCACCCTCACCTTTTATTTATCAGTCTGACATGACCCAGAGAAACGACTGTGCAGCTATTTCTTACAGCAGTGCTTTCATCAACAGCTGATCATGTTTTTGTAATGAATCTGCTAAATACCCTTCACAACTACTATCATTCCACGATGATTTACGGGTGCTCCACATAATACCAAATGTATCACTCACTTTCCACGAAAAGCACTTATACATCCCCAAATAATACCTAGGCAATAGGACTCAGTCATTTATTACTACAATTCAAATAGCAGAACGGACTACTATTGTGCATGCAGTTATTAAATCATCCTGCACAGAATACATCAGGTGTTTTTTTTCAAATGTTAACACTGAAAGTAGTGTAAGGCCACCGGCAGCCTTACATGTATTGAAAATATATTTGAAACTGACACATGAAGAACTACAGAAATGCATCCAGAAGGAGCCTATATAAAACCATTCCATAAAGCGTACACACAGACAAAGTGTAAACATTTCACAAAACATGTATACAGGTATAAACCCACAGGTATGTGACTATCCTCTTGAATCTTGGGAGACAGCATGACTGGAATGCCATAATGAATATTAAAATATGTCTCTTTTCTATATAAAAATGAAATCAAACTTTGGATAGTCTGTAAGAACTGACATTTGTACCAGAGAAGCTTGTAATTCAATTACTTTCCTCAAATGATACCTCGAGTAAAAGGCAGCACTTAAAGAGTGTTTAACAATTTCTAGTAATAGTTAAAACTTATTGTTTGTAGCTTTCACTTTCTGCAATCCTTGTGCTATTGTTAGTACAGTCATCCTGGGACACTGTTTTACATGCAATTTATAAATGGAAAAGTTCTAGAATCAGGTCTCTTATGCACAGTTGTAAATTAATATTTTGTTTTTTTGCATATCATAAAAATAATTATGGACCATTATATTTCTTATGTCTTGCTGACATAAATGCAACCTATAAACAGCTCATTAATTAGATTTATAGTTAAGAACCAGATGAATGAATGCTTGATTATTCAAATCTTATTGTAGTTATTAGCCTGCAGCTATTACTTAATATTCTGTCTAAACTGAATCCAACTTATTTTTTAAAACTGCCATATTGCATGCCAACAAGATATACAATAAAATTTTCTTGTAAGTGCACAATAGGAAATATTCCACTGATATCAATACTCAGTGCTATAGTCCTAACTACGCAAGATGCAATAATAAAGCCTCTCAAAAAGGCTCATGCTCATGTAAGGATGAAAAAAGGAAAAAGCAGGCAGCATAGTCAAGCATGCCCACCCACAGTAGTCACACACTTAGCAATAAGTATCAGTTTCAGCAAGAATAAATAAATGGCCTTAATACTACAGACATTAAAAGCAGTAAATATTGGAACTGTTTTGGAAAAATATAAGGTTTTGTCATTTAATAAAAAAATGTGTTTGCCAATAACATGAACTCAGAATGCTTGGAGTAATGTTGCCATCTTCAAGGAAGTTCCTAAGTGTTGACCCTGTTTATACTCATCTATTGTATTACCTCATGCAGAATATTTCAGCTGAAAGCTGAACTTATTCAATTTATTTGATAATCCATCATAAGTAGGACATTCTACTCTACCAGATGCATTATTCAATTGATATTTCAGAAGGAAATAAAAAAGCAAACATCAATCCAAAGACTTTCAGAACCCATTATGGCTTATCTTCCCTGGAGTTAAAATTCTGTGTAGAATTTCTCCGAGACAGAGATATGGTGACTTTGCTAGTAATGATACTGACCAATTAAGAATTAAATTTCACATATAAATACATTCTGATTACTTACAAGTGAAGTTACCCAAATTCATAACAAAGTTTTGTTGTACCTCTGTTCACACAGTTCTCACTCAGAAAAGATGTTGGTGACTTTCTAGAGTAAGTCTATGAGCTGATGTTTTAATTCTGTCGAGTAGCTGAAGTTCTCACAGTTCTGGAAGCCCCAATAGTTGTAAGTCAGTGACTGGAATGAAACTCCTGTGCACCTTGAGAAAATATCCACATCAGTTTTTGAAAAACTAACACAAAGAAGTGTGTGTGGGCCCTACACATTGTAGTGGTTACTTGGCAGTAACCTGAGATGTTGATGAAGCTGGCCTTGAAGAACTCTCAGGATTCCCACTGATCTACTCTATTTCCCAAACAGTGCGTTAAAGAAGTAACTTCGACACATAGAGGGAACAGAAGAAATACATGTATTTACACGTTCCTATACAATATGCATAGAGTTGTTGCAACTTGTTACAAAATACCAGCCAAACCCTGCAGCTTAATGGAGAAAAACAGTGAAAATCCACCCAAAGACAACACTATCACCACCAACCCCAAACAAAATCCCCAAACTCCAATGTGCAGCTACAAGCCTGCATGGAGAAAACAGCTATTTTTTATGCCTATTTCTAGGATTACTTGATCATGACTTTCAGAGATGGTTCTTAGAAATAAAACTCTGTCCACTGATAATATTTCAGTAATTCCCATCATTACTTCTATGTAATAAATCCAGCATTAAATAACATATAACTATTTTAGTTACTGTTTGCCTATTTCTACCGTGTAATACTTCTATCGAATGGTGACAGCTCTAAACTGATTTACTTTGAAGTAATTTGTATTCCACGATGGATTTCAGCCTGAAAGTTGGAAAAGCCGTCACATAACTAAGCTATCCTGCTCCCGCGCATCACCTCCCCAGTTACGGGACGGTTGTTTTTTCCCGTTTATCCAGGAAAGGCAATGACCGCCAACTCTCGGCGCAGTCTCGGCGCAGCCGCCGAGCCCCGAGGCCGGGCCGGGCCGGGCGCTCCCCGCGCGCCCCCTGCCGGCCGCGCCGCGCCCCCGCCGCCGCTCCCGCCCCCGAGCGGGCAGCGCCGCGTCGCACAGCTGCGCTAACCCCGAAAGGATTTGCCTTGCTCTGCGCTGATTACGTTTCGTTTCCGTGAAGCTCAGTGCTGCTTTCTGAAAAGGAGGGTTTGAAATAAGAAGGGGAAAGAGAAAATAACTGTTCTTGTATTTCATAATGCACCTGTGAGCTGGTTTAAATTTTACTTCAGGTGACTGTGAAAAATGTTTTGGAGATTCTGATGTTAAGGTGGTTAAAGCTACTTCTTATTCCACATTAAAACTTTTCCAGACTTTTTAAAAATCAATTGCTAAGTTTATAAAATAACGCAGTTGGAATTCTATTAAGGGAAATAAAATCACATTTAAGATTTTTTTTTTTAATAGCAATTAACAAGGAACAGACAACCACTGTACCAACACAATTGCTTCTTGCCAGCTGAAATTTAATCAAAATTTGGCCCTGATTTCAGAAAGGATCATAAAATGGGATCACAGTTGAAAACAAATACAGGGGCAAAACCCCAACAATAACTGAACAACAAATCAAGAAACAGCAATAATTTATCCCCCCGCCCCCAGAGGGAAAAATGAGCCTTCTCGCCATTCAGATTTATTAAGCACCTAAATGTGATGTATTTGAAATGGTAACTTAAAAACAATATATGTTACTTCTAAAATTTAGTTCCTCATTGTGTTCTTTCCTTATGACTATGTTGTTCACTATTCTCTAGGATTGTGTTCATTCTAGAAACTGTTTTAGTGTGTTTTTTTTTTTTTGTCATCTAGGAGAGTAGAATCCTTGCTAAAACATTTTTAAAATGAACAATCTGAGTCAGTTGCCACTTTTCATGTGGGGAATTTGTTTTAGGCTGCCTTTGTCTCAAACCTCAAGTTTTCTCACTCCTATCCTCTGGTTCTCTGGGTGAGAAAAAAATGAGCAGTTCTGTGGGGTTTAGTTACTGGCTGGGGCCAAACCACAATAACAGGGTAAAGCTCATTGAAACAGAAGTGACAGAGAGGAAGAGTTAGGGCATCTCCATTCAATACAACCCTCAGTCATACTTAAACTCAAGTAGATATATTTTGAAGTGCTACTAAAGGTGCTAATTAAGAGCCATCTCAAGATTTGCCAAGAGTGGCAGCAGCATAGAAAGATTTAGAAAAAGAGCGCATCAAACTTGAAAAAAATTTTTGGAAGTGAATTAAAATATTCAACCCTGCCAATTTGAAAATAACTAAAGAGGGTAGATCACAAGAAATATCCATAATGATGAAGCAGGAGCTCTAAGGCAGACGCTGCAAGGATTTGAGAAAATGAGTGATGTTATTGTGAAGTTATATCTTTTATAATAAATCTGGAAGCAAGGTAATTTACTCTCCTGGATCTTTTTTCCCATAGGCCTTCTCCCTCTAGCTACTGCTTAGATTCCATCAATATAATTGGAAAGAAGCTTTTCAGTCTATGACCTGTCATTCCTTGTGCTAGGACTCAGAGTTCATCAGTGCTCCATTCTTGGCTGCCCTCTCTCCTATCCTAGATCTCCTGAATGAATCAACTGAAATGATTGCTGGTTATCCCAGTATTCCTCTCTCCTCACCCTAGGGCTTGCTTCCCTTTCTTGCACTGTGAGAGGTTCCCTGCCAATCCTCATAACTAACAACCCTAATTCTCTCTAATGTGATGGTTTCTTGCTTTCACAATCCTATTTATCATCACTACATTTCAAAAGGCAGCCTTTGCCTCCACAGAATGATGCCCATAAAGAACAGCCTAACTGATTCATACTAATAGGCTTATTTTTCCTGGTTTATGTGGAGCACCCATTATAACTTGTAAACTTTCTATGATGAGAACCCTGGTGAGTTTCAGTTTTCTGAAGCATTTTTTTAAGCTTTCCCTCAAATGCTCACAAAACACTCTGTAATTCACTTACAAACATGCACCAGGAGCTGTAAAATTCTATACCACACTGAATTAGCCACAGTTTACTAATGAAATCAGTAATAAATAATTTAACATCAGTCCAAAAACAACCTGCAAAATGCTAAAATATAGTTACTTGAAATAGCAGGAAGAGAAAAAAATGTTTCAATGGTGTCCTTTTGAACTCTGAAGCAAAGGAGAGAGGTGAAGTTCAACTGTGAAAGAGAGCACATTACATTCCTGTTTGTTGATTCTCTACAATAGTGGTCAAAAGCAAAAGCTTAGATTTCTTATCCTCTATTGTGAATCATTACATCTCACTTTTTGAGAGAAATGCAGCAATAATTCTTTTTCTGACCTTGCCTAACAGAATCCTCAAATAATGATACAGCAGCTCATAAAGGTTTCTCCCACAGTCCATAACACTTAAAACCTTCAATTAATTGAAGAAAGCAATTTTCAACTTTCACATTGATTTAAGGCAGGGACAGCAGGGAGTAAATAATAGAATATCTAAACTCACAATACCATAGGAAGATATATGTTAAAATAAGTCTTCAAATAAGTTAACCAAAACTCCATTCAGATGAAAAGACATCTCCATTTTATTTTCTTCACAATCATATCAAATTTCAAGACATTTTCTCCCTGAGAAACTTTCAGAGGATATGATTCCGGGGGGGGNTGAAATGATGGGAAATAGAAGAAACAAAACCAATTTGTTCAGAGTTGATATGTAACACAATCTTGAACATCTGCCTTTAACAGTGTATCTTCTTTTGTCAAAATGAACCTCCTAAACACCACTTTTTGAAAGCCTTGAAGGCAACTATGAAGTGATCTTAGGACTGTTGGCCCAATTGCCCCACACTGACCTTTCTACCTTCTTCATGTAGACTCAGACTTCAGACATAAGAGTCAAAATCCTTTGTATTACAGAAGTAGGACTGCTCGATATGACCAGTCAGTAATTTTCTTCAGATACTATATATATTAAAAAATGTGATTTATGAAGAAAAGACATCCCAGAAATTCCTTTAACTTATCAGGTATATTTTGAACTTCCTCATGCATCAATTAACATTCAAATAATTGTCAAAATATCTGCAGCTTGGCAAATGTGCACTGATGCTGAACTTATTTAACTGAAAACAAAGTACACTTCATTTCTGTTTTCAAATTGTCAGTTTGTCACTTTTAGTTTCAATATTTAATCTTTGAAATAAAGTCACAAAAGTAAAAAAAGCAGCTTCTTTGCTGACAGTCATTTCATCCAACCCAGACGCTGATTGCCTCCTGCACATAATAATTACTTTTTAGTTGAATCAGGATGCAAAATATCTACTATTAACACTTTACGAAAAGGAAATACTTGTTTATTTCCACTTCAAGACATGCTTGCATTACGTAGAATACAAGGTTAAATTTTTTTTCAACTGAAAGATTGCTTTTTTAAAGAAACAAAACTTCTTTGGGCCTATTGAAATCTTTTTAAGAGAAGTTTTGCATTAATCTCATAGCCCCATGGCTCCTAAACAAAGAATGATTTCTGCTTTCCCAGCCTTAAATTCCCACTGCTGTCATTGTGTAATATCTGCTTTAGTAATAGTTTATCAAGTTTTGTTTCTGAATTAGACAGTAAATCAATAGAGTTGACAAAACTAAGCTGCTGATAACTCCTCTATTAGTGAGAGTTCTCATACTGAGCATCAGCACTGCATCCATCATGTAATTCACCACAAATCACAAAGAACACCATTACATCAATCCACAGTGAACATTTAATTCTACCTAATAGTTTTTAAATTTTGGAACACATCAATATATTTAATTTATTAAATAATTACTGATCTATGGATGTGTTGTGCTCATTGTGCAAAGTTAGGGATCAGGCATGTCGGGAAGATTTACCAAGGCAGATGTGTTCCACTCTCACTGCTGATCTCCAGATTATAAAACCAGTCAATATAGTGCCACTATGTCACTGGTTTTTTTGTCTTCAACACTCTCTATTGGCAATAAATACAGATGTGGAATGATACAAGGGTAACTTACATGAGTAGTGTCCTGCTTAATGTTAGCCTTAGGAATGAATTACTATGCTTTGTATTTGATAAAAGCATATCCATCTCAGAGGGGTGACATTTAGTTATTCGAATGTATTTCAGCAGCAAAACAGTCTCTACTTCACTAAGGATTAGTTGCTAAAGATATAATCAAAGTGACATATACAACTGGGGTAGGAGGGGGGAGAGGGGAAAACACATTTGATTGTACTCATGGCTGAGATTGAGTTAAAATAAAAAAACTCTCCAAGTGCGTTTTTCATAATTATTGACAATACTTCATAGCACTTATTTCAAAGCTGTTAGAAAACCAAGGCAAATAAAAAAAAGCCTCACTGCTCACCACTCCTGGAAGACAGTGAACATGAAACTGAAAACCAGATACTGGGACTGAATTATTTTAAAAGAATTGTGGTTTAGATTTTTGTTTTTAATCGATTAGCTGAAGCATAATTAGAGGACCCTATCTAGTTTTGCATTGTCTTTTTAAAAGCTATTATTTCCTGATATTAGGTTTTTATCTCAAATTCTTAATTTCTCTCCCCTCTCAAAGAGGAGAAGGATTTCTCTAAAGCTTTTATCTTAGCACTGTAAGATCTTACATAATTGGAAGAAGGTCTAACTCTCACTATTTCAAATATGCACCAAGGCAATTTTTTATCTAAAAAGAAACATTCTCCAAAACTGTTTGGCACTTTTCCTATCTAGTCAGTGTTTGAGTAAATATTCATCAGCTACAATGCCTCTGGTGAACCACTGGGCTGTCATCTCATATTTGATCAGAACAGGCTAATTCAATTTCATATTTCCATAGATTATCATTAAAACCATACATTCCAAATACTATTACTGAGATCTAAGCCAATATATTTTCGACTAGAGTAAGAATTAATTTTTGTTTCACCTGTGAGGAAATACCTGAAGGCCATCAACCTGAGCAAACTATACTCCCCTGTTCCAAGCTAAATCCACTTCCCTAAACCTCCAAGAATAGTTGAAAAAAGAAAAAAAACCAACAACTCAAAACTGTTACTCCTCTGTTCTTAAAGGCTTCCAGGGATTGATTCGAAAAATATGCTTGCTTTGATGCCTAAAAATCCCCTCAGAGTCACTAAAGGTTATTTCTTTTTCCAGTCCCTTATGGATAGAGACAGTTCCCTCCATGTGGCAGTAGTATCTTACAGCAGTTACCTACATATAGAGATGGCTTTCTGTGGAAAACTAATTATCTGTTTGTTTGCCTCCATTCTGAAGCTCTGTGAGTACTCTATCTTCTGCAAAATATGTCAGGATTGTTTAGTCTTCTAAGCTTATTGTGCTGCATAGGGTTCCTTCTTATTGATGGCCTTTTATAGCCCAAATAATATTGGCAAGTGTAAAGTTCATTTTGCTTAGGCATTGGCAGAGATTCATCCTTTGTGCCACTCAGAGTTTCTGGGCAAACAGTGGCACTTAATGTCACATCAATTGTGCTAAATCAATGATAAGATAATATCAATGTACTGTTTCTGAAAGACAGTTTATCTTCAGAAAGAAAAGACAAAGCAAAAAGTCCAAGGCAACCCACAAAGTTGAAGCATAAAGGACTAAAGACTTGACTGTATTTAGGGACAATAACTTTATCAGAAGAAAAACCTTATCCAAATTAATTTGTAAGGAAATAAAATAAAATAGCAACTCAGGAATTAAATGACTCTTTTAAATATCTATAGAAATTTTCCTTTTCAAAAAGAGTTTCATATGAGGTGTATGTTTACCTCTCCTATCCACATAATCTTCAAATTCGTAAGTCTTACAATAACTTTGCTGCCATCTTTCAGCCCCATACTGATGCTAGATTAGCTGCTGAGCAATCTGCTCTTATTTCAGTGCACCAAGATATTTTGACTACTTTGCTACAAAAAACCAATTTAATGGCACAGTGACAGCCCAGGATTCCAGCTCATGCATATTAACTTGTGCACTTTACCATCTTCTAGTTCCTGACCTCAAAATTACTTTGAAGAACAGCAGTGAGAAGCAGCACAATTCTAACACTGTGTTAATCAAATACTTTTTAACATCTGAACGAAATTCAGCTGATTCATCAAGTCAAAGTTGCTGACTGTATGGCATCAGTTATTTGGTTTTAAACTCAGAAAAAAGTTTACCCCACTGACTAGGCCATTAAGCACACACTGAGGGAAAACTCTTCACAGAAGAACTTATCTTAAGGCTATTTCAAACTCTGTCTGCAAAAAAACCCGGGACTATTTGACTTGTCTGACCATTGTGTTCGACTAGAGACCAGGATTCTTCCTGCCTGTCTCCTTCAGTGAGCTACCATTAAGCAGAAAAAAAGGAAAAGATCAAACCAATGACAGCATTGGGTGTAGAAACTGAGACCACATGAATCAGATAAGTACTCTTTCCTCAATGCCCCAGTAAAAACAGATTTCACCTCCTCCACTCTTTTCACATAGGCACAATCTGTGAATTATCATAAAGACAGAATTCGGTAAAAAAGAAACAGAACTTGGTCCCCAAAAGAGCAGGAAAAAAACAGCTCAAAATGAACTGAAGTAGTTGCATTTTAGATGGGGATTGACTCATATTTACACTAGACAAGTTTGGCTGTGTCATAAAAGCACAGAAGCGACATTTTACAGAAAACTACCTGAGAAGAAGCAGTATTTCCAAAAGACCTACACACAAATGAAACAGGAAGTCCATGACTCCTCAGCTTCTCATAGGTCACTGTATGCACTAAAGACATAACTGCTGTGTTTCTCAGAAGTTATCAACAATAGTTTTGCACTACAGTCAATGCTGGAAGACTGGGCAAAAACTAATGACATCTGAATTCCCAGCCACTGATGAGAGGTAGTGGTTCACACAGTTTAACAGCAACAGTGAGAAAGCAAATATTTGGTCTGTTTATGTGGTCAATAATGATGCCAAGTGATCGTATTAATTTCCCTTAATTATCACATCTAATAAAAAAATCCATGTTGAGGCAGTGGTATCATCAGTAGAATTTACAAGATCTTTTTCTAAGAAAAAATGTTCTTTAAACAATTTTTATTAAATATCAACAAAGTGCTGATTTTCCTCAGTAACAAAAATTATTTAGAAAAAGACATCTGATGTTATTGTTATCCAGATTAATATGCAACAACTGTAAGATGGCCAAACTGCAATCACTCCTCTGAGACTAAAGAAAGTCTCAAAATCTCATCCTCTTTCTGTTTCAGAATTAAAAATTGCTGAGGTGAGGGAACTGCACAGATTTATTTAAGAACCAATGGAAGGAATTGTCTCAACTACCAAAAGCTTGGCAATCACATCTTCAGGTCCCGCTTACATGAACTCGAATTCTCCTTTACAGTGAGAAAATTTTTTAAATTACAATGATACATCAGTAGCTTTAAGAGTAGTTCTTACCTTCTGAATAGCCCTGGCCCATCTTGTTTTTGCAAAATTACCTTGGTCTGTATTTCCCCTGGAAAAAAGGAGGGAAAAAAAAGTATTCAGAACATAAAAGTATGAAAATAAATAATTAAAAGAAATCTGATAAAGCTATGGACAAGTGGATCAAAGTCAGATTCATCACTAACTCACAATATCACCTTTGGATTACAGGAGGGTTCTGTTAAAGCTAAGAGTTTACTGACTTGAAAAGACATGATCCCTGTTCCTCATATTATCAAGGTATAAAAGAACATTAGCAAAGGAAAACATTTCCCAATCACAGCATCTCATAAATCAGGATTATAAGGTCTTTAACATCAAATGGCAGGAGGAGAGGTAGAAAACAACAACAAAATCCAAACCACCAAAACAATGAAAAAAAAAAAGGAAACCTTTGAATTTCCTCAGTAAAGGCACATCCTTGGGAGACAGAGACACTGTCACCAAGTCTTTGCCAACTGCACTAAAGGAGTTATTGAGAAACTACATAACAAAACCAATACTCCCTCCTCCCCCCAAAAAAGTACCACCAAACAAAAACTAACATTTACTCCAACCAATGTCTGAAATACAATCTGTTGCATATTTGATTGCCCTCACACAGAAGTTGCACACTTGCACAGGCCAATTATAATGAGGGCTCATTATTCAGCTATTTTACCACACCTGTGAAGAACGTTGGTTTAAACTGAAAAATACTAATTCTATTAATGGCTGTTAAGCACAGGTTAAAATAATTAGTGTAGACTCCACCACTCCTGCAAGATTCTAAGTAATTCAAAAGCCACTGCCTTGCACAATACCAGTTAAGTTGCAAAATAAAAAGTATACAGTAATATTCTACACATATAATTTACAAAGGATAGTAGAAGCCTAAGTAGTTTACTAAGTAAAGTTTTTGCAGCATATTTATATTACACTTCAGTGCCATCCCTTGGTCTACACCTTACTATTTAATTATCTTGGACTTTTGGAACAGCGCTCTTTTATTGGAGTACAAAAATGTTCCCTCTGATACACACAGCTGAGTGCACATGATGCAAACTAAGTATGAAGAGGCTTCTCTTCCCTTGCCTTCATCTCTCAGGCTGCTTGTTTACAGGTCCAGCCTTTTTCCCCTTCACAACAGGCAAATCAACCAAGTGATACTAGCAATTGGTCCACCCCATCCTGCAGTTAACTAGACTGGAAATACTGGGTAATAATTAACCTTAGGAATTACCAGGCTAATTAACTTCAAGGTCAGATGGAGGTTGGTTTGTCAGTGTTGATTCAGAAGGAACATAGAGAAACAGCTTTCTCTGCCTTAAGTAAAATTAAGTAGGGAAAAGAGTATTCATAAGTTGTGAGGCATAATGTGCAGGGGGGGGCAAAAACTGGTTTAACTGGTTTGCAGTACCTTTAGAAAGTCACCAATTCGTGATCTGACTGCTGAGCAGGGCAGTCAGATCAGGCAGTTGAATACACTTCTTGTGCCACTTAGAAACTCAGGACAGACAGGCACAGCAAGGAGCAGTTTCTGCCTGTCCACTTCTTGCTGACACAGTGATGGGTCCAGTTTGGACAAATACCTGTTAATTTTCTATTCAGATCTAGTGAAAATAATTAGTTACCTGGCAGAAAACACTTTATCAATACTGAACAAAGGTTCTGATGACACGTGCTTTACAGGAGTTCTGGGTAACACAGCCCACCAGATACTGCTGGGATGTGCACAAGGAACACGTGCCAGGCAAATGCATTACTATAATTTTTTTAAATAACATGAACAACAGCAGATTAAGGAACTCCAAACAAGCACTAAGTCAGAAAACAAGGGAATTGTATCTGATAATTAGAAGAGCATAATATTGCCAGTTATTGGGCAACAAAAAGTTTAGAAACAAACGACAAATGCCTTAAGAGTGCCTGAAAATCATACTGATTCACCACCACTACAACATCACACACGTCAGCTGTGCCCTCTGATGCTGTGCAGTCCACAAGAACAAGATGAGAAGAACTACAAGAACCACAGGAGAACAACAGCAATATTCAGATCTGGTGAGCTCAGCAAGCAGCCCAGGTCAAAGTTCTGATGCATCATGCAACAAACTCAGTGGGATTTCTCATCTCTTAGCCTGAAGGATCAAAATAACCAATTTTGTTGCAGTGATTTACCAACAAATGACAGGTATGTGCAAAAGCATGCACAGGCTAGATAAACATAAGGGCACTTCAGTCTGGTTTATCAAAAGGTAAGGATTTTTAATAGAAAATAAAAGTTACATTGACACTTTTATTTAATAGATGTTTTCCCTCTTAATTTTACTGGCCAAATACATTAAAATTGCTCTAGCATTGCAGTGATGATTTGCATTTTCATGGCACCTCTTGTAAAATTAATCTTGCTACAGACTTCATTGCAAGGCAGTTAATTATAGAGCAGTTGCAGCGTGGCCACATACAGACAAAAAATGACATCTTCTGAATGCTTATTTGTTTGTAATAGGCAATCCTGAACATCTGCATTAGTTTCTAAGTATTCATCACTAATGTCAATTTCATCAGCTTTGAATACAACTGGAAACAAATTGTGGAAGAAAAACTGAAATAATTACACTCTATTATGACATTTTTTATTTGGCAATTTCCACTCCCCACTGGCAACAGTCAGGCTGAAACTACCATGTGCTTAAATCAATCTCCAATGGAGATATCAAGCAGACTTATACTTTCATGGTAGTACACTACCACAAAAATGTTTGGGTTTTTTTCTCTTCTAAATGTACTTTTCAAAATATTCCAGTAATGCTCATTCTTGTACAACTATGGCATAAGGCTGATAACAATTCTGAGTTTTATTCCATATTATTTTATAGTTCAGGAGGGGCACAGAAAAGAAAAAAGAAAGATGAATAACAGCTTCTCTGTTTTTTCGAATATCAAGAATGGTACTTTCAAGTCTGTCACTTCCAGGGCTTGCACTTCTAAGTTTTGAAGCATGCACAATTTAACATGTATTAGAAGTAAGTTTGTAACGTACCCCAAACTTTTTTGTGAGGATTTACACACTTGTTACTCATTTAGACTGCAGCAGCACAAGTTCTTTGGGAATATCTCTGTTGGTGCAGTTGCTACCAGGGTCTTGCACGCAGACCAACGCCACGTTAGCAATATTACATTCACCTGGGCTACAAAAGCCTGTCCTTGGTCCAGCACCCATCACTAGCTGAAACTGATTGCACTGAAATAGTTTTCAGCTGAAAGCAAGGTGCCCTTCATCACTGGTTTTCAAGTGAATTCCTGCACTTGGTAGAAGGACACACTATTCTTGTTGGAAAATATGTCAGTGACGTGGAACTATAGAAATGGTATCCCATCAAGGATTATTGGACTATAAAACTATAATGCAATTTTAAATTTTTCATAGGCCTCAATCATACAGTATAGATAAAAGAATAATTATAACATTAAAAAGCTGTGCAATAAGTAGCAGTTTAGTAAAACACTAAGAACTGTAGGCAGCACTCGTCCATCTTAGCTATTATCATATTTAAAGGAAAGTAATGAAGCAGTAAAATTGCAAAGGAAAATTAAGTGATGCAGGCATTCCACAGTTAACTATACCACAGTAAGACTTATTTTTTTTTGTCTTGCGTAGATTCAGCATTACCCAGCTGCTCCATATAGCTATTTTTGTGTGTTAGCAGCAAAAGAAGGAAAATTTTCCTCCAAGATACTTTCCTGGTAGCACTAAATCTATGCACTAAATCTAGCAGGTTCCCTTTTACAGATGGTCAAGTTGCTCTTGAAAATTTAGTTTTTAAACTAACAGAGCAGAGAACAAAACGTACGATAGGTCAGCAACCAGTTACTCATCCCTACCAAATTTTAGTTTTAAATCTGAACACACATTTTTCTTTTCTGTTTACTTTCTTGTTATCTAGAATAGTAAGTTTCAGTAGCTATATTATCATCTTCAATCATACATTTATATTACTGCTGGCTTTCACTTCAAATAGTTTACAGTTCTGAGTTCTTGGTGGTTTTTAAAACCAAAATTACAAGTTCCTAGTTTCTTTGGGACAAGGTACTAAATTTTCTCAGTCTGTATTTTGAGAACAACATTACTACAGTAAGGAAATAACATTTTGTGATTTCTCAGAGATAACCTTAAGTCCCTAAAACACATAGTACAGCAATAATGTCTGTTTTCTAGCCATTCAGATTCAAAAATTTAGCAATGCATGAACAGAAACTAAAATATGCTTACATATCTGCTCTAGTTCAGTTTTTCCTCCAGCACTCTTTTACAGGTTACCTACCTAATAATTAAGAATTTAAGTCTTTTATAAAAGCTACTTCTTTTAACTCACCTATAGAGAAAATGAATGTAGTCTGAAGCTATGCATTTATCCTCATAACAGAACTATTTTTTTTTTTCCCATTTCAAATTTTTTCCTCCAGTTCTTCACAAGATTTTCACAGGCATAATGCACATTGATGTTGATCTTCATGTCTTCCTGAAGAAAGAGGTCTGTCCCTGCTTGCTTTTAGAAATACCCCTGAGTCAAGTCTGCACAGCTGCTAAAGATAAGCCATCAATTACTGCAGCCTGAACCACCACTCCACTTCCTGGGCACAATTAACTATTTGGTGCAAGCAAAGTACCTTCCTCTCCCCTATGTCTTTTGACTCCTCAGATGTGTCTGAAGTCTGATCATAGTGTGACTTATTGATGGGACATTGCTGTCCCTGCTAAAACTGATTCAGAAAGTCCCAGCTTGCTTTAACAGTTACTTTCCAGTAATGTTATTTTAGTGTTCTGACTTAACAATATGACCCCAAAAATTTTTTTGATAGAGATAGAGAAATAGCAAACTCTTCTGTGTAGCTGAGAATAAGTGCTGGAAAAAGGAAACAATAACTACTTAAACTTCTGTATTTTAGGCCACTTCAAATGTTTAGACTTCAAAATATGTAGAGGCATTTTGGATTCAACACTGTGGGATTTCCTTGTTACCTGATAAACTACTATTCTGAAACATTAATATGTCCTTTTTTTGAAAAGTTTGGTTTGCAAGATTGGGTGACATTCTGTTTTTATTATGTTGGAGGAATTTATTACATTTTATTAAACCTTGTTCTACAGAACCACCCCAATTGCAGGCCTGGTGCTAAAAGGTGTGCAAATAGAGATGTACAGTAATCCATACCCAAACTTTTAAAATTGCAATTCTTACCACTCAGAGCTATGAACTGGGTTGTAAACTGTCGTTCAGACCTATCAAAACTACAGCTTGTGATACGAATCTTGTACACTTAGTACAGTGCCAGCAGGTAATAGCTCATATTTCCCCCTTCATTGCCATAGAACAGCAACTTTGAAGAAAGATTCGATTCTTTAAGGCCTGCCAAGACAGTAAATCAACATTTTACAAAGTAACTTCCAGGTTTTTCTGATGGATATAAAGATTTTACAAGGCAATGCTGCTACCTGAGAAACCCCCACAAGATACATGATCTCCTCAGTGCTGCAGTAGCTATGTTAATGATTTCCAAACTGCAAGATGTTTATCTGAACAAAAGGAACAAGCAATTAGGACAGAAGCTGATTGATAAGACCAAAGGCTAGGGCAGGAAACAGGTGACACAAGGAAATACATGTTGATGTGAATAAGACATTATCAAGACATTGTTCTGCTGTCCAGTGAAGTTGCAGCTTTTAATCAATCTTGAATCTGTCAAAGTGTCATCTTGGATTGTTCCCAGAAAGCAAACAATGTCTATCTGACACTTAGGGAAACTTCATGAATTTCTCCAGATTTTTTTTTTCTGAAACATGCACAAGTTTTTTTGAAATATGCCTGGGTTTTCCACTATGCAGCTATTTGTTAGTCTCCAATTTCTCACTTATTTGAATGCTGTATCATGAAAAACAATTTATTTTCCTTCTAATATGCCAAACTCAAAAAAAAAAATTGTGTATTTTTTTTCCCAAATATGTACTGGAAAGACATATTTCTTCAATCAACTAAACTCAATTTTCTCATACAGAATCTGTCTACTCATAACCAATGCCTAATCTTTCAATTTTAATAAAAAGTCATCAAAATCAGTGCTATAAAAGTATTTGATTGAGTATTCATGCAGTATAAAACCAAAATAAATTGCTAGGAAAGTATAGTAAACTAATTCCAGCGAACTTTACCCTGCTTCTGAATATAATGGTATCTTTCATGGTGGCAGCATATAGATGAAATATGACACAGCAGTAGGAGCCCCATCAAACTTTTCATCAACATTTGCTGGTTTTCCCATGGCAACCCTCTTTTCTCCTGTTGTGTAGCTCTTTATGTAGAGTTTTTATGCTCCCACCTGAAATGGCTGCTGTTTTTAGAGATCAAGTCATACAGAGACAGGGAATTTCTCTGCAGAAGAACTGATTCCTGACAACTATTTTAGCTTTTCTGTAAATTAACAAGTTTTATAGTAGTTTCAAGGGAATACTTGTACAGAGATTGAATCTTTTCAATCTTTTACACACAGCTATAAGCATTAATTAGATAAACGAGTTCCCAGAAGCCAGCCAAGTTACCTTAAAAATTTACTATTATGTAAGGTCTAAGTAAAATGTGTTAACCTGTATAGCAAGTAAACCTTTTGGGAACCTAAGATAAGATAATGGCATAACAGTAACAGACTTAATACAGTTACATGATATTAGAAATCTCTAAGAACATATAGAACTTAATGAATCTAGGTAAAAGAAAACTTCAAAAGCCTTTCTTGTTCCTTTCAAGACTAAAGAATTTATCATGAATGATGTTACATTACACAGAATCTCAGGGAGAGTCATAACGATTTTTCATTTATTATGAAAAGCTGTCACCATAACAAACAATATAAAACTATGAATATTAATAAGGGAGCCAATTAAAGCTCAGTAAAAGTTCATATCAGAATGCAAAACAATTATCAGAACACTCTCAATAACCACAAACAAAACAGACACTTGTGAAAAGACTGAAGGTAAAGAAACTCATAACATCTCATTACTGGGAGAAGCAAAACAGTATGGACTGGTGGGGATAGAAGAAACCAAGAGTCATCTCTGCTATGTGACAGATATTTGCATTTTATTGTAATGTGTAATCTATTTTACAGTTGGGTTTTGTAGGTTATTTTGTATATACAGCAGGACATAAAACTTGTCTTGTATCTTTTGTGCTAGAGCCAGATACTACGCCTCCTCTACTGGAAGCTTTTCCAAGATTGTCTCATGCCCAGACTGGAACAGTGGCTCAAGGCACAGCTCTGCCCATGCACCCAGCAGGACCCCAGCCTCGGACTCACTGCCAGCCCGGAGTCTGACCCTGCTGTGCTGCTCTGGACCTGCCTGGGGCTCCCAGCTGTGCCCTGTCCTGGCTGCACCACTGGTGCTGACCCTGAGCTCCAGGAGATGCCAGTTTGGCCTCGGACCCGTTCCATCAGCCCAGCTTCTGCACTGTTGTTTGACCCTTGCTGCCGTTCCCAGGCTTGCCTGAGGTACTGGGCTGGGGCACTGGCTGCCCTGGCCCTGCCCTGCCCGCTCTGTTATCCTGCCTCACGCCCTCCCTTGGGGAGCAGCAGCTCATCCTCACTTACCTAAGGCCTTAATCCTGCACATTTGTACAAACCCAGCTAGGTATGAAGATTCTGGCTTTCAGATATGCCACAAAGATTGGATTCATAGCTGCATATTTCATAGTTACTAAAAAATTTTAAATAGATTCTACTGAGAACTTCAGGATGTGAACTGAAACATTTAACTTCAAAACCAGCCAAACAAAAATAACTCAGCAAAAACTATTTGGGATAACTTTAGAAAAGAAAATGTACATCAACATGTCACATCAGCTCACCATCACTTGTTCTAAACTGCAAGTTATTGCAAAATAAATCTCTTTGGTTCTGCACTACACTTCCTAACAATTTTATATATAATGCATTAGGGTTTTTTTCTGACACAATCTTCAATTCCCTAAGTGTTTCTCAGTTATCTCAGTGTCCTTTTTCTCCATCTCTTTCAAGTACAATGTTTTCTCTCTATATTGCTAACTGTTAATTTATCTTCTTTTCCATTTTTTTTCCTCCAAAGATTTTAAAATATAAGAATTAAATGGGTAACAATTATAAAGTTGTCATAGTTATAAAGTAGAGACAGAAAAAAGCCCATAAAAATTGGTTAAACTTCAAATTCACTGTATGTATGAGAATTAGCATTCTCCATCTCTAATTTTAAATCTTTTTTACTTCCTCTGCTGTACAGAGTTACTGTAACAGTCTTTAAAATTATTTAGAAACTTTTCTTTTTTAAAGTAGTCTTTTAAAGTACTACTTTTAATGCAATCAAGAGCAATAGTTTTAGGCCACAGAAAATCTGAAGGAAACATATTTGAGAAAGGCAAGAGAGTGGAACTGAAATAGGAAAGAGCAGCAGAGCAGAAAGGATCATCAATGAGCATGTGAGTTTGAGTGACAGATGAGAATTAAGCCTGGGGTACAGTGGAATGAACTCTCAGCACTGTGCTGGTACACAAAGGGCTTAATTTTACGTAAGATTCTTACTGAAAACATCTGCTTTACTGTAATTATATAAATTAGTAACAAAATTTATTTTTCATTTTAAATGACTGATTTATTATACAAGACTAAACATCAACTTAAGCTGAATACCTTGAATATCGACACTGCTTTCTGTAACTGAAGCAGAACAAAGCTGTCCAAGAAGCCAAAGAGCTTAGAGGAATACTCTTTAGTATGTAAAAATAGTTCAGACTCAGGGAAGTCTCTTGGTTCATGGGCTCTGATGTAAACAGTCCTTTTACCTTGCCTTTGGAACACACAAGCGTTATATGAGTTAAACCACCTTCAGTTTAGAGAACAGCCTACGAATAATAATTAAACACAAAACCACCTATCACTAATTATAGTGTCAACTTCTTTTTATATTTTGAAAATAATCTGCCAGTTCTGAAAGCTGGGAACCAGGGGATGTTCATAGCCAAAAGTCTTGCATGTGACAGACATTTTTTGTTAAATGCTTCTTTCTTTTCTTCTTTTGGACCATATTTCTTTTTGGCAGTAAATATGAAGCAATAACATGTTATACAAAATCAGGTGTGCTTACCTATTCTGCAATTTAAATCTAAGGAATCTCTCACTGAATGAACACAACAGAAAACAAATGTGTATGTTCAAACACTATCTGTTTAAACACATGGCTATGCATGGAAACATGGCTTTGGTTTAAGGAGTTCATAACCTGTAGCCAAGAGGAAGGGTGGAAATTTTCATGGTTTAGAAATAATTTTATGCTTGTCTATCATTTTTTCTGTTATCTAGGCATGAATAATGAAACAGATTACTAGAAAAATGGCTGTAAACTGATCACCTCAAATTAATTTAGACCTCAGCAATTGTTTGCTTCTCTCTTTATGGAAAACCAGGAAAGATTAATTACATTTTTAAGAAGCCATTTAATGCTCATGATGTTTCAAGCATTAAGAAGCTTCTCCTACTATCACATTGAAGTTTTCAGTTTTCATCCATTTGAAAACAAACATGCATTTTACTGTCAAAAATCACTGTTTTAGTTAATATCAGTTTAATGAATACTAAATAAAAATTAACTTTGCTAATGGCTGCAGGTCATGAAGTCCAATTTTAGTAATATGCCTGCTTTTAACACAGCAGTTACAGTCACCCAAACCATTAGAAAAGAGAAAGCACTGTTGAAGCTGAACACTTTAGAACAAGATACTCAACCCCAAATTTGTCAATACAATCTATATAGGTCTAGCACAGTTTTGTGGGCAGAATATCCTTCCTTCTCTTCCTATGTAGTGTTTCCGGGAAAAAAAAATCAGATAATTTGTGGGTTTTGGGTTTTTTTTACTAGTACTTTCCCCTACTCTGTCTTTTTTTTAAGCCTCTAGGAAAAAAAAATGTTGCTCCAATAAGAGGTCACTTAATCATTTATCACATCCTTCAAATTTGATTTAGTGAGTTTTTTCTTTATGGGAAAATGTTACTCAGTTACACTTAATTAGTCATCAGTCTACACCTAAAGCCAGCAGCCATAAACACCACTTACGTACATAACCAAGGAACTGATGAATAAATATCAGTCTAAAAAAACATTTAAGGAAGAAATTTGGAATTTATTAATACTTAAATATTTACAAGACAGCTAATTTTGGTGTTTAATACAGCTATTCAAAAGAAATAGTCTCATCCATTTCTCTGATTTTTCAGATTTTTCATACAAATGCACTTATTTGGAATAAATACATCATCTCTGTCTTTAATAAAACAATAATATTTCTGCTCAGAATCTTTGAAATTATTAGACGAAAGAGCTTTTTCATCTAAAAGCAACAGTTTAGTACTGATCCTCAATTTAGTATTATGAATGTTCATTTAATTTCAATAAAATTATTTGGTACAAAGGGGTAAAGGAAAGAATTCCATAGTAGACTGGGTTAACTTCTTTCATTTTAGCTTAACCTGCTCAGAGGCTCAGATCTCTGTTGAAAATGACACATCAGCACAGATGATATGCTAATGACTGGACATGTGCTTAGAGAAATACAGAGAAACAGCTCTTGAATGCTGCCATTACTGACAGCTCTCACCCTGAGGAAGCACTTGTACTTCTCTGTAAATACCCTGCAAGGACTGACAAGGTAATGGTAAACAGGGTAAGGCTGACAGGCACCCAAGGGATGCTGTGGAACCATGCCCATGTGCAGTCTCTGACTGCATTGCTGAGCTTGAGCTTTTTGTAGACTCGTTTCTTTCCTAATTTTGTGTAGAAGTTACATGCACCAGGACCTTGTTGTTTTAGAGCACATGAAAAGGTCATGTAAGTGCATCAAGATGTTATTGCCTCAGAGAATACACAACTTAATAATGTAATGGTTTTCATTGTATTTTCTCTTATGTTTGAGCTAATTTTCTAGTACCACTGCTGCTAGACATGCTTTAAACAGGAGCCAAGTGCCTGACACAGCAAATATTCCTGCTGCCTTTCCCAAGAGCCTGTTCTACCCCTCATCACGATAGAACACCTTTTGGAGTGTCAGCTGCTCACAGTGTCTTTCCTGCACTGCTATAGATAAAGGACACCACAAATGAAATGCAATACAGTCTGTGACAGCTGCTATGAAAGCCAGAATGAACAGTAGAGGGAACTTTTTTCTCACTAGTTTGCCTTTCAAAAGAAGTGATTATTCCAACACAGAGAAAGCTCTCCCTGCTCAGAGACCACTGCTGAGTGGTGCTCTCAGAGGCTGACTAGGCTCCCTCCTGAGCATTCAACTCCACTCAGCAGAAGGTGATGGCAGAGAAATAATACAGTTGTTGCCACCTTATTCCTTGCCCCTTCCACCATTATGCATCATCATATTCCACATTCAGAGAAGCAGAAAGAGAGCAATTATCTTTGCCCCTCCTTTTTTTTATTCCCCCCCAGTGCATTCCTGTTTGTTCAAAAGAGATAGATAGAAAACATTAATTCTCTTCTGGAAAACTTCCAGAAATGCAGACAGCCTGTCTAGGAAAATACATCAGCTTCAAAAATGGAATCAAATGTCTTTCCTGCTTTCCAGATGAAATAAAATAGTTAAAATACCCAAATCATGTCTGGAATTGCTTCCCTTCCTTTCTTAATCTTTCAGGAAGTCACTGTGGAATGCTAAACCCTACACAGACACATGCCCAAGGGTGAGAACAGGACAGATGCACATGTACTTGCCATAAAAGAACATAGAAAAGCTAATAAATACCTGCATTTTCTTTACAAGTTAAAGAAACTTTCAGTCATATTCTTGCTTGAAATAATTTTGTATGTATCATGCTGATATTCAGGCCTTTAAAAAAAATTTCAAATCAACAAATGACATCACATATGTCTGATGTGACAAGGTAAAATACCTGAGTTTGCTTTCTTGTATGCTGAGCCCATATTCCATGGATGACTGAGTGGCATTTGTATCTTGGTGTGAATGTCTTGTATGCTGGAGGACTGTCTCTCTGTGCCAACCTCTGCAATCTAAATCTGTGTGGGTATCTGTAGAGAAGGAAAAAGCTTGTAAAAATCTTTCAGCCCATTTTCCTTCTAAAAGAGGAAGTACGCATTAAATAATTACCTTAATTCATTAAATCTACAGTAATAAGGAATTATCAAATCAATTGCAAACACTGTAATGATTAAATCACTTATTACAAGAACAGCAGAAAGAGTTCCAAGATGATCTTCTGACTGGCACTCTAAAAACTTTGAGAGCCCTAAAACAGTTACCTTCTTGTAATAAAAAGTTCATTTTACAGCTTAAAAAATGACTTATTGCTGGATTAGGAAGAAAAATTATCATTTTAAATTTTTCAGTCCAACTTGCAATGTATTTCTTATGGGCCCATGCACAGTATTCTGAGATCTGTTTTTTTTTTTTTTTTTGTTTGATTGGATATTTGTTCTGTGGGGGATTTTGTGAGTGTGCTCTACGTAGAGAATCAGGCACTACTTTAATTCCACATGCTGTTGGCCTAAAACTGAGGTTTTTTTTTTCAAGTTCTAGGCTCTTGGGAGAAATGTGACAAGTCTGCGACTGGAGGTACAAACTGATTTCCTGCAGAACATTTTACTCTATAAATCATCCTATTAGCTTTAGTGAGAGGAAAGGGTTCATGATCTGACCCTGATTGTGAGGAAGTTTTCTTCCATGATGATGATTTTGTGTGCCCATCTGTTTTTTCCATTTTTAGAGTTTTGCTTACAGATTGACTTATAGAGACATGAAAAATTTTTGGAATTCAACTGTAGAGTTTATCTAAAGTCAGTATTTTATTATCGTGACTTTTTAAATATACTAGGTCCGCATTTTACTTAACAGCCTTTTAAGGAGCTCAATCTAACTGGCAATGGTGAAATACCAACTTTATTGATACCACAACTAACATTAGATGATACTTCTAGAAAAGGCACTGAACTACTGAAGAGAACACATTTCCATGCTACTATGTGCAGGATTTCAAATCCAAATGAAGTCATACTATTAGAGCAGCATGGGAGGCTCTTATATTTCTGCCCATTATCTGGCATTCTCAAATGAACATCTTTCAGGAATTGTCAAAAGTACCTGCAGTCTTCTACTTTTCCAGTGTAATTTGTCATAATAAAGAGGCTGTACTGATTCCAATAGTCAAGGACAGATTCTCAGGTGCTCATAGCTGAGCTGAGTCATTCCATAGGATAAGCAATGAAAAAAAATGCCCTCATCAAACCCCAGGTAGATGATAATCCTGGCTTTCTCAATAACCAAGACAATGCTTTTGAATTCTTTCCTCTATGAAGAAAACTACAGCATAAGAGTGACCTCTACAGGATTTTCACAGTGCTGTGTGACTACAGTCCCAGGGCCTGTCTTGGGAACTTTTTCAAACATATTTGTTTGGAATCAGAATACAAGTTTCAACATACAAACCAAAGCTCTCTCCAAGCAGCAGCTGGAAATAACCAACAATCTGAATTTACATCTTGTAAACACAAAACTAAAGTTCGTATACCAGATTTACACTGGGTTTCTAGATATGAGAATGATGTAATGACATAATTAAAACATTCTGCTAATTCAGCACACCAAAAAACCAAAGCAAACAAAAACCAGAATGCAACTAGGGCAGAGGTTATATTTTGAAATTTTTTTGGCCAAGCAGTAAAGAAGAAGTAATTTTTGTTTAAAAAAAAAAAAAGAAAGAAAAGAAGAAAGAAAAAATAGAAGTAAAAAAGAAAAAGAAAGAAAAAAGGTAGGCCATGTTGTAGCTTATAAGAAACGAAAATAGTCCACAGGCACTCTGTGAAAAGATATGTATTTCTCCTGATGTATTAACAGAAGTGTAGTCATGCAGACCACACCCAAAAACAATTTACCAAGGTTAATCAAACATAATGCATTAAAAAAAAAAAATTAGAAAATCAAAGAGCATATTCTTGGTATAACTCCTAATCCTCCTTTCCATATAGTTTCTTAGTCACAGTTCTTCATTTTTTTTTTATTTTATTCTTGCATGAATTTTAGTATTAATCTTTTCAGGCACAGTTCATTAGACTATTTAAAGACTAAAATGTTAAACTAAATTGTTAAGCTAAATTATGTTTGTGACCTTATTTGGAGACAGACCATGTCATATAGATGGAGTGATACTCTCAGTAAAGTCAATCTCTTCGTATTATATCTGGAAGTAATGTGTGGTGATGTATTATTTGAAGTTCAGTTTCCATTTCTACCTTCATATACACTGCATTCATATGTACAGAAATATAAATAGTTTCCATCTTCACATGCACTAAAAATAAAGGCAGACAACCTTTGCTAGGAAGGTAAGAAATGCTGTGAAGGCCTGGATTTTAATAAAACTTACACTGTGCATTGGTCAAAGCTGATGTACTGCAGAGCTGTAACACACAGGCTCTAGGACTGACCCTGAAGGAGGTACTTCCTTCATTAGCTCTGCAATCCACATGCGGATCATCATCAGCTACTGCAACTGCTCATCCAGCTCCCTGTGGGATGTGGTTCTTACTTACCAGTAACAACTACCAGAACTGATTGTGAAAATGCTCCAGTGATGAACAGGCATTTAGGATTCCACAGAAAAATTTCTATTTGTTGTTGTATTTCAGGAACTTAGGTGAAATTAAAGGATCTTAGAGAGAAACAGAATGGCTGAAATGCTGGACCTTAATTTGTAACTCACCAAATGGTAATGCAAAGTAGATATCTAGTAAGATCTCATGAGATGTTGGTGTCTTTGTGCCTTGAATCTCACTTCCATTTTTTATTACTTCAGAATGCAATCTCCACCAGGAACCTGGGCCTTCCTAGGAAAAAGGGTTATGGAAATTACGTGGGCAGAATTTATAGCACCATCCACTTTTTACTGAATGAACTTCCCCTGAGTCAATAAGAGCTCCTTTATAACACCATTTTAGTATTTTCCAGCTTTTGTTGACGTACTAGTTAGGACTTGAAATTTTCTCAGCCACCAAAATCAAAATATAGCATTTGCACAGCAATTTAGTCAAACAGACATTAAAGTTGTCAGATGATTATGACACAAAAACATGAATAGTGAAAATTATACTTATCAACTGAGATTTTCCAGTTCCCCTTTGAACTGGTGCCAAACAAGTACACTCTAGCAAGACTGAAACAATCAAAGTAAATAACCCAGCCAAAAAAGAGCTTTTACAGTAACACTCCCTTGTAAGTTATTTCTGAGTCATAAAGCCCAGAACAGAACTGCAATGCTAAGACCAGGAGGATAAATAACTAGGAATGTTCCACAGTAGACTAATTATAAATGAAGGTTTAGGGGATCTGAAGAAATTAAGACACAATCTCTTATCTTGCATCTTTGTTTGTTTAAACTTTCAGTATTTACAAGTAAGCCACAACCTCTGTGTCAGCAAGTTGTAACTCAGCAACAGCTTGGGTAGCAGAGCAGAACAACTTGCCCTGGGGCTTGAAATGGCACTTGGCAGCTGTGATACAGAGCAACTTATAATTTAAGCAGAAATTACTTTCTTCCTCTGCTTCCATTTTCTGAGAAGAATCATTGAAATGCCAGTTCAATGTATATATTAATATTTATTAGTTCCTTTAAAGAAATGGCTATAGAGTCTGATGAGAGATACTGCAGGAAGTTATTATCTGATTTTCTTACCTTTACCCCATCTTCAATTGCCTTCTTTATGTTTTAGAAATATTAAAGAAGACTAACAATTTTTATTTGCAAAGATTAAATTCATCTTCTCTAATTCACAGCTACTTCTTTAAAAATAGCCTCCATGGACTATGCCTATGAAAGCATATTTATGATTGGGAGAATTGTGGATTATTAGAATAAGATACCTCTTACCTTTTTCAAACTTAGAAAATTTTGCAGCAATTGCAGTTTGCTTCAGTATTTCCAAACTCCCAGAAACATTTTTTCTTTATATTATAAAATAAGAACTCCCTACTGAAAGCAAGTATGGTCATTCTAGTGGCCAAGTGACTATGGTGGCTGTGTAACTCCCGTATTGACCCAATTTCCCCATTCATCCTTTCCTATGTCCTCACTGTACTATTGATTTCTTCTCTAGCACCACATGGCACATTTCTGCTTTCCTCTTTGAGGCAATGGTCAACTCCCATGAAAAACAGAACAAAAGTATTTTGCCCATTTTAATAGAGATTAACCCAAGATTACAAAATGAAGAGCTAGACCATGGAACTTGATCTAAAATTCTTTCACTCTAATCACATAAACCAAACCATCCCTGCCTCTCCTGTGTTCCTGAGTGCTGCTGAACCCTAACTCACTTTCTGTGTTACATTTGGCCCAGGATCTGAGCCATTTCTCCAGGGTTTAGGGCTGATGTGTATCAGTTGTCACTTTGAGAGCCACATGTACATTATGCCTTAATATTACAACTGAAGCAGAGGAGTTAGACATGTACCTTGATCACAATTCTTGTTACAGGATTTTATTGGATTTTACTCAGCGTTTTATATTTCCACCGAAAGTCAACTTACATCTGTTGCATATTCCACAGTGGCAAGGGGAATCCATAAAACTCCTAAAATGCTATCCCAGAGCAAGCCTTTCTTCCACAGTTCTACAATGAAGCCCTTTCCATCAGCACGGATTTCACTACAAAGAACGAAGACAGAAATCATTAAACCGAAAATGTAATCTCAACTGATCAGCAATATATAATAATAATTTATTATTATTATTATTTTCTTACAACGGAGGTGGGTTTTTTTCAGTATACTTGTAAAATAGAAACTAGCAGGAAGAACACAAATATTAGACTGAACAAGCCAAATCTCAAGTCTTATTGTTCAGGATTGCCCTTACAAAATGATGAGGACAGCTCTGTTGGAACAATGGGAAAACATCTCCCAACTTCAAAAGTAGCAGATCCAGACTTTATTTTAGTTGTAATTATAGGAAACATGAATTTTATTACTAGCTGGTTTTGACCAAAAAAAAAATACAATACCACAGCCTTATTTTGCAAGAATTTAAAATCAAATTTTACCGAGCCATATCACTCCCTCATGACATTGAATTAATATCTAAGAGAGAGGCCATTTCCTCAGGGAATGTTCCCCATTACAGATTAGTTCTGTAAATATGAACAATAGAATAAAGTAGGTATTGGTGTCTCTGCTGTGACTCATTTTTGTCATCTCCATTAATTTTAAGTATTAAGACTCATCTTTAACTTATTTCTGTGGGGTACCACAGAGCATTACTGTGTATTTAAAGTCATCAGGAAAAGAACAAATGAAATCAGAAAATGGCAAAGAGTGCCACCTCTGAGACAGCTACTTAAATCATCACCTTGCTCTCAAAAACCATCCTACATCAATGCCTAATTTCCTGCTGTTCTTGCCTTATGCAATTGAATAGATACATTGAATTTTTGTTTTATTCAGCTTTTCTCTTTACAAATAGATTACTGAAGACCAATTGCAAATTTTAATCTTCTAGTATTTTTGGACCACAACCTTTAAACTGACAATTGAACAGTGAAAGTTCAGATAGAAAAGTTGGGCAATATGCAACTTTTAAAATGCAAGCTGGTAATATCTGCATGTAATGGAACACAGTTTTTACTGGCAGACATGGAGTGAGAGTCCTTAAGGTAGTGAACAACAGTATACATATCAAAACCTAGAAATATAAATATATTTGTAAATGCTTGTTTATAATCCCTTTCCAAAGTCTGCTGTGTTGTATAGCTGAGTAGGCAGCAGATGGAGCTACAGCAACCTCCTAATGCAATTGCTACAAAGGTGGCTTAGTATTCTTTGGTAATTAGCACACTGCAAATGAAGAAAATAATCCTAATACATTGGTCATTTTTAATGACGGCATAGAACACTCATTTACATTCAATATGATCAAAAGCATTTAAACAAGAGCAAATCAAATGTTTTAAATAATACTATAACACACTCCTCAGGAAAATTTTGAGGTTAGGTGACACACACTCACTTCAAAATATTTTCTAATTGCCTCCTGCCCAAAAGATAACAGATAGGGAAAGGGCTGAAGCTTAATTGATCTGTTTTCTGAGAAATTTTTACACTGTCATCCAATCTCTACCCAACGGTTTATGGAACTATTATGTCTAACTAACATGTCTGACATGTCTATGTCTGAACTAACCATCATAACAGTGTTATCATAGAGCAATGATTCCTCTACACTGAAAAATGACTATCTTTTCTACAAGTGAATGCTGCAGTGTTTAAAAAGGTCAGCTCTTGATAATAACTTTCCTTAACATTTTCAAAGCCAGATATGATCTTCCTCTTTGGATAATTGAGGCTGTGGCTCTGAACAGTCTGTTGGAGAAGCCTGCTGACCAGAGAGCTGGGGAGGAATTAGCCCCAGATTAAGATTACTTTGATGTGGTCAGAAGTCAGAATTTTTGATGGCTTTTATGATATGTCATTATATCTATGCAGAAAATGGCATGTAAAGAAGGTACATATGTTGACCTAATGTCCTCCAGCTACTCAGAGTCTCCAGCTAAGTAAGGTAGCAGTTTGCTACAGTTGCCATGAAATCAGTTGCATGAAATCAAAAGAATATTCCCAAATCAACCACTATCTTCAGAAAAACCTGTGATGAATATAAGGCTCTAAAGGGAGATTAAGAACATTGTGTATTATGTGAAATAACCAGGAAGGAAAATTGGAGAAGCTTTTAGAAATTCCATTTTTAATATATAATAAAGTGAAATGAGGGAGGAGTGAGTTATTTCAATCAAAATTTCAGTTTCAGCATAAAATCAAAATATATTTATACATTTTGATAACCAGAAGCTATGGAAAAATGATGCAAAACAACTCATTCTTTCAACAAACTATTAAAATACTTGGACTAGAAAAAACTAAAATTATAAAAAGGATATTCTTCCTAAAAGCAACTAAAAATTAAATATTTAATTCTGTAAACATATTTCAACCATCTGTAGACCTCAAGAATGAAATTTATGTTTCCACAACAAGGATATTATTACAGAGAAAGACTTGTGCAGGGAAAAAGGAGGGACCAAAAATGCTGGAGATTGATGTACTAACTCAGAATCAAATGAGACTATATTTATTGGTTTAACTGCTCTGGAAGTGACAGTTGAAAGCAGGTTTCCTCAAAATGCCAGTCAGTGTAAAAGTATTTGGACTATCCTGACCAGTGAGGTGTATATAAGGCTCTACAGAAAAGAGACAATAACAACTGAATAACAAGATGGAGAGTGGAGTGAAGTGGGCAAAGATCTGCAGACAGAAGTGAGAATGAGTCAGTGATAATAAAGTACCTGAACTGGCAGTTAAGTAGATAAATTAACGCATAAAATAAGAATAATTCATAATGAAATTGAGCAAACAAAAATCAAGTTGTGTGAGAATCAGTTTGCATTCTTTATTGTCCCATTCCCTGTATTCCTAAAACATTATATGTAATTAAATTTGGAGACAAATTCTTCCCCTTGTTGACTGCTGACCTTGATCTGCCATATGGCTTGCAAAATTAACTTTAGTTGTGATCCCCATAGTCTGGCACCTTTTCTCTGAGCTGGACATCTTTTCCTTGCTTTTGTGCTCTGTACATGACCTCACATGCACTAAATTGTTCTACACTATACAAATACAGCATAGCTACAACAAAATCAGTTTATAATAATTCCCTTTTACTTACAACATGAAGTCCTGTTCCCAGCAAGGCTCCCTTCCTCTTCTATCTATTGTAGCGCTTTTTAAATTTTGGACTTTTAAAACAACGTATGTTTTGGATGTGTCTGAAAAACAAATAACCAGCACATTAAACCCCACTTTAGTTCCTTTCAGAAGATGAAAACACAACCATATGGCAGCAAGGGTTTAGCTCATACTTCATACACACCTTTACTCAGAGGTGTGGGTCAAATATATATGGGTGTGAACGAGGAAATTCTTATTATTTTTAGTAGGATTATGATAGGAAAAATCTCTGCCCATGACAGGAGGGAGAGAACATAATCTTAAATGTGAGTATTTTTAAGACCAGCTTTCAGACACAGCTTTTTACTGTTTTCAATCTCGACAGCAGCTCTTACAAGAAACCAGTACACACTCCTTTTCTGCAAATTAGGATTTAATTTTTGCTTTTTAATTGATACGATAATATTGGGGACTGGCTAATGGGCTTTTATGTCCAATTAAGGAAAGGCCATAGACTTCAAATATGTAATTCAGTCTTTGTACATGAATTGAGTTCTGTGTATAGATGCAGCAGCAAAATGGGTTTCAGATGCAGTCCCAAATGAACCCACAGATTTTTATAAATGCCTCTGTAAAGGCAGTGTGAGTATTATAAAATCAGACCTAATCAGCAAAAAGAATATGTTTTTTAAAATTTCAAAGTGCTTAAAAATATCACTGACAGAAAAATGCAAAAGAACTTAGGGAAGGTTCTATCCTGTAGGGTCTGACCAGGAATCTAAAGCTGAAAAGGCACATTCTATCATCTCAGTGAACATGGCTTTTTATTTTGCATGCATGTAACACATCCTTCACTACCCTCCAGCATCCTAGGCAAGGATCAACATTGACACATGACTGAAGAAAAGACTTTTTTTAATACAACCATTGCCAAAATATATATTTACAAGATGTAGCCAAGAACAGAAGTTTTGAACTGTCTGTATTACCACAGGTCAATCAAACATTCGGAGCTGTTGGGAAGCTGTCTCTATCTACAATGGATCACTGAATAGGTTGCATCAAATTACACTGCACTTAACAAAAGGTGTGAAGGAGAAGCCTCGGCTGTGTACATCCTGGATGTAGATCTTATTGATTAGGACTCATTCTAATATTTGACCAAAGGATAAAAGTTATCATGTAACGGAATTTTTTTTTTTTAATAAAGAAAGTCAACAGTGGCCAATGTTATCTATTTATTTTCTATAACTCAGGGCACCAGTCTTTTCAAACATGACTTTGTTTTTGTACTGAAAAAATGTGACAAAGTCAATAGGAATTTAGAAGTCTGGTGACTTATTTGTGAGAAATGGTATCAACAAGGCATGGTTCACACTCCACCATTCTGTGTAATTGAGGCAAACAAAAGATTTGCAAAATCTTTTGTAGTTGCAAAACATTTTTATAGTTGGGAGAACTTGCAGCTCAAAGCTTCAGAAATTTTCAAAAGATCTCTATATTGCTTGGCTGAAAAACAGCAACATATAATATTTAACTTCAGCCATGTTGAGCACCCATGTAAATTAAAACTACAATACCAACCTCCCTAATAACTAAAAGGTGTCTCCTTTGAATGAAGCCATATGTTACCAGGTAGAAACTTAAACCCACAATTTTAGTGCACTCTGTTTCACTGTATTATTTCATATTCAACTCTAATTTATTTCCCATTTGAAAGTTTCATGTTACTATGTGCCACATCAGATGATCAAACCTTATCACCTGGTATCTTTCTGCTCCTTTTCTAGCATGAAAAATAAAAATCATCTTGGACTGCCTGCATTATAGTGTTGCCTGAAACCCTGTCATCTGCTTTTTAAAATAGCTATTTCTCCAGTAGTTCGTTGGCCTCTTTGGCTCTTCTCTGCATCTCATTCTTACCCTTCAGTGCTTTTTGACTAATTCACCTTCTTTAAATGTCAGGAGTTGTGTCAAATAAGAAAATGTAAATACTCTATCTTTTAAATAACTGAATATGCAACCTCCTTGAAGAATAACACTGTCAAGGGTGAATATTATTACAGTATCCTGGCAGTAGGAAAGGAGCTGTCAATTTTGCTAAATGATAAGAAGTTTTTTTTCCACAAAGCCATTATTGCAGCTTCCAACCCTTAACCTGTCAAAAACTGGAGGCACGTAATGCAATTTTTGTGAAAAGAAAAAGGCCGAGATATCCCCCTGCTAATATCTTCAGCTTCAACCAAAACCAGGGCAGAGCAGCTTATACAAAGGAGTAAATAAACTACAGGAATATCACAGTTTTGAGAAACGTGGGCATTTCAAGACTGCTCTCATTCACCACCTACAGAATTGTTCTGCCTAAGGAAACATGACCAATTATCCAAGAATATACCACTCAAACTTTATTGCCATTACTTATGGAATTAGAAGACTTCAACAGCATTTAAAGGAAAATTAGTTACTTATATTTTATCAAATTATTTTGATATTCATATTCTGTAAATTATCACCTCTTGATTACTAACAAAATATAACATTATAACATTTTTCTGATTGCATTAGGTTTTCAGTGAAAGAGAAAAGACTTTTCAGTCTATACTTTGCACGTATTTCATAGCCTGTTGCTAGAAAAACTAGCAGTTGTCCCTGCATCCATCCAGGTAACCTCTCTTTAATCCAGATAACTTTAAACAATTTGAATTTGCTTCCATCTATTAGCCAGACATCTACTGGCAATTTTTGCTGCACTGATTAAGTTGTATATCAGCTTCTCCTGAGAACTATTAATTACAAAGGTCTTGAAGACCTTAGATTTACAGTCTAGCTGTGTGTGAGAAACCTCTGGCTGCGTTTCGACTTTCTTTTCCACCATGGCTTAATCTTGGTCCTGGAGGGACTTGTGTAGACCTGGGCAGCTTTGTTTTGCTCACATTTACTGCATAGGGTATACACCTGGTCACTACAACTGTCCATCAGTATCTCCTGTCTGTATTTCCTCACTGGGAAAATTCAGACACCATCTCCTCCCCACCCTGGCTAAGCTAGAGTACTCTACTCTCCTTATTTTAAAAAAGTTTCTATTTAACAATGACACATTTAGGTCATGATATTCTGTAAAAATCTGCTTTACTGGAAATATATTTTAAATATCACTAGTTTGCAAAACATTAACATTTCATAACTTAAAATTACAAATTGTCTCAGCTCACAACTGGGGTTGCTAATTTGATCTTTAAAATACATGCAAAATTCTTTACACATTTGTTTTGTACTATACTGTTGATACATCTCAAAGTAGTCCTAAGCTTAAATGATTCTTCAGTGTGATACAGAACCCCATGCCTAAGAAAGAGAAATGTGTAGCAGAAATTGAAGGGGGAACCAGACTTACCAGTTGTTTTATCCAACCTTCCTTTTTTGACTGTATTAAAAAAAAACCAAACAAATCATATTATTAGTTTCAGATAATACCTTAACACTGTTTTTCAGTAAGTTTTATGAAAAATAAAATCTGAGGGATTTATGTGGTGTTAAAAAAACTCAAACAAAAATGAAAACAAAAACGAAAACAAGTAATCTTAAAAACATATCACTGTGAGAAGATAATGTGATTGCTTGGAATTCTTTGAGAAAGAAAACATGTGAAAACTCTTTGTACTTTACAGGAACTTAATAAATACAGAGGGCAGAATGGAGGTCAGGTGTCCAGGAAGGGTATTATTATTAATTACCTCATAATTTAAGTTCTAAATTCTTCCCAACAATAGTCCCAGAAGACTGACTGGCTGTACATAATCTCAAATAACTTCTATAATTTTATAATGAATCCTTTATTACAGTGTACTTATTCTGCCTATTAGAAAGAACAAACTTGAGTAAACACCCTACCAAATAAAAAGTGAACATTTCAAATTCTGATTTTGCTCAACAACCTAAAGTTCCACACTACAGTTTCTTTTCCATTAATGAAAAATGCTCTGAAGCTAACAAGATTGTGATTCAGATAGTCATGGGTATGAAAATTTAACCTGGTCATAATTTTGTATCTAGTGTCTGACTAATAAGGTTCAGTTAATTTAGACTTTTAAACAGTATTAAATATTCTTTCAATTTCCCTGTCATGTCAATATATCTATCACAGTTCAGTTTAATTTGAATGAAACATCACTACAGTCCTACAATAATTAAACCTACTCTATGAATATATTAATGTATACATCATATACTTTACTGCTATACTTAGGACCTAGTAATTGCCAATAAAACAAAATTAGGAGTCCACAACTTTACAATGTAGTTTTCCAAGAGATTGCCATTGTTTTTCAATATCCTTTCCATTTGCTTAATCTCCTGTACCTTCCTATTACTTATTCTTGCTTTCATCTCTCCCTAAATATCCCTAAGAATTCTAAGGAACTGCACCATATTTCCAGAATGTCTGTCAGCCTGAATAATTCCATCATGCCCAGGAAACTTTCACTTTCCACACAAATGCTGAAGGGCCTAAATGTTGCTGAGCTACGAACAGAGGCCAAACACTGCAACAATTCAACTGCACTGTGAGAGGGCACAATTTACATACTTCCCTTGAAGGAAGTACTGCAAGAAATATTCTCATCAATATAAATGAGCAACACACAACTCCCCTCTCTAAAGTTACTTCTTATAGCTACGTACTAAATACTTGTCACATGGATGTAAGAGTTCAATATGAAAAACCTACCTTTTACAGAGAGAAGTTCCATTCCAGCAGAAAAATATTTTAAAGACCACACATGGAAATTCAGGGGTTTTTTTATACAAAAGGAAAATAAATAGTTTGGCTTGAATTAAATTAGTCTTCCGCTGCTGCTCCCTCACTGCCTATGTGTTTCATTTTGCAGCACGCTCCTCCCATGGCTCACATGGAGGGAAGCCAACCAACTGATGGAGGAGATGACAAATTGCTTCTCCCTCTACACCCAGACATGGAAGAGGAAAGAAATATTACAACTGTTTCCTTACCCTCATTTCCTCAGCTTCTATCTGCTGTATGCAGCTGTCTCTAGTCAAAACACATTTCCGAATGCCATCTTTTCCAGAAGTAACAAACTCAGTGCAACTGTTTTATTAAGAACATACTTTTGGAGCTCTTAGGCTTTGATTTTGATACTTGCAAAGCAACCGATTTGGAATACAGAAAAGTTAAAGGCTTTTTTCTTTTACTGCAGAGCCACAGAGAACACTTCCTATGCTATAGCTAAGAATATGTAATTTTATAAAATAGTATAAATAAATATTGCACAAAAAAAGAATTTTATTAAATTTCATGAATTTCTAATTTTCTTGCAGCACTTCATAAGATAATAAACACTCTCATGAAATGCTAAAAAATTTTACAATATTTAAATTATTATACTCAACAACACTGTAATTATTACAAAAACCATGGTGCTTATGACTACTTGTTCAGATTATATTGTGGTGGGTTTTTTTATTGTTGTTGGGTTTTTTGTTTGTTTGTTTCTAATTGTGGTTAACAGTATATATTTCCACAGACACAGAATATTTTACTTTGTAAATTTCTGAGTCTCCATGATATTACAATTGAAGGTGGAGGTCTTGAATTCAAGTAGGGGAGTGTCCTTGGATCAGAGGGGAGTTCAGGAGTGAGCGGCTGTCTGCAGTTTGAAGAAACTGGGTCTGGATGATGGTCCATCTCAAAATACACGTGAGAGCTGGGATTGTTTATCCAGGCTGTGAGAAAGCCTGGGGAGGCGGGGTGGGTTTAATCAATATTTATAAAAACCCTACAAGAGATGTAAACGAGACTGACTCTTCTGATCGTTACCTAATAACAAGTGAACGGGCCAGGGGCACAAAATGAACTCACAGAAACAAAAAACTCTTTTTTTTATGGTGAGAGTAGTTTAACACTAAAATAAGTTTCCAGAAATGATGTGGAGGTTTTTTTGTGCTTAGAGACACCCCAAATTCAACTGAACCCAATCCTGAGCAACCGGCTCTTGCTGATCATGTTTTAATCAGGGATGTTGGACTAGATGATATTGAGAGTTTCCTTCTTTGTGATTCTGTGATAGTCCACAGGGTCAAACTGTAAAGTGTGACACTGAAGTAAATTTAATTCAGGAGGTCATGAAAGCCTACAGTCTCTATGCATCATGTTTGTAGTCTTTTGCCTCCATAGAAGTGTCATAAGAAGTTCTTACATTGCTTCAGGGTCATGCTATTATGCCATAAGGTGAAGTTATTAACCTATTACATTTTGGTCTTGTGTTTTAGTGTAATATATTTGCATATCTCTCTTCTGAGTTCTGTTCTGAACAAGTCTCCCACAGCAGACTGACAGTCTCAGAGACAGGTTTCCACCTTACGCAAACAATGGAGTTCTAGTGAAGTTAACAAAGCTAGCCTGGTACACACAGGATGAGACACTGATCCCAAGGGTGCATCACAGGAAAAAAATATTTACTTGGAACAAAAGCCTAGTCACTGCTTTGTAGGGCTTAATAAGTAGAGTTCACAGTAAAGCCTTAGCATGAATCAAACTTAAACAGCTGCATCTCTGTATCCATGTGGAACTGGGCAAACTTGGCTCTTCTTCCTTTCCTCCATGCCCATTCTCAGATATCAGGGCCCGTCATATGAAATGCTGATTTTTTTCCTTGAATTGCAGCTGCACAACTGTGGCCACTGTTGTTAATTTACTTTACTGCGATGCCATGATTGTTTTTTACATACGCAATTCGGAAAGACGTTATGATTTATGGTAGGAAATATGAAGAGAATACCTGAACATAGGCAGAAGGTCACTGTGGACTGGGAACATGACATGAACAAATGCTCTTTCATTTAGAAAAGCATTTATTATATCTAATAAAAGAATAGTGAAGAGCACTGAGCTGGAACAAGCTGTCAGGATGGTGTTGGGCTAAAGAGCATAAGAGTAGAAGCTGCAGGACAAAATCCATGCTTCAGTACCTCAGGTACTTACCCTATTACTCATCCATGCCCTCCCCAAAGTTCTCCCCTTTCCATATTATTTCAAGATTATAGTTATTATTTAAAGCCTGATATAACACTTCAGTCCTATATGTTGACTTCAGTTAAAAGGTCCCAACATCGCAAACCTATATGCAGAATCAAGAATGTAGAAAGATACTTGGAAAAAAAAAAGAAAAAAAAAGTAGCAAAATTAATTGTTTACATTGCATTTTTAAACTAAACTATTTCAAATCTGCTTATAATTTTAGTTCACTCTATTCCATAGAAGAGCCATACCATATATTAGGTATAATGCTGTTATTAAGGATGTGTCACCAGATACCTGACACTGTTAGGTGATCTGCTTCAATGAGAACTATGTAGTTATTTTTCAATTCAAATTTTCAGCTGATATGAGGAGAATATAATTCTTTCAATCTGTGAGCTTTTTTCTACTGAGAATCTGCCATTTTTAACTTCCTTTATATGAACCTATACAGCACGTATTAGCAAATTAAAGCTTGCCAGCATCTTTCAGTTAATTCAAAAGCAAGGAGATTTCACTCTGATGATTCACCTACCTGGCATTAAAACTACACATTGTTCTTTTCAGGAAGTTTCTCCTCTACAGGATACTTGTAATGCCATAACTAAGGTCATGAACTCATAGATTCTAATATATTATTTTGCAACAGGAAAGCTGAGCACATTTGAACACTGCAAAAAATGTGGAAGACAACCTCCCAACTTTCACAGTAAAATGAAAACACAGCTTATTTTTATTTAAAGATATGTCTTTTATAGGAGAATATTTTTTTAAAAAACCCTGGTAAGAAAAAAAAATTCCAAAGTTCAATTGTTACTAAAAACACAGAGTGTAGGAACAGTGTCCTTGCAGCCCATGCATTTTTGTCTGAGACCATCATGAAGCTGTCTTTTCTTGGCTAATTTTATGCTGACCTATGTTGGGTTTTAAAGAACTTACGGTCTTAGAACACCAATATTTTAACTATCTTTTTTCTGAAATTCTTCCCTTGATGAGAAAGCAATTTTGCTCCTTTGCAAATTAATTCAGAGAGTGAATTTTTCAGCTGATAAACATTCATCAGAATCTCCTTAACACCTGCCCATGAAGAAATATGCTAGTTACCTGAGAAGAGTAGGTCATGAAGTAGATTTTTGCATTCCCCTTGAAGTCGGTCATTGGCTTAAAATGACAACTAGTGGGAGAAGATTTTTGTCTAGTATGGGGAAAAAATGATGCACTCTTCTGATCAAATTCAAAGATAAATAGCTATATTATCATAATATGACCCTTATGACACAGAAACCTGAAACATATGAACAGGAATTCAACCAGCAAAGCAAAAAAAAAAAAAGAAAAAAAAAAGTCACTTTTCCCAGGCAGTTGATTTCTACCTTTCAGAAATATAGACTCTGCATTCCCACGTGTATACTATAATTTTCAGTAGACTTCATAAGTGATAAAAGATAGAAATAATGAACTCTGCAACAAAATATGCTATCAAGAGATACATCATCAAAGTGACAGGATAAGCAGAAAATCAATCAGTTGATTTCTGACCCTGAAATACCACGAGCAATATTGAAGATAGGAACTACAAATTAGATCAGTTTTGTCCTTGCCTCCGAAAGATAGGCATGACTATGGTCAGGGATAATCAGTGATGTACTCTGGACTTCACAGGAATCACCTTGATAAATGAGTTCAAAGCACTCCACTGACCCTTTCCCAAGAGGAAACAAATGAAGGGCCCTCATTCAAAATGTTATGTGTTATCAAACATCAAGAATATAAATTTTATTGAAGTATCTGTTATTAATCTACAACATTGTAGTGAAGTCAAGCCACAGCAAAAAAAAATCCTAAAGTTTTAACACAAACAAAATTACAAGAACTCATCACAGATTCATATTCCACCTGTCATATTTATGATAGTCACAGGAGCTAGTAGACTGTTAGACTAAAAATAGACGTCTCACAGGTTTGTTACTATATTACAGAAAAGTGGTATTCAATCTAAAAATAATAATAATAATTAAACAATTTGCATAATTGAATACTTAGAGGCATTGAGGAGACCATATAATTTTTATTTTGGTCCTAAACTTTGGAAATAAAAAGATTATTCATTTATTAACCTTAGGGGTTTTATATAAAAATTTTGCATGTCACTTTACATTTCTCCTTCCTTGACTTCAATTTCAAAAAGACTCAGAAAACTACCACTTATCTGTCTTTTCCAAATAGCATTGGAATTTGCATCTCTACAGTGGTTTTGGATCTTGTAATCAAGAATGCATTGGAAAGAAAGATAAACATTTTAAATATTTTGCATAAATAGAAACTGAATGTGTACAAATCAGTCATTGTACCACTACACTAACCAGGCAGAGGACCACACACTCATACAGTGTGTGATTGTGGCCCCTGAATTTGGGTACAGTTCTGCCCCCACTGCGACCTCTGTCTCTTCAATGACACAGTCATCTGGACCCCTGACCCCCCATGGCCCAGAAAACATTGACCCCTTTGTGCAGCAAGACAGCTCAGAAAAAGTGACCTTAAATAATGCAAGGAAATAGAAATCTTGTAAAAATAGGTGTTTTCTTTTTTACAATCTATTTTAAGTTAACCAAGATTTTCTAAAGTTTTAATTTTGTTGTTAGCATTGCTACTTATTGGTACGATTTATGTAAAATTGCTTGCTAGCACACAAAAATTAAACTGCACTTGTGTTAATAAAGAAGGGATAAGTTTCAAAAGAATCTTAGCTTATCAGAGGTGAAAACAAACATTTGTGCCCAGTAACTGATTGTCAGTTTGTTCCCTATGAAAGGAAATGTTTACCAGTCTCTTTCATTGCTGCTCCATGTGTCCTTACATAGCCTTAGCTACCTTCTTGACTACTTTTATTTTACATTTAGGGACACCTAGTGGCTCGTGTCTGATGTGCTCTGGAAAGCAGCAATGAATTTGCATTTCTATTACTTATCTATTAACGCATAGCAGAGTAAACAGTTCACAAAAGAAATTACGAAAACACAGAAATGTATTTCATAGTACATGAAAAGATTGAGACAACAACAAAAAAATATCCCTTTTTTCATTCTTTTTGAAATTCATACCCAGGGAGTAAACATGTCTTTTTTTTTTTTGATACCATAGAAAATACACCTTAATTATTTTTCCCCAGAAATGTCAATTTTATTCATCTTGTGCACTAAGTTTATTTGGCCTCTGACAGATGCCATTTTTCATAGTTCCACGTATGTTTGTACACATACATTCCTTTGAACTTTTGATTTAATGGAGTGCTTGCACCTAACCAGCTCTCTTGGTGTCAGTAGTATTGCTCTATATATGAAAAAAGGTAGCAGAATGAAGCCCCTACCAAGAAATTAGGAAAGACTCAGTAATTCCTTCCTCTCCAATCTTAAATGGAAAAAAAAAAAAAGTCCCTAAGCAAACAAACAGTTTGAGTTTGACTACCTTTATATTTAGCAGAATTTTTTTCTAACCCAGCTAACCCACATAATCTTATGAGTGTACTGTTAGTTACATATGCTGCAAATTTAACAGACCTTTTCTTAAAGCTTTCAAAAATGCTCCATTCCTGGGACATCCAATGACTGCTTTTAATCCACATCAGCTCTGTACTCATCTTTTTAAGATTGTAATCCTCTCTTCAGCTCACCTTAAAATATTTGTATTAAAAAGAAGCCATGAAACCATAGCAAAAATAAAAAAACTGAGGTTTCTTTATTTCCTGTATCTGTTAAATAAATACACAGGAAGTGTTTAAATTAATATTTTTAAAGTATCTATAATAGCTTAGCTTTTTCACCTTTTCTGTTAAAAAAATTACTTTATATCCTAAAGCCACATTAAATACATACCTACAAGAAGTCCAAATATTCCCCATCCCATTTCTGTAGAAAAGCAGTAGACAATCTCTTTCTCTTGGATTCTCATGTCCCACAAAAGTATTAAGCAAAGAACTCTTAGAAACAAATATATTTGGTCTCACAGGATCAAGAATACTAGAAAAGGCGTGGTCAGGATCCTTATAACGAAAATTTTAAAACTGGGAAAAGTTGTCATAAAAATTCCCTTGTATTTTCCCCCCTTTCCCCACATTTCCTCAGAAAAGCACAAAGAACGAACAACGAATCCATTTGATACATACAATCTTGCAAGGCAAAAGTGCCAAGTGAGGAATTACAGCAAGGAAACAAGGAGGTTACTTCCACGAGCTCCAAAAGCCGTTAAACTGCAATTCAGCAACAACAAGTCCCGTTTTGCAGGGCGAGCAGAAAGAACAAGTCAGGGTTTACCTACCTGCCCGTTTGCACTTGGCTCCCTCTCGTGGCTAAAATGGAGTATGACAGACCTCGGTAATTGCAATAAATAAGCAAACCCCTATTTATTACTCATATGTTAAAATTAATAGCGTTGTGAAACTACCCCTTTGTCAGATCTAGCGTCTGCAGTTTAATCATTTTCAGGGAAAAACTCAAACAAAAACTACAGTTTGTAAATATAGTAAGAAAATTATAAAGGTGTTGAATTCTGTATTACCAAAGACTGCCTGGCTTTATTTCCACAACGTAACAAGTAAAGGCTTATCTAACCCTTTTATCTGACAGCAATTTATGAAATTACACGTATTCTCATAAAGGTTTGCTGATTTAATCAACAGCATTCTCCACAAGTCTAGCCAATGGTGAACATACCCATAGCTTATCTTTGCAAAACAATACCTCCTTTGACATGAAATGTGACATTTTTTCATCAATATTTCATCATATTATACATAAGATAATACAGTAAATTCTCACTACTTGACAACTACCCTGTAATGCAATCTAAGCTAATGCTGTTTCATATTTCAATATGTGACATCTGTCAACAATGTTGTTAACCACTAATTGCTCTTGTTATTCTCAGAAACATGCCTTGATTGCTAATTGAGGCCAGATAAATATTTCAGTTTATTGAAACTGCTTTGCCGCTCATCCACTTAAAAAGGAAAAATCATGAAAAGAAAATGAAGAGAAGAAAACTAGAGATATTAATGATGGTGATGGTGACAATAAAAACAGAGACTGAAATTAATACATCATCTGAATGATTAATAAAATAGTGAGCAAACACTATTTTTGGTGAGACTTATGAATATACAGGTACTTATACAACCCCAGATCATAAGAAACAGTTTTTCACATTTGTATAGGATTTTTTCAAAGTTTTGAAATGTTTTTCATTAGTCGTTGTCAGAATTTTGCACAATGGAAGTAAATACAATTTTTTATTAAATTAGAGATGGGAAAAGTAAACCACTGAGGGGAAAATTGGCTGCACAGTGTTTCCCAAGTGGATGAACACAAGTCTGCAGCACAACATTGCATTTCTGAATCAAGCCAAAATCAAACTTCCTCAACAAAAGAAACTGAAAAATACTTTCCAAAACAAAACCTCATTTTATGCATTCTGTGACAAAGAATTAAGTTTGTATAAAATGAAATGGTGTGCAGACCAAAAACTGAGAAAAGAACTAGAATTAGAATGCAAGCTTTCTGTAACAGCCTATGAAATCAATGCCCAAGGAATACAACCAGCAACTGGTGCCTGTAGCTGTGATTCAGAAAACTCACTTAGGAAAGACGTCTGACTTCCTTCAGGAGAGGTTTTTCCCATGCCCACACTGTTCCCTGTCTCCACTTTGCGTACATATTCATCTCTGAACTGCCCCTGCCCAATGCTGATTCACTACGGATTTCAACTCAAGAATATTCTCTAAACATCCCCAGTTACTCATAAAAGCTGAGCCAAGGTAATTCTTATAGTTTGTTTTTATATGCAAACCCAGCAGATAGCACAGCAGGTAGGAGTTTGATGCGTCTGCTCATTCTGTCTTCCCATAATGCAGGCTCTTCCCAAGAACCACTGCCACAAAACAGGGAAATACAGAATACCTAACCTTATTGTTATTTTTAAAAGAACAGTGGAAGGTGAACAGTACAATTTTCAGCAAAAGTCTTCTATTGATTGCCTGAAGGTGGCCTACAAGGAAGCTGCAGGGACTTTTGACAAGGGTATGTAGTGACAGGAGAAGGGGGAACGAGGGAAGGTTTAGATTAGACATTAGAAATTCTTTTCTATGAGAATGGTGAAACACTGGAAGAGGCTGCCCAGAGAAGCTGTGGATGCCCTATCCCTGAAAGGATTCAAAGCTCAGTTGAAAGGGGCTCTGAGCAGCCTAGTCTACTGGAAGGCATCCTTGCCCATGACAACGGCTTGGAACTAGATGGTTTTTAGGGTCCCTTCCACCAGCCATTCTAGGATTGTACAAAATATATTGCTATGGTATTAATGTGTACTACTTTTATGGAGTGAGTTGTTTTCCCAAGGCAACAGATACGATGCTGAAAGACAAAATAGAAATCACACAGTTTTGTGACCCTGTCTGAGCATAAGATGCAATTAAGGTCTTTGGTGTGACCTTCCCTTTGTGTCAAATTGTGCTAAAACATATGTGACAGTTTTTGTTATGGAAACCTCCATGTATCAGTGATTAAGGAGAAGCTGTCAAAGTAATTTATTTATGTTCACAGGCAGAATTCGCGACTCATATGAGGTGTCAAAAAGCACAAGCAATATCTAGTTTACCTGTTAGGTTACTTGGTCTCATACAATTATTTCACCTTCTTGATAGCATTTTTTGACTACATAAACTTTAGCTGAGGTTACAGTTACTATTACTGACTTTAAAGGGCTAGTGTTCACCTTTTCTGAGAAAAATAGTATTAAGGTTCCTAAAGTAAGTTGACTTGTACCATCTCATTTTGCTTCCAATATGACTGTTACTAAAATCTCCGTAAGCAAGCCCAGAAAACGACGTACCTTTGTAAGTTTTCACCTGACATACACCTGACATTTTCAGTGTTCGATACTTGGCCTGTTACAGTTTCATAAATACCACCCTTTACATTAAAGCTCTATTTTCAGGACTTATAAGTTGTCTATATAAAATGATTCATATGGTGAAGTGATTTAAGAAGTCTCATTTTCTAAATTTTTAAATTTTATTTTATTAAAAAATATTTGGAAATCTAAACTGTGGAAGTGCTAGGAAAAAGTTTGCAAGAACTATGTTTCAACAAATTACAAACTTTACATGCCTTTGTCTTTATTTACTGCATTCACTTACCTATCAAACATAGCCTATTGATGCAGACTATAATCACATTAGCACATTTGAGAACATTACTATTTAAGCCAAGGCAGAGATCTTAGGGAAATAGTCTTGGTGTAGATCAGAATTCAATAGTACTAAAATAAAAATATTGCACACTTTAGCTACTACATTTGTTATATAAAAATAGGAAAACCATAGGCAATAAAAATACAGTTAACTTTCTTGGTATCCTTCCAATTCCCTATGGATTTGAGGCAAACAAATGCAGGAAGACAGAATTTTAGAGAATATAATTTTTTTATATATAGTGAGTCTCATAATGTTGTTTGCAGCCCTGGGTGTGACTGTGACTAAGTATTTCCGTAGTTAAGATGAACTCACCTGCGCGCTGCACAGCCCGTTCAGCTCCGCTCCTTACAAGAATCTCCTGCAGACCTGAGCTTCTCTGGGACTGACCTTTGAACGAAAGAGAAAAAGACCGAACACACATCACGTTTCACGCTCTTCTGGTATTAATTCAGTGCAGTTCATTAATTGTTTTCAAACAGGAACACCTGACCTCACAAGGCGCCTCCTCGCCCTCATGCTGCCAGGTGCGCGGGGTGACGGCCCTCGAGCCCCCACAGCTGCTGCTGGCCCCACACCTGCGGGAAATCACGCCCTACCCGCCTCCCGCCAGCGGAAATGTTCTTTTCACCATACTTAAGGCAGGGCAGGCAAAGGAGACGTTTCCCATACCTCATGGCCCCGGGGGACAGCTTTTAGGGGCTGCCGGGGCCCCTCTGCCCGTCCCGCGGCAGACGGGGTGCGGCCCGTGAGGGAAGCGCAGCGGCTGCAGCCCGGCTTTTCCCTGACTGCTTTTTCTCCGGCCCATGTTTCGCCCCGAGCAGCTGGGGCAGGGAGCAGCCGCGGAAGTTCCTTCGCTCCCCGGGAGCTCGCCGGGCTGAGGGCGGCGGTGCGGCTGCGGAGCGCCAGCTGGATCCGGCCCGCGCCGCCCGCGCCGGGCGTTGCCGCTCCCGAGCGGGATAAAACCTGTCCCTCAGCGCCCTCCTCGTCCCTCAGCGCCCTCGCTGCCCCGCGCACCGTGCCTGGGAGCTACAGGAGGTAAGGACAGCTCCCGGCAGCGGCAGCCCCTCGTCCCCGCTCCCTCCTGCCGGGACAGCTCCCGGCAGCGGCAGCCCCTCGTCCCCGCTCCCTCCTGCCGGGACAGCTCCCGGCAGCGGCAGCCCCTCGTCCCCGCTCCCTCCTGCCGGGGCGGCAGCTGCCCCTCAGCCCCTCATTCCGCTGGGAATGCCCTGTCCAGCCGTATCTCCGCTTCCTCAGGTCAAGTTTGGCAATAGTGGATTCCCCAGAACTGTCTTCGTGGGTGAGAAGCCTTTTTAGCCGGGGCAGTGTTTGTTCTTTCTTACTTGGGCAAATTTCATCAGTTTCTGGGAGGTTTTGTTGATCAGTTGCACGTGTAGCATTAGCTATGTAACTTTCAGCTATGGTTTGAGATGTTAGATGTCTGTTACTTCTGTTTTCGGGGTAGTTTAGTCAATTACATAGATTCCATCAATTGCCTTGGCATGTATCTCTTCACTGGTTTTATCGGAAAAAACTAGTAATGTGAGAACACATAGAGTGCAAAACATTAGCTCCTTGAAATGTGAAAATGCTTTTGTGCTATTTTGGTGAGTCATTATTGAGTATTCCGTATTGGGCAGATGAAAAGCATTAGCATACAATTTTATTTTTTTTTCCCAGCTGTCCTATTTTCTCTTGCAAATAGTTCTGGTTAAAGGGTGGGAATTTTTTTTGAGATTTTCTCAATTAAAAATTAATTAGGATGGTTCACTTAGAGTCTTGGGGCCTTTCTGTCATGATTACCTTTCTAGTTGGTGCTAGCAATAGTAGTAGTTTGTTTAATATACCATGCAATTTTAACACGTCAGTGATGTCCCTGGTACAGTACTATGGTCTTTTTGGGATTACTCATTTCAAAAATAGCTGTTGTAGGTCTGCTCAAAAGGTTAGTGTCAGTAGGATTTGATTACATGTCAATAACAGGTTTTTCTCATTTAAAGATCCTTCAGTGTTTGATTTTGAAGTTCACTGTAAGAAAACTGCAATCTATGCATTGCAGTGCATTGAATAACTTTTGGACTTCAGTCCTACTTCGTAATAAACAGTGTCTTCTTACTTAGGCAGGTTAGACTGTGTCTATAACAAGTCATTCAGAGGTGTTTACACTAAACAGTTGCATGCCCTGTAGCAAAGAACACTGCAGAGAGGTCTGTTTGTTAATTGAGAGTATCTAAAGAGTAAAACTGAAAAAAAAAGTAGCTTGTCAGAATTTAGAAATCTTCACTATGATGCAGTTGCTTACACCACTGATTAATGATTATTACATGACAATCGAGAAAACAAGGGCTGGTGAAATGTTCTGGTTGTTTTATTTTCACCATCTGATTCCAGTTTTGTTTGTTATTTAAACATCCCAGAGTACAGTGTAGCTGAACCAAAAACATCACCTTTCTATGATCAACAGGGTTTTTTGTCTTAAATGAATTCAAGGTCACTTAAGAAAGACAAAATTATTGGCTTAAAACTTTGATTCATGTTCCCTGCCTGTCAGTTTCAGATCCTTGTAAATTTTGGTTTTAACTTTCATGTGTCTTGACTTTTCCAGATTGTATGTTTTTTGTGTTCAAACAGTGTAAATAAAGATGAATTTTGTAATTGTGGCTAGTTCATTACGGAATTTGTGATATTTCATAAAAATGCAAGTTAATCGAAGCTCTTGTCATTTACAAGTGAATTTGCTTACATCTGTGGGATATTTTGACACAGATTCAAAGCTTATTATTCTCTACACTTTCCAAGTTCTGGAGGCCGTAAAGTTGGAGATGACATTAACTTAGTAGGTCCTTTGATTTATGTGGGATTATGTTAGGATCATTGACTCTTTAGGGGACATAAATGTTTCTGCTCAAAAAAGAATTTATAATTAAGGAACTGTAAGGAGCTGTTCCTTTACTCACATGAGGAGGGAGCACTTTCTTGCAGGGAAAATTTTCTATAAACCCAGACGTGACTGAATATGTATAAACCTTTGAGTAAGGTGCAATTTCTTAGAAATCAAAACTTACATTCTGCAGAGGCTGATGGCCCTTTCTGTCATGTGTGCTTTCCTGTAAGAATTGATGCGTGATTGTCCTAAAACCTGATGGAAAATCTGCTGCTGCAAGGCATTTCACGATTCGGATGTAACTCCACTGGAGATGACTTAAGGTGATACTTCTTCCGTGCTCAATGCTTTAGGAGTGACAAATAACTTGCATGTATGTAGTTCTGCATAGTGCTTAAGCAAGATTTCACTTCCTGGACAAATCACTCTTGTAGCTGATAGGACATTCAGACACCATATTTCAGACAGTAGAAGTGAATGTGGTTTTTTCTCTGAGAGATGATGTCTTTTACGGCTCCACGTGCACTTGCATTATGTATTTCTTTCTTTGATTAAACTTAGTTTATATCCTGGATGTATGGGATTGAAAACCAAGTTTGCTAGCTCAAGCGCATTAATTGTTGTCTAAAGTGTTTAAACAGCTACTATGTTGCTGAAACCTTTAATGACTGTTGATAAAAGTGGAAATTTATGTTTTTGGACACATTTTTGATTTATCTACTTAGCAAAAAGGCATGTTGTGATATTTTTCTGGGGAGCTTAATATAATGGTACAGTTCATGAGGTAAAAAAGGAACTTCAAGGGAGTGAAGCTTGTTTTACTGTATCTTTTGACAGTGTGAAAAGCACAAATGTTGAGTTGCTGTGTTTTCACTGCCTCATTTTCCAGCTTGGGTGCAACATAAACTGTCTTAATTAATATTGTGTCACGAAAAGGTTTTGAGATGGCCAATTGAATTCTGCCAAGATAGAGTCTTTTGATGAAAACATATCTTTATTGATTGTAGAAGAAGAAAATCATTCTTAAAATGAAATCCAGAGAAAAAAAATCATATCCCTGAGAGAAAATTTCTGAGTGGCAGGTTGAGATTAACATCATAAAATTGAATTTGTGCTGCAAACCTTTGATGTAATCAGCAGCTGGGAGATGGTGTTGCCCTTACTGTGCTCCTTCTGATTGTGGTGAATTATTGTGTGGAATGAAATAAGTGTTTCTCGTGTCACTCGTTCAAGAAATACAAACAAGGTATTACCAGGTGCTTCTTGCCAGTTAAAATGGGTTGTATCGATTGCTGGTCCCAGTGCCCTGCTCCCTTGGACTGCGGGAGCAGGACACTGCCATCCCCAGGGAGGTGTGGGTGTCACTCAGCAGTGACTCCAGCCCTGCAGGGTGTAGCCCAACAGGTCTTGAGCAAAGTCCCATGACATCTTGAAGTGGATTACCAGAGCTGGTATGCAACATCTTTAAGGAGAGTGGAACATGGACCTCATAAAACAGAGCAAGTTGTGAGAGCAGGACACAATGGACCAAGAGACTGCAAAGCTGCTTTTAAGAAAAATTATTAGATTTTTACTAAGAGTAAAGCCAATATTAATAAAACTTTATTTTCTTGTGTAGAAGCTAAGAGAATATGTCAGACAAAACCAAAGAACAGACAGGGGAATGAGATTGATTAGAAACACAAAAACCATAGGAACTGGTTGTGAAAAAATTTAGACTGGGCTGAAATTTTACCTCCTGAGGTTTCCTTTACTACAAGGATGAATATAATGGTGTGTGCATGGGGGGCACGTATTGAATCCAATGCAAACAGCTAAATTCTGATATCTTAATATTTTCAGGCCTGTAAGCAAATTTCTGCATGGTTTTATTTTGTGCCTGCATTGATTGCCAGAAATTTAACTGGACTTTTAAGAAAGTGACCTTCTATTGACAGCTTGGAATGTGTAGGAAACATGAAATAAGTATGGCTATAAGTTGAAAAATGTTGTTTTAGCAGGTTAACTGTTACCTGTGAAGTGACATTTTGTTGTAAGAAGTCTTTCTCCTTCTATAACTAAACTATGCATTTACATTTGGTAGACTTTTTATGGGTTACCGTGATGAGAAAGAAGTTTGTCACAACCAGCATTTTATAAGGTGAACTGTTTGAGATTAGGTCCCTGGGGGGAGTTTAGCTCCTCCCTTTCAGGACTTTGGTGTGTATATATATATTAATCTGAAGTGTTCTTTCTGAATTCATTGAAAGATTGGGATATGTATTATCTTTATCAAGAAATGTCATTCTTACAACTGGAGCTAATAGTTTAATGACTTGAGGGTGTGTCATACAGAAAAACTTCCTTTAGGCTTTTGAGCAAGCACTGGAAATGCAAGGACCAATAGGGAATGTGTGCTGCAGTCTTCAGTGGGGCAAAATAGAACTCAGATTTCTCACTTCAGATCACTGTGAGTGCATGGGTGTGTGTGCTCCTGAGACTTCAGCCACTCTGCTCTTCGAACCCTTTATGTTCCCAGGCCCCTGCCTTTAAGGTTATAATTTTTATTTCGAGAAAATGCAGCTCAGGGAAGGGATGTGTGCCTGAGCTTAAGCAGTAATTATCTAGCAGTGATTGGAAGGTCTGAGATGAGCCCATAGAGAAGCTAACAATTGTTTCATTTTGTTTTAAGGTCAGAGTAGTCAAAGTCAAGATACGCTTAGTATATGTGGGGAAAGTATATGTTGAGTTATGATGGCACTGATTCTTTGTGGTATAATCTGACTTTTTTCATTCTCGTCAGTTCATGAGCACTCCTAGTCAAAAGAGCTGAGTGATGAGGAAAAGACCTTGCATAAATATGTGCTTAGTAAGGCATTCAAGGTCAGACCTTTGGCTTTCCAGCCTCTTAAAGCTTTTGATTAGACTTTTAAATCCCATGGCTGGTGTAGAATAAGAGATGGTGTAGTCAGCTTTCCAAATTAAGTTTTAATAACAAATGGTCCAAAGTTACTAAAGTGGTACAACCAAAGTCCTTGAGGCAGTGAAAATTTGGATGTTTTTCCAAGTTAACAATGGTTTGTGGGGTGGTTTCAGTGTGAAAAGAATCTAGAGACAGAGTGGTAGAGATGGAACAAGTTAGTGGTGAGATGGGCTGGTATGGTTTTAACTGAAACCAGAGCTTTTCAGTAATGAGAGAACACTCTTGGCAGTATGGTTCTAAGGGCAGCACAAATAAGTTTATTAGGCTGTATGTTGGGAGAAATGGGCAGTAGGACTGAGAAATGTGATTTCAAGTTGAATTATGGGTTAATACTGCAAATCAGACATGCTTGAGTCAGCAGAGCTGGAGGAATTTGACACATGCTGATAAGCTACATGCAGCTCTGATATGCCTTGGGCAGTATTTGACTTTGTGAAAACAGCTTTTACATTTTTAAAAGGAGCAGTCTGATAAATAGCTGTTGCTTTTATTTCCAAAAAGTTTGCTTTAGGTGTCGTCAGTATCACTAATAAATTTGGTAAAGCCTAAGTATTGTCAGACAAAATGTGTCCATGTGGATATGCTGTATTTTTAGTGAAGTCATGCTACACTAAGAAGCAAAGGTTTCATTTGAACTGCTTGTGCATCAACATATCTTAATCCAAAAAAATAAAAAGCAAGTGGAGGAAAAAAGTTAAAGGCCTGTATTAATACAAAAATTCATATAACTTCTGCTTTTCTTCTCTTGGGCTTCAATTATAATGTAAAGGAAAATGTACAAAATATTCTTGTAACATTTCAGTCTAAATTAATTCTCTTACAGCCACTGTTTTGTCACTAGCAGTAGTTTTCTACTCATGTTACTCACGAGTAACTAAATGGTCTGCAGATAGATCTTCTCCACATTAGCAAATTCTATCAGTTTGTTTTCTTTTTAACATCTGTTAATTTGTGTTCTCTGTTACTCATCACTTGCTCAGCAGTAGGCCTTTGGCTAAGACTATTGAGCTTGATTTGATGCTTCCCTTAAAATATGGTTTATTAATTAATATTCAATATTCAATGCAGTACAAACCTGAATTGTGCTTCCTTGTGGTGTTTTACACTAATTGAACACTTGCATGGTACAAGTATAAATAACTACATGATGTGCAAGCAAATGCGTTTTAAAGATGCAGGATTTGGCTTATCAAACTCTTTTGGCAGCCATCTCTTTATAAACCTTATGAAAATGGCAACCTTTTTTAGCTTGCCTGATAACTAAAAACATGTCATTAAAGATTGTCCAGAACCGGTTTTATTTCAGGGCATAAAATGCAAGAGGAAAGGATTTCAGTGTTCATCAGTAACTTCATATGACTGGATATTTAAAAAAAAAAAATTTAGGGAAGTCAGATTCTCATGCTGGGAACCATAACATGTCTCAGTATTTTTATATATCTACAAAGAGCTTTTAAATGAAACTAAGTGGGATTTACCTCATGAACCCGTGACCTTAATTTTTTCTTAGGTTCTTCTTCTGCCCTTAGCATTCTGCCAAGGTTGTATGGCAGGACCTCAATACTCTGCCATACCAGTTTTTTCAGCCTTTTTACTCAGTATCTCATTTTCTTGTCAGGAAGCAAGACCATTCCTTTAATTCTGTGTCAGTTCAGGCCTTTAGTGGTAGTTATGAAGATACCTCTTGTCCGTGTCCCTGCTTTCAGCTGCTGTTGTGCTGGGTTACAGCATAACTTAAAAGGCTGGTTCTGTGTTCCATTTCTGTTCTGTGGTCTTTTCTGAATCATCACAGGATCTGCTCTTTGTGTCACTTGTCATCATTCCTGTGTTCCTTCCCTTAACTCACTGTTACTGGCTGCCATGTATTTTGTTCTGCCCACTTCCTGTCTTTCCTCACAAAAGTTCAGCTTTACTGCATGTTTTTTGACTGAGTTCCCTCAGCTGCACTACTGTAGCATCTACTTTCATTTTGAACATCTTTTCCAAGGATGTGCAAAGGGCTCTGGTGTCTCTTCTTTTTCCATGACAAATTGGAGCACACCTCTGAAAGGTGAATTTTGCTTAGTGGCTGCAAAGTGGTTGTTCTGAACTATGTCTTCAATTGTATTATTGCTGTCTGGATTAAAAGAAAGGAGACATACAATACTTCTTTAAAAAGATTAATTAAAATATTTGTTTATTTAAGTGACCTTAAACAAGGGTGAATCTGAGCCAGCTTGAAATCTGTTTTGTTTACTGATACTTGAGAATAGCGTGTTGACATGTACCAACATTTCTGACATTGTTCAATCTGTCAGCTCTCGTCAATTCGTCTGTCTGTTGCACAACTGGTGGGAGTCAAAACTGTTCTCAGCCAGGTGGACAACTCCGTTAAATCATTTTTTTTGCAGTAGGGAAAAATCTATTAGATCAATTTTTTTGGAAAAGGGACTCATGTCTTGAGCAATAGAGAGAATATGTTCATTCTCTGTTTCTCAGCTTGCAACTCTGCTGCCACCTTTATTTTGGTCCTTGTCTCTAGGAGATGCCACAGAATGGTTGGAAAAGACCTTCAAGATCAAGTCCAACCCATGCCCTAATTCCTCAGCTAAACCAAGTGCCACATCCAGTCTTTCTTTAAACACATCCAGGAATGGTGACTCAACCACCTCCCTGGGCAGACCATTCCAGTACTTGATCACTCTTTCCATAAAAAACTTTTTCCTAATATCCAACCTATATTTCCCTTGGTTCAGCTTGAGACTGTGTCCCCTTGTTCTGTCAGTTGCTGCCTGGAGAAAGAGACCAACTCCACCTGACCACAACCACTCTTCAGGGAATTGTAGAGANAGGGCCCAGAACTGGACCCAGCGCTCAAGGTGTGGCCTCACCAGTACCGAGTACAGAGGCAGAATGACCTCCCTGCTCCTGCTGACCACGCCGTTCCTGACGCAGGCTAGGATGCTGTCGGCGCTCTTGGCCACCGGGGCACTCTGCTGGCTCATGTTCAGTCCAGTACCCCCAGGTCCCTTTCTGCCTGGGCCCTGTCCTGCCACACCATCTCCAGCGTGTAGCACTGCAGGGGGTTATTATGGCCAACATGCAGGACTCAGCACTTGGACTTAATAAACTTCATCCTGTTGGACTCTGGCCAGCCTCCAACCATTCCAGGTCTCTCTGCAGAGGCCTCCTACCTTCCAACAGATCGACACATGCTTTGCCATCTTGGGCCTTGTTTTTCTCTTCCTCCCTGACGCACCACCAGTTCTCTCCTTTGGCCGTATTATCTTTGTCTTGCCTTACCTCTTATAAATCTCAGAGTCTTTATTGACACCCTGCTCCTGTGCCATCTCTGCTCCAGCACTGAGCTGCTGCTGCCAATAAGCTGCACTGCTGGCTGCGGGGAGCAGGGGAAGTGTTGTGTATTCCACCAGCCACATTTAGGGAGAATGATGGGAGCCCATCAGAGCTAAGCCAGGCTGTGTGGGGCAGCACACAACTCTTGTTGCTGCTGTTTCAGTATTCTGATAGTACTAATCCCTGAAATTGTTAGTGTGTTGTTGGTGACAGCAAGAAAATGTTTCAATGCTGCATCATCTTCTTACAGCAATATTTTATAGCTTCCCTTTCCAGATGACGATTAAACTCCCCCCTTTTTAAGGTTTGTTTTTCTTTTTTTTCTTATGTTTAATCTTACTTAATCATCATGACTTGTTTGTTTTCAGGTGTTGACCATGAAGACATTGGCACCGGCTGTGGCCATGTGGGGGAGAACAGCTCCCTCTCACAGTATCACTGCTGTTATGATCACAGATGACCAGCAGACCATAGTTACAGGAAGCCAAGAAGGACAGATTTGTCTCTGGGATCTTTCCTCAGACTTAGAGGTTTGTGTCCACTGTGCTACAGTTTGCCAAATAAATAGACTGGAGTTTTATCTTCTGTTATTGGCAATAAGATTATCCAGACTTGCACTTATTCAGATGAATTTTTAAAGATAGCGTGATATTAGTTACAGAAAACTCATGAAGCAGAAAGTGAAATGTCTATATGAGCAACCTGTTGTTTGGACACTTTGGGGAATTTTTCATAGATTAGCATGACATGTGGATTATAGATTGAGACTGTGTACTCTGAGTAATGAGAGCAAGTAAATATATACAATTATCATGATTCCTATCTTGTGAAGATTTTTTCTTTTGTAAATCAATTGCTGAGCATGACCTGTCATTTAAAGAAAAAGTATCCCCTTATAAAACCAAATCTGTCTAGCAAGATGGAAGCATCAAGATGAGACTTCTGTTTTTGATGTAATTAAGATGCAAATTATTGCTTTGATTATTTTGTATTTATTTTCCTGAGAATGGAGTAGAGTGAAAACGGTTCCTGAGTTTTTTTAAAATTCTGTTTCTAGAACAATGGTTCTATTCTTTTTTTTATATTTAGTTGTCCCATTTGTATTCAAACACAGCCTGAAAGTTTGCACTTTTATAAGGCTACCTTTTTCAATTAAAAGGTTTGCATGCAGTGATGATAATCAGAGGTTTTTTAAATATTTTGTATGAAACACATGTTTAAGAGCTTTGGTTTATCAGTGTCTACTTCACTGTGCCACTTTTGGTGCATGCTGTAGGATGAAGGCCAGAGATGTCCTGCACATTGCCTGTTTTATAACATTTGATGTTCCATACATTCTTCAGAAGATGAATGCAATGAATACAAAAACTTAGCTTTATGCAAACTGCATAAAAATACATCTCTTTCTGCGTGCCAGAAAAATGACGGAAGTACATAAGAGTATAAAGCAAGTTGACAACTATATATATCTGCAAGTAATATTCTCTTGATTTTAGATATCCTTAGTTTATATAGAAATTGTTTAAGATAAATCATTATATTATTCTCCTAGATTTCATCTAAAGAAATTCTCTTTGGCCACACTGCTTCTGTAACATGTTTGGCAAAAGCAAGAGAGTTTGAGAAACAGCCATATGTAGTAAGTGCTACAGAAAATGGGTAGGTAACTGAATATTCAATTATTCATTTCTTAAATCATGAAATGTGTGTCAAGTGTAGGTCAGATTTTGCATTTGCAGAAATGATATGAAAATTATAGCAGCTAGTTAGGATAGTGACTACATTTTTAACATACAGTAGTCCAACTAAGAGCTCATCCCGTGGACAGCAGAAAGGTTTGGCAGATTCACACATCCACTTAGACAGTAAAAAAGGAATTATTCAAAAGGGTAGGCTAGACCCAATTCAAAGGGAAATTAATTGGAGGGCATCAGCAAGTTCAACAGTATTTGAATATCACGGTGTTTTTCTCGGTTCGTGAATTCAGTCTTAAGAACTGAACCAGTAAAAGGGGCTAATGTACTCTGATCTGGTTTATGGTTCCTCAGTCAGTACATATGGAAACACAGAATGGCAATAAATTAAAGGCATATGTGCTTCTTTTCTGTCTTTAATTCTGATGTGCTGTTTTGGAGAACATCCTTTCAGAGGGCCCTGATCTTGCAGCTTTTCTGCTATGTGTTTATGACAAAACCTGTCACTTGAGTCAAACAACTACTTGCATTTCTGCTAGGTTACACTTAAGAATATTTGATAACCTTTTCAGCTGGGATCTGAAGACTTTCTGTTTAGGGTTTCATCTGTTGAAAATAGTTAGAACTAGCTGCTTTCTTTCTTAAGCAATTTTGTCTGGCTGTGTAATTATGTTCCCCCTTTTTTTTTTTGGTTCCTCTTTTCTAATTAACAGGAGAGCTCTGTTAAAATGACTTTCCATGAAAGAGTACCTGTCCATCCTTCAAGCTATACCTTCCAGTACCTTAAGGCTACTGGTTTCTCACTGAGTAGCTTATTTATCCTTTCCAGCTGCTAGGATCCCTGTCTGATTCTCTTATTCAATCATGAGTATACAAGGAAGGGATAACCACAAAAAAACTATTCCAGACTTAATCTTGGAGATTAGACTGCCTCACTAGACAGGTAATGGTAAACAGTACTGTTTATGTGCAGAGAGGGTGAGAAATCTACACAACTAGTTTTGTATTCCCTTCTACAGTTCTGTTCAAGGGTTCTGAGGTGAAACTACTTTTCACCCCAGTTCTGAAGGTCTGTTAGAGCAGTACTGCTTCGAGATCATACTGGGAGCTAAGATACTGTATTTCCAAAAAAAAAAAACTGGGGTGGAAAGCATTAAGAAACAAGTGAGGATATTGCTATAGATATACCGTACAGAGATGTTCGCATCCTAAAGATTTTATCTCTAAAGGGATCATTAGACTTGTTTGGAGTGTGTGTAGGTAGGATTGAATTGTCTTCTGGCCCATTTCAGTGTTCACTTTTACCAAATTACTGCTGACTTCTCATCTGTATTACATAAGGACAAAGCATACATCACTGATCCCTGCAAGGTTGCAACATGAAGTTGAGATAATTACAAATATGAATCCTTGTCTTCAGGAGATGGAGAGTTTGCCAAACTGCATTTTCTGGCTTGTGAATAATGCACTTCTGCCATTTTCAAGCTTTCATCTCCTTATGGCGTGGATGGAAGAAATTGTATGGAAGATGGTTCTGTGATAATTTTCCCTGTTCCACTCCAGATTATTTTCAGAGTTTCTACAACTGACTAATCCCACAAGAATGGACATTGAACATTATTTTTGTACTTCTAATATGTAACTCTATAAATGAATCTAATATAAGTTTCCACTGATGTCCTATAAGTGGCAAACCTGTCCTACGGCATATACTGTATGGAATGTGTGATATTGCTCACTCCTTATTAGTACACAGAGTAAATTGAATACATCATCCAGAAGCTGAAATTACATTCTGACTTTCTGGTCTCATTTGTGCATGTTTGTAGGTATGTATGTATCGCAGTAATGTAGCTAAAGCAGTACTAAGTTCTGATATAAACAAGGAGAAGATATTTAATAAAGACTGTAAAGCTTTCTCTTAAGTTCTGATCTTGGATCTACCAACTTTGATGCTGCTATTGCTCAGCTGAAAAATATTAAGAAATAATACTTTGAGTTTAGCATAAAATGGGAAAGTAGATAGGTTAAAAATATAAATCACTGAGTAATATTTTTTATATAATAAAATACTCTCCCCAGTGTATTCTTTAAATCTTGATACAGAATTTCTTACAGTGTAATGCCAGGAACAATGAAATGAATGTTTCAGTTCTAGAAGTAATGTTTGTTTTGTTAATAAAATCTAAAAGCATTGAAGTTTAACATTCAGTTGCTGAGCTATGATAACATATCTCATACAGTCTCATTTACAACATTTAATTTGGTTCTCTTGTAATCCAGTCTGACTGCACATGGAATAACGTGTAGATAAGGAAGGTGTGCCAAAGCATGTTTCTCAAATAACCTTAAATGTGCCCAAGTGTAGCTGTAGTGTTGCACGGCTACTCAGGTGGTTGAGTGTATTGAGAGCAGCTTTTGGGAACAGCCTCATGATGGCACTGTTTCTTCTTAACAAAAGTTCCTCTCAAGAGCTGAAGTCCGATGTGGGAGAAGATGCATAATGCTTCTTGAAACGTGTGGTTTTAGTTCAGTGAAATGAATCATTTTCAGGAGGATGTAGTTCCAGTGACAGATAGTTACAGTGACATGTTGATGAGCTGTAATGGCAATATACCTACAATTTGTTGTAGACCAGAGTTGTTCTTAAAGTCAGGTCGGTTGCAAGGCAGCAGGGTGTAATTACCAAAACAAAAAGAAACAGATACTGTATGTACCCTGCTAATGACTACATTTTCTTACCCAACAATCTGTAACAAAAAAGCTTTATAAATGACCAGACTGCACTTAAATACCGCACTAAAGAAAAACTTGGTGGCACAAAATTATTCCAGCCAGTTGAGTGGAAATGACAGAGAATAACATGAAGTTATCTTTGGCAGGGAGATGTGTGTTTGGAATGTCACTAGTGGACAGTGCATTGAGAACGCAAAGCTTCCTTATAGGCATACAGCAATCCATGTAAGTATAGCAACTTTTCATGGAGTCTCTGTTCATCACAAGTGTTTTGCTTTATTAACATGATATTTTTCAGAAACAGTTTTAAATACACAGCTTGTAACATAGGAGAAAATACTCTATCACAGTATAAGTAGTTTTTATATTTTCAGGGTTTTTTTCCTTCTAAGAAAACAATTAACTTTTATGTTCCTCTGAATTCCTTAATCAAATCAGGCTGATTACTTTTAAGCCGCAAATATTTGAAATGTGGTATTGAATAACTTAGTGTTTGTGCATCAGGTAGCCAAGTGAAATGGTCTTAATCTTTGCTCTTGTCTTGTTGAAATTGCATGGAAGCTTCAAGTTTGATGTTGGCTTTTTCATGACATGTTAAAAGTACAAGTAATCTGGCCAGACATTGTGAGGCAATCTGTTAAAAGACTTATTTTTAAACTTTTGAATGGTTTTAGTGCTGAACTCCTGACCTCCAAAAGACTTCACCCCATTTTCAAAAATACACTTTCATTCACTGTAGATACTTTAGGACAAATCCCTTGTTTTCAGAGACTTTCAATATTGCTAGACATAATTTCATGTGTCTGGTTGAAACTGTATCCAGGCAAAATAAGTATCTAGATTTTGGAGTGTGGGAGAGTTTGAAGTACAGGTGTGAGTAAGATGGAGGGGCCAGCATCTATGGGCTTGATTCTGGGACATGGCTTATTTCTGGCTATGTTAGTAGAGGAAAAGCTCAGGGATCCTGTGTTAATTAAAATGCTGTTTGTCTTCAGTGAGAAAGTCTAGAGTGGATCTAAGGCTCCAAATGATGGATATCTGAGCCTTCATGTTACTCCAAAGCACTGCGAATTTGGAATCCAATATTTTTAAAGCTTCCAGAAGAAATTGTTTTTCCTGGCACTGCTTTGGTTGGTATGCAGAGTTAATTGTGAAGGGAAGAAGAAAAAGCATGGGTATATTGCAAATAAAAATTATGGAAGATTAACTTCTTAATTTTTTTACATATATGTATGTATATATAAACATAAACTTATTCTATGCTTTTGTTTGTGCATATGCATAAAGCATATAGATTCCTTAAATGGATGTATGTACACAAACAAAACAAAACATAAATTATAATTTGAGGTGCAGTATGACCTGCTGTGTTCTAGTGCTTAAGTAGATTTTAATGGATGAAGTTACAGACAAGTTCTGCAGGGAAATAGGCAAATCTGGCCTAGCTGATTAGCTGACAATCTGTACATTTTTTTGTGAAGACCAGAGGCAGAATATTCATTCTTACTTCTCAAATAGGTGTAGCAAATACTTGTAGGAAGTAGGTACTTCTGTATTAGAAGTGAGCTAAACCTACTTGCGGCTAATTATTTTTGTTTAATAACTTGGGTAAGATAGCTAAAGGAAAATAGGAACATCTAACAGGAAAACTTTCTTGGGAAAAAATGAGTGTTGCTAGGAGGGGAAACCATTCTTAAAATGCAGTCTTCAGATAGTTATAATAAATCGTGTTTGTCTCTGTGTGTTTTGTTGTAGATTTTTTTCTTGTTGTTCCATGGGGAATGGTTGCTTGTGCCGTAGTTAATGTTTGGTTTTAATTGAACTACTAACCTATCTGCTCTAGTAGGTTCCTTTTGTTCAGTGTAGATGATTTAGCTATGAATGGCAGATGTCAAGTAGTGCAAACTGAATATTTGCCATTTGAAATGAAATTTAACACCAGAGTCAACACTTAAACATTTGTAGATCTTAACCAGTGTGGAATTCTGAGGAATTACTGACTACAAAAATCATCTATTTCAAGCCTAATTTAATGGTAACAGTAATTGTGATTTCTAAGCATTTCTCCCTCTGTTTAGTCATAATATCTCTAGTCCTGTTTCTCTTATTTCCATTTTTTATACTTTTATTTTCACATGTCAGTTAGTTTACTGAAAAAATGAAAATTACTATATAAGCAAAACTGTACAGAAAAATTTGTAAATGAGGTCCAGATTTTTGGGTTGCCTGATATTTGTCTGACTACAGGATTGTTCCCTTTATTTTAAGGTTAGTATTAAATGAAAATCTGCTTAGAGGTGGCTGCTTATGCATTTATAGAAATTGTTTACAATTATAGCTGGAGATGCAATGCAGATGTCCTTGCATATATAAAACATCTAGCAAAAACAAATCCTCATAGTCACTCTGCACAGTCTCTGTTCCTTTGCTTTGTCTGGGTTGTTTTTTTCCTTTTATGTGGTTGCTGAGACAGAATCTTCTGAACACTAGGGTGTTTAACGTCACAACGAACAATATCCTATGGAGTAGGAATCGTTCCTGAAAAGTAATCAGTAATTAATTATGAAAAATTTCCGTATGAATATTCTGCATCTTCAGCTGATTTTTCCTCTTCATACAACTCTTGATGACAAGAGCTTTATGAAATGTTTGGAGAGGGGCCTCAGAGAGACAAGTCTCAATTTCCTTAGTAATTTATAGGGAAAATTAACACCTGACTTTCTTCCAAAAATTACAAAAATCCTAATATTTAGGAAGGACAGGTGCTGCTTTCAGTCTGAAGCACTTTTTACTAAGCTGTGTGTCTTGCTAGTGTCACTAGCAATATTGTTTACAGTTTCACATACGCCTTAGATTTCTTAGTGATTCCACAAGTGTTGATTATGCCATGTTTAGTGTGAAAAATCTGCATGCTATTTGTGCATCTCTGTGTGCTGACTTTCTGCTTTCCACTTGGACAGTATTACCATTGCTCATTCCGAATGACAGGTGAAGGCTGGCTTCTTTGTTGTGGAGAATATCAAGATGTTCTTATTATTGATGCTAAAACTTTGGGCGTTCTTCACACTTTATCATCATCTCAGTCTTCTGATTGGATAAATTGTATGTGTATTGTACACTCTGCAAGAATTCAAGGTAAATGTTTTACGGGTATTTATGTAGGCAAATTTAATTGGGATAAAATATTTCTGTCTGGATGGTATGATCCGACAATATCAAATTGTTTCACAGAGCTGTTATGTAGAAGATGTTAATGTTTCGTTGATTTAAGGCTCCTAAGATTGGTCCTGTTTTATTTAATATGTTTTTAGAGAAAAAACTGCCTTGTATACTGGCTGTAAGAAGCTCATTTCTTGGATTTAAGTATAAATAAGTTTTGTAATATCAAAGACGTTAAAGGCACAATACCACAGTTCTGTGCCTTCTGGTAATACTTTCAATGTTTGCTTACATGCTTGTATTTCTGTATATAATGTACTTATTTTTTTGTGTAAAACTGATATTTCATCTAAGCAGTCTCCTGGAGAAGCCTTGTTTTAGTGCTAAATTGGTAGGTCCTGTTTGAACTTGGCTTCAAGCTGACTATTTCACTGTAACTTTTCACAGAAGACTCTTTGGTTGCAGTCTCTGTAGCTGGAGTTCTCAAAGTGTGGGACCTGTCTTCATCTCTGAATAGCATTCAGGTCAGTGATAATGTGAATGTTCTCAAGTAAAGGCTACATTGAAGCAGAACATGAATAAATTTAAATCTTCTCCGTGTGTATTAGATTTTATTACTTTGGTTACAAAATTCTGAAAACACACCTTCAGAGAATTATTTAAAATTTGCCCATTGGACAGCTCTTGTTTTGACAACTATACTACGTTTTGGCCAGGCTTCTTGTCTTTTCATATTCCAGGATGCTTAAGTTGCAGTGCTTTCCTGCTTTCCTGTAATGTCTTTGAACCCCTTCATATTCTGTCCTTTAAACTCAAAGCTCTTCAATATTGGCCTTTGTACTCCCTCTTCACCCTTGTTACTCGCTTCAAAATGGTGCTTTAGATTTTGTTTTCCTCAGTCTGCTTTTCACAATGCTGTCTTCGTTTGGAAAAGACTCTTGCTGTGTCAAGTGTCCTATTTTTCTGTGTTCAAGCTCACTTACTCTTTTTTGTGTTAATATTCTCAGCAGCTGTCACCTTCCATAAACAAGTGTTAGAATTTAGATGCAATTTTAGTTTTAATTAGGCTCTAAAAGCTAGATTCACAAAGGGACTTGGGCAGTGAGACAGAAGTGGCAAAATATCAACAGACTTCTCTGAATGTTGGTAACTCATCACTGCCTGGCTCGAAAAACTGCAGGGTGTGGGCAGGCCTACTTGTTCATGGTAGAACCAGGACCCAGAGGAGGGTCTGTCAAGTTTGATACCATCCTGGTGTTTTTGATTTATCTGTGATGTTTTGGAGTGAATGCATCTTTTCAACATTCCTAGAGCAAACTCCGCTGCCATGTTGTAATAATTCTGAGGACTCTAACAACTGATTGCAGATGTCAGAGGAACATGGTGCAGTCTTTTTATTGCCTGGGGCCACCTTTCATGGAGGGACTGCTGCAGAGTTCCTAACAATCTGGCTGAATTCTAAAGTGCAGTATTTTAATAAATATTGTTGGATTTACTTGGAATTAACTGAAGGTGTAAGATGTTGTAAGAAAATGGCTTTCAGTTTTATAGCCATGATTCCAAGCATACATAATCCTTCCCTGAGAGGTTTTGAGACTTGGCATCTTAAAAAACAGAAAACAGGCGTTTTAAGTGCTTTAATCAATAATTAATAAATATAATTCCAATAGAATAATTTTGAAGATGATGACTTTAATGTATCTGATATTCCCACAAAAAGTGTGAAAGTACATACATTGTTTTTAGCAGTACACTTAGCAATACAAAGCTAAAAAAATGACTATTTAACTGCTTAAAAAGGTGTTGAGAGCAAACAAGACCTAAGGCAACACCCACCAGCATCTCAGACTGTTCAGGTTGCAACAAGAATGACTGGGAAGGTGTAATACTCATCAGCTTTTCTGAATCTGATGGTCTGTTTACAGGTTGTTGTAGCTGTTTTTTAACTGAAGAATACTTAGCAGATACTCATTACAGCAGTTTCTATTTATGACCTGCCTTTGGTACTTCTCCACATTCATTATAATTTCTTCAAGTGACATCAGTCTGAGCCACACTGAATGTTTACATTCTTCTTACATATTAGTTGTGAACCCTGTTGTCTTTTTGTTGTTAAGAATTATATGTTGCTTTGAATTTTGAAATTCTCTTAACAGAAAGTTACTTTCAGTGTGTTGTTTCTATCCTAAAAACTCAGATATCTGAAACAAATTTTGTTTGTTTTCCCTCTGTGCTGTAAAGGAGAAACAAAGTGTGTGCGAGAAGGAATCAAAATCTCTGGACTGTATAAATTGTCGAGCAGTAAGATTTTGTACCTACACGGAAAGGCTCCTTCTAGTTGTGTCCTCCATGTGCTGGCAGGTACTTAATTGAGCATTACACTTTCTCTTTAATATTGTTAATTTTGAAAAGCTAATATGATTTTTACATGCAGATACTTGTTTTTCTCTTTAGATTAAAGAAAATGTTCACAAATTGTCAGATATAATTATGCCTGCGACACTTCTTGGTTTATCTTAACTGTGTGAAAGAGATGAAGCTTTTATTTTTTATGAATGTATTTCTGCTTAAAAAGTTTAACACCAAATTGGCTGGATAGGAGGGGATTTAAGTATTAGACAGTTTTAGAGCACTGAGTACATTATAGCCCTGTCCACAATGCATTTGAAAGGGAGACAAAGATTAAAAAAACCCTGCTTAAGTATGACAGAAATAGTCACAGTTGGCAAGTCCTCACTAGCCAGGGACCTTTGTTTGTTGGTAGAAGTAGCAAAGCTAAAGATTCCAGGCAATATTGTTTTTTCTTGTAGCTATAATAAAGTAACTGAAATTTAAAAAAAAAAAACCACTAACAGTTTTAAAGAACATAATGTATTTAAACTGAAACGTAAAAAAAAAAATTCTGTGTTCCTTCCAGTGCTACAAAACTTCTTTTACACTAATCACTCAAGATTATTTTAACATGTGTGCCTGATTCCAGCATCTCTGTGGGGACAGGAATGGGTCAAAAAATTTCACATACACCTGGGTCAACTTTGAATAATGTAGTTGTATACTATCCTTGAGATGTCTCTTGGGCTACTTAAATTCTGTACAAAAGCATTTATAGAGAAATTTTATGTGTAGGATGGATAGGCTTTTCATGGAAAAATATCTATAACTTTCATTGTTTTTTATTAATTTCTATAATGAGACTGTAAGACCTTAATGCTACTTTTTGTTTTTGTTTTTTTTTTTAACTGTTAATTTCTTCAACTTTGAACTGTATGGTTTGACTCTGACTCTGTAGTAGTTTGTTATTATCAAAACATATTAGGCTTTAAAAATAGTTGTTCAACTAGGAAGAGTTTAACTCCTGTTCTACTTACTGATCCTCTGCCCAAACCCAGTTTAGGTTAAAATGAATTTGCCAATACTATTTGTTTATATTTTGTTTTCCTGAACTTAGGTCTATGATTATTGTGATTTCTCCTTGCTTTGTACTGAGTTCTGTAAGAGTGGTCGGTGCTTTGCTGGTGGGGAGGTGCTGGCAGCTTACAGACTTATCATCTGGACAGAAGATGGCCACAGTTACATCTACCAGCTGCTAAACAGGTGGGCTCAGATGGGAAATTCACACAAAAAGTTCAGGTACAAGATGAACTTTAGGAGGGTTACTATGGAAAATCTCTGCATGTTGCAAATGATCAAAACCCAGAACAAAACCACTTTGGCACTCAAAGATTTACTCTGAGTTTGACAGCCCACAGTCTTTGTTTGACACAGCAGGGGGCATAGGAATAAGATTAGCCATGTAGAACTTGGGCAGCTGGTGCTGTGATTTCAAAAAGTCTCCTGTAATTACTTATTTGGTTACCTTTAATTGAACTTGTGAATCTTGGATGTTACTGTTCTGCTTTCTAAAAGAAGTGACTTTCTAAAGCTTGTATGTTTAAAATTTCTTTTTAAATTATACAGTGGGCTTTCTAAAGGCATGTACCCTGCTGATGGGAAGATGCTGAAGGAAACAGTTTATCCTCATTTACTCAGCTTTACTGGTATGAAGGACAATAAGGTAAATTCATAAGGGTTTGAAAGTTTATTGTCGGTTGGCAATTACCTGAATAATCCCAAAATAATTGATTAATTCATCAACAGATTTAACTGTTCTATAAAAACAATGAGTAATATTTTTCCTTTATTTTAAAATTATTATTTACAAACTTGAAGATGCTTGTAACATATTTTGTCTTTGATTTTGGTTATATTTTGTTTTTTTCCCACAGTGGAAAAAATGCCTTTGTCTTCAACTATAGATAGACTGGTTGTTTTTACTTTCCTCTAATTTTGGCAAAAAAAAAATGCTTTCCTACCAAAGATGTGGTCTACAATATTTTTAGAACCTTCTACTTTCAAATCTATAAAAATTAATAAAAATAAAATAAATAATAAAAACTCCCAACAAATAAAACCATGCCATAAAACCAAAATCAAAAAAAGGCAACCTATGAGCAAAATGTAGGCAAGTTACTTAGTTTTTATTTTATTAAGGAATGTATGCCTGTTTCAATGTAACTACATATACAGGTTGTGTATCCACCCAGAATTGAAGGGGGTCTGAATCTGTGGCATTTTATCCAGAATACTGCTGGCCTGAGCCTTCAGAGGCGTAATCACATGCAGCACTTTCTTGCATTGTGTGCAGACTGATGTACTCAGAGTGCATAAAATGAGACACATGTGACTCTCTTCGGAACTGTGGTCTTGGCTTGAAGAAACCTCTAGTGTTAAGAAAAGAAGAAGCTGAAAAAGTAGATGATCTCTATACTTTGGTTTGAGAATTCATATTTAGCAGAGCATGTCACACCAATTTCAAATTTGAAGTTACTGTGTAGACAGGTATCTCAAATGGACCCAGCTGTGTTGGAAAAACCTACATCTTCACTCACTTTTCATGGAGTGCTTTGTGTGACCACAAAGAAAGAAATAAGGGAACCTAGTTGATTTGAAAGCAGCAGATTTGTTATAATTAGGAAGCTGGGCAATGGGGAGAGGCAAGGATGTGTGACAGGCCTTCTTACTTGGACAAAAATGAACCAGAACAAATAGAACAGATTATTCTGTGTAGCTTTGGTCCTGGTTATTTTGCTAAGTCTTATTGCTAGTGCTGTTAATGAAGTTGTAATTGTTGGAAGATGTGGATTTAATTCTTGCCTGAAATTGCATTAGTTTGAGTGCTTGTGTGACAGCTCATGCAAGTTGTTAAGCAGTTTTTGAAGATATGCAACAGAAACATAATTTTATTTGTAGCTGACTAGAAACACTGTTAAATATGTACCTGTGTGAGGTTTTCTAGCATTTTCTGTTGACAAATGTAGGCCCTTAGAAAGCATGTTTGTTGCATAATCCTGTGAAGCCTGACAGATTTAATTTTCAATTGAAGCGAAACAGTATAAGCCTTTCAGCTTTTTCCCAAATGCTGTGATCTAAAAATCAGGATAACTGCTGAAGGATGCCAAAAGGTCAGGAAAGGTGAGGGAAAAAAAATAGCCAAAACACATGGCTTAGCAAATAGTAGGTTTACAGTGCTGGTAGAAAGTTCACATATGCTTCCCCCCAAATAAATGCTTTTAAAAAATCATGACCTACTCTTTTTTTAAAATTTCTGCTTTAGTATTTGCCTTACTGCCTGAGTAGTTTTTATAGCAGATTTGTGGGACAACCAAATCACCTGTGTGCTGATCCGTTTTGAACTCCATTTTGAGACTATAAATGGAACTATTTTACAGGACAGTTAATTATTTTGGAACTGATTCTCAAACTTCAACGTTTAAAATAAGTATATCTGACATATGAGGTAATTGTAGAGAATGATAAGCTTTCTCTTGAGCCTCTGTTTTTTTCTAGTGTAAACAACCCCAGCTTCCCCAGCTGCTCCTCATTGGAATTGTGCTTCACAGCCTTCAGCAGCATCTTTGCTCTTTGGAAATGCTCCACCACCTCATGAGTGAATGATGGTGTTACAGACTATTACCTGTGTAAAAGCATCATTCTTACATTTCATTATTTGTAGTCATACAAGCTGTGGTGAATGAAGCTTTACTGAATTTGTTTTGATGCAAAGATTATCACTATTTCACTGCACTGTTTTTCTTCCTGACCTTGGTCCTTATGCTGGTGATACTATAAACCTGGGGAGACCTCCCAGTCTACTTTTCCATTTAATATGTAGGTTTAGCCAAGGATACTTGCAAAGCAGAGGTGATCCTTGAGAGGTTGGCACCAGGCAGAGTAGACTTGGTCTGAGCAGGATTTAGTGGCAGATAAGAAATCAACTATGGTTTGTTTTCTATTTTTACAGCTTTTGATGAAAAAAATCCTTCACATTTACAGTTGTTATTTTACCAGTTCTCTTTCAGAATATTGATTTACTGTTCTTTTTCACAGAGTCTTCCTTTTGTCATGGGCTTCATGAATGAAAGAAAGGAGCCTTTCTACAAGGTTCTTTTTTCTGGTGAAGCTTCAGGACGTATCACGTTGTGGCATGTTCCTGATGTTCCTGTGTCAACGTTTGATGGTTCTCCAAAAGGTTTGGCACTTTTGGCTTCTTGCTACCATCTTTTTCATTATGTCTTGGGGTCAATTTTCATGAAAATCAAAACTCTCATAGAAAACTTTTTACACTAGAAAGTAATGCTCATTTATTCATTGTGTGGAGATTGCCTGTAGTTAAGAGGAGTAGCAACTGCTGACTTTCCAACCCTAGACTGCAGAAAGGATAAGGGAGATGATCGAGATGAAAAGGTATATTTTGTTTAGTTTGACTTTTTATATTTTGTTTTGCATAAACAAAAAAATCCTCTCTCCTCACTCTCTAGAGATCCCAATCACAACCATGTGGACTCTTCAGGATAATTTTGATAAACATCATTCCATGTCAGAGGGCATTATTGATCAACTTTGTGGATCTGAAGATGGATTTGGAAGTGCAGTTGTCAGTTCCTCTGTGTACATACCTGGTCTTGATAAGCTTGTATGTGGATGTGAAAATGGGAAAATTTTTGTAACATTAGGTTTAAATACTGCAAGAGCAAGACTTTTAGAAAACATATCTTTTCTTAAAGGTAAGTTTTAACAATTTGTTCAGATTCATCTCAGTCAAGCACAGAAGACTTCCTATTTCTGGCATCCCTTCCAGTGAACCCTGTAAAATTCCCTGAAAAGTAGGGCTGGCAGTCAGGAATGGAATGAGGAAAATGGGAGATTATGATGATCTTTCTCCTTTCTCCATAGCTGATCTATTGGTTCACAGCTTAGTACTACCAAGGTGCTTCCAGCAGGAGGAATCTGGGAATGGCTGTGGAATTGGATATCCCCTGGAAGTGAGATGTGGCATGTCACTATATTGACAGTTTTCTTTTTTATTTGCTCTCTAAAAGATCATTCCACTGAAGGGAACATAAAGGGTACATATCAGTGGAGAAGCTCAGATTGCACACCTTTGTTCTCCCTTTCCAAAATTCTTTGATCCCATGTAAAGGTCGGTTACATTTATCCTGACTTTCAGGAAATGTGCTGTAAAATATGGAAGTCCTATTCTTAGAGCAAAGATAATTTATGTATCATCTTCTTTCAGATAATCTACCTTATAAGGTTCTGAATGGTCACAGGAGCAGAGTCACTTGCTTACTTTATCCACATGACAAATCAGTAAGATTTGATCCAAACTGGCTGTTATCAGGGGGCCAGGATTCTGTCGTGATCTGCTGGGATATATTTACTGGAGGCATCCTACACCAGTTTAATCTGCACTCTGGTGCAGTGACAGAGCTCTTGCAATCCCCAGAACACTACAGAGTGAGTAAAAGCATAATAGATGATGTCTCAAAAAAAAAAAATCTCCATATACCCATCTCTCTTTGTGTATATATTTATATACAAGAGAAAATAAAAGGAAAGCACTGTCTGGCAATACTTTAGCCCACATCACTTTGTTTAATTTACCTTCACTTAATTGTTGTCTTTGAAAATTTATTTTAATTGTAGGGAGTTGAGTTCTTGAATTTGTTACATATTAAATTTGAAGCTCTTAACATTCTATTCACCATTTTTAATATCATGATTATCAACTTATATGTCAATCTGATTAACTCCTCCTGAAATTTAAAAAACTTAGTAAGGCTAGGAGCTTGAACATAGTGTTTTAATCTTCTCTGTTGGTACGAAATTATATACATACTTCATTTTGGTTCCTGACACATCTTTTTGGTCCTTTGTGTATGTGTTTTTGCATTTTATGATATTTAGAACAATTTAAAGTTGTGTTTAATTAATTGAATTTTGAAGTTAAGTTTAGGTGAAAATCTACTGTGCTGAATGTTCTATTTTACTTTTGAACATTGTATTCTGTGGGACTGGGATTTCCATTTTTTCTCTTAGAAAGCCTGCAAAGACATGGTTGATACTTGTGAATGGCTCAGTTCACTTACGTGCCAAAATTAAGTAGCCAAAAAATGGTTTGCAATGAAAAAGTTTTTAGTATTTGTAAGGCTCCTTGTCATCTTTATTCTGAAAATGGAGTAGGATTTAATGCCTGCCTGGCTGGTGTTTCAGGCTTGTTTAAAGACCCTGATAGTTCTTTAGGGGAATTCTTCTGTGTGTCACCTAAAATTACTTGCAGGAAAGAGAGGTTTTGCAGTATCAGATCCATAGAGTATGAAATAAATTTGTAACTTAGTTTTTTTCATTAGAAATACATTACCCTTGGTTTTTTAGACCTAATATAATTTTATATCACATGAACACCAGTTTGGTTTAAGGTAATTTTTTTACTACTTTATCTTCTAGGGTAACTGCTACTGTATAATTGGTTATGTAATCACTGCTTTGATATGCTAAATATTGTGAATAAATGGAATTTAAATTATTATACTTAAAAATACTGAAAAACCAAAGATAAAGATATGTTTTCCTGTCAGGAAATGAGTTGTATGAGTTTCTGAAAACAAATTGAAGATGTTGCCTGAAATAAAACATAATCTTCTGAAATTAGTATGTTCTGGAAAAGAAATCACTGGCTTACTTTTACTAGGCCTTTTAAAATGACGTGCTTATGAATGTGGTTACAGTGTTGAAGCTGGAGTTTTCTATTTTGCAGTTAAAAGACCAAAGTATAGTGTGCTGTGTGTGCAGTGACCACTCAGTAGCAGTTCTACACCTTCAGAAGAGAAAATGTCTCCTACATGCCAGAAAGCATCTGTTTCCTGTGAAGAAGATAAAATTTGACCCTCTTGAGAATGTGCTAATTGTTGGATGCGAAGACAATTCAGTTTATATTTGGGAAATTGAAACAGGTAATAACACAAAGGTTAAAAATTACCTGTTTCTTTTGATGTTTTGCTCACTTTCCTGAAGGTTTGTCTGTCATGTGGGGTTATGGGAGCATAATTTTTTGGATCTGCGATCACAATTTATTTTACAAATTATTACAACACAGTGTCTACACTGTCTGCTTTTCGACAAAATAGGAAGAATCAGAGTATATTTGAACTATCCTTTCTTTTCTCATAAAACCGTTGCCTATTTCAACATTAAAGAGGAAGTGAAATCGGTACCACTGCTCATGCATATTACGTATTCAGACAGGGTGGAGATAAGTGCCTTCTGTTGTGAGTATCACAGGAGAATGAGTGCCACTATCACCACCTCTTTAAGAGTAGCTGGTACACAGGAAAAGATGCTGTTATTTGCTATGTGGTAACAATTAACAAATCCTTTTTGTTCTTGTTGTTCCTGTTATGCATTGCTGACTAAAAGGTGCCATCTAGGGTCAATACCTGAGAAAGCCTAGTAGGATATACTGTAGTTGCTTCAATGTTGAATTACATCTGTATTGCAGCAGAACACAAAAGGTCATGGCGTTGATCCTTGAAATTGGCCTGACCTAGATCAAGAGCTATGTAGATACTTCAGTGGCACTCAGGCAGGCAAAGCATTGTTCAGATGTGTGAGAGATGTACACAGCATCACTGAGACACCTCTGCAGGAGCACAGCGCCTTTCATTAGGATTTCATCTGTTGGCAGATGAAGGGGCAACCACACATAGTACCACTTGCCTACACAGTTATCTCTGAGCATGTTCCTTAAGTCAGATAAGTAGGATAAAATCGGAGTGGTAGCCTTGTGCTTGAATTCCGTTATGGAGAGGGACATAAAATAGCTTTTATTGCTTCTACAGTCAAAAAGTGTTTATATTTCTTCTGGCTATGCAGTTAGCTTCATGACTTGGGCTTTGCCTCTCTAAGTTAAAATCAGTGGAGTATTGTCAGACTCATATGTCACTGTTTGCAGTTAAAAAAACCAAATCTGAACAGTGTTCCTGTGCAAAAGGTAATGGATGGCTGGGAAAACAGCCAGTCTGTTTATAATTTCAGGCTGTAGATTAAGAAATTTCTGTGAATATTTCAGTATTTACAGTGTTGTAGAGTCAGCAATAATTCTGAATTATTGTTGAATTTGACAGGTGACTTTAGGAAAGTTTAGGCCTACTACCATTTTGACTCTAGAATGGTTCTTCCATCAGGTAATTAATAGGGTGACCCCCTCAAGCACATGGAAGATTTCATTGTGCAGAATGGTTCATTGTCCACTTTCATGTGACAAAGGTTGACACACTTGTACAGAAAGCATTCCAAAGGACCTAAAAATGTTTCTCAACAGGCTTTCATGATCATCACTTTTATGGGGCAGAAGAAACTTTGTGTCCTAGGTAAAACTCTAAACCAGTGCTATTTCATGTACAACTTGTTGTACTCTATTTTCATGAGTTTTACAAAGATCTTATTTTACGTGATCACTGGGAAGTTTTCTGAGTACAATAGTCTGCATATATTTTAAATAAATAGGATTTCAGCGTAGTTTATGCTGAATTGTTAGATACCACGAATATAGTTGACTTTAAGTGTAATTGAAGTCTGTATGTCTTTCCCACTGACTACAAGACAAGTCTAAGAAAGGTAGGGGAAAAAAGAGGCAAGAGATAATTGCCTGTTGCTCTTACAGGTCTAGAATGAGATAAATTTAATGATACCCTTTTATTCCCTCGATTTACAGAGCAAAGTAAAATTATTCTAAGTTTGTGTTGATATTGCACCTGCATGTGGGTAGTGATATAGAAAACAATACAGAGGCTGTGAAATAATACCTGTGTAGTTTAATGTGTTTTACCTAAATTTTAATATATGGATGCAGCAACTTTCCATTACAGTGGAATATCTTTCCATGACAATGAATATTGATCTAATCATACATTTGGAATATTAATATAGTATGTGTACAGGATATCCTCCAAACTTGTGTTCTAGAAGACAAATATGAAAATCAATAATAAATTTTATTCTAATTAAAGTGCAGAATATGTCTTCCAATAGCCACCACTTGAAATCCCCTTCAGTAAGGAAATTAGCTGTTATTTATGCTGCTTTTACATTTTCCTAACCAGGTGGTATCTTTGCTTTTTTTTACAAAAGTAAATATTACAATAAGATATAGCAATAAAGGATCAAAGGACTTTTGCTTGCTGTGTACAGCATATGGCAAGGTGTCTACCAAGCCACCTTTAGATCCAATGTGTATTATAAGAGTGAGGAATGAATGGGTGAACTTTAAATAGCAATCTTCCTTCCTCAGAGTTAATAATCTTCATTTATCGGTGATAAATTGTTTTTCAATTAGTATGAGTTTAAAGTGAATTTATTTCTTGACGTTCATAACACTTGCAGAATGAATTATTTACTAGTTTGCTGTTACTTTCTTTTGCCTTGCAAGCCTTGCTCTGTTTTATTGTTAATGTTATGTTTAGTTTGGGTTCAAAGGTAAAATAACGTCATTTAAGACTTCAATTTATCGTTCAGTTACCATACTACATATTTAGCTTTACACTAGCTATATTTTGGTTTTTTCATACTCCCCCAGGGAGTGCAAATTTTCAGGACTGTCTTATATGCTGCTAGCTCCAACATTAAAAAAAATTGAAACATATGCCTAAAAACTATTTTTATGAAGTCAGATCTCCTGAATAGTCAAAACTACCTCTGCTTACAATCCTTACTAGAAAAGGTCAAAAATCATCAATAAATAAAAGACAATCACTAAGTAAATATACAGTGTTTTGTTTTATCAGTGCTGTTTGTGTATTGCTTTCCCTATTTGTGCTCTACTTGAATCCTTTTCTGAATAGAATACTTTTTGTTGTGTTTTGACATGTTTATTATCCCAGTATGAGTGCTTAGTAACAATTGTTTTGCCATTTTCTAAGTGCAGAAACGTTCCAGGTGTTTTGGCTTCTAATGTCTGCATCCAAACAAACCAGAAATCCTAAGAATGACAGTGTTTTATATAGAATTATTCTGAATTATTCTGAGAACACTCTAGGTGCTATGTAGTTTTAAACCCCTCATGTTTTGATGTATTTGGTATACCAGAGCTGCACATAAAGTACCTGCTACCTCAGTTCAGAGGTTTTCTTTGCTATTTCTACCTGGTTTTGCATCATGGTGGTACTGATGTGTTTGTCTTGGGGTTTTCAGCAGAGGTAAGTGAATGACTGTCACTTCCATCCACTCTAATGAGACTGACTCTGTTTGTCACCATGTGGAATGGTCTGTATGGACCTCTCCTGCTTGAGCAAGCAGCAGAAGCAGCGGTGCTTCAAGCCATGCTGTCACTGTGGTGGGAGCAAGGCGTCAGCCTGGAGGTTCAGTTCACAGAAGGTGAATGTTCTCATTGAGTCCGTACTTTAAGGCATGAAGTTTTTCTGAAACACTAGTGTTTCATAACTTTAACAAGAATGATAAATGGCTTCAGACACTTCTGCTGAGAAAGGAAAAAAAAATCATGCCACCTCAAGATAGCTGTCAAGCATACCAAATTTTACCTCAAGCATTTAAAAGCTACACAGGTATCAATAAAATAAATCAGCCTTTTAATGAGTTTGTCAGCCCTAATAAAATACACATTTTTAAATTTTTTTATGCTCATACAGATGGATTTGACATAATTAGTCAAATCCATCTGTATGATGATAAAAAACTTTATGAAAAATATAGAAGACTTCAAAAATACTCTGAAGATAATTCTAGTTGTGTTAATGCCACATTGATACATTTAAATGTTGCATAAAACCTCTGCTGTTTCAGGAACACACCTGCCATAGAGAAAATGAAATTACTCTGTAGATAGTGATGTTATGGATCAAGCCTTTGATCATATTGATGGTCAAACATTCTGGAAGGTTTTCAAATATTGTTTAAAGATAATTTTATGTAGTTACATATGCTCCAATATTTTTATAATTGGTGCCAACAATGAGTCTTCTAAACCTGTAGTAAACAGCAAGTATCACATGTGTTGAAGAATGGGAGGGATGTGGTTTGGGTTGTTTGGTTGGCTTTTTTTTTTTTTCCTAAGTAGACCTTTATTTAGAAGATCTGACAACTTTTGTCATCCCATACAGAAGTTAGGGATTAAACTGTTTTGAAAGTTAAGGCTTAGATTTCATCAGGTGGCTGTGAGAAAATAAATTGTATAGTTTTAATGAAACTTAGAACTCTATCAAAGTAAATTTGGTCATTACTTTACTATGATTTATGCCAAGATAATTGTAGAACCAAGAATAATGATGCTTTTGTGACCTTTTATTCCTTGTAAAATTTAGTGATATACAGTCTTTATTGATATCTTTTTCATTTTCCCTGTCTCTCCATTGTTCTTTCTCTTCAGGTCATTGGTTAGGATTAGATCTGAGTGGGTGAAAGTGGCCTTACTGATAAATCCTATGGTTGTTTCATCTGCTGGAGGCCATGGTGTAGGGTCAAAGTCATGGCAGTCACTACTGTCTTGTTTCTTTTTTAATGAATTTTGCAAGATCTGCAAATATCCAAATAAGATTTAAAAATTATTATATATGCCTTGAGGAACTTAGCATTTGGGTTTGGGGCTTGTTTGTTTTAATTTGTCAGTCTTAAAGTAAAATTTAACTAATGTTTTGCCTAAAATTTAACTAATGTTATTTATTGCATTTTATGTTTTATATGTGTAAGCCTCAGGTCAGTATGTAGCTTCCACTTGAATATTTCATAGCTCTCTAAATTTGAGTCATCGTTCAGTAAATACTTATTGATGTAAAATAATAAAGGGTAGTGGAGCTTGGGAAAGTGTCTCAGGGTAAAAAAAGGCAGTGTCACCTTTTGCCCAGTTTGCAGAAGCTGAGGATACCTGGCTTGTGTCAGCATACAGGAGTGTATCTTTATTTTCATATGTATGCATGTACACGTTTATGTACTTTATGTATACCTAATGGAACATGTATGTAATTTAGCTGTATCTATCTGTTCCTTCTAGTTGATAATTGATCTTCATTCTTATTTTTAATAAGATTATATACTTGTGTGTATATATAAGAAATATAACTGGAAACTGCTATGATCCAGTGCAGTCAGGAGAGTGCATGCCAGGGAGGGGCTTCATTCCAGACACTAAGGGACAGATCCTCATTCCGTCCTTCAGTTTGTGATAAAGGAGTAGATGAAAACTTCTTGCATATCTTCCAAGTTCAGAGATGGTGACTTCTTCAATTCAGCCCAGTTTAGCAATTTATTGTGTCTTAACAGCTAATTGAGAGGATTATTGTCCTTTACTGTTTGGAATAGCTGGAGTCAGGGAGAGAGCAGGGGAGTGTCTTTGCTTGTGGTGTCTCGTGCCTGCATCGGCAATCCTGAGCTAAGGACTAGCTGCGATGGGGAATTGGTCTTTTTGCCCTCATATGTAAACCACTATTGTAAATTAGATTTCAGTCATTTTCTTTGTGTTGTTCCTTATTGCTTTCTTTCAGCTGAAGGAAGTTGACAGTAGTTTGCTAATGCTCTTCTGAAAGTGTGCATTCTGAAGAATGTCAGTAACACACAGAGTTGGACATGACAGAAATCTTCCAAATGCAAAAATCAGTAAGGAGGGTCTGCGAAGACACATCACAGGGCATCTCCATTTTTAGTCTCTTTCTATAAGTAAAATACCTTTTAAAACATCATTAGATTCTTTTAATAGGCAGGATTTTATATCATCTATCCCATTTCTATTTGCTAGATGGCATTTACTTTTGTTTTGGTATTGGTCAGAACATATATTCTTAATGCAATGCTTGTTCCTTCTGTTTTGGGCCAATTGATATTGGAGCGATAGTTCTAGCAATAAAGAGAAATTTTTCAAGCCAAGTACTTGACAGCTGTCTCAGAGCAAGATGGTAGAATTGTAAAATTCAAGCATTTTTGTAGCAAGGAACATAAAATTTCTGTATGTCTTACTCTTCCGTCCTAGAAGAAAGTGTATTGGGGGGGCTTTTTCAGGTGAAATAGGTATTTATAGAAAAGATCTTAACATAAAACAAACCAACTGATGTTACAGATGGTACTTGTTCTGAAAGGTGAGTTTTCTGTTTTGACTACTAGTAAAGCAAAGGATTTGTTCTCAACCACATGCTGTTTTTAAATAAAATCAGTTCTGAAGTAATTTTATTCACAGAGCACTGTTATGCTGTAAGAGTCATCTGAGTTACTAGGTCACAGCAGCACTGCAATATTGAGGATTTTCGATACTGTAGCTGTGACAGCAAACAGAGAGCACTGGAGCCTGATGATATGACAGGTCATGTGATGGCAGTGAATGCCTTGTCTTGAGGCAGGAAAATGTGTGACCTCTCCAGTGAAAACACATCCTTCAGTATGCAGAACCCAGAGAACTGTGTGGACAGCACTATAACACCAAGAGACACAATTTGTAGTACTTGGTCCACAGGAAGAATAAGATGTTGTAGCAGTCTCTAGCCAGTCGCATCTAGTGGTCCAGAGCTGCCCAGGAGAGAGAAATACTCCACTCTTGTCTGTTCCGGAGACTTGGTTGCCATGGTCACAGCTTGAGAGAGATAAAGACTTTCTTTTCCTGTATTTTGTCTATATAGTAGGGGGTCATAGCGGTGGTGGTGCTGCTGTGTAGACACCCCTATCTCTTCCTGTTCATCCTTTGCTATTTTGTGCTCCTCAATCAAAATTCTTTGGGCTTATTTGTATTTAAATACTAAAGGTTTGAGTCAATTTTATTTCTGTCCTCTTTCCTGTGCTCTCGTGTACAAGCTTTGTCTTTTCTTACTCTTTATTTTCCTTTAAAATCAGCAATTCCTAACAAATAACAGTTTCTGAGCAATAATCACCCTGCCCCAGTATTATTTTGACTGCTGTGGTCAAAGTCTTTTTCATATATACACACTTCTGAATCCTTTCTCCTCATCTTCCCTGTTTCTCAGATGTATTCAGGCATCACAGAGTATAGGTTTCTTCCTTTATTTTGTCTCTGACTGTTTGCTCTGTAAATGAGTATTTTGGGCTCTTCAGAAGAGTAAAGCTAAGCATATAATATAAATACTTTGTAATACTTTCATGATCACACATTTTCCTATGCACTTTGTGCCATTTTATTGCAGCTCCAGCTGGGCACACAAACCTGTATATACAGATCTTCATAAGAGGGAACAAGATTGGGAAGTATATGCAAGAAAGGATGGGGGTTTTTTTAAGAAAATAGACATCTTCTGGAACGTTAATCCCCTACTTAAAAGGGATTTGAGATGGCTATTACGAGTATAGAAATGATATCTAAATGGTTTAAAGATGTAAAAGGAGTTTTTCAAATTGATTTTAGGGTGTCATAATGTTCTGTTAGTAAGAAACAAGTTGGTAAGAAAATAAGTTGGTTTTCCAGGGTATTTGCTATTCAATATTCCTCTCTATAAATGTGCTTTAAAAATAAAAATTAAAAAAACAACCCCAAACCAATTGTAACCTCTTTATGTGAGAAGCCAAGCCCTGTTTCCTGCTTAGTGTTTCTTGCTTAGCCCCAGAAGAGGTTTTTTAGTTGATAAGACATTCATTTTCTCTTAAAACTACTCAAAAAATGGTATCCTTGCAATGGCGTTGTTTTGATGCACTTGGAGAAGTTTGTTAGCAGCAGAAAGGATCAGTAACCCAACAACCTGTTGGTTTCTGCTTTGCATGTGCTAAGTCCATAATATATAGACGTATATCTGTCATCTGTTTAAAATAAGATATGTGCATTAAACATATAAAACATGAATTTGCTTTCATGTAAATTGACAATACCTGTATATTCCATCCAGACCATTGCCTTCCAAGGTTAAATTCTGCTGTCACATTTTTTTGGACCTTTAACTACTTGTGCTATGTTTCTTTTTCTGTCAACTAAAATTTTTTTCTTCAACCAGAAGTTGAAAAATTGACTCTGAAGCTATTGGCAGAGAAAAGCTCTGATATATGGAAAATAACACAAGTCGGTAGTATGATAGCCTTAACTAAATTATGTTCTATTATATATCCACTAGATTGTCCCACAGAATGGTCTGACTCTGAGGGATGACTGCTGCTGAGGCACTCATATGCATCTGGAGCTACGAAGACATGTTTGGAAGTTCTGTCTAATAGCTAAGACTATGCATAATCTGGTCTTTGAAATTTAGTGCCATGCCCCTAAAAGCCTTGGAATTATTAAAAATGTATTGCAATTTCTCTGAAAAGGAACATGATGCCTGGTAATTTCTGAGGGATATTATGATAGTCTTGAGGACTCTGGCAGTGAATTGTACTGAAAAAAGTGTTACAGAAAACAAGGTTGGATATATGTATTTATATGCATACAAATATTTACTGTGCAGTGGACTTCCCACAGAAGGCGATAGAGAAAGCTTCGGCTCCTCCACTTAAAAGTAGGAAAACAATGATTTTTCTTTGAATTTTGTACATATTCTGAATAATACACATAGTTCTGTGGCATGCTTATAGCTTGAAAGGCTACTTTACATGTATAAAGTAGCCAAAATAAAATTAGCTGAGTGACTCTATTATTTCTAAACTTCACTTTGCAAATGCTGTGGTACTTTTAAGAATGTTTGCTCATGTCCAGCGTGGACTGTATAATCATCCCTTTTAGGCATCTATAAACATCTTTTTTGTGTTCCTGAAGTACTGAAATGTATCAGTGCTGGGAGCTTTGTAGATAGTCTAACCGTGAAAACCTTTCGGGCAACTTTCTTTTCAGTAGCCATCCTGATCTGTTATGGTCCCTGGCACTGGCTGCAAGTCCTGGGGAGGAATTAAGAAAATGGCACATTAAAAGCAGTTGGGGCTGATTCTTACTTATTTCAGTGTAATATTACAGTAATCTGTGGTGTTCAACTGATTTTTTTTATAGGGGACAAAGAATCAGGTGCCCTGTTTTCTTCTGCTCTGAATTCAAAGACTTGATACTACAGTGAACAGAAATGGATGAGTTTCAGAGAAATAATTTCAGATAAAGAGATTTTATACACACATATACACACAAACACTTATTGTATGAGATCCCTCAATCCCAGTCCAATATTTTTAGCAGGTGTTAGTGATAGAACTTCAATGTTACACATTTTTTTTCTTGTAGCAGTGAAAGGGAAAATTCATGTTGTATTACTTGAGGGTAGAAAGAATTCAAACTTAAGGGAAAAACATTTCATGTTATAGCTGATATTTAATACTTGGAAAATCCTTCAGATGTATTTTATATCTAGTATTCATAGAAAACATGCTTTTTCAGCAATTTTTTCTAATCCTATAGGAAATGTGTAATATATAATAGTAGCTCATTTCAAATACATTTAAGCTCAGTTTTGTTATCTTTAATGTTAGTTATAATTAAAATAGTAATACTAAAATTATTACTAGATACAATTTTTACTGAAGTAATTTAACTGGGTATAACATCCAGAGGATTTAGATTCCAGAGAGCCACATAAGCAATGAAATAGTCTCTGAAATATCATGTTCATACCTCTGATGACTAAGCTACATGTGTATTTGTATATAAACCTTCTTTACGTCTGACAATTTTTAGGAATGGAATGAAAAAAATTAACCTTTCTCTTGCTATTTATAATCCAGAACACTAGAGGACAGCACTAAAATATTACATAAATATGTTGTTGTTTACACTGTTAATGATATAGATACCCTGGAAGGGCTTTGTGAGGGGAAGACAAGTTACTGTTTTGAACAGTTAGGGCAAGTGATATTTTTGTAAATATCCTTGTCTCCCTTTGAAAACTCCGTCTCACTCCACATGTATAAAATATCTGTAGCTGCTTGGTGGTCTGAAACAAATTTGTTTGTGGCAGTGATTTCTTTAGAAATTAAGCTTTTTTTTTTTAATAGCAATTGTGTAGAATACCTTTTTAATTTTAAAAAGAGTTGTTTGCCTCATCTGTAAATATTTTGTGATTTACTTGTTTACATGTAGTATACTATATTAATACTATGAATCTTACATAGTGATGTGATAGTATAGCTCATTGAAAAAGTTACAACTTGTGTTTCTCTAGGCACACTGGAACGACATGAGACCGGTGAAACAGCAAGAGCAATTCTTACTGCTGTTGAAGATTCAGAGTACTTAGTGGCAGGTGCTCTACTTCCTGTATCTCAGGTGTCAAAACAAAACAAGAATTCTGGATACAAACACTCCAGCTTATATAAGCATGGCACGGGCACTTATCTCGCTCACACAGAGAAATCTTCAGATAAGGTGAGAATGAAGAGTAGAACATTTCTCCAGAGCAATTAGTGTGATTCAAATTCTTTACCCTTTCACCCACTGATGTGTAAGTGGGATGGTGGCTTGGTTTAAGTTTATAAAGGCTTCTTCTGGCTGGCTCAGTTTTTATGCCTTCAACCCCATTTCATAGACAAATGAGGAAAATTGCTGAGGCCCTTATGCAGGGTCATTAGTAGATAATCTCAAAAGGATTTTCTCAGACCTTGTTACCTGTAGTTAGATCTTATTTCCTCATGCCTCTAGGTCGTGACTGCACCTGAGAGCAATAGAGTATACCTTACACCTGTTCAAGTGTGCATGTGTTGAGAGCAAACACATCGGGATCCAATGCTATTGGTCTCTTACTGCTCCTCTAATGAGACCACAGATCTCTCTTGTCATTCGGGATACTTTTTATTGAGTGTGTGTTTTCTGTTAGCATCAACACAGGATGGACTACCAGTGCCTTATGTTTTTATTGGTGTGATTAAATTTGGCACCTTATTGGTTAAAAAGATGATGGTAATGCCCTTGTGAGGTACTGGGCTGCAAACAGATATGATCATTTTTCAGGAAAGATTTGGCCAGGGAGAGATTTGTATTTAGCTTTATCTAGAAATACTTTTCTACTTAAATCATTAAACCAGTTGTAACTGATGGAGATGTACTCTTTTTTTGTTGTTTTTGAATAAGTAATAGAAGGAAATAATATGCTTAAAGTAGTGTTAATGTGCTGTTAAAACTGAGAAAATGAGTACAGAGACATCAAATCATGAGAGGGAAGTAAGATCAAAAATGCAATAGTCACTGTTTTCTTGTGGCCTAGATACAGCTATACTTCTATCAGTTGTTCATAGATATTTAAAAACTATTATAGTAAATATTTGCTAATTTTAAATCTGATTATTATAACTCTCTAATTTAATACAATCTCAAATTCAATGAGATGGTTATTGCCTTTTCAAGTAAGAAAAAAATGGTACGAACCTCTTTTCTTAAACCCCGTTTATGCATCAGGAGGTGCATCTCTTTTGATCAGAGTGTATCTTAAGAATAGGGCTTTCATGTTGTTTGTTCTTGCTTACCAGTTTTTAATTAATGGGTTTTGAGAATTATGTTCTCTGCAATAAACAGGGCAAGTCATGTCTGCTATTCCTCAACCATCAGTGTGCATAGAAGGTATTTTACCACAAGTATTGAGAATGAAAAATGCTTTCTTTCCCTCAATTGCACATGGAAACAGCCTTCAGAATGTTCTCTGGCCTTTATTCTAGCTTTAATAATTATAGGAAATGAAGTAGCAGGTATTTAAAAACTGATAAAGTACATTTTGATCCAAGTCCTCACTCTTGAATTTTATGGTCTTTTCTTCTTTGTGTCTTCAAATTTACATATAACACTGAGTTTCTAATGATTGTAGTTTAACTCTTAATATTTTTCTTTGACCTTTTACTAACCTTTAGTCTGATTTCTAAACTTCTTTTTGATCCCATTTTCTGAAAAGTCTTATTAGCGCGTAATCCTGCTGAGCATGTTGTGGGGCAGATGGTACACTAGTTGGCCATTGACACAGAATCTGATCTCCCTCTTAGTTTGTTAAAAGGAATGATTTCTTCTTGCCTTCTTAGGAACAAAAGAAAAAAGTTTTGGTAGTTGTTTGGTAAGTAATTTTAGATATGTCTATTAAATTGGCAATTGCATGGATTTAACAGGGTGAGAGGAAAATGTGCTGATTGTGAAATATGGGAAAAGAGTTTTCTAAACTTTAAAGTGTGGAGTTTGAAATGCTTTGGGAATTACCATGATCTTAAATTGGAAGAAATATCACAACAGGAAACCATGGAAATGTAATAATTTGTAGTGCTTTTTTTGATCTGATATACATCTCATCTGCGCTGATTTCTCAAAATAATATTCTATTTTCATGTTTAAATATTGTTCATTATTATCTTGTCCAAATGCTAACTTATTAACAGTGCCGTTGATGTCTCTTAGACTTTTTCTGTCAAAATCTTTTTTTTTTTTTTTTTAGTTTCACGTTCTTTTTTGTCACTGTAGACCTATTAATTTGTCTAAATTCATAATAAATTAAGTTCTGCACTTGGGAAGGTGCTTTTCATTCACCAAACATGTGTCATCCAGTACATTCAGAGCTTCTTCCCACTTCCATCTGCATTGGAGTGGATTCTGTAGGTTGGTGTGGGACATGCTGGAGCCTAAATGTATTTGGTGTGGCTGAATCTGGGAAAAGCACAACAATGGAAGTTCCCTTAATGCTATTGCAGAAGCCCAGTGCTGGCTACACAAAAGGAGTGTGGAACTCTGCAGCTTTTTTAGCATAGTCCTATTATTGCTGAATTGAAGGCTTGTTATAAAGTCTGCTGGTTTTAAGTTTTGTGCAGAAAACTTTTTTTTTAGGTTTTTCAAGAAGTGCTCTATTGACTCTTTTTCATCATTGTATTTTAGCATTATGAAATGGTCTGTAAATTCAGATCTCATGTAGTTAGTGAGTGGACTGTGGTTATCAGACTTCAGCATTCCATGCCATATTAATTAAAGCATATAATTACTACACACTTAAAATCATGAAAAAACTTTCAGATTATCAGAGTTTTAATATAGAATGAGTACTTCACTATCAATGTCCTTCTCTGGCAAATTTTGTATTAGAAATTTACCAACATAATAAATTGTTAATAACTTTTCTATCAAAAAAACCCCATCATCAATTTTAGTATATATTAAAGATCTCAATTTCTGAAGATTTATGTGACAGGAAAAATGAGTGGGTATCTATGCTGTCCTGTTGGTATCGTAATTGTGGGTGATCCTTTTGTACAATGAGTGATCCACATGAAGTCTGCAAGAAAAATTCAGCGTTCTTGCCATTATTACATTGTTTTACCATCCATATTATATTTAAGATGAAAGAATGTTTTCAAAATAATGGTCTCTTTCTTCCATCATAAAAATTAAATATCCTCGCACAGTAGTCCAGCTTGAAAGGCTTTCTTTCAAAACTTTTGCCATCATGTAAATCACAGATACAAAAGCAGAATGTTTTGATTTCATGGTGTTTTGACCATTTTAATTCTTTTATTGTGCTGCACGTGCCAGTGGGAGTACCAATAACAGATGACTGTGACAAATGCAGTTAACACAAGATCCATATTAATGTTGTCAAATCCCCTTGATATATTTAAACAGATTTTAATTATTTTTAATGTCAAAAGATCCAAAATATATAGCTTAACAGTTCTTCAAGAAAGCTTTACTTAATATGTGAATGTAAAACCTCTCATAAAAATGAAACTTTTATATTGGCCTTAGTCATTGACATAGGGTATTCATCAAGTCAGCAATTTGTGTGGCAAAGTGCCATTTGAATAGTGTATTGTTAGAATACTTATGGTCCACTTGACAAGGGCTCTTGCTGTAAATAGTGCAATTTGACTCCAGCTGTTAAAGAGTGGCTTTGACAGCAGCCAAATAGAATGGAGATGCTTTACTGCACCGCAGAAAAATCAATATTGGGTTCTTGTTCATAGTAACCTGTTTTCTCTTTTTTTTTTTTGCAGATTTATACAAGACTATCTAGAGTTCATTTGTGAAAGTTTAAATATTATTTTGAAAGTGAGGCTGTTTTATTTTCAGTTTAATGTTGGTGGTGGATGATGCTTGTGTTTAGTTAAAAAAGAAAAAGACAGTGCTTTGTGGATATACATAAACAAAATGATGATGCAGCATTATTGCAACTCTGTTTATAGGGATAGATGTTAGCACTGTGGGTGCATAAGTTGTGTAACTAATGGCCAAAAATGTTCTTTCGTGTTTTTTTCTTTTATAGTGCTTCTGTAGTATCCCTGTCAATTTTCCAAGTATAGGGTTTTTTAAAGCAGGTTTCTTTGTTGTTCTCCCTGTAACAACCCCCACAGATGTTGACAATCTGTAGTGCCATTGTAGATTTTCCTGAAGCATGGTCTTGCTAGTGCTGAACAGTTTTCCAGCAGCATTCAGTGACACAAGGTTGCTATGATACCTGGCCAGTAGCAATAGGTATTGAATCACTGGTCTTAATTACAATAGAATACACACTAGACTGTGCTCATGGTGTTTATATGGGACTAGCTCTCATTATACATAAGTCATAGTTCTGTTTCAAAATTGGAGCTCTGTGAAAAACTGATTTAAAAAAAAAAAAATGAAATGCTTCAGTGCGTCATATGAAGATTTCATTGATGCACATAAAAAGCTGAATGTGTCTGGGAATTGTTTTCCTGATGTTCCAGGAACCCTTCATATTGGAAAGTTTCCTGCATTTTCTGCTTCAATATTTTGGATATAAACTTGTGTTTATTGTGCACTAGTATTTCTAGTGATTTCAGTAAAGTAATCAGAATGGTCTGGGTAAAAACATTGGAGGGAAAAGCAGGTTATGAAATCTGTGCAATAGCTGCTGAAGCTTGAAGTCTTAAGTTCTACTAAAAATCTAGATCAGAAAAGGGAGTTTTTTTTTTTGCTCTCTATATAAGACAAGGCAAAGATGGGGAGTGAAGCATATTCATTTGTATGTGGACTTTTGTAAGTGTATGTATTATTTGATATATTAACTCAGGAATTTCTTGAAACACATTGTAATAGGAGTCCTTTAGAACTTAAAATTCACTTACATAATAGTATACATATTCTGCTCTGACCAAAAATATGTAAAGGCAAGAATGTCCAGAAGTTATAAATAATAGAAGAAATTTCTACTTTGCTGCTGCGCAGAGTAAGTAAGAGGCAAATGAAGACTGTGGGACAATAACAGCTATTTGTTTTAGTATAGCAAGGGAAGCAATTTGAAAACTGTTATTGGAAGCCTGGAAAATCACTGCTAGTTAAATCTTACTGATGGAAAAATTGATAGAAAAATGGAAATAAGATACAAACACAAGTACAAAATAATATTTAGCAAATAGGAAATTGGGAGTGATACCATTAACAAGGGTGTCACAGATGTGGATTCCTTTAATTTCTTTCCTTTTATAATATTTAGAGCATTATTATGGAGAATTACAGATCTTAGTGATTTATGTGAAGTGGATTATTAAGGACAAAGCAAAATAGAAAGTAGTAGAATATTTCTCCATAAAGTTGCTAACATCACATTGCTGATGCAAGGGTATTTATTCTTTTTTTTCTGGAACTAGTGTTCAGTATCTATATTAAGTAGTTTATTAATTAAGTGTAATAGAAAAATTTGTAAAAAAAAAAAAGGACTCAATATTTACACATTTTTTTTTTCTCTGTAATTCAGTTGCAAAACATTTTGGTACTACATTTCCTGTGAGATTTTACAAGTATTTTATCACGGGACTAAGGTAGCAACATAACTACAGTGAAGTAATAACTTGGGATTAAATTGGGACCAGTTAAAAAGAACCATGATCCTGAGGGATATTGATAGATCTGACCACGTGCCATCTCTGATGGAAGTTATTTTAGGTTTTGAATTGGCTCACCAAGTCAAGAATTTGATGATTTGTATTTTCTCCATTGATTGTCTCAAAGAAAAATGAAACCAAAAAGTTGCCATTGTGATATTGTGGCACATTTTAATCTTACACACGTGGATAGCAATTAACACAGGATGACAGAAATCTGATAGTAAGGGTTAACTACTTATTTCAATGCTTCTGACACTGATTCCTATCTACTCTGTGACTATACTGACTTAAAACTTCTTTCCTTTCCTAGACAGCTAATTGGACTGTGATAAAACTAAAGAGGCTGCTATAGTATCCTAGTAGAAATACATGTAAGGTCAATATCAACAGTCCATGTGAAGTATTTCATGTTGAAGGATGATTTATTGAAGCTAACCTAGCTATTGTTGTCTTAATCTTTCTTTTCCCATACTTCTACTGCCATGCTGCAATTCCCTTCTGTCTCTTGGATTTTTTAGCAAAGTTTGCATTTTGGATTTTTTACACTTAGAATTAAAAACATACAGTTTCTATCTTATGGGAGTGGTGTTCATGATATCATATTTGCCACTTATGACTGTTTCTTTTAGGTCTGGGTGTGGAGCTGGGTACAGTTTGAGTTTTCCTGTCTTGCATTTTCCCTTTACTACTCTTGTAGTCTAGAAGGTAGGACTTGTTCTGTAGATCAGCCTAGCTGATTTTCATTCTAAGTGCTCTGCCTAATTCTAAAATAAATCACATGATCTTTGTTTTAACCTTTATATTCTGATGTTGTTCAATAGTGTTCTTTAGATTCTTCATAATTCATGATAGTTGCTATTGTGGAATCTTTGCAGTTCTGATGGTCACCTTTTCTATTCCAAACTAATTCCCTGGCTTCTTGTAGTTTAATTAGTAGTATTTTAGTGAAGAAAAAATATTAACAAGAATTCAGAGTGAATTCAGTGTGAGACCTTTTCCTACATTTCCACGTTGCACATCTATTATAAAAAAGGCAGTGACATTTTTGGAGTTGCAACTTAGATGCAACTTCAGAAATAGGCATTGCAACAAGCAAACCTTAAGCTGCAAAAGAAAGACTTGTTGACTCGTTATCTGTTGGCTTCCTTCTGATAGCTAATTGAAACTCATCTGGTTATGTAGTGGAAATAAAATCCTTGGCTATCCAATGGTTGGATTGCAAACAAACAAAGCAACAACAGTGGTTACATGTCCATTCTCTTGATGTATTTTTTTGTATATCAGTACTCAAACCTTAATTTGTTCTAGTGGTCAGGTTTGACGCTTGCAATACTTATGGGAAAGGATGAATCATCCAAGCAGACACCTGAGAATGTTTGTTTCCAAGTCCTGTCCTTTTGGAAGCCTCTGCAGTAAGACTGAACAGCTTGCAAGGAAAGAACAGTATGAAATGTATGGGTACAGAAACTTAGCTGCCATCCTGATACATCCTAAAATGCTGTAGGATCTGGAGAAAGTCCAGCTTGCCTTTTCTTAAAATCTCAAGAATGGTACTTTCTAGAATACCTAGGATTTTTTTGTTGTTGTTCTTTTTCTTTATTAGAAAGTCCCTTGCTTATGAATTGATCTAGAACTTTTATGTAGATAAATTTTCTGGATGGGACTCTTAAAATTCAAGACGGGAAATGCACTCAGAACAGTCCAGGGAAAATACATTGTTTCAGTTGGAGTCAGCACTCAGACATGTATTGCTAACTTAATTTTTATATACATCAGGACAAAGCAATGTTCCCAAGCTCCTGCAAAGGTCCTGTTGGCAGTATCTCTATGTTCAGCATTATATCTCACAGATATTTGTATGTTCATTCATCCAGTAAATTGTTCAATATGATAATTCCTAAATCCTGAGCCAGCGGTCTGTGGCTTTGGATTGCTGTAGCATTTCTTGTCTAGTTGTTGATTAAGAAAACTTGGGAGATGTTCCATTTTTTTTTCTAAAGTGCTGAGTGAGGATGAAAATTTTTCCCTACCACCCAGCACTGAGCTGTAAATATTTCTAAAGCTATGGTTAGGAAATTTATTTTTACATTCAAAATAAGTTAAATATTAAGATGTAGGCAGAGTATTTTTATGTTGAATTTATAAATAATACTTCATTTTAAACACCATCTTCTTTCTTTCTAGCTCAACTTTTCATGGCAGAGGCTGTCCATGTCAGAAATGGATGTCAGTTAGAGATGAATGGATTTACAGTTCACTTTTATATTCTTTCTATGATAAAATTATTAGACAAGATTTTGTCAAAAGTATTGTGTTCAGAATTGCCTTTCTGATTGTGTGTGCAGACAGGCAGTGATATGAATTCTAGAGCAAAGCAAAAGTTGTCTGTAAAAACAAAAATAGCCTAGACACTTCTTCAAATATTTTTCTGAAAAATAAAGTGTAGACTTGTTTCCTAGTGTTGAAAACCTGTGAAGGATATTCAGGATATTAATTTTACTTGCCTGTTATTCTTTATATTTTAAAGATTTGTCTCCCAAATAATTTTTATGTGTGCACTTTAATTAAGTCCAATAGAAAAATCGGAGTTAAGTGTTATGGAGAGAGAGTATGAACTTGAAAAGAAAATGTGCAAAACACTAAATTTTCATAGCAGACATCTACATTGAGCATTAGAATAGATGTGTTAGTAATTCTTCCTGAACAATTGAAATTTTTGTGCCCAGTAGATCCATCTGGACTACAATCTGCTTGACAGTGGCCTTCCATACATGATAAAAAGAGGGTTTATTCAGTTGTGTAGACTATTCATCACACAGCTTGAGCCTGAAGACTCCTTGGCTTAATTACTTACATTGTGCCACAGATGCATCAGCAGTGATGCTACAGTTACTGTGCAAAGTGCTGTGAGGATGGGAAAGCCTTCCACTGGGATTTAACAAAAGAAAAAAGAAAGATTACGGTATTGGGAGGAAAGAGGGTGACTCTTCTTACGTTGCAATTAAGTTGATAGATAAACACTGGTGCAAACTCAAAAAATACTGTAGCCTTTTCTTCATGGGAGGTGGATTCTTGGGAGGATCTGGGCATCCTCAGTGATATGACCAGAGTTGTAATGAATACCGTAATAAAAGTAATGCAAGGCAAGTTCAAAACTGTTTATACCAGTTCATATGGGAAAATTCATCTTGAATTGACACATTTGTTTGGGCTTTGTCCAAATGATGAAGCCTCAGGTCAAGTATAAATTGCATGTGAAAGCAAACTGGGCCACTACTACTGACTCCAGGCTTTTTACAGATAGTCCTTTATATGTGAGTACTGAGCTATAAAAAGGGTAAATGAGTAAGAAAAAAGTTCTGAATGCCCTCATCAAAGGATCCTCTTTGTCCTGTGACTAGGTAAAGTGTCTGAAGGTAAGGAATATGAATTTCACTTGGGATAGTGACACCATAACTGTCTGATGCTCACCCTATGAATGGGGTCAGTGTTGCTCTCTGGCAGATAGGCCTGGCCTCTTTGTGCACTTTGAGAGATCATGGATACTCTTAGTGACAAACTCTTCACGTGCTCCCTAAACTTGATGCTTGGGAGGTGGGCAGGGTTAGGCAAGGGTGTGATATGTGGACTGCTGATAGGAGCTAATATTGGATTGGAGCTGCATATGGTTTTTATGTGGAGATATAAGTGTAGCAAATAATTTGCATCCTTTCTTCCTCAGCAGGTTATTTTGGAGACAGTGTATGGTGTGTATTTAAGTGCTATTTCAATTATATACCTGCTGGTTGCAACTATTTTTAAATAAATGCTTCTTTGCACATATCCTAGATTGCTCATCGTTTCAGTAGAGCAAGAATATGCGATAGTGTATTTGCAAAAGGTTATGAACTGAAAAAGGCAAGTTTGATACCATTCAATGCTTGGATTATTTTTAAGTTACAAATACCTAAATAGAATTGAAAGACCATATTTCTATCTAATTATTAACAGTTCTTCAAGCATGACCTTGAGAATTTGAAGTTTCTTTTAGGGGAAGACTTGGACCCTCATTTCAGATTTCTCTATCTTACATTTCGTAAAGCTCTCACTTTTTAAATTATTGCATCAAAGTTCTAGTCATTAAATACATGAGTGGTCTGTACTCGCTGTCTTAGTATGCTTCCACTCAGTGATGTTTGGTGTGTTGTATGCTGTGCTGTCATGGGAAAAGGTTATACTAGCATTTCTTCTGGCTTGTCTTTTAATGATCAAAGTAAATTACGCTTCCTAAATTTGGAAGTGACATAATGCTAAGTAGACCTGTAAGCTACATCAAGTTTTCGATTTTATATGTCAAGACATGTCCAAAAAATACAATTTCCTAGTAGATAAAGAGGTGTTTTGATCATGGCATGGGTTTAAGTTGTGCTGTTTGAAATCTGAAGTTTTTTGTGAAACTTGCTTACTATATTTTATGCTCATAAACCAGTTTCAAGCCCCAAATACAATTTCATTTATCTTTATATTCTAAGCTTTATAGAGTCTGCCGAAGTGTCCATCTGTTCGGTCGAGATTGCCTCAAATAGTGAGTGGTCAGAGAGACGTAGCTGACAAAGGTCAAAGGAGCCTCTTGACCCCGTGATTCTTGCCAAAGCAATTGGAGCGTAGGGACTGATATACAGTTAGATACAGCTTGCTAACGTGAGCTCCACTTTAATTGGTAATGATAGCAAGAATACTCAGTAAAGTCATTGCTGAAAGAAAACAAAAAGTATCCAATATAGTAATTTATTACCAGTCAGTGGGTTTCACGCACTGGGTTGTTTTACCCCTGCAGTGGTCAGAGAAAGCAAAAAGGTACTCTAACACTTAACTGAAAATGGATGCCCTGCTGCTATCAGAGATGCATGGTGGTCAAACGATTGCCTGTGCCATTAGCTTGGTAATGTTTTCTCTATTGTAAACTCAGCTCCCCATGTTCTTCCTGTGCATCAGCTGCAGATTGAAGGCTTTCTCGTTTGTCTTCTATTTGTGCTGCCAATCATCAAGCTGCTGTTCACCAAGCACATTTCAAGGAGGCAATTTTTTTCAGTCCTATCGACTACCATCTCTAGCAACTGAGGGCTCGGAGGATTTAGAAATAAATTTAATGCTTTAATTTACACTGTGCCAGCCATTTTGTGCGTTGTTTATGTATTTGTTTTCTGAGACAATTCAAGAGACAGTTACAAGTTTCCTATTTTGCACAACTCTGCATGAAATAGATTTATGTTTTGCAGACACATTTGCAGGTGCTTTCTCTTATGCTAATATTTTCATTAAAAAGGTTGAGAAAAATAGCTTTCCAAGAAAAGATTATTTTTAACCTTTTCAGTAGTTAAAAACATATGAAAAATGCAAACCCAAGTCCAACAAAAGCTAACACAGATATTCCTTCCCACTGTCAAGGGTACAACATTATGTAGAATAAAATAGAGCTATCATTGGCAATATATGTTCATGTGTAAGACCCTTAGGTGTGGTAGCCATGCTTCAGTTAACAGCTCTTCTATCTCCAAAGTGCAAATGTAACAGGAGGGTAGGAGTACCTAAATAGCTTTTACAAGCAGATGTGTGATGTACTTATTTTTGTGAGCCCAGAGCCAGATCGGTGATGAGATGTGATTCTGAGAAGTTATGACCTCTGAACTTCTGTTGACAATCCAGTGACTGGGCTGATTAAGAAACATAAAATTCTTGCCTATCAATAAATTGTGTTTGACAAATTCTACTATTGTCCTCTTTCATTTCTGTAACAGGTTCTCCACAATTTAGTTTTTTAAAAATAAGAATCATTAACAGTAAATATTTTGGAGTTGTTAAAGACTGATTTGGACATATATATAGTCTTTAAAGTTTCTATTTTCTTTGTAGTGTAATGAAAAGTTAGACACAGTAATAACAGATGACAGAAACAATTGTTAATTTTATTGAAATAAGCATGTTGATATTGTATTATCAAACATCATAGTGACATTTCAAAAATTATTGTGTCAAAACGCTTCCTAGAGCCTATAAGATATGGCGGTTTTGATGATTGTATATTGGGTTTTGTTTAAAAGATCTTGTTTGAAAATACATAGACAAGTGGATATTCATAGAATATCCTCATTGAGCAAACAGTAGGATTCTGGTATTTTAATGATTAAGTTTGCATGGATTTATTAACAGTAAGAATATTTAATAATGAAATAATTATTCTTTGAGTCTATTAGATAAGACTTTTATCATGTACTTCAATGGGCTGTTGTATTGTATCTGTATTAAAAGCCAATGGCCTAATTGCTGTCAAAATAGAAAAAAATAGAGTTTTTTTTCTTTTTGAAAAGAAAACAGAAAATAGAAACAAATAGAAACAGGCAAAACAGAAATAGAAAATCCCTGACCCCAAGAAGAATAAAACAGCAGTGCACCTTCTGTAAATGAAATAACCTTCCAGTCTCTTTGGCATTATTTTAGTGAAACCCCACGCATTCTCCCCCTGCCTAATCTACCTAAAAATTCCCATTAAAGTTATTCAGTTTCTGTCTGATGTTTCCTTGAGCCTTTGGAGGTGGCAAACAATTGATAAAGGAGGGGATTAAACTTTTTAATAATTCAAAATATGTTTTTTCAAAGGGAAAAGCTCAAAAAACCAGAATTAATCCCCTTGAATATTAGATAATGAAAAAACTTATTTAGAATCAGCATATGAGCTATCAACAGGCTAGCTCCCACTAAGGCTTTGTCCATCATGATTTGTTCTGCAGACACTGGGAACTTTGGGACCAGTTTTCTGCCACTTCTATCCTGTTATGTTTGGGATAAAGTGAGAGTGCAATGGATAAAGAAGGCCAAAAGTCTGGAAGAAAAGTCACATTTAATACTTCAGGACTTGTTTGGCATAGGAGTTGATACTACTTGTTCTGTGAGAACTGAGCAACTTCTATTCAGTGGTATCAAAGTGGCCTCTAAGTATATTTTGACTCTTGTTTGCCTTCTAAAATTTCTGCCTGGTGATTTTTTGCTACTTTATTTCCTTTATGTAAAATGAATGTCAAGGTCATTCTTGTCAAATCTGTTTTTAGTACAAAACCCACAACAGAATACTTCTGATAAAGAAAGCAGATATGTGGAGGAAGTACATACATATGAGGAGCTGAAAAAGTAGGGGAATCCCCGTCAGCTAATGGAAGTGTATATTTTAAGTGGAATACCATTCCCAGAAGAAGTTGGATCCCGGTGGAAAAAGGCCTTTAGAGATGAGAATGCAGCTAGGTAAAATAACACTTGAATTGTACTTCCCATGAAATTTTTATGTGATATGTCTGTCCTAAATCTGTTAGAGATAATGGCATGGGTTGATGCAGTGGGGGGTCACAGTAAGCACAGCCCCCTGCTGCCCCCTTCCCATAGTCATAGGAACGTTTTTTCCTTGGGTGCTAAGAATGAGTAAAGGGAAAAGGGGTTGTACCTTGTGGAGCAGTGATGAATTGCATTGCCAGAAAACTGGAACAGGCTTCTGAGAGAGGCGTACAGTGCCCCAAGCCAGTGAGTGTTTAAGGGGCATTTGGAGAGTTTAATTGGACTAAATGATCCTTGTAGGTCCCTTCCAGCTGAAATAGTCTGTTTTAGCTCTTGTCTGATCCTGGCTCAAAATACCTTCAGTAGCAAACTGGGGAGAGATGTTAGGGGATACTGGCCATGCATGGAAAATAGCTTGGCATTTCAAAGCCTCCCTGAATCTTGCTCTTTCCTGGATGTAGAAAGCTTGTTCTGCTGTGGGTCAGTGATGCACAAGAGGTTCACAAGTCTCAGGATAATTTTAGTCTCTAGTCAGACATTTTGCTTCTTTAAAGCTAACAGTCCATGCCAAAAATAAACTTTAAAACTAGAAATGGTTAAACTAGGAAAGGTACACTATATAATGTAAATATCTGCTTTTCAATATTCAACAGATGCAGGTTCCAGCTTTCTAGTTTCTAGTTAGTTTTATGGGTATCTTTCTGTTCTCTATAATCTATTACAGAGAATAACTTGCCCATATGTCCTAAATAGCATTTCATGTCTAAAGCTTTGGGTGCCCACCTTCTTTCATTGGAATGAAATGCCTGTGGCAGAGAGCTAAGATAACTTGGCAGTTAGTTTTAGGATCAATGTCAATAAGCGTTCATATTGCCAATAAATCATGAATGTTTATTGTGACTTTGTATTGTAGCATCACCAGATGTCTCAATGGATTGACATTGTCACTGTTTTCCATTGTTTGGATGGTGATTTCACTAAAGGTTTCTAAATGTTAATCAGGCAAATATGAGGGTACAGAAAGAGAAAATAATAGGCTAAATAATACCTTCAATTAATGACAAAACTAGCCTGAGAATTCCAGTGTTTGCATTCCATGGGGTTCTCCTTATCTATTAGGAAACAGCATAATTAAAGATTAAAATAATCCTAGTGCTTAACTACAATGTATTATTTTTTAAAGGAAAAAGGAAAGGGATGAAAAAAAAAAACCTGAACAAGCAGTTATAATCTTACTTATGACTCCCTATGGAGATCTTTAAATAAGATTATGTATTTAGAGTACATCCTCATCTGGTTGGGAGCATCATTCCCTAAATAACAAAAAGCCAGATTATATTACTGCTGAAAACTAAATAGTCACATGACACAGAGTTTTCAATTCACTCACTTCTTTCCTTGTTATTATGTTGTTGTGTTATTTGTACTACAATATTAACAGCTTAAAAATAGATAGTCCCATAAAATTGTAGTTTTTAATGTAAAAGGAGTTAGGTAAGGTGGTCATGAGAAGGATGAGGTAAACAATGTTGCATTCCAGCAAGAGCTGATTGCTGCCCTGTTTATCAACACTTGATGGTTTATTTTGAGACTTAAACCTGTTTTTAACAGAAAGTTCTTTGCATTAGTGGAATGTTTCAAATGATCAAAAGAAAATTAAAACTAAGAGTGATGGGAAAAATTCTGTATCACTTGTGATATGGAAGCTGGCATGATTGTTTGCAAAAGTATTACTGAGATGAAAAGTTTCTTGATGTGTCGTTCTGCTTGTAAAGGTAAACTAGGCTGAGCATGGTGCTGAGAGCATAACTTTGTGCAGGACAATAAAGACATGCTAGTCCTAAATGCTTAAAGAAAAGGGCGGAATTGTCAACAAGGGGTTTATATTCCCTCACTTCTGGTGTTTCCCTGAAAGTAAAACTTACTTCTTTAGTAGATGCAGCAGGAGTGTGATGGAAGGTGTTGTCACTGTGTGAACTCATCAGTTCATTTTCAGCATGCCTGGAGACATCCCTTCCACTAGAGTTTGTTACAGCATAGTGTCCACTCTATGCCAAGGCAACTGGTAAAAGAAAGGATGTAAAGTTGTCGTCTTAATGACAATTTATCATTTAAATAATAATACTGCAAAGCTAATTTTTTTTGGGGGGGAAGATGATTTTAACTATTTCCTTATGTTCAGCTGACGGTTCATCATCATTAAGTTACTTCTACAGTTTAACATGTGAGTCTAAAACTGAGAGCAGCTGTAGCTCTTCTCAAATCTTACGGTTGCAAAAACTATGTTTTTTGGTCATTTATTAACATGTAGTTAGCCATCTTTATAAATCACGTTAGTATGTAGAATGAAAATTATGCTTTACATATTGCCGTTACTGTGAATGGGCTTTAAAGTTGGGGAAAAAGTATGGAGAATTCTAGGAAGATGCAGGTAGGAAATAGGGTGGCACAAGATCAAGTCAGATGTTCACAAACCTTGTAGTAGCCTTTTTTTCTTAATTATTTTCAGCTAAGATAATTAATTGTATGTGTGTAGATTTGTTTACCTAGGTTCCAAATTGTTCTTGATATGTGACTTATCTCAGAAGGAAGTAACTTAGATAGCTTTGCATGCTTTGAAATAGAAAAAGGTGTAGTCTTTATCCCATACAAATCCCCTATATGTATATCTCATATAGCAAATTGTGAAAAGGCATACAGATACTCAGGGTTTGCAAGAATTTTTCAGCATTGTAGGATTTGCTGCTGTAGCTTTATTTTGAAAAAACAAAGGTTTTATGGTTTAAAATTTTCCAAAAATCCTTTTAGCTTGAAATAAGACTTCGCAGGAGAAATACCCGCCTAGAGTTTTTGCAAAGATAAGTGCAATCTACAGTATGGCTGTGTAATTGAAGACATTAAGGAGCCTGTTTTATAGTATTTGCACATGGATGTCTCTGTGTACCCTAAGCTATTTGGAAGCAAATCTTTTTTACTTAAGCAAAACTGAATAAATATAATAAATTTCAACTTAACTGAGTTGATAGATATTGTCTATTCCATAGGCAATTCTATGCTGATATCTTGAAAATTACAAAGTATTGTTAGATTTTTGTGTGACATTTAATATTTTTCTTTCAGTTGACTGATACCAGCTGCATCCAACAGCCGTTTACTATTTTAGCAGCTAAGACAAAATGGAACAATGCAAACTTTCATATTCTCTTATTTGACCTGGAAAAACTTGAGGAGCTTCTCTCATCTCAACTCTATGGATTAAAGTCATCAAAATCATTCCACAGCCAATATGCTCTAGAAAGAGCTAAAAGTACTACTGAGAAAAGGGCACTGACATTGAAAAGAAATAAAACTGCTGCCTTCATACCTCAAGCAGATGGGCAGGCAAAGACTGTTTGTTCAGACCAAGTTCATAGGGATAATAATGCAGCTAGGCCTGTGGAAGAAAGCGATGGCATGAAAAGATGGGCAAAAATGAAGAGTTCAAGAAAGATCAGAATGCAGCCATCAGGAAACATTGATGTGAACATCGCCATTGACACAGCTAAACTGCTTTTGTCGTGTCTCCTGCCATGGGGTGTAGATAAAGAAATAGACAATCTCTGTGCAACACACTTGGATATCTTGAGGCTTCAGTATCCTGTTTCTTTTGGACTTATGTCAGATCAAGGCCACCTCTCACTGATGTTGCCAGGATGCAAATGTACTGATTGTGGTGTGCTAGGAGAATGTGAAGTTTTCAATTTGTTTTCAAAGAGAGTCCTTGATTTATCAAACAAATACCTTGCTGCAACCGAAGGACAATCTGCAAAGAAGGATGGACCTGAGAATGATGATTATGGAACAAGGGACTTGGAAACAGTATTTTTCTTATTTAGCAGAATAGTTTTAATCAACAGGATAATTAACACACCTTCTGCAGTTACAGATGAAATTGAAAGGTAAGAATTTCTTCATTATGAGTGGATTGTATTTTCTAATGTCTTTACCACCAAACCCAATTCCTCCCAGTCACACTAGTGCACTTGGTTAAACTCTTCTGTCCTGAAAACACCTAAAAATGAAACATGCCTTAAAATAAAGCACCAAGCTGATACCTTGATTTCAAAGAACAAGTGACAGCAGAGTAATCTCTAAACATTAATAATTAAGTCAGTATTATTCCTGCCCCAAACCTTACCTCTGAAGAGTTTATTAGGTAACACACAGCCACTCACTTACTTTTTGGGAGGAGGATCTTCAACAAGAATGTCTCCATACTTTCGGCTTCTGCATGACCCTGAGAGGAGCTCAGTTGGTTAGAGTGTAGTGCTGATATCTCTGAGGTTGTGGATTCAACCCCTTTGTGCGCCAGTCACTTACGAGGTGGGCTTGATGGTCCTTGTGGGTCTCTTCCAACTAAGAATATTCTGAGTCCTCTCTTCCTTTGTAGTGGTTAAAAAATAAAACATAAAACCAACTTTTCTTAAGTAAGTACTTCTTTAATGGAGCTTATGTTCTTTCTCTAGAGTTTTTTGGCAGGTGTTCTTTGAAGAAAAGGAGATCAGGATATAATTGTCTTTATATTTTTCTGTTTAGCAAATGAGAACTGATGCAAGAATTTTTTCCATAAGAGCAAGAATTTGAATTATCCAGCTTCACACTCAGTTTTTCCAGAGAACTCTCTTTTTCTTGCAGTTCAAACTAGGTAGAATAATGGAGTCTCTTTAGGCACCTAGTGAGATGTGCATTGAGCACATTTGTGCTGTTTAGACTTCCACTCCCTATAAGCAATATACTTTCTTTGCCATGGAACCCTCGACTTCGTAGATAAATAAAACATAAGAGACAAGAATAGTCTGCCCTAGTTATACTATATGAAGTACAGTGCTCCCAGTAATTATGGCAGCTACTGGGAATGAATGCCTCATCAGCCCTTATGTTGTGAGAACCATCCCAAATAGCATTAGTGTTACTCAAAGCAAATTTACTGACTAAATGCTCTTTCAGCATTAAAAGAAAAATAACGTGCTCAACATTATTTGACCAAGCCAAATAGAGCATGCTGGTCAGGCAATGGCTATTGTCCACGGATTTTTTGTTGTTTGGCAAACGTAGTGTTGGTCTGTGTTTGGTTTTTTAGGGACAATTAACTTCAGTGTCAGTGATGCTATGTCCCCAAGGCAAGAAGGGGGGAGAGAAAATATTGTTCTTGCAGCAAATATCTGTCTCCCTCAAAGCTCTGGGCACTCAGCATCTCTCAAGACATGTGCACCATCCCACAGGACAGCTGCACCTTTCTCAGTTACTTTTGCTGCTAGTCGTGTTGCCTACTGGTCTGTATTCAGTACAAGCTCTTATATGAATACTTGTTTCAGGATTCTAGCTTGAACATGAATTCCTTTCCATGCAAAAAAGTACTTTGCTTGCCTTGTGCAGCACTCTTCTGGAAATGAATAGTGTACCAGAATCAAACATTTTTCCCAGACACACAGCCATCCTGGCTGTTTAATAATGCACATCCTGGCTTTGGGACATATATCCTGCAAAATTATAAGTGTTAAAGCTGCTGCAAGGAAAAAATGGTCTTCCTCCCTCAAAACAATGCTGTATAATTATAAGTTTTCTCTAGGATACATGAAGACATAAACCCTGCCATCTTTCACAAATGCTATTTTGGCGAGTTCTCCTTCAAAATGTCCAGTATGCAGCCAAACCTCTTTGGGCAGTTGCTTTATCCAAAACTCTGGTATGCTCAAGGGAAAAGAAACCTACATATTGAATTCTAATTCACGGTATTTGCAGAAGTAGTTAGTGGGACAACTCTCACAGCTTCCATGGGTTCTGGTGTTTTTCTGTGTGTTGTTTTTCTCAACTTGACACAGCCTGTGTAAATAGAGGTATGTGCAGCAAAATGTGTCAGATCATAAAAGGGGGACAGAAAAGGGAAGAAGCTGGAAAGAAGATCTTCAAAGAATTTTTCTCCTGCTTTTTGACATTTGTGTCTCTGAGTTAAACCTCTCAAGCTGCAAGCTTTCAGAGTTGTTTGGTATTGTAAAGACTTTTGAAATGTTATGACTCACTGTTCATTGTAGTGAATTTGAAAGGCAAATACATTATTTTTAAAATGACACATAAATGTAGTTTTTGCAGGTCTCTATAGCTATTTATTTAAAAGAAATAGTTTTAAATTGTGCAAGGATTTGGAGTGTTTTTTACTTTCTTACTCTACCATCCATATCCTTTGTTTCCAAGGGTTGGGTTGCTGAGTTAGTGACTCAGAAAGAGCAAGCGTATGTACACACTAGTCTCCTAAATTGTAGCCATCCCCTGAAATCCCAATTATTGTAATGATAGTCTTAAATTATTTACCACTGAGGAAAATAAAAGGAAACCTATAAGAAAAGGCTTTCAGTTTCTCTTGAACCTTTGTCCTGTGTTTTAGAAAAAAACCCAGACAAATTCTTTTGTGAAAATAGTATTTTAATTCAGTTCTTTACATATGAATTTGTTTCTTTACTGCAAACTAAAGCTTCATGTTTGGCTCAAAGCTTATTAGGCTTAAGTTCCTGCTTTTGAATGGTACTTTTCAGTGTTGTATATTTATGAATGTTTCAATACCAAGTTTTAGGCAAAAGAGTGAAAGTGACTTCTGAGGAGAAACTTAATTAGGGTTGATAGTAATTGATATCAGAGTACCTACTGTAAAAAAACCCAACCCTACCTTAATACATAAGATTTCTCATAAGTCTGTTCAGATTTTAATAGTTTCATATTTTTTTAGTTCACAGAAACCAGAATCTGTACATGACAAATGGCGAAATGTAGAAGCAGTAACACTTTCATGTCCCAGTCCTTATGGAGACTTACCAAGCAGTAAGTATGTGAATTGGCAGTATTAACTTCTAAGTGTTCTGTTTCTGCATGCTTTTTGTTGCTAAAATATAGAATTTAATCTCAATAATGATGAAAAATATTGCTCCTTATGCTGTCCAATCTGCAGAGAAAGTGAATTACTGTTTCTTTTGTGAGTATCACAAAAAAATGTGTAAACAAAGTGTTAACTGGAATCAATGATATTTTTCGTGTTATGACAAGACATTTAGCTGAGTTTCTAAAGCCACTTTCTAGCAATCGGAAAAACAGCAATGTAATAAGACAAACACTGCCCTCACCCCTTCCCCCATCTCCCTCATCACCATTATGTGCCCACCCAATAATATATACTGCCCTCCAAGCAAACTGTTGCCTTAGTAATGCAAGAGCTATCCTGACTGTTCAATAATGCCTTTAGACTTCTGGCTTAGGGCAGAATAAAGTAATCTGTTCCTGTTAATGTCTCACAGGCCATCGCTCGTCAATCTTGGCTTTGCAAGCCAGCCTTGGTTTGTTTACAGCATGTAACTAACCAAAGAACATTTAAATAAAAACCTAAACAGAATATGGACATTTGTCAGTACACGTTACCTGACAAATATAGTGCTCCTTTTACAGAATAAGCCATGTCTAGACTGAAAACACAAATTCTTTTGCATCAAATCTTGATGCTGTGCTGTGTGGGTAAACCTTAATATCCCCATCAAAAATTAGTTACCTTTCCTTCTCTGAGTCGAATATGCACCGCAACTGTAGAACTTGCAATGACAGTAGAAATGTCCATTGGAAAAAAGAGATGCAACATAAAATCAAGTGACAATAGAAAATAAGTAGGGAGAAGGCACAGAAATGGTGGCTAAAATGTTCGTGAGGATAAAATTAGATTTACTGAGTGATCTAACACTTTTAAGGTAATCTAACTCATACGCCATATCTCCTAGTTCATACAGTTGTTCAGATTTACAAATTAACATCTGCTCTGAGACTTTCAGATCTTGGAGATTCTAGGAACAACCTGTTCTTTAGCATCAAGGACACACTGGACAGCAGAACAGGGAATGCATAGTTAAGTAGTCCAAAATAGAAAGTATTCTTAATATATTTAGAAAATTGTAATAAAACTACATGGAATATCAGTTCTCTGTAAAAAACAAACAAACAAAAAAACCCAGAAAAAAAAAAACAACACCAATTTAATTTAGGATGAGAATAAATATTAAAGCAACAGATTCTCTGAACACTTCGTGCTTATTGTATCAGATAAGAGCATGTTCTAAGAAATTACATTTCTTTGGATGTTGCTGCAATGAAAATTTTAAAATGTTAAAATATTTTTCTGTTTGTGTGCTTCACTATATATTGTCAGTTCATAAACTATATATGTGTTTTTCAGGTAAGAGTAGATATCATTCCCCAGACTTTGGGAGCATTTCATTGCTGAAACTCATTTGTTGTTGGAACGATGAATCTGTAAAGGTAGGAAATAGCCTGTGTCAGTTGTAGCAATGTAATCCTCAAGTGCTGTTTGCTGTAATTTAGTACTTGGAATCAGTAACGTGACCTAATAGTTATAATTTATGGGGAAACTATTACGTAAGTCATACCATTCAGGTCTGTGGAAAGCAGATTAGTATTACTGTATGAAGTATGCCACTCATGGAACTATTTAGCCTTAAAGTAAATGTTTAGATGTGACAAAGTAACTCTCTTACTAATCTTTCATCTAAGTTCTCTTGTTGATAGCATTTATTGAAGAAATGAGTTATTTCTTCTCTAACAATCACATGTAACTTACATCAAAAATGCCGTATTTGACTCCAGAAAAACTGAAGGCCAAAATAATGGTAGTGCCCTAAACTATTATTATAGAAGAAACTAAAAATGGGTTAGTGAAGGGCAAAAATCTTGAGTCATTAATTATTACAACAGTCTTTAACAACAACTTGCAAGCTGTGTAATTATGGGTTCTTCAGGTCAGATGATGCTTATCCCTATTATTTTTGAAGAATCTGATGTCTTGAGAGATAAATAACTGTTGAGAGTTGATGGGCAGCAGTGAAACAATCTAAGCAGTGAAATCTATAGACTGTTTTTCATTTTGGAAATATGCATTTAAATAAAGTTAGGTAGTTGTTTGAGTGAGTTAATATTCAAGGATACAAAACTCAAAACTCTGACTACAGTGGATTTTATTCCAGAAAGGGGAAATACTTGTTACAAATCTAGTTTATGATATTACTTTTGAAATTGAATGCAACTGTCTGCTACTTCAAATGCAAAGAATATTTTTCAGAGCTGACTTTTGCAAGAGTGCTGTAGTGATAGTCCCCTGTTCCGTTAGACAAAAATAGTTTCTGCGAATATTCACATTCAATTGGTTCCAGCATTTCATCTTGAGCTTGTCAGTTGTTTATTGTATTCCTACTGTCTGCACATCTTCCATATTATTTCTGAATTCTTTTTCTCTCCCCTTTCTCTTACAGTAACAGTTTTTTCCTTTTATTTTGAAACCTCAATAACTGCAATTGTCATGGGGAATGCATATAATCTCTTGCTGACCTGGTCAGCCACTGAAACTCTTTAGAGTGTAGTTCATATATTTATGGAAGTTGTGTTTTTAGCATAAGTGATTATGGGAGATCTAAGTATTTATATTTTTGTGTGTATTCAGCTACTGACCAGTATATACAATGATACTGATCTCATCTAGCACAGGATGTTAGTGTGCTGGAAGATAAGGTATGGAATAAGCTGTCTCACACTTTTTCACCTGAAAAGACATTAAATTTAACACACTGAAATTGTCAAGTACTGCAAATATCATGCTCTTAGTGCTTCTCAAATTTTAATATTATTGAGGTACAGCATTGTAGCTGCGGTAAGCTTTGTTAACCCACTGAGTAGCACAGATTTTGGGTTGCTTGCCACCAAAGTGCCATAAAACTTAAGATTAAAAAAAAGGAAGAAGTTGACAGTAGGTATGATATTTAGTGCCCAGTAGTTTATACGAAATTATAGTTCTTGCTGACAGTAAGATGGTTTTGTTAAAACTTGTCCAGAATTTCCCCAGGACAATGAAAACATGGCCATGTTTCCTTCTCTTTCTTCATTATTGTAGATATATTGTAAGAGTCTGCTGCAAAGTCAGGATCTGTAATCCCCAAAGCTCAGGGCTGTATAGATGTGAGGAGCTCTAAACTGCCTTTGGTGTCCCCTGTAAAATAAAGTTCTATTATAACAAGATGAAGATTTGTGCTGTGTTGAATCACATAGGGCTGGGTTCACTTGCAGTGAACTTTTAGACCTGACTATGGTATATTTGTCTACAATAAAGGATTTTGTCCCAAAGGACACCCACAGCCTTTGTTCCACTTAATTATTTGAATTTGCAAGGGTAGTTAGAGATATTTTTGAGGACATTTACTTGATTAGTAAGTTGAAACAATCCCTCTTCCATGCAATTTGAAGGATCCTGCATATCAACTTCATATTAAACCTGAATAATTTTAATAGCTTTTTAATAATATAAATAGTATATAAGCTTAAAATACATATATATTATTTTATAATAAAATATTTTAAACTTAAAGTTTTTGTTTTCAATTTAAATTTGTTTTTAAGTTGAGGTTGAAATCTTAGATTCACCCTGTTTTTCAGGAAATATCTCATACTTGAGAATTAATACTTTCCCAAATGATTCTTTTTCTGAAGGAAATACCAAATGCAGAGAAGGTTCACCATGCTGAAATCTAGACTAAGAATTAAAAAGGTTTGAGGTCTTTTGTCTAAGGTCTTCATGTGCTTTATAAGTGTCTTTACATCTTTAAGTGTCCTTAGTTCTTATGGCACCCTTTTGCTAAAGAGAAGCAAAGTATTCACTCTCAGTCAGTCTCCACACTGCATTGTCCTCATGCCCACATAAGATGCATCAGCTACTGCAAGTGCCATTTACAGGCTGCTCACAGCTCCAGTAGATTATTCTTTTGCATAAGAGGAGTTTGAGGAATGGTATTTCTCTCTGTGTTAGACAGAAAATATTGGGGTGTTATGTTTTAGCTAGAGGAATAGGGCATCACCACTAGTAACAAAACATTCTTTAGCTTTATCAGAGAGATCAGATGCCAGGAATTCTAAAAAAGTTAAACCATGTCACCCCAAGACAACAAGGTCATTATTCAGTCTATCAAGCACTTTTGCACACATCAGAAAAAAAGAATGAAGACACTTGCTGTTATCACCTTGTGCTTTACTAGCATATTTTGTTAGTAGTTGTTTATCCTTGAAGTCGAGGCAGCAGTAGGTGACTGATTCTAGATTTGACATTAAAGAAAATGAATGTTTATTGGGAAGCAGTTCTGACTGACAGCTTACACTATTTTATTGCTATCTAGTTAACCTTTTTTTCCTCAGTGTGTATGTAGAGACACATGATTATCACTGCCTGAAAGACTTATTAATAAGCATTGACTTTCTGATGACATTCACCAGGACAGTCTCCACATTTTGTGCTAGTTGGTTAAAATTGTCAAATACCTAGATAAATAATTGAGGTACTGATACCATCCAATAATAATTTGCATTTATGACAGATTATTGAGGCAATGCAAGCAGTGCTGCTGGCAGAAGTTCAAAGGACTATTAATCCCTTCAGAAAGACAACAATTTGCAGAGAGCCAGTGGAAGTAGTAGAGAATGGAAATGGTAAGTTTTGGACACTGCCAAAGACTGAGGGGAGGGATTTGCAATACTTTAAAAGTAATAAAGTGGTTTGGGTTGGAAAGGACCTTAAAAATCTTACAGTTCCAGCCACCTGCCTTGGGCAGGGACACCTTCTACTTGACCAGGATGCTTAAGGCTTCATCCAGCCTGGCCTTGAACCCTCCCAGGGATGGGGCAGCCACAGCTTCAGGCAACCTGCTCCAGTGCCTCACCGCCTTTACAATAAAGAATTTCTTCCTTATATTTAAACTAAATATATCCTCTATCAGTTTAAACACATTACCCCTTGTTCTATCACTACATGACCTTGTAAAATGTCCCTCTCAGAAAATTTTCTTTGCCTTGAAAGTGGAGAATTTGTTGGTATATTATTTTAAAAGAACTTCCTCTAGTGATCAGAACAAGCTGGGAATATGAGTTCACAGTACTTTATTTCTGTGTGAGACAGGCCAAGTGGCCTATTTCTGACCTTATCAGGCTAGGAGTTTTCTCATATGATTGTCAAGGAGTTAAAGGACTTTCAAACTCTCTCGTCACCTCTGAATACTAAAGAAGAAAAGGTAAAGTTTCTTTGATTGTATAATAGGTCCGGTATTTGCAAATAAAAGAAGCACTGTATTTGAAATAGAATCAATAAATCATATTGGAAAGAAGTTTTACAAATTTATCTTTCCAGTGACATCAGACCTTACACAGCACTAAAAATTAATTGCTTAAATTTTATAACTTCATAATGTAATACAGAATATTTTATTTTTCTTTTAGAAATAACCTCCCTGCAAGGAGATATCAAATGCATTTTACAATTAGCTCATTTCATTTTACAAGAAGCTTACTCTTTACAACTTTACAATAGTGCTAATGTTTATGGTAAAAAAGATTGAACCTGAATTTATGTTATGAAGCTATTCTCTTTTTTTTTTTTTTTTAGCCCATTAGCTGAGTCCTAAAATTAAGTGACCTAAATTTTAGATCCAATCTTATTAGTGAGCCTTCACTTGGGAAACTAATTTATTATCTCATTGAGTGTGTGTGTGTGTCTGTCATGAAAATTTGTTACCAATATCCTTGTTCCAGCGTACTAAAAATGATCAGTGATACTTGCTTCAGGCCACAAGACAAAGAGGTGTCTCTATAATTTTGAAATGCAAGACACTATCAATGATTGTCATATATGAATTTATACTTTGCTTACATTGAAGATTGTTTTGAATCATTTTGTTCATGTGGTTTGGCTCAAGGTGCATTGTAACTAAAGCAGCCCCAGGTGTAAAGTTCATGTGTGAACTTAACGTCCAATTTCCTGAATTTTCAGGGTGTGTTTCAATGACGTATTTTGACAGAGATTTACAGCTAAAATGGAATTAACTGAAAGTTGCAAATGCAGATGTCTCCAAACATGTTTAGATCTTTGGGTTTATTTCAAAACTTTCTATGCTAGATGAAAAAAAAAACAAACTTTTCTGTTACTTAAGAAGTGCTGGTATGAGTCTAGTAGTCAATTAATTCTAATTAAGTTATGAGTTCAGGGGAGTTACTTCCACTCTCTGAAAGGGGAAATTGTTTGTATGTCTAGTTATGGATGGTTTTTACTGTCATTTTATTCTTAACCTGATTATTTGATGGTTATTCAAAAAACAACTAGAAAATTGCTTTTCTAGAACAATATACATAAGCATTTGTACTGGCTGTGGATTTTTCATAGTCCATGATCTGAACTCCATAAATACATACTGTAAAGAAGAGTGGATTTTTTTACATATTCAGAATTTAATGTAGTCTGAAAGACACAGAAAACTACAGAATAATTGGAAAACAGACTTTGCACTGTATTTAATATTATATTAGATTTCTTTTTGTTCTCATTTCCACTCTTGTTTGTTGCGTTATTTATCATAGTATGTAAATAGCAGAAGTATTCTTGTTTTGGCTCGTATGTTTTTTGTCATACTTACTTAAAACTTGATGAGTTCATAGAGAATTGAGCAAATAATTTTGTGATTTCTAATATATGAAACGAGCTATTTGTAGCTTGTAATGATATGCAGAAACTATTAAAAACCCATGCAGGAGTAAGTCTACAACCAGTGTAATTGTTAAGACAAGTAATTATGTCTGGATTAAGTAATTTATCTGATAGATATCTCATATTTTGTTAAATACTCTCTATTTATGGGTTGTAAAGTAGTTGGCATCTTGTGCAATGTCAAGGTAAAGCTTAAATATTGTTTTGGGTTGTAAGTTATGGTTCAAGACTGGCTTAGTGCCCTCTGACCCAAAGTACAAGAATCTGAATCTTGGCCATCATCATCATTGCATTGTATTGCATTTTTCTTTATACAGAATTAATAGATTAGGTCTAGAGATGTTTAATCTTATTTAACTCAACAAATTTCCACTGAAGTGAACAGAAGTTTCTTTTTAAAAGACAAACTTTCAAAATTTGCCATTCAGTTTTAATCTTTAAAGTTTATAGTATATTACATAATTGGTTTGTTTTTGTTATATTTTTGTCAGAAAGGTCCTTACTTCTTTGAAGCTCCTGCAATCTTACTTCATGGTTAAGGTTGGTTAGATGTAGACAACAGCTTCACTTGATGAATAATTTTTCTGTGGATCCATACAGACAGAACTGCTTACTTGAATAAAAAACCCCAAACAAACAATAACCACAAAAAAAAACCAAAAACAAAACAAAAGAAAAAACCCAGGTCACCAAACTCATGTCTTTCCAGAAACCAAGATAAGGAATTTAAAAAAAACCCAAAGTGTGCGTGTAGAGCATGCCAGAGAAAGGGTTAACTCTGTTCTGCCCTAGGATGTTCTTCCATTGTTGCTAAAGGGAAATATAAATGCAAACAGCTGCAATTTCTTTGTTAATGTCAGAGATAATAATTTTGGATCTGTTCCAAACATATTGATAGCAATCTTAGTATTGATTTCTGCAGAATTTTCTTCAGTTCTTCAAAGAAGCTTACGTGTTCCCTAAGTTTTTTGATATTCATCATAATTCTGAAAAAGTATACTGGACTTTATCCCTTCTTGCCTTTTTCTACACACCAATAATGTCAGATTAATAGTACCATTTAACAGGTTGTCAATGTGGTCCTGTTTTCCACTTTCATGTGAGTCAGAGACAGTGATTTTCAGGTCTTGAAAATTTATTTATCCACTTTTATATCCACTTAGCATAAAGCTAGGAGGAACTATGCTGGCATTCATTTTTCATTTGTAGTGTTTGATCTTATGACATACATATCTAATCCATACCCAGTCACGTGCAGAACTTCTTTGATCAGAGGGAGTATGGGGATAAAATCACTGTTGTCATTCCCTAGCCCACTGATTGGACACAAAGAAATTGGATATTCCCTCCTGGAGTAGATCTGAGCCCATATCTTTCTCAGTGGTAACTCATTACTTATCCTCAGGGCATTCAGCAATGAGCCATCTACAGAATTTTTTTTTTCTTTTTCGTGGAAATATCAAAATATTTGCATGGGTAAGAGCTAGAAATGAGATCCTCTCTCCTCCAGGTGCATTTTATGTGTAGGACTGCAATCTCCCAGTAGCTACTGCACTGAAGCAGTTTCCCATGTGCCATCCTTTGATGCCTGATTCTTCTGATGCATAGGGAGCCAAAAATTTCTTATCTGCAGCAACATTACAGCATTACAGTTCTTCTGGACTTGTGCGCCTCAGTTTTTTGTGAAATGTGAGGAACTGGATTTATTTACCTTTTAAGACAATTGTGGGGATAAATGTGTGTAAGAACTTAATACTCAGATAATAAATTGAGGAAATGATGCATGTGGTATTCCAGGAATGCCAAAACCTGGGAAAGTGGAAGGACAGCAAAGTACAGGCTTTATTCCTACATACAATATAATATTTTAATTGCCTCCTGTTTTTGCGAGAAAATGAAATGTGAAAAATCACAACACTAAGACTAGTTTGCAATAAATTCTGGCTTGCACTTAAAAATTCCTAGTTTAAGCAACTGCTAATGATGCAAGCTTTTAAGTATATTTGAAAGCTATTAGCTATAACCTCATCTTTTGTATGTGATTTTTGGAGCTCTTTAAGCTATTCAATTAAATAAATTGCTTCTTGCAAGAAAAAAGCTTCTGCTGATAAATACCAGAGTAAAATTAATGGTGGCAATTGAATTCCATAGGTTAGTGTAAAGAATTGTGAAAGACTTATCTAGAATGTAACAATATGTTTTGTTAAAGTGAGGAATCTGTTCAGTATTGGTAAATCAATGAAAGGCAGGATGTAACAGCTCCTGTTCACTACAGAGGAGTAGTGACCTGCAGCACAGGGCTTTAAACACTTCCATTGTCAGGCTTTCAGAAATCTGTCCAGTTGCAGATGACTTTTTTATGTCCGCTCTTAGGAAGTAATTCTGTCTGTCTTTCTATATAGTAAATGAAACTCCTTGCCTGCTTGTGAAGTCTGAAGGTTTTGTCAAGGAAGTGCAGCCAAAGAGAAGGGTTGTTCTGTCTCTGTTATGTTCTTTCATGTTGTCATCTTGTTACAACCTACTGTCTTTTTGTATTAGTCCAGATAGACCTTCTAACTCTGTATTTAAACAAACACCCAAAAGATATTCCTGACTTGGAGCATTAGCCCATTTGGATCACTGATGCAACAAAGGTTACACAAGACTTGAATGAAAACTTCTATTGCCTGACTGCTGGGGAAGTAACTTTCAGAGGTGTTAATGCAGACACTTTTTTTACTATAAAAACATTCATATAATTTATATTGTTTGTGTTCTGATCCCAAATGCCCAGAAAACTCCAACAGAATCTGAGGAATCAGTTTCTGGTCTAACACTTCACATTCAGATGAATGTACATCTGTCCTCATGTCCTTACATCACCCTTACTATGTTTCAAATTTGGATTTGGGTTAGTGCTTTATGTCATGTATTCAATCTTTGAACTGCTTGCCTTTCTGGGGCTGGGTTCCATATCCAGCACGAATCCAGTAATCAAACACAATCTGCAAGAAAGTGTCCAGGCAAAATATGTTGGAGTCCTGGAAATGCACGTAACCAGAAAAGGAAAGCTACAAGTGCAGCTCTTGGAAAATTCCTCTTCTCCTGTGAATTGACTGCTTGTATGATAAGGAATTGATGGGGAGGGGAGAGGGGGTAACGGGATGCACAACAAACTCATGGGAGCATTTCTAATAAGAAAGGCTAAAGAGACAAGGAGAATGCTGCGCAAAGGAAGCAGGGTTAAAAAGAAAAAGTAGGAATATGAAGAAGAAAAAGAATATAATAGATGCATAGTAATGTGAACAGGTATAAACCAGTGCCAGTTTTACAGTGGAAATCATGTCTGGTTGCTGATTTTAAAAAGCGGAAGAATAGAATTTCATCCCATTTCTGGTATGACAGATTGTTGAGATTAACTTGAATGAGGAAATGAGGAAATTTTCACAGTGTGCATTATTAAGGATCAAAATAATTTGAAAAAAGAGACCATTAAATGCACAAGCAATTATGAATCCATATACCCTAACAGCATGGGTTTTGAAGAGCATAAGAGAAAATATTCCCTCATAGCACATTCAAATCACTTCAAAAATGAAAAGAGAATTCAGTTGTCCATATAAAAATCAAAGACAATAAGCATCTTTCATTATGGCAGATGTCCCAAAGGAAAGCAAGTGAGAATTTTTGTAATCTGTTGGTTAAATTTAGAATTTTATTTTTTTTTAATATGCAGATATTTGGAGAAACCCAAGGTGATTTAGCCTATATTTCAAGATTTTATTGCTTTAGAGGAACTAAATTGCTTAGGATAAAGTGCAACAGGAAAAAAAGATTGCACTGACTAATAATGACATTACATTTGCAAGAACCCACACTAATTTCTTTTCAAGAACATCATTTCTATGTTATCTGGTTAGGTCCAAGTCGAATCCTGCTCAAAAAAGTTGAAATCTGAATAAGGTCACCATTGTCGTGAGATAAGCACAGGTTTGGGTGAATATGACTGAGAATGTTGACGTGAAGAAATCTTTACACTTCAGGAATTCTTTTCATTGGTGGATCCTCCAAAATGGATAAACTAAAATGTCCTTCTGAGCCTCACATTGCCTATGATTAAAACATATAGTATTTAAAATGAAATTTATCAAAACTGTCCCTCTTCCTATATAGTCCCTCTGAAGTATTCCCAAGCTTTAGATTTAGAGCAACATCTGAACCAAACAGTATAATCGTATTCTCTTGCAGTTTATACTTTTCACCTGTTTAGACTTTTAGCTCTGGCCATCTTTCTGACGTCTCTCACATTTTTCCAGTGTAACCCCCTTCTAGCATGTTACATCTTCCACCTGGATTTCTTCCAGCCTGTTTTATTCCTTTACATTCCCATCTTTGACTTCCTCTATTTACTAAGAAGACTGTTATCTCCAAAATGAAATTTCTTTTCTCTGTCCAATCTGGTCATCCTAGTAGTGCAAACATTTCATCCAGTAAAATGAAGTTTTTAGGTGGAACTGATATTCTGTGCTCTTGGGCAAGTTCCTATACATAACAAGTCATTAAATTATTAGACATCAGTCTATTTTAAAAAAATATGTGGCAGGCCAGTTTTGTATGTGTGCATTAGCAATAAGCAGTGTAAGAGTTGTATAATCAACATTTCATCACTCTTAATGAGAATTAGATTAATCTGTAATCTCATTTTAGACTGAGAAACAGCAAACCAATTAATCTAGCACTTACTTGATGAATGGAATTTGAGCATAACCTGGTGACAGCAGTAGCTTTCCTCTGTATGGAATATGCATTAAAAATGAGTGTATTGTATCCTAGTTTCGTATTACAAGTATTTCCAGTAAAAGAATATAAATCAATGCTATATTTTAGCATCTAACTTGCAGTTTAACTATACCACTGTATCATGTCCTACATATCCAATTAAAACTGTAGTTTGATCCAGTAGTCTTTAATATTAGTGGTCAAGTACTAAAGGAAGTAAGCTTAAAGACTCATTCTTGAACTACAGTTTATTTCATTCTATGCATCATATATTTTACCAGAGGACTCCTTAATGTAGCAGAAATCAGATTTGGTGTGTATTTTTACACAAAATCAAATTCTAAAGGCGCCATCTCAGACTCCTGCAAAACATTAGGAAAGATAGGATTCACTGGTCAAGGAGGCATAAGGATCACATATATTCTAAATTCAAATGCATATTGAACTTTAGACAGTTTTGGTTTCTATGTATTCTTATCAGTGTTTACTGAATGCAAAGAATCTCTAATGCTTTATTTAAATCTTTAAAGGTAAATATTTTGGGAGGGGAGGAGATGTTAATACAGACACACAAAATTATAATTGGTTCATTTTTAGTTTCTTCTGTTTATTTAGAAGTTCATTTGGTGAGGCAAAGTGCAACGCTAATCTTAGAAAGATTTCACAGCTGGTTCTGACTTGGGGCTTCAGTATAAGTGAAGGAACTCAAAATACTCCCTGTTACTTAGTCTCCTCTAAGACTGTCTTCTACTGGTTGTTTTTGGTTTGTTTTTGTTCTTTTGTTGGGTTTTGGGTTTCTTTAGTTTGGGGTTTTTTTTCCAAGAGCCACTCCTTGTCACATCTTGTATCCTTAGTCCGAATGTCTCCTTGCCTGTATTGTTGTTCGTAGTTGAACTCTCTGTTCAGGTTGCTAATAGTGTATAATCTGTAATCCTTATAGTTTAATTGGAGCCCTGGATTTCTTGTGACTAATTTAGTACACAGAGCCATGGGTCAAATAAACCCTTAGAACTGGAAGATATGTGAACATATCCTAAGAAGTTAGTGTATAAGTTACAAAGTAATATTTTAATTTCTTGTGTGTCATACTCTCCTTTTTAATCAATTTATGCCTGTGTAACATAATTTTATTCACAAAGGTAGAAAGAACAAAACTTGATCGTTTTCACTTTGGTTAGGTTATATTTTGAAGTTTTTTCTTTTACCATTTTAACTTGGTAATAATCAGTCTCCAACTGCTCAGGCTCTGTCCTCTTTATTATCTACACTGTTCAGGAACACATAGGCCTTAGTGATGTTTCCCTATTTCTCTTTTTTGTTCACCCAGCTTCTGTAAAATCTGGTGAATAAAATAGCAAAAATAAAGTACTTAATTTCTAGCACTTCCCCTAGAATTTTTTGTGCAAATAGTTCTTGCAAAGCTTGAGATTTTCTAGATGGGTCTATTATAAGAAGCAGGCTAACGTGGGGGAAAAAGTACTACTGTGTATAGTCCATAATGACACTGAAATTGAGCTCTGTGCCAACAGCCACAGATAACAACACAGTATCAGAATACCTTGTTCATATTTATAAGACACCATCTAGAGTTTTCCTGTGCTGTATTGATGTTTTGTAATCTCTCACCTCCTAATACTATTTTTATTAATTTCTTTACTGTTCGATATTCATGTACGATACTATGAGTACACGAAGGGCAGGAAAGATTTAAATAGGTTCTAGCCTAGAAAGATTGCAGAGCTGGATGCCTTTCTGAGAAAGGAGTGGTTCAAAACAGCATGGATAAAGGGATGATCCCCAGGCAGAAGTTTTCCACATTATATGATTATATTGCTGCCATGCTTGAAAAAGGCTTGCAAAGGTTTGGCAATGTTTTCTTCGGGCTCTATTGCCTGAATTTTCCGTATGAAATCTTGCAGAGACATTTTGACTGCAGTTACCTATGGCTTGTACTGGGCTGTTGGGAAGGCAGAGCAATCTGCAGTGTGTAGTTAAGAATTTTTGTCATGCTTTGGTTAGTTTTCTGTCATGTAATTGGAATACGATTTATTGAAGGGATTCTTTTTAATGATGTATGAAGCAAGCTGCCTTAGAATTTTGCATCTTACATTTTTTAAACTTTTAGGAGATACAGAAGGGTTCCTGAACTTAGTCTATATACTATAACTATATACTATCTATATTCTATAACTATATATGTTTGAAATGTCTGTCCTTGAATTCCAGAATAACAGACTTGCCTACCTTATTTGGGAAGAAATTATAAAATTAAATAAATAAATAATTATAAAATTAAATATTGAACCAACAGTATTACTAATATTCGCTGGCAATAAGACAAGTTAAATGTTTTAATGGTTTGTTTGTATATTAAAAAAAAAAAAAAACTTGCAGAAAGAGAGAAATTACTTCAAACTGCCCTAATAGTTTTCAGTATATGTTTTGTGAAAAACATGCTGAAAAGTAAAACTACTTTATTTATTAGTAGTATGGAAGTGGAGAGTCCCAGCTAACGCACAGCAGATTAACACAACTGAACAGTGCTTGTCTCTAATAATGAGATCGAGGCATCTCTCTTGACAAACAAAAAATGGAAATAATTCAAACAAAGCCTTTCTTGCCTACCAAGCTTATCAAGAAAATATTGAACCAGTTGGAGGTACATATGTATCCATCACCACTAGAATGTATCTCAGATGAACTGTTAAATTTCAGGATGGACAATGTGTTTATCTCTGGACCACTTCTGCACCTGTACATGTTTTTAGAAGGCTCAATGTATCTATTTGTATTTCATGTCTCACACACAGAATCTATTTCTTTTTATTATATGAAAGTAAACTCAGTTATTTCAAAGCAAATTAGCATCATTAATAGAAATAGTATTTCATATTTGCATGGTGCACAGAACCAGTCAGCACATGATGACTCCCAGATTCTGAAAATTCAGTTCTTCACTATTCTTTCATGACTGGTTCATATTTCATGTTTTGGTATATGCTTTATTTTAAGGACCAAAGTTATGTCCACCAGGTATCCTATCTTGTTCGCTTCAGCATCATCTTTGTTTTTCAATTGCATTGCTAGTAAAGATGACTATTCAAATGCTAGAGAATACAGATACTTTCTGCTGTATCTGAGGAAATTTTTTTTGAAATTCCAAGTGTTTCTGCGGAAGAGTTTTTTCCCTCACTGCTCTTGGAAAAATCCAACTTATATCTCACTTAAGATATGTATCACTAATTCCCTAAAGACCAGGTGCCAGTATTGTTCTCATATGATGGATGTTAGTCACATCACCTGCTGCACTACTAGGAGATCTTCAGATAGCCTGGAGAAGAGGGTGAAGTAGGAACCTGAATCCAGGAAGTATTTTCTCTAGAAAAATTAGTAGCTTGTCTGTGTATTCTTTTCTCTCTACCACCCTTTCATGTGAATAGGTTTTGGATTTCCTTTTTCCTTTCCTTTTTTTTCAGAAGTGTAAACAAGAGAGAAGCAAAACCTATCTAACAATTAAAGCATGCAAGCTCAATTTAATGTACTAATAATATGCTAATGCTAAAATGTTTCTGTTTCTTTTGGACATCAAGTGTTGTCAAGGTTTTGCATCTCACCAAACTGTCAAGTTTAATACTGGCAATGAACATAAGTCTTTGTCTTGACTGAAAAGAAAATCTATTTTTTTGTGTAAGTTGAGCAGACACTGGTCCTAGCTTGTGTTTTCAGTGAAATGTAGCATTTTGATATGTAGGCAGATAGTTCTAATAGGTGTGTCTCAGATATTTTTAGCAGATTAAGGCCATTTTCAATGCACAGGAAAGAATTTATTATTTAATTAGTATGTCCCCATGAAAGGTTCAATAGGAGCCCCTTTCACTAGTGACCGTTGTTATCTGTGTCAAGGTGTGATATATAGTGTATTATATGAATTGCACTTCTGTCAGGAGATTATATTGGGAAATAGTAAAAAGAAAAAAAAAAGTCCATGACTTTAAACCTGTGCTTTTATGTAATGAAATTTAATGGTTTAAGTTGCATGGTTAGGAATGTTTTAAAATAGGACTTGTATGTGGTTAAGGGCTTATGCTAGTGACAAGCACACTAGAAATAAAGTAAAAGCACCAGCAGAAGATCTAAGCTAACAGGCACAGCAGGCACATCTGCCTCACATCTTCCAGGAAAAGCAAAGCAACTCACAAATAAAAAAGTCTGGCAGATAGGGCTGAGACCACCAGTGCTTCCAGTCTTGTCATGATAATTGCATATAGCAGACATATTTGTAAAACAATTTCTTTAAAGTTCTATGTCCTGTAAAGGAGTAATTTCCCTCAGCCTGGAATAAGCTGGTTTTTGAACAGTCTTGGATGGTCAGCACAAATGTATGCTGGATTTTAGGTATGTTCTAATACAGCTTGTAGCTACTATAAGATAATGTTCTTTTTTACTCTGCCTGTGCTTCCTAAAATGTGCTTTTCACTATTTGTGTTTTACTACCTAAAGAGTATTTAAGGGATAGAGCTACTCTGGAATAATAACTCCCCCTTTCCCTGCTACCCCCTGCTCTGAGTCACACCAAAGTTGATATTGCAGTTGAAGTCTTTGCTCTGTGATGTGGGTGATTTTTTCTAAATTGGTGAATGAATAACATGACAAGCATAATCTAATTTAAGGAGAGACAAAATTGATAATTTTGGGATCAGTGGTCAGATGTGTATGTTTTTTTATCTTAAAAATAGATGCATAATATTGCAGTATATTTGTGTGTCCATTACATAGTAATACAGCTATACAAAATGAAGAATTTTCAGTCTTTTTCTTGCTGCCTTTATGTAATACTTAAAATTCTTTGAGATTTTAGAATAGAATGTGAAGGGGAACTGTCCTGCTTATAAAAGATATTGTTGTAGAACTCAGTGCTTTTAGAAGTCAAGCAGTGAAAGCCTTGCAACAAAACAAAAACCTTTAGGAGCCTTGTTTATTGAATTCTGTTGGCTAAAACTGCCAAAAATAAATTAATAGCTGTTACCGCTGCAGTGCTTTTTTTGTTCACAAGAAAAATACCTTGACATATTTTTTCATTCTGTGATTGGTGCACATTTCAAGGGTATAAATTAATCTTCAAAGGATCCTAGGGAATATCTTTCCTGGACACTTCACTTATACATCAAGTTGGCCATGTTAGCAATCTAATCACAATCCTGTAATTCAGTGGACAACAATTCCTTATTGTGAACAGCATAGCAGCTTTTACTATCATTTAGGTCAGCCTAAGATTGCTGATGCACCATATGTTTCAGGCCATGGATGATGGATGGTATCCTCTGGTGCCCATCCCTAAGTGATTGGAAAGATTGAAGACACACAGTTCACTTAAGCTTGCTTACTATTACATCAAGTAATCAGTGTGATAGGCAAACCTGTGCTCTCTGTGTCACACTGCCCAACTTTCTAAAGGGACATTGTGTCAAAAAAACAATCTAAGAACATTTCCAGATGACAGGCCAGTTACTAGAACAACCATTTAACAACTGGATTCATCTAAAAAGCTTAATAACATGGAAAAGTCAATACATGTTTTTAAAACACCTTTATTTATATGAACCTGACATAGTGTTTTGTTTTTAAAGGGTTTTTTTATTTCAAGTTTGAACTTACGCAACCAAGGTTTAATAACGCAATCCTTTTCATAGTTCAGCCTCTAGTATGTCAAAACATCGTGTTCCTAATGTTAATCAGAGAGAGAGAGACTACACTGACATAATATTAAATGCTTTAGAAGTGGTTTACAGTTTTGTGGTTAGAAACACATAACATCAGTTTAAAGTTTAAGACTGAAATATTTTTTTATTTCCCAGTGCCTGTCTCTACTGACAGCACTCAGTGTTGTTTTTATTTTCCTCAACTCCGTTGGATCAGTATCAAACCCAGGAAATTGAGAGCATCTTCATTTTTATGACGTGGTACTGTGCTTAGGAGTCCTTTATATGATACAGGAGGAAAAGTCTAGATAATACTCTAAATCTCATTTTGCATAAAAATCCTGCAAAACTTGCAGCATTTGTGCCAGCAGTCAGAATAGATCCATCCAAATAATATCAAATGAGGTGTTTAAAATATTACAATTTGCAGCTACTACTGCTGTATGTTACTGTAAAAATGGTAGAATAACTGAGTTGAAAGCTGAGTACATAGGTCATACTATCTGTGTGCCACTTCAACCATGAAAAAGGATCTAGGCAGTTCTGTGAATTCAAAAGTCAGAATTTCAGGGCAGGCTTCCTCTTGTCAGTCCTTTGATAGATGACACGTTGAATTCCATAACCAGACAATTTAGGCAGCAGCCTCTAAAGTAAATATTAAACTAAGGTAATGGAAAGAAAAAGCTATTCTGGGGAAAAGAGTTTGGTGAGTAGTGATTAACACTGACTTTAAAACCACGGCTGTCAAAGACTTGGGAAGTGGATGTGTTGGTATTAACAAGACTCATCACTGCAGGACAGAAAATGTTAGAAAACTGAATCATTCTTGTAGACAGTGTCTGAATATATGAACCTGTCCTTGTTAGAACTGAGGTTTTTGCAGTCAATGACACTTTGGTTGGTTCCTGAGACACTTCCTGGGGAGAGATGTTTACTGCTTTACTGTAACTTGTTCTGCTCTGAGGATGCTCACAGTGGAGCACTAGAGCTGAGATAGTAACCCAGAATGAAGTCTACAAATGAATGCAAGAGTGAATTGCAGCATTTCAAATATAAAATGCATTAGACTGGAATATTTCTTCTGGAAGGAGCCTACAACAATTGTTTAGTCCAGGACACTAGTTTGGCCTTGTCAATGAGGGAGAGAGACCTATAATTAAGGAGAAAGGACTTTAAATATCTGAAAACATATTTTTCTTCAAAGGACAGTTGAAGAGAGTGAATGAGAGTAACTTCTGAAAGGTTGCTTTAGCAGCTCTGTTAGTCAATTATGCTAATAGGAACTTTAACTAAAATATGGCCCAGAGACAAACTCATGTACTGAGGAAAATTCTTTGTGGAATTTTTTGCTTTTCTAAAATCAGAAGCATCAGTCAATGCGGGAAGTGTAGAACTGACTGGGTTATAGTATTTGGCTCCAAGTTGGACTTCCAAATGAAAGAGGCAGTAGAGCCTTAGCCAGTGTGAATCACAGGCAGCTGTGAGAACCCCCAGACAAAATATCCTCAACTCATACTGTGAAGAGAGGTCACCGCTCTTGCCTGAATTGCGCCCCACAAGTCAGGATTGTTTAGGTGGCTGTAAGTACTTAATATTGGTCAGCTAGTGTAGTATCTTTTCCTAAAAAATAATGTTTTTTAAATATCACAAACATGGAGATAAGTATTCAATTTATGCCAAATGAAAATGTGCTATAATCATCCTCAGGCTTTGTAAAGATGTATTCTATGGTATCTGTAGCATCACATCAGTGAAGCATGGAACCACCCCCAAGTCATTAGGAAGATAGGATTTACATTTTGGAAAAAGTAAATCAGTTCATTTCTGAAGCAGCACAAGTAGATTTTGGCTCTTGTGCATAGCAGGGATTTTGCTGAATCTTTTAAATGAGGCAGTTCTCCCTGAACAATCAGCCCTATCATGGCAATAAGAACCCTGTGATAAAACTGATTGTATTTTTTCAGTCACCACAGTTAAAAAGAAAAGAGGTTAAGCTTTTAACTACTGCAATCTGCTGCCCTTTTAAAATCGCATAAAGATGGCAGACACTTATGTTAAACACAGTGGATTGTTGGTAAAGTTAACCGTGTGCATCCAGAAGTGGCAGAATATGGACTAAGGTGCAACCTCAATCTGCACTGTAATAAAGTAGCTGTTCATCTGTGGTCAGAGATCGTCATGAAAGACCTTGAGTTCCTTCACTTTATTTTGCAGAAAGGCCATCAGACAGCTTTGCATCATCTAACTCTATCAATCAAGGACCTCAACCACTGCTTTCTGCTGAAAGCTTTCCTGTTTGGCTCTGTTTTTCACAGACAGCTCAATAACTTGTCTGTGGAGCTGTGATAAATGTACCATGGGCTTCTAAACTGTCTCTTTAACACTGAACTGAATTTCAACTCATAGTGCTTGTAACTGATTGTTTTCATCAGAAACATTTTTTTTTACCAATTATTATTCCAGAGGCTCTGATTATCTCTCTTTTTTTCTATTATGCTGTAGCAATGATAACATTTGAAAGCTGCCCTGAATACAATGGACTGCTAGAAAACTAGATTTTGCTTGGTGAATAAGCTGCCTAGTATGAAGAATAAAATTAAAGGGAATGTATGAACAAGAAGCATAAGTCTCTAATACTTTTTTAGACAAGGATATATGAAGACCAGTGTTTCCTTGCCTCTGGCTTGTGAGCCAGTCCTAAGTGAAAATTCAAAAGACTGAAATTAAGTGCAGTTTAAGGAATAAGAAAATATGATGACTTATGATAAAACTCTTGTAAAATCTGTCATATACTAATTAACGTCCTAAACAAGAATACAAGTAACAGCTTTAAGTTTTGAGTTGTAGATATCTGGGAGCTTATATGCAGAGAAAATGTTTCTTTGAAATAAAAAATAAAAAATGAAATTATTGCACTATGTTTTTTACTGTGATAATATGCAAGTTCTACTTAGAAAATTCACAGCTGATTAGTTCATTCAAGTTGCAAAACTGTAGTACATATTCAAAATCAGAATAAAACAATCTTTTCAATGAAAATTGGCATATGTAATTAAAAGAAAACAAAAGCCACATCTTGCCAAAATTCTTCTGGAATATATGAACGTGGCTCTTATCAAGCATAATTTTGCTAGAAAGCTGGCAACTGGGGCTTTGAGTTTTGGCCCGTATTTGGATAAAACATATCAAGATGAAGATCTAATTTCTAGTTTTCTTTGTAGTGATTTTAGGAAGAGGAGAGGAAAGAGCCTAAGGCATGTTAATTGCTTTTGGGAATACGCTATTCCAGGTAAAGAAGAATAAATATTGTACACTCTGAAGAGTGTGTTGATTTTTAGTGAACAGTACTAATTTACACATTCTTCATTTAGAGTACAGAGGTAAAATGGATCCTTTGGCAGATGTAGTCACAGCATAAATGTGCAGAATAAAAAATGAAATGGTGATGTTGTATTGCAGGAAAAGCAGGACAAGCAGTGGGAAAGAGCAGCCCACCATACGTTAGCTGTCACTATGATGGTGCAGGGGCAGAGGATACATCAAAACACAGCTAGATTTGTTTAACAGTTTTAGTGTGTAATACCTATCTTGGACAATTTTCTGTAAGAGAATTGTTTCCTGCTATTACAGTACCAGTTGGGTACAGTAATTTTTCTGGTTCTCCTTTCCATACATATATCCTTTCAAGCTTATAGTGAGATCCACTCTGTCATTTGCATTGTTTTCTCCTGCTGAGCAAAGCTGAATGGAATTTCTGTTCATAGGTGATCTTACTGCGTGGATCTCTTGATTCTTCCTCTTTCTCTTTGGTTAAAGCATTTTTGGGTGTTCATTAAGGGATGTATTTCCAAACCACGAATCTCGTTCCAAATTGCACTGCTCTGGTTCACACTGTTTCACCAGTAAATAATTAACACAAATCCAGCTGATTTATGTAATGGAAGATTTACTCTGCTAGGCAGAAGCATCTGCTGGTGCACAGCTTTGTAGGGTCTTGTTGGTGGAAAACAGTTATGAAACTCCTGTGAACAACTTGACTTCCAAAATTTCTTGTGCTCTCATACCTGTGAAATGGAGAAGCCGTTTTAAGGCAAATTGAATGTAATGTTTTTAAGGAAATCTAGCAGACTTACAACAATAAACATAATTGTCTAGTGGCAAGACAGAACTCAAAGCAGCAAGACTGAGAACATTTTACTGATGCACTGGATGCAGTAAGAAAATCTTTCATTTGGTAGTGGAAGCTACTGCTGTTTTAAATACATGAGGCAAAGCTACAGGCAGATTTTTCAGCAACTTTTATAATTTAATCATTTATAATCAAATTCTATTTCAATTGCATGCAGGCTGAGAGTGCAGGAGCTGGTTACTGTTGCTGGTTCCCTAAATGAATGCACTAGGATTTAGAAGCTGGGTTCACTAACAATGAGTTTAATTGGTACACACAGTACTGAAGTCCCAAAATTGTATTCTGGGCACACACTTGACTCAGTGAAGAATTGGGATAGATTATGTAGAGACAGCGTGTAATTCTCCTTGCAAAGTCCTCACAAGTGCAAAGGGAAGGTGAGTGGCCAAGACAATCCTTTGCGCGGGCTACCCAAGCTACTGGTGGCTACAAGGTCTTTAGAGGCAGTGATAAATTTGAGGGTAGTCATCTGACTTGCCTTAATCAGCACTGATTAAAAAGGTCTAAATGGCTCCTAGCAGCCCTGGATCAGAAGGATGCAGACACTCTCTCCCTAGTGGTATGCCAGTCACCACTGGGTAGGTAAATTCCATCTATAAATGTCAGGGGTAACATTTTAGTCAAAAGTTGTACAGTGGCACTCAGAAGAGCTGATGTACTGTGAAGATATTAGAATGTAAATAACACTGCAAATATTACAAATTTATTATGTACATTGATTGGGAGGTCTCTTGGAGAGGTCATGTTCTTTTTTACTGACTGAAAAGCTATGGCTTAAATAGAGGACATTTAGATATAGGCAAGAAAAATTAACAATACAAATGTAATTTTAAAAGCTGATTAGCTTAAAGAGGAGATAAATGGGAAATAATATTGTAGAAGTATACATATTGTTTGACAAAATTAAATCAACTAATCATTCTTTATCCTTTTTCACAATTCAAGAACATGCAGGAATGCAATTAAATTGAAAGGCTGAAACTTTAGAAACTTTAAAAGAAAATATTTCTTCATGTAACCTAGTGTCTCAGATTCACCTTTAATGAAATCAGTCAGTATTTTTTCCTCCATCTCCAGCAAATATTTGAATTTTTCTGAGTTGTTAAATGCCAGTTGTTGTATAAGTTTAAATTAGTTATGCGAAGGAACACAGAATTGAATAGGGCACAATAACTTTCCTGTGGCATTTTTAATGTAGTCTCTAGACTTCAGTAAGTGGCTAAAAGACGTCTTCCATAGAATTAATAATAGTGACTTTAAAAAGACAGAAAAGCTAGTTTTTGTGGTTCCTGTAGTTCATTGTATTCAAGGTGAATTATTTGCAGATGAAGAGAGTCTAATCAATTATCTTTCCTTACAAATCAGATCTCAAAAATGATATTTAGAAATTAGCCCTTACACTGATAATTCATGCAGAACATAAATTCAAACAAGCAGCAGTAATATACCTGAGGAATGAGATGATAGTTTGTGGAACTCAGACCCAGAACTCAGGGTGAAGTTGAAAATCAGGGTTTCTGAGGTCTGGAATGGGGTAAGACATTTGCAGAGTGAAATATAAGGTAGGTGAGAGAATGAATTCTAGCACACTTTCCTCTCTTCTTCATGAGCTACTGTGTAGCTCATTTCTGGATGGAAGTGTTCCTGAAGCAATGAGAAGAAAATAGCTCTCGATCTTGCATACCTTAATCTTATATTTTGCTCATTAGGAAGAAAGATGTTGGTTTGAATTTAAATAAAATAAATTCAAACTTGTCTGAAGTGTAATTTTTGTTGACTTTTATTAAATGAGGTGCCAAGAAAAATGCACTATCCAAGTCTGTCTTTTCGAAGTACATCCACTGATTGGGAACCATATAAGCGTGAAAAGGCCTTAGAGGAAATGTTAGTCAGGTATTATATTTTCTGGTTAATGGCCACCTAGGAGAAGCAGTAAAATAATCATTGTAGTGAAGATTACAAAGTATGTCATATTGCACCTCACTGTAAATATCACTTTAATTTTTTATAGCACAGATTATTTGTAAGTTTGTTTTATATACTACATAGCACTTAAATGTCACTGGATCTAAAACCTTTATCCGGGAAGCTCATTAGTTGAGCTGTCTGCGTTTGTATATCTGCCATCAGCATCTGGTGAGAGGGCTGCTGCTGACCCTGCCAGGCTTGGGTCATGAGGTCAGCAGGTCTCATTTATTATTCAAAATTGCTTTCTGACCTTTTATCAGCTAGGTCAAAGAACGCTGCATTCTCCTTGGTCAAATTTTATAGTGAAATCAGTATCATGCACAGATAATAAAATTACCAATACACGTGAATCTCATCCCTCTCTCTCCAAAAATGTACTCACTTTGCGGTCGATGAAGTTGGAAGAGTTGCCTGTGCAAACATGTCTGCTTCAAGATCATGGAGGCGCCTTGCCATCCTTGTGAAATAGCGCACGTAGCTTCACATCCAGCTCATGATTTGATTGTGCATCTGCTTTCCCCTGGCATGGTTCAGAGACAGCTGAAGGCAGAGCTCCGTAGTTAACAGATGACCTCTCATTTTTATCACTCCCATACTTTTTGCACAGTTACCTATTAAGTGTTTCTATTTTTGATATATTTTCACTGGTAACTGTATTTTCTACCTTCAGTTTTACACCTGTATCAGTTGAATATAGAACTTAGAAGCACGGTGAAGCAAGAAAAGCTAATAAATATGAAGACTTTTTCTTGAAGATTATAACAGAATCTGGAAAGAAAAAACATTGAGTCCAAAATATTTTTTGATTCAAGATGTGATCTAGATCTAGAAAGTCACTGTCCAGCATGATTTTAGTGCAAACAGAATCCAGAAGCACCCTGGCAAAATTAAAAATAACTGATTATCTGAAATTTTAATTATTTGATGATTAAAATAGGAATCATAAATGACATTGCAGTAAGAAACATATTTGGGGAATTTCAGAACACTAAACTTTGAAGAGAAAATTAGCCATGAGATCTTAACAAGCCATACTACACTATGGAAAATTGGAAACCATAAATGGCAGATTGATTCTTAAAGGGAGCTGTGCAGTTCAGCATTATCCCTTGGAATGATTTCATCCTTTTTAAAGGAAGGAGCCAAAGGTCACATTGGTCTTGGCCTTGAAGCAGACAATATGAGATGTCAGCTTGTGCTTTCTGACACTGCGTATGATGAATAACCTTGACGTAGTAATAAACAAATAACCTATATTAATGTTTAGAAGCACAGTGAAGTATTAATGCAATATATACTTCAACAATGTATTGCAAATATACAGCTTTCATAGAAATGGATTTCCTCTAGTAATACTGTCATAAATTTATGGTTCCTTAAATGCTGCTGTAAAATAAATTCTTTAAGTAACAGAATTTGTACTTATCTTAAATATGACCAATCATATGTACATAAATGAAGAAAATTGCTATGAACAAGTAGTAATAAATTAAAATTATATTAAGAAACCCTGAACATCTGTATTCATGTAGATACTCAAATTGCTGTAAATACTATATTTGTAGTGCTCCAAATACCAGTGGCCTTTGTAGTCAATGGCCTTTGTAAATGCAGCTCTGTCACTAATTAGTATTCAGTGAGGTTATCAGCTCTTCTCTTTTGGTATTTCTAGTAGGAGGGAAAAAATGTATACTAGTAAGATGTCAAGGTGTGCATAACATTTGGTTGGAATGAGGTGTTTTCTTCTAACTATAGTAAACTGAAAGTCTGCTTGTTGTGGGGAGAGTTGTAACATGGTGAAGTAGTCCTTTTAACAAATTCCTTAGCTTTAAGAACAGTCTTGTACTCATTACAGTCTTGATGGCTCATTAAGGGTTTTTGTGGTTGGGTTGTTTTAAACTGAAAGTTGAAGCCATTTGGTATTAATGAAATGCAGGATGTAGCCCTGTGAGTGTTCGAAGTGCAGAGTTTCTCTTCTTCATAAGTAATGTCTGTATTTTGCATAAGTAATGTCTGTAATTTTGTATATCATACTTGTCTGCTTCTATCTACACACTGTGCTCCCAAAAAAGGTAACCTATTTTTAGTACAGATGAGCTGTGTGGAGAGTTCTCAGTATTCCCTCTGAATCTTCTAGAGATGTGGCCATGTGCTGCCGTGTGAGAGTTAACCCCAGGTCTGACTCCAGCCTTTATTATCATGCAAACCAAAAAAAATCATGGTGCAATAAATAATCACAGTAGTTTGTTTGAGAAACACTGTCTCAACATTTGTGAAACACTCTACGTATATCTTTAGTGTACTTTAAAAAGTGAAAAAAGGCATTTATCATTCTTCCTTATGCATATTAAGAATGCTACATGTCTATGAAAAATAATTTGCAGGAGATGTGTGTACAGAAGGGACCAAATTTGGATTTCATAGTGTCATGAGAGCACTTCAAAGGTTGTAAAATTCATGTTCAAGAAATGTGGAGAGTGCCATCCAATTGCTGGATAAAAGAAAGTAATACTGTTAGTTAAAGGGAAAAGCAACTCAACAATAGCACTTGCAGACATATAATGAGCAGAAAAATACATAGAAAACAGTACTTAACAGATTAATGAAAAAAATTAATTTCAGCTTCCTCTTTTAACAAACATTTAACTGGACAGAGGTTGACCTGTCTTTATAAGTACTAGCCTAATGAACAAAGGGAAAGGAGCACCTCTCTACTGTCTTTACATTGAGTGGGTCAGTGAAGCTCCCTGAGAAGTCAAAAGTAAAGAAAATAAATATGTATCCAAAAGAGGGTGCAGTCTCACAGAAACCAATTAAAAAATCTGCTCTTTAGAAGGTGACATTGTTAGAATAAAAATAAGTCAAGAAGGGAAGTGAGCCCTGCCTATTCATTTGCACTCTGTAGCTGTCTTCATGAGCTAAAACAAATGAAGTAATTTGTTCTTTCGAACCACATTTTCACTTTCCTTTAGCTCTGAATCAGTAATTCCCTGGGAGGGAAGTGGCAGCTGTGTATGCAACTATAAGAGTGTCAGGTAGATAGAGGTAATGGTTTATAACAGTACAGTATGGTAAATACTGCTGTGATCCAAATTTTCTAATATTGAATTTAATATTTTCCATTGTAAGAACTATTTAAATGTGTTCTTTAGTCTTTCATATTTTCTAGAAAGAATAGTGTCTCTAAGTTAATACCCCTAGGTACTAATGCCTTACGTAGCTGTAGATCTGTTTGCACCCTCTTGAAGTCCGACAGGCCACATGCACTGTAGATATTCAGATGCTGCCACAAGAATTCTTGCAGTTCTGTAGCAGTGTAAAAATGTGGAGCTCTCTTGTCAGAGGTAGGCTATTCTCCTCTGGAAAAGGCTTTGGGCTATGGGAGCAGTTTATGGCTAGAGGTTCACCTGCGTTTATCATTTGTGATAAAGGATGTGCAACGACTGGGGTGACTGTGAGCTTCAGTGGGCTCTGTGCATTAAATTAACAACTGAAAGCAGTTACACTGTGGTGCTACAGCTGTGCAGCCTCAAATCACTGGAATAAGAAGTCTGAAGCACTGTTTTGAAGCCCAGAATTTACTTGGATTATTTTGGAAAAGATTAAGCAAATTCCTGAGGGCCAGTTGTAGGTGAACTTGTCTTTGGTTCTTCTGAATGTAGTTATGGAAAGTCATCTTACTTATACAGTATCTGTTCTAATCCTTTTCACATATCCATTAGAATTTCTATACTGCTTGCTTCATCTAGGTCACCTTGGCCAAACTCAGATTGCGCTAAATCAAGAGCAGCTCTATTGCTTTTTATAAAAGTGCACCTAGTCAACACAGAGGTGAAGAAGGGAGTGAGCATTCTGTGATTTATTTTACAAGACTGCTGTGTTTTCTGTTAATTATGCTACAGCCATTGCACAGTGCTTTTGAAACTGCAGTCAAGGTCCTGCTGCACATTTGTACCTTTTTTGTGCAGGAGCCCTTTTGGCATTTCCACTTCACTCATCATACAGCTAGAGTGCAACCTTCAGTGATCTCCTGAACTGGCAGTTTTGTATCCTGAAACACTAAATTTGTTTCTGTCCTTCCATATGAACAAGGATATATATGACTGTCCCTAGATTCACCTTTGAATGTGCAGACAAGTTGGTAGTTTAAAGGAAATAGGAACAGAAACAAATCAACCAGTAAAAGAGAAGAATACCAGCAATACAATTTGAAGTATCTGCAGCAGACTAGTATGACACTTCCTTATGGAATTTCTTGTGGAGGACTGGATAATTTCCCCATAGTCAGTGTATACCTACCTTTTCTATGTGTGAATTGAAATGTAGATGTGAACAAATAAAACCCTAGTAGACTTAAGTTTCAGAATACCTAAATAAAGATATTCCAGATACTTTTGACAAGGTATAATACAAAAAGCAATAGAAATGTTTGTTTTCAGAACTAACAAAAAACTAATAATCAGAAATTAATGAAAAATCAAATTCTAATCAGTGATTTGGCTACTATGGTAATACAAATACAGCCAATGAATGTAATGTTTCACCAAGCCTCATAATTTTATGGTAAATCTTATGGTATCTTGTGTGTTTCTTTCCCAAAAGTCCCAGTTCATAGGGCAGAGTGATAGTATGCAATTATTGCTATATACAAATTTTTCTTCCTGAGGAATAAAGACTCAACACCCAAAAAGGCTAACACTTAAAAAAAACCACCCAACAACAACAACAACAAAAAACCTAAAGAAAACTTTTTTTCTTCTTTTGTTTTTTGACCTCATAGTTCTGGAGGCTTGAGTCCTATGCTGAAAGTGAGCAATATCAAAACTGATTACAGACTTTTTAGTTTGGCAGCATTGAGCAGCCTCCTCCTGTTACATTTGACCAACTTTATTTAAACAAAGTGCAATGAATTTGACATTTTAAAATATCCTGCCATTTGTCCATCTAGATAATTTCTGCCTCACACATACATGACACTTGAATGCATCAAAGAGATCATGGAAAAGCTCACACTTGTGTTACTCCTTGGCTCTTTATCCCACCATGGTCCCTAATTCTGTAAAAATGTGGTCTTGTACTGTCTTGATTGGCAAGGCAGATCAGCTGCACTTTTTGGACCCATGCTTTTTAGTTCTTCACACATGTGGTCTCACACAGCCTCTGGAGTGCAGAGACAGTTGTCAGCCACCTCCTTAGATGTCCAACTTCTTGGACAGGTGCCTGTGGTGTCTGTCTTGCCTCTTTATTACCTGTCTCAAAGGGCAGGCTCCAGGCTCTTTTGTTCACTTACGGTCAGGTCTTGCTGATGGCCTGAAGAATAGGGCTGAGTGTATGTGAAGTGCAGTATTTGACAGCAGTCAACTTTTACCCATAGGTGCTTCACAGATTCTTGCTTATCTATTCACTGCAGGGAGTGCCATATTTGTTTTGTGGAGATATATCCAGCAGTGCTTAAAGTGGACAGCCCTGTTTACCAAACCTGTGTCTGTTTTGTGGTAACTGGAGCAGATGATCCACATTCATTACCAATATAATTATGTATCATAATTGTAGTTCAGTTCAACCAGCACCTTTCTGATATTTACACATATTGCATATTAATTCAGAGAATAGCAAAGTCCAGATTTTGTTCTAAGTTGCATCAGGAGAATAACTGCCTTGAAATTAATCTAAACTCATTGTTTTGTAAAAGAGCCCAGAATTATTCTCCATATATACAAAACTGATCTCCAGCTACAAAATAACAAAGAGGACAGCAACCCCTAGTAACTGGTGTTTAGGAAAAAATACAAAATTATGGTGTGAGATGTTATTTTGCTGCCCTAAACACCAATTCGCTACAAATCTTAGCCATGTAACTTAAAATCATTAATTAAATCCTGTGCAGCCAAGAATCATGCATAATGTAACACGACTACTGCAAACAGTCCGCTCCTGATCATTTAAATTTCCTTCTTGCTCTTACTGACATGACGAGCTTGTATTTGAAGTAGTCCCTGATGAGATTTTGCCTTTTCATCCTTGGAGAATGTCCTTGTACATATTTATAGGACAAAGTAGAAGGATTACCTATGTGTGCTTTTTGCTTTTAGGGTATTAAATGTATTAATGTAAAAAATACATACCTTGGTACAATATGATCACCTCAAAAATGTTTTGACTCTATGGGAAATAAAGGGTCTAATGCTCTAAGCCTTTAAGTAATCACAGTCTGATTGGCTCGTGTTCGTAAGATAGCCACTTTTAAATTTAATATGCAGTTCCTTGTGAAAAATATAATTTCCATATCTTCCATTAATTTTTATGAAGAGGATTTTAGTAAGCAGTCCACTCTAAAGGGCACTGTTATTTCTAATCCATTGTCACATTAGGAGTGAGAATAGATAGGCTACTCCAGCAACACTGCTAATGTTCAAAAGGGCAATTTGTTTAAAGGAGCGACACAGAAGGAGAAAGAAGTGCAGTTCACAAATTAAAAACTGCAAACCATCTACTAGTCATACAGTGCTATCCAATTAATCCATTACTCTTAGAAGAGGAATCCCTGTATATCCAGGTACAATCCTTGCCAAATATCTGGACACAATCATAGGCTTTTAGGATTACAAATAACGTAATAAAGGATAATGGTAAAAAATTAAGCACACCAATACAGAATGCTTGGGTTAACTGGCTTGCCACGTGCACTGTAAGGCAGCAGTCTGTTAGGTTTAAAGTGAGATTAAGGAGTTGTGTAACCTGCAATTATGTTGGTTTTCATTAAAAAAATAAGATGATTTGGCTCAGTAGGGCCCTTCCTTATATTTACCTCTGTTTAATTGGATTTGGAACTGCTTAAACATCTTTGAGTTGGAGCTTATAAGAAGATGATCCCAGCTGTTTTTCAAAGCTTAAGACAGCAGGCAGACAACATGATCATGTCAAGACTCATACTAAAGCCTTAATCCTACTTTTTCATCAACTAGCACTACAGCTGAGTCTTTAACCTTCTAAGTACTAAATGTGCTTTGGATCTCTCACAATACAGTTTCTATCAAATGTTATTCTCTGATAATATTAATTTTTCCTTCTTTTCTAAAAAGTACTTTTTAGAATAGGCTCTATGTATCTGAGTTTGGAGAGCTAGGGTGTAAGACTATTTTCAGTCCTTTTAAAAATACTGCTTGCAAACTTGCATGTATTGAAGTCTGTTGTTCTCCATGGGGCTAAGGCAATGCATTGACATGTAGCTCACAATGCTGTAATAATAATCAACTATATAGGTAACTATTTTTCATTGTAAATTAATTACTAGGTTGAATATATTTTGTTTTCAATAAGAAAGAAATGAGAACAATTTTAGTTTCATTCAGGTCTTTTTCCTAGGAACTGTCACCATGACCAAAATACATTTTTCCAAATTTCCTGCCTCAAAACTTGCATTATTTTGTAACAGTGCATTATTTATTTTAATAATCCTACGTTTGAAAATAGATTAAATCTTCTAATGAGTTATTCCTGCATCTGTAAATAATAGCCATGCAATGCAGTATTCTGTACTGCTCAGCTTTCCTTTCCTTTCCTTTCCTTTCCTTTCCTTTCCTTTCCTTTCCTTTCCTTTCCTTTCCTTTCCTTTCCTTTCCTTTCCTTTCCTTTCCTTTCCTTTCCTTTCCTTTCCTTTCCTTTCCTTTCCTTTCCTTTCCTTTCCTTTCCCTCTTCCTTTCCTTTCCCTCTTCCTTTCCTTTCCCTCTTCCTTTTTTCTTTTCTTTTCGCCTCCTCTGTCGGGTAGTGCTCCGATTTGTCCTAGTGACACAGGGCTGCCAGCAGGAAAGCAAGCGTAGTTAATGCTCAGCTGCTCAAACCAGTCAAGCAAGCTAGCAAGTCCCAGCTGTGCTACTTGATGTTTTTTGATTGCACCTAGTCCTCAATCTGTGAACTGTTTTCTGGACTTAGATTCATCAAGCTCTGCTGCTTTAAAAACTCATGCAGGCAGGCATCCTAGGATATGCCATTATAAGCTGCTGCCAGGGGATCTTCTAGGAGATAAATGGAATCTGTGTGAAGTAAATTAGTGTGAACCAGTCAATCTGTGTGTCAGCCTTGAGCCACATCCATGGGTAACTAGCTTGCTGACTGAAAAGTCCACTGTCTTTTGCCAATCAGAGGTCTCAGCCACCAGGAAGCAGTCCTATACAACGTTAGTTTCTTGGAATAATGCCTGTTTGACCAGCTAGTGAAACTCCTCAGTGTACGGCTCTGTACTGCTTGAGTTTACTTATTGCTTACAATTGAACTGAAAATCTTTTAAAGTCAGATAACATTTTAACAGTAGGGAGCATCACAGAAATGTCTTGGAAATAAGTACTTCCACTTTCCTACAGCAGCCATTCAGCAGAGTCATGCTGTGCTGCAGTTGGCTTTACCTCCCTATCAGTAATACATCTCCAAGGCCATAATGCAAAAGAATAACAATAATCTGGCCAGAAGAGGTTAATAAAGAGGCTCTGTGGTTTTTTTTTTTTTTCCATGGATTAAGCTATTTGGACAGCTTTGATCGAGAGATGGGAAGACTATAAAAACTGTAGCACTCATATTATGTACAGGGGTATGTCAGTGCCATAACTGTGCTGCACACTTTCATTTAGTTTTGGTTTTAAAAGCAAATTGATGTAATCAACAGCAAGAACTTCTCTGTAGAAAGGGACTGAACCAGAATCCTCTGCAAGCTTCCTGATTAATGACTTTATATTTGAATACCAAATCAATCTACTATCATGAAAATAATAATGTCCATGCTGTCAATTATGCAATTTTAAAAATAGGAAGTATTTCATTGTTGGTTTTGTTGGTGCTACTGGCACAGTGATAGGATTCACATCTGCAGTGTGTACTCTGCAGCCCCATTGGTCATCTAATGTACAGAAAATGGGGGAAATTTACTGTATTTCTTTAGAAAAGGGTTCTTCATCCTTGACTGTTGGTGGCCAGGCACTGGAACAGGCTCCCCATGGAAGTGGTCACAGCACCAAACATCTCAAGAAGAATTTGGATAATGCTCTTGGCATAGGGTGGGATTCTTGGAGATGGTGCTGTGCAGGGCCAGGAATTGGACTCTATGACCCTTGTGGGTCCCTTCCATCTCAGCATATTCTGTGATATTTTTAGAAATTTGGATAGGGAAGAAATGCTATCTACTTTAATTTAAAAAGAGACTGATTATCTAGTAACTAACAGTTTTTTGCTTTCTGTACTAATTCTGTAACCATGTTTTCTTCCCTATTGTCTCCCAATTACTGGTCGGAAAGAAAAATGAGAAAGAGATAAATAATGTTGATCGAATAATTCAGTCTTACATCATGTTTGATTAAAAGACACACTTACGGAAATTGGAACAGAGAAATTTAGGCTTTCTAGCCAGAGAGGACATTGAGAAGATAGTATATAATAATAGAAGAATTAATAAAAGGCATTTGGGGTTGCATTTTCCTTTTTTAAATCCTCCTAGGTTTTACAGGTGCTTGTGCTTCAGAGCTGTGCAGTAGATGCTGTATGGAATTTTATGGGAAAGTATTTTATTTCTTGCAGCAGAACCCACAGAGACAAATTTAACTAGTTAGGTGTTTTATAATATATACTACACAGAATACATGGACAGAATCTGCTATAAATCACAACTAAGATCAAGACAACTGCTTTAAAATTGAGTGAATGTTTCATTGCACTAATGAAACAAAAATGGGATGTCCTTTGAGAGCATAATTTGTTACATGCCATTATATTTTAGTTGAGAGAAGTAGGGAAGTCCCTCTGGGTGAATAAAACTTCAAGGTATATTGGGAAAAGAATCACTGAAAATTTCAATTTTTCTGTCTGGAGGAATGCTACCCTCATACATATATAGAGAGAGGAAAATGGACTTCCAAGGGGGTTTTTGATATATTAAAACCTTTCTCACATACAGAAGGAGAAATGTTCTTTAGTTGCAATTCACTTGGCAAGTGGCACGAGCTCTGTTTGCCAGTGCCTTCGAAGTGCAAGAGCCAGCTGAGGCTTCCCAGGCACATGGGTTGGTTATTCTGCAAACTGAGCTCTGCCATGTCATATCAGGTCCTACTTCTGCATTTGTTGGATTCAAGTTACAAGATCTTTGAGTTTGACTGGTTCCATACTGGCTTATTTCAACTTTTATATACTGCAGCATTCACTTCAGAATAATAATGTGTTTCTCTAGGTTAATATCTTCATCTTTCTTTTTTAAATTAAAATGTAATGAAAACTGGACCAGCGTGATATTTAATCATCAGAAAATAACAGCCAGCCATTCTCAGTTAAATGACAACTACATACATCTGTGCAGATTTTTTCAAATGACACTAAAATTTATGAAATAACCGGCATCTGATGTCTTCTGTCAGTGAAATGAATTTTTTTGTTTGTAGAACCTGAGAAATGGTCTAGGAAAAAAAAGCAGGGTTCAATTCAATAAGGATAAGGACAGGGATCTAGGTTGAGGTGGGATTAATCTGCAAAGAGACAGGATGGGGAAGAAAAAGCAAGATTACAGTTTCTGAGGAAAGAATCTGGATTGTGAGCTGAGCATGAGTCAACAGAATTCCTGGTGTGGCAAAAAAGGCAAGCACCGTGCCAGAAGTATCAGCCAAAAAACCTGTGAGTGATCCTTGAACTGTGCTCAGCACTGTGCCATCAGGGGCACATCTCCAAGCAGCCAGACTCCTGCCAGCTGGGACCCTGCTGGGCCACAGGGGCAGGGTGGCAGCTCCATCTGCCTGGTGTCACCTCAGTGTCTGCCTGTCCTGTGTCTCTGGGGTGTGTGGAGTTTCTGCTGATATTTCTCTTGGCAGCTCATGAAGATGTTCTGCATTTTTTGTAATATCTGTGAAATAATCTTACCCTTTTAGTTTGGCTGGAAATACATGGAAAAGGCAAAGTAGATTAGGAACCATCAGTCTGGAAAAGAGAGAAAACAAAGGATTTCAGCCACAGGGGTCATGGAGAGAGTGTGCGGGGTTTGTCCCTGTGCCTTTTCTCAAACAAGAAGTTGCACATTAAGCCAACAGGGGACTGACAGACAAACAAAATGGGGTACCTTCCTGTGTGATAGAACAATGGACTTTGCCATGTCCAAGTGAGTTAGGGAATAGGATGTTAGCAATGCAAAAATTCCACATTTAAGGAACAACTGAAGAAATTAATGAAACAGAAATCCACTGTGAGTTATTACAGGAGGGGAAAAAAAGTCTTTTTAATTCCTTGAGTTTCAAATTGGACTTAGGAGAAATTTCTGGTAAAGTATTATTTTATGGTTGTTGGACTCTTACAACTGATGTTTTTTTAGTCTCAGCTGTATATGGCTATTCTTAAACTTTTCATTATATTTTTATGATAACTATGAAATGTGTTTTAAAATAGTACTCAAAGCATTTATTGCTCCATCAAGCTTCTTAGCTATAATACAGTAACTGCCTATAGAAGCCAAACAGCTCAGAAGTGACATTGCAACACAATTGTTTTATCCATTAAAAAAAAAAAAAGCACCATTTTGTTTCCCTTTACAGCTTTTTTTTTTTTCATGCAGTTTTATTTAGATTCAGGTTACTTTGTATTCCATACTGAACCTTAAATATATTTTTCACCTGTATCCTCTCTTGCCTAACATCTTCGAATGAAAAATAATTTTTATTGCCCTGTCCAGTTGTTTTGAATGACAAATAAGTTCTTGTTTTCCCTGCAGACAGTCTTTAAGTCACTAATCCACCTTATCAATAACACAGGTGTCTTATCAGAAAATACTAAATGTTTTATTTACCTGAGTTATGCAAACTTCTTTCTCCAGTGTGTCTGTCCTCTAATAATTGGTATACAGAGCATGTGTTTTAGAGTTTAGTGTAGGATATTTCCAGAGTGGAACAAGGCTTTTCAGAGTTTCAACCAAATGTGTAGAAATAAATGACCGTGATGAGTGGTTGCTGTATTTCCTGATTAGGCTATATTCACAAAGAACAGCTTCAACAGCTTGTTCAAAGACTGCTCTTTAAAAAAGATCACCAGCCTGTGGTACCTTTTGGAAATAACTTGTTTTTATTATGTAGAATTCTTTGAAATGTTTTGAAACTAGATACATAAATGTTTCATTAAATACTATGATCTTATGACATTCCTTTACTATTATAAATCCCACATCTATTTTAATGACTTTTTCTCTTTCAATAATGTAAGAGAATGGGTATCAAGTTCAGTAAACAAGTCCTAAGAGCTTATTAAGATGCATCAGAAAAAATATTACAATTCTTAAGATTGATCTTGTGCAATGAAGATTTATGTCATCTTTATATGCTAAGCTCAAGGTCATTTGCTTCAATGAAATATGTCCTTTGACCGTATTTCCATGCTAACAAAGGTAATCTCTACTGTCCATGTATCAGTGGAAATGACGCTGCACTGAATAGAAAGAAAATGTTATTGGAGTTATAATATCAGAAATGGTTTTTAACTTGCTTATGACTCGTAGATTTGGGGCTCGTTTATACTCTATTTATGTCACTTTGACCACAGAGATTGCCTTTCAAAGAGAAGCAAAAGTAATTTTAAGGTCCATTTAAACCCAAAGTAGGACAGAGTGTCTTCTGAATAAAGATGACACTGTTTATGTTTAAATAACTTAAATTCCATCAGAATTCTCAGTATAAGCAATTCAGAACATTCTTTCTCCTCTTGATATTTGTACATGAAATACTATTCCCCTAAGAGAACATGCAGTAAAGTAGGTGTTAGTGCTGAGATTTTTTATATATTTTTCCTTGATTACATAATGCCATTTTTCCTTTCACTCTTTATTTGGGCCAGGCTGTACTTTCCTTATTTTTAACTTCTCAATTCCCTTTGTTCTTCTATGATATTTTTAAGAAATCTTTCTATTCCAGTTGAGCATATAACATGATGTTTTAGAAAAGAAAGATCTGAAGGTCTCTGCCTTGCTCACTGCATGCACTCATTATGTAACTTCATAAACCCAGGTCTTGTGAAGTTTATTTGCCTGGTTTTGTCAGGGGAGGTGTGTGTACTTCTGAGCAGGTGACAGGGCTGAGGGAGACTTCCCTTACTTGTACCAGTGACCCAATCCCAGCCTGTCACAGCCTGTCTCCTGCCTTTCTGAAACAAGACTTCCCTCTCTTCACTTGCACTGCTGAACTGCCTTCTTTGTCAGCTGTTTTTGCACTTGTTGTCCAGAGTTCTATCTCTCTGTCCCCATGAAAACCCTTTCCACCTCTGCTTTCCACTCTCTTTAAGCTGTTCCTAATGACCAGCTATTACTGCAAGTGTTTCATGCTTTTTGGCATTTTTCTGCTCTGTCAGCACCACCTGTCATTCCTTTTCTTCTCATTTTTGTCTTTCTTGGCATTTAACGGTTCCATCCTCTCCCAGATTTCCCGAAATCTCTGCAGAATCTACTCAGATGCATCAACTGGATATCCTCCTGTTTTTTCCAAGCATCTTGCTGTCCTGCCTTGGTTTCTTCCTTGTTCATTTCACACCTTCCTTGTGAGGTGTCTCATCTGTGTATGGACTTGCTTTTAGTTGGGTTTTATTTGTTATGCTCTGAGTTACCTCTCAGCTGAATCTGGTACCTTCACTAAGAACACTGTTCAGTACTGTGCTGTAAAATCCAGCTGGTCGGTTGAAATTATCTGGCTTGTGCTGGCACGGCCAGGGAAGGAGCAGAGCCCTTGAGCAGGTTTGTCTTAGTCCCATGCAAGGCAGTTGCAGCACAGACTTCCAGTAAGGGAAGTCTCTGCCAGCTCCTGCCTGGGACTGATTCTGGTGCTGTGGAAGTGTCTTCCCTCTTTGGTTCACCATGAGAGCTCTTGACTGGGTGAAAATACACAATTCGTTTTGAAAGGCTGATTCTGAATTTTCGGTCACTACTATTAGACCAAAACATTTAGGTCTTGTGATTTTTTGCTTTCTCTCCAAAGGCATAGCTGTACTTTTTGTTTTCTCTCTTTCACCATGGGGTAATCTGTTGGAAATTTGCCTATTGTTCTACTTAAGAGTAGTTCTGACTTCTAAATTCATGCAGCTGTATTGACTTGATCTGTCACTCAGCACAGTGCAGCTGACTTCCCTGTATGAAGAACTGTTTTAGAAAAAAGTGTTCTAAAAATCTGGCATAAAATTATTTTATTTTTAAATATAATATGAATACTTGTATATTCCAACTTTTCTTTCAAAGGGTGACTCTTCACTTAGTGTATTTGAAAACTATTTAGATGTTGTAAAAAGAGAAAAGCACAGATATCTTTAAAGGCATTTCTTCCTTTATATATCATAGCTTTTTAATGTGTGAACATTTGTTATTTGTTACTGTAATTTTTCTTCAATGTCAACTCACTCCATGCAGATGATCATGTCAACACTTCCTGCTTTACCTGAGCAGGGTTTTATGTACTGATTTGTTGCTATCCAAGACAAACCTTTTAAGCAAAATCTACTGGTTTTTTTTGTTTTTTCGGGTGAAATGCATGGTGTCATTATCATCGATTTGATTATTTATTATGTTTTAATATTACATTTTCAAGGTTCTAATTCCACAATAGTACTGAAGCCCTGATTGCTTCAAACAGACTCTGTGTAGTTGCGGGAGTCAAGAATGATGGAACCTTTTGGTGACCTGGGATCAATAGCTGCAAACCCATGGAAAACACAGAGCACTGAAGTGGAATATGTGTCTTTTGAGCTCCTCATGTCTGCATACTGCCCTGAGGCCTTGTTGATTCACTCATAATCTTGGAAAATTTAAATAGGTGTTTAAATTACATAATCCTTCAGCAAATATTCATTTGGTCTAAAAAAAAAAATCCATCAAAATTTCTAAGGCAAGGAATTTCCTCTTTTGGAGAGAAGACAGTAGCCATCGGTATCCCCATCCCCCAGAAGTTTGGAACTTTGCATAGTTTTCTAGATATTACCAAAAAAAGAAGCGTTTTCTAGGCACTGCTAGTGTCTTAGGAAATAGGATCAGCTTAGAGTTTTAACAGGACAGAAAAATCGAGAGCTAGTCTTTATTGTGCTATTCTGTAACATACTGCTTAATAATTGTACTTCATCTTCAAGCTGTGTTTGTGGCTCCATGTAGACGTATGAAGCAGAAGAGGGGGAAATTAACTTTGAAAAGGGAAATACCTCTCTTCTCAGGAAAACTTACGTGGGATTTGTTCAAAAACCAAATGAATTAAATAGGCATATATAGACAGGTAATTGTTTCCCTGAAAATATTTGTGTGCTCTGAAATGAAAATGATTTTAGCAATTAAGTAAAACATGTAACGAAATCTGGTAATCTTTAAACTGCAACTCAGTCTGGGTTTCACTGCACTTTGGAATTATCAGTACTTTTCTTACACATTACAGCTTCTTCTATACAACATATTTTCATCTTAAAACATACACCATTTCTCTTCCTGCTGAATGACTCCTGTAATTACAAAATTCTAATTGATCTTTTATGTTGTTTACTGGCTTCTTTGGTGAAACAGACAAGCATGTTTTTATGACTTCTAAATTATTTTATTGTTTTAGGATTCTGTAACAAAAAAACTGGTTTTCTACTTCAAAGGGACCTCATTTAAGCTGGTGCATCAAACTTCGCCCTGCATACGTTCTTTCTATAGATTTTTCCACTGTCCTGTGGTTGCATATTAGTTTGTGTTTCTGGGGTTTTTTTTCAATCTATTATTTGTGTTTACAAATTATGTCTTCAGCATTGAAGGCTCTGCAAAAAACCAGGAAGTGTTGATTTCTGCATACATTACATTTCTCCCTCCCTGTGTTTTTATTCTTTATTGCTCCAGTCAGTGTGCTGAAGCATGACAAGAGCTCCAACCTGGCAAACTTCCAAGATATGGAGGATACGCCTGACAGATGTGTCTTGGAAGAGTCTGAGAGTCCAGGTGAGAGGCATTTAAAGACAGCCACCAAGTATCAAGTGATAAATCTGACACAGCTTTTGGGTCTGTAAAAAAAGCACATTGTAATGCTATTTCCTTTTTAGCAGCTGCAATGTCAAATTAATGGTCACCTCCAGGGGTCACAGTGTGGAGCTGTTATCCTTTCCTCTTTCATCAGGAATTCAGGTCTTAGAAAGGATAAAGGCTTTATGACCAAAAAGAAAGCTGACACTACTAGTTCATTATAATTACTTTTGGACTACACTGCTTACTTAATATATGTACAATGTCTGACCCTTTGAAGGTAGTATGAGATTATGAAAAATTAGAAGTACTGTATATACTGCAGCTGAATGCAGCAGCGGACACTCAAACACCGAATCTCTGGAGGAAAGCAAATTGCTAGCATTAAATAGCTTGATTCTTTCCTTTAAATCAGCTCACAATCATTATTTCATTTTAATGACTCTTAACATTGATTCAGATAAATACAGGAACATCCATAAAGTGCATCCTTTTTGGTAACTGAAAGATTTATCTTCATGTAGTTTCATTATCTTTCTCGTTATGGAACATCTACGAAATTTATTAAATGAATCCCAAAAGGAAACAATTAAATATAAATTGTATCGAGTCACAGCTGATTAAAAACATTCTGTGCGACTAAATACTAAGATCTTTTAAGCAAACTATGAGCTTGACCCATATGCACTATGCACATAACCTGCACATAGTCCTCATTAGTGAAAGAGTTAAACATCTTTCTTCGCTTGGTATTTTCCTTCCTGCTTTATCTGGTTTCTCTGTACCCTCCTGCATCTTTGTGTGCTGATCCGTGTATCATATTTTTGATTCATCGTCTCTGCGGCCTGTCAGCTTAGTTAAGAGATTTCCAAATCTTGCAGCCTGTGCTGACAGGGGGCAGCTGCCAACAGTCCCCTGATCCTTCCCCAAGGAACACTGCTGAGATTTAATTTTCAGTCAAAGGGTGCAGTCTGAAATCCATGTCAGGTCCCCTAAGTCATCTCAGAACCCGGATAGGACCCATGTCTGGGGGATTATATTTCAGCACACTCCACTCTTCCAAGATTCCTTGGGAGTTCAACTACTGTCATATACCTGATTTGAACTACATTCCCTTTTCATCTTTTCCAGAGAAATGAGCACCAGTATATGTTACAATAATTGAAACCAATGAATTGTAAATCTCTATTCATTTTAAAGCCACGCAGACTTGGACTCAGTGTTGTCCAGCAGAAAGCAGCATGAGATTTAGAAAGAAACAGATAATCTACTCAGAAAGGAGCCAGGTTTGACAATCTGTGGTGTTTAGTATCTCCTTCAGAAACTGTCTGTAGTCCCTTCAACAACATTTATGGGCCAAAATATGGATTGTCCAAGATTTGATCAGTTTTGAAGTGAGAAAGGATTAAAGCAAGGTGGCACTACTGTGTTCAGGGGGGAATTAATGTACCTGAAAGATAATACTAATTTTAACTTTAAATTAATTCTCTCTGGCAAAGTGTACCTGTTTGGATGGCAACTTACATATCCAATTCTACACTCTGCATATCTGTATGAAGTAGTGGAAAGAATAAAAGCCTATCAGGAGGTGAATATTGACTGGCGAAAATATATGTTGATAAAGCATCCAAACTTAAAAACTGAGTTCCAGTCGGTCCATCTGACATCATTAAACTAGTAATAAACAATGAATTACTCTGGCTTTTGTTTCTGTCCATTCCTGCATTTTAAGACATCTTGTCTTATAGGTTTGAAAACCTCAGGAGATTTCACTCCTGGTCTCACTGCTTTCCACTGAGAATTTGTGGCTTGGTTGTCATGGAGACATCGTATTTCTCCAAGAATTGCTCATATTGATCCGTGGACAGGCGTAAATGGCCAGGCGAATGTGAGGAGTAAAGGGGGTTGGGCAGTACTATAAAATGACCAGAGGTTATGGGTCGGAAATAAGCTCATAGCAAACACTTAGGTAAAGAGAAAGAAACAGTTTCATTTTGTTTCAGGATTTCGTTTTTGCACTTTATGCCATTGTCTTCTTTCACTATAGACTGAAAGAAACTTGTTAGTCACTTGTCATGTCAGATCTTTGGTGCTTGTCCTGACACAGCTGTCAGCCTTCCAGCTCTGTGCAGTTCAGGGACACACAACAAAGAGCTAGGGACATGAATTATTTATTGCTGCTTGTGCGGATGAAATTCTGTGATAAGAAATTAAGACACTTCTGACAGAAGTGCTTGTTTGAAAGGAAAGATTTGGTGACACAATACATTTACTTAAAGCTTACCATATACTTTTAGTAGCAAACATTGAAACAATAATATGACATTCAGTTGACTATGATTTTCTCAGGTGCTTTAACTTCACATCATAGAACCTGAGAATACCTGGGAGGTCAGCATTTAGTTTGGTGAAACCTGTGACTTAAGAATCTCTCACACATGTTCAAAGTCTGGGCAAACTTACAAACTTAATTTATGAGTTTTTATTAATAAACCAATAAAGAGTGTCTTATGCTTCACTTACAAGATGTTGTCATGGGTGCAAAAGTGATCTTAAGAAATAAATTTATTTTATTATCTCTTCTGATGAGGAAAAGGTGAAAATATACCAGAAAGGAATTCCAACTATTCCTAGAAAGGGTTCTTCCTTACAACTTCTACCAGATTGAGGAAGGCTGTAGAGCAGCCATTAACACATCTGTCTGTATGTTGTGGTTTTTGGTTGTGAAAGGTGCAGTCTCTTTCCTTGACATTAGAATGAGTTTTATTTTCAAAGTGATCTTTGTTTTCAAAAATCACATGAAGCTTTCTCTGTTTGTTTTACTTTCACATTTTCTGTGTCTGTACATGTTTCACTGCTCTGCGCGTGGGCCTCCAGCAATTGTAGGAGGCAGATACTCAGATGAATAGCAGGAATCCATTTGACTACCCAAGACACCAATCCAAGATTTACCTGTGATTTCTTTGGTTTAATGTGTGATCTGAACTACTCTCAGACAGGTAATGAAACCCCTCAACCTGCACTTTTCTCTTGGATAATTCACAGTAAACACTTTTCACAAGTGATGGACACAGGTAAATATCAGACTACAGTTTCTTGTCTAAGTGAAATGGATTTTAGTTTCTCCCTTCATGTGGCTACAGGCTGCCATTATCTGTGATAGTGGCTCATGTCTATTTTAGGCCCCACACAGAGGAGATGCTGGGCTTCTCTCCCAGATGCCTAATAGTGGGTTTATCACTGCCATTTTCCCCCACATGCTGAGGACTACTCCTGTTTGACATGCAAAGCCTTGGCTTTTCAAACCTGTCTCTGCTCTGGCCTTGAATGTAGTAATCAGATAAGAATTGCAAGTTTTCTGCAGAACTTGACTTTTAATCTTGTCAATCTCCCTTAAAGAATGCACTATCCTTTAAGTGCTTATTTCTTTAAATAAATATTCCCAGCAGTTTTCCATTTTACCAGACTAAATTTCCACATTTAAGGAAACTGAAAAAGAAGCTGAAAGTGAGTGTCCATGGATGTGCTAGTTAGACTTCTGGGTCTGAGCTATTCACCTGAGTTTTCTCGTGCAAACAGTGGTGGAAAATTTACACCCCCAGATGCAGATCATCTTGTCCAAAGGGGGTTGCTTGAAATGGTTCCTAAAGGGATTGAAAATGCTCTGAATTTTATTAGTCAAAATCTAAGAGGATTGTAGCAGGACTAAACACAGCTTGAGGTGTCTTAGCTTTCTTATGTGGGGCAGTCCCACTAAGGAGGGTTCTGCAAGTGCAGCTCCTGTGGGAAAAAGGAATAGATTTGAGCTGAAGTCACAAGAAACCACGTAGACACAGATGCCTCTTCCCTCTTATTTTCCCCAAAAGACACATTGCAGTACAATAGGAAATAGACTCTTACTTCAATTAGTAATAGAGGGAAACTGAGCCTCACTAATGGAAGATTGAATTGGAAGCTGTAGATGGAAAGTATAGTGTTTTCCATCCTTTGGATAGAAACCATGTAAGTGGTAAAACCCCTGTTTGCTTATGGCCTTAAGTATCAGATAATCTGCCTGAGTCTCTGCCTGGTCCCTTCTGCAGCTCATGGTCTCTCCCATCCCTTCATTGCCAAACCATTGCACATACTAAGTTTTCTTTCTCTTCAGTTTTTCACTTTTCAGGATAGAATGTTATTCTGGGTGCATAACAGATAATAGGGAAAATCCAAGCAGTTTTCACAGTCTCACTTAGTTGCTTGTCCTATTTAGAGACCTTGGCACAGAGATGGGAAAGGTCTCTGACTGTCCCTGAAATACAGTGTGTGAGAGGCAAACCTGCAGCAAATAGAAATAAAAATGTTTGAAGAACAGCAGATTTTTATTAGCCACACTGTGCTTAAAAATACAGCACTAAAAGTGTGACTGTCTTGTTTAGGCAAGTTTTAATTATTGCATCAAATATTCACTTACCAGTTCTAAGTTTCATCCACAGAAGAGTGTTTTTAAAATCAGCATTGTGTCACCTCTATGGCTGTTGATCAGAATACAGACAGAATGTAAAAGTAAATATTCAGTCAATTTCCAGGTACAAAGCACCCTAGAAAATCATGGTTTTCTGTGTTTGCATCCTCATGAAAAGCAGGAGGCAGTAAATGAGGACTGACCTGGGAATGGGGTGCTGGAAGCTGTTTCTGGTGAGGATGAATGAAGCAGGAAGAAGATACAATGTCGGGGCAGCCCACTGGTCACAGGCAGTGATGGCCCAGGGACTGTATATGAAATGTCAGTGCCCAGGAATTATTCAAAAAGAAGTTCTGGAATTTCCAGCATAGGCATGGATGAATTCATCATAATTTCACTGCAGCAGATGTGGTGTCATATCCTATTCTGTGTTACTATAATTGTGACTCATATGTTTTGGTTTGATCTGTGGTTTTTTTTTTTTTTTTGCTTTCAGTTTTGGGGTTTTTTTTAATAGCAAATTAAACTGTAAACTCACAAGACTACCTAGTAGTCATCAAGAAAATCCGTATGTCTCTGTGTCTATGATACAGATAGACAGAAAGGTCAAATAATACGATAAATTTACAAGATATTAATTAGACTGGACTAAAATAGTGTTTGCTGCTTTCTCAGTGTTCATATACTCATGGAAGGTGTGGTGGTACCTGTTTGAGCAGTGTTTCTAATGCAAGTAATATTTAAAATCCAGGTTGTAAGTATTACCATACATCAAATTAAAAGAAATCATGAGGGTAATTGAAGGCTTTTCTGTGGAATTCTAAAATGCCTTGGCAGGATTAAAATATAATACAACATTACTTCTGTTTACAGCTATTGTAGGATTATTGCTGCCAAGAGAAAATATATATAATTTGACAATTATTTCTGCAGAGGAAATGTAAAACCCTATTAATTTAAAATAGAAAATATCTTTCTGCTGATCCACTGGAGTGCTTTCCTTTAAAACAAAAGAAAGGAAGAAGCAGAAGTCTGTGCAGGACAAGAGTTTTGAGGAATGCCATACATTCTCTTGAGCTGTTTCGGGTTCCATATTGCTTACTGTGAGATGTGAACAGTAGATTTCTGGACCTTTTATTTGTGCTAATAGGAGGGTGCTGAAAGTTTTTATTCCATTACAAAAAATTACAGAGTTTGTTACTCTATAAAAAGACTGTAAAATAACATGTATTTTAGTAACAAAGTCTCAGCTATTACCTCATATTGTAAAATCATTAAGCCTCAAATTGAAAATCATTAAGAAATCATGCATTTCTTTTCCAGATGACGTGAAGCCACATCCCTGGATATTTAAGGTGTGCTCCTGTAAGGTGTGCTAGAAAAAGCCCACTGAGACGAAAGGATGAGAAGATGTAGAAGGACAGCCAAGAAGTAGGACATACGTGGTGTGGTGGACATGAAATGACTTTTTGTATTTATTATGGTACCTTTAACAATTCATTTTCAGAAGAAATACATTCCATAAGATCAGCTTCTTTTGGCTGATTTATTGGCCTCAATTCACATTTCCATCATTAATAGATTTACAGGTATTGAGCTAAATTTGAGTAGCTTTGATATAGAAAATACCAACTCTTCATTTTTAGATATCATTCACTCCTTTATGTAGTGATCTTTACAACTTTGATTACCATTAAACAATTGTATCAATTTTAGTGTTATTTTACATACATAAAATCTAAATTTTTCTCTCTTTCCTTCTGACTTTTCTTACCAATAGCATTTTAACACTGAGTAAAACCAAATACATTTCAAATAATTAGAAAATTTGTTTTCACTGAAAAGAGAAATTCACAATTTGAATTAAACATGGAATATTTAGAAATAACTAAAATACAAAGAGCATTCTGTGCACAGGAGAGAATGGGAAATTGATAACAAATCCAGTCATGTCCCTCCTTTGCTCCTCTTCCATATAAGCAACCACATCCAGTTGTTGCAGCAGTCTCTTCCATGGATATTAAAAAGTCCATTCACAACAAGCATCACTGCTTTGCATCAGCATCTGTTCACTTGGACCAGGATAACAAATTTTTTGAAAACTCTTTCATCTAGATATTTCAAAAATGGATGTGTTCAAGGAGGTCTCATAGCTCAAGGAATTGGCATTGTCCATAACACCCAGTACTGCTGTAGTAGCAATTACATTTGTGCAACATGATATTTGATTGCTTGTCTTTAATTCTGCAAAGCAGTGCACATCAGCAGCCTGCCAATACAGCCAGCCCTCTGGAATGGTTTGTGCAGTGATGATTGGTGTTTGGCACATGCTTGTGCGTGCTTTGTGCTAATTATCATTACAGGATCAGCAAGGTAAGGCAGGAACTTTTTTATTAGGTACATTTATTTCCCAGTAAAGCAAATATGTTCCCCTTGTCTTCTGGATGTCTTTCAAACAACCAACTTTATAATATGGGCTCACAATGAACTCAGCCAGAAAAATCTTTTTGCAACAAAGTGACAGTTTCAGAGCTGATTACACAAATACAGATGAACTTCCTTCAATAGTTTAGTGTAAGCCAAACTGAAGAAGCATTTTATAAGAGTGTGGTCTGATGTACCACTACATTCATGCTTACAGAACGGGAGTTTACAACAAAGTCCCAAGGCAAGTAAGAGTATATTTTTCTATTGTGTTACTCAGAAGGAATCCTGTCAAAAGGAATAGTATGTTAATATTTTTGAGTAGTTGTTAAAATTTTAAATATGGAGTAAAAAAGTCATGAATGCCTAAACTGCTTAAGGAATGTGATGTTTTGGTTTGGCTTGGATTTTTTTCAATGCAGAAGTCACAGGATGCAGTGACCTGTACCGCTCAAGGTGTGGTTTCACAGTCAGGGGGATTTCTTCCCACTCCAGCCTCAAGCTTCTGTGTCTCCTCATTTAAGTTTGCACTATTGCTTGAGTGCCCAGGCTGTGCCAAGGCAAGCACTGGCCTCAATGCAAAGACCAGAGGAGGAATCTAGAAGTGGAAATGTGGGACAGTTCACACAAAAATGAGCATGAAATTGAAGGTTAGGGTGCTATGTGCAGGAGTCTTACTTAAACAAAGATTTTAGGCTTTCAAATCCTATAAGCATTTTTTACATTGCATGCAGTGTAAGTGCATATATATATAAAAGGCATTTACTGCTTTAGTATAAGACAAAATCAAAACTCTTCAGCATCTCTTTTATTTGAGGGATTTTGGGTTTTCCAAATAAGTCATACTTGGTCTGACTGATAGTACTGCATGGTTACTGACTTAGATTCCTGTCTGGAAATCTCCCTAAAGTTTGAACTGTTTATTTATGTCTCCAAACCCAAACATTTTGAAATCTCTTGTGCCATTTACATATTTTAAATTTGATCATTGTAATAAACTGTTTCCATTTTGGGATTGTATTTTGTGGAGTAATGCCCTTCCTTAATCCAATGAAAGATGTTCTCAAAGCACATTGGCATGGGACTTGATGGGATTCAGTGTTTGAAATAAAGAGACACTTTAACAAAATGACTTTGCAATGGGGCTACAAGCTCCAAACAGCAGCAGTTTAGCAAGTGAAATGGTTTTGGAAGTCTGACTGAGCTGAGGTGTTGAAAATTCAGAAAAGAAGGGGACAGTTCGGGAAGCAGCATTACCTCTGCCCAGGATTTTACTCCTTTTGAAAGAACAAGTTCTCTGAAGGCAGACAGGACAGCGAGCTCCAGCACAAATCCCAGAGTCATTGCGCCAATGCTGAATAGCATTGCACCCTCATCCGTGATGAGGGATTTGTGAAGACAAAGTCCTACTTCTTGTAATGGATATTTCTGCTGGATTTTGCTGGCCGTACTTCTTGGATGAGAAAAGGATGCAGAGGAATTTTGAGGACTGATCTTCCTCTTTTCCTCTTCTCATTGAATATGTAGTCTGAACTGCTAGACCAAGATCTTAGCCTTCCTTTTAGCGTTTGAGTTGGGGTATAATTTGAATTCATAGATCCTCAAACTGAAAATTCATCAATTTCACATTTGGAGAAGTAATTCTGAACTCAGATGCAACATAAAGACTCACACAATAACCCAAGATTTTCTTCTTGGGGCCCATGGGAAATTTGTTTCTCGAATGACACCTGCTGGAAAGTCTAAAGTGTGTCTGAGAGCTGTGCTGTGGGACAGAGGCACGTCACAGCAAGAGCACCTTCCCTGTCGGCTGATGGATGTGGCAGTGGTGGGTGAGTACAGACAGAGCTGCCAAAGTGAAGCAGTGTGGGTTGCTAAACAATGTTGAAGATTATGAAACTTAGCAAACATCTGCAAAGTTATTTTAGAGCAGACTGTGCATTTGACAAAATTTCTTAGCAGTACAACTTTAATTACGTTTATCTTTTTCTTTCATATATTTCAAGAAGGTTTAACTTCATAATATGGAGTTGTGCTGCCTGAATTTACATTGTGCCATGCAAACATAGCAATAAAAACTGGTTTTCTTCCTCTGCAATACTCTCAATAATACAGTTGTAAAAAATAGCCTCAACTGGAATTAGCAGTATATGTAAGTATATGTTTGTTATATGTATTTGTTAAGCAGTATATGTTGTTTCGTTAAGTACATTAGTCCCTCCAGTCTTACATCAATTGGCAGATTTTTTTTCTTTCTTTTTTCTTTTCGTTTGAAAACACAATACTCATCAGAAAAATATTAATATCCAAAACTAGTAAAATAGTAACATTTTCCTTATTTATTCTTAAATTCTATCTAAAATAATCTGTGATCTTTTTGATAAAAAGGATGTGGGGAAATCATACCCTAAATCATCATAAATTTTCCACACAGAAACTCATAGTAGTAAAAGATTCTGTTCAGTTTCAGAACTGTATTTTCTATCATCACTCTGATCTGCAGACTTACAGCTCAGACCAGTAAATGTAAGATACAGATTTTTGTTGTTTGTTTTGGTTTATAGTCTTCCTGCCATGTAGATGGCAGCAGCACTCAAGCCTTGAAATTCACTCCGGCTTTTTTTTTTTTGAGTTTGTTGGAAAAAAATACGTTTAAGAATATTATTATTGAGACTGAACTGAAAGCCTAATTACTTTAAAGATGGATATCAGTTCAGTAACATGTGCCTCTAAAGAAGCTTTTCACTTCACGTCAGTGTTTAAGAGACAGTAAGTCATATCTGTCTGTATTAATATAATTGCCACTATTATCTTTTTCTGCATTTTGACTTCTTTTCCCTGTATATTAAATTTCTAGAATTCTTCCTACTGCACTAGGTTGCATGACACACTGGTTGTTTTTGAAAGTTCAAAATTGTATTTCCTTGCAGAATGAGCAGCAGCCTGGGCAAGAAAGCTATTGACTGTGGACATCCTTGTCAAAAATACAAAGAGGAAGGACGGATAAAGGTAGTGAGATACACAGTGTAGGATTTTGTGCTACGGGTTCTACTAATTGCAGTGCTTTATAGAAAGTATCATGAATTGTCTGGAAAAAAGCATTTTGAAGGTCCAACTATCTTTATCTTTGCGTAGTGTAGAACTGTCTGCACTGACATTTACTTTGGCTAAGAAGTTGAGAGATTTTGAAAGAGAAGCAACAAAACTGAGACCCAGAATCAAAGCTGTCTAGCAATCTTAGTCTCTGCAGCATCAGCTGAAACCTCAGGGAGACTTTGTGGGATCATCTCCAGGCCCTCAGAGATGAAAGCAGATGTTACACTTGTAACTATGCACAGAGGGAAAACTAGCCTAAGAAAGCATAATGATGATAGTGCCTTGAACTAGGAAATAAATGCTGGGGGCAAACAGTAGTGTTTTAGTGAGCTGTCATAAAAAGTAGATCAGTGCTAGCTCCCTCAATACTTCTAAACCAGGAGCAGCTGAAGAGAGAGATGAAATATCCAATGGACAGCGTATCTCATTCCAAAGGATCCTGTGTGAGGATGCGTTGGGTGGGGGTTTAATCCACACTGACTGTGGGATCAGCTGAAGTAACTGGGAAGGTGGGCAGGCTGGCACTGAGCCACCCTCAGCCAGCTGCCGCAGCTGCAGATTTGGGCAGGTCTGTTCTAACCCTCTGCAGAAGCTGGGAGAGAAACGGGAGCTGATAGCCCTCTGCTGCCCTTGCTGTGTGGTGTGAAATAGAGACCCTTGGCACAGGGGATCATGCAGCTGTTTGTCAGGCAGTCTGCAGAGGCCAGGATTCCACACGGGAGGGTCTGTCACAGCTTCACACTGCACTCAGTGGATGGGCTCTGACCAAACAATCCTCTCATGTCTAACAGCGCTCTGACCAAAAACATGGTACAGAGGCCGTGATAAATGCCCTGGAGTGACAGCACTCCTTAACTACTGCTTCAGGCAAAGCATTTACGAAGGGAAAGCAGGAATTCTTGGCTGATAAAATGTGTGACAACAGTAAAAGTAGATGAGTGATGAGAAAAGAGCAGCAACTGGACACGTGTTGCATCAAAGCACTGGGGTAGCCAGCTTTTGTCTCTCCTACACTTGTTGAGTGCAATGCCTTGGACATTGGTAATGGGGAAAGCACTTCTCTTCTTAAATGTCTTTCAGACTAATGCAGGCTGAGAGCAAATATATTTTTGCTGCTTTTAGGATGTAGTTTGAAGATTTGATGGGTTTTATTTCCCACTTCATAGCATCCATTAAATTAATCTTAGATTTCATTCCACTGAGCAGATATTTGTCAAAAAGCTGCTTCAAGGTCCCCCAAATCCACTTTTTTTCCTGTATTTTTAAAATTATGCCACTACTGAAGTAATAAAAATATCTTTTTACCTTCCCTCTACTTCACTGGTAATATACTCAGTGTAGTTAGGGGAGACTGCTATGCATTGCAACCAAGCAATGCAACCATTTAGAATTCATATTAGTGCTGATTATTCCTGACCTATAATGAAAATATATTTTAAAAGCTTCTAGAAATTTAAAATAACTGTCACTGTGTTAGTGTTATCTCTGTGTAGTACATTGAAGTGGTTTTGTAAGGCTATATAAAAGGATGGTCATGGCATTTTGTAAGTTAATACAAAAGCAAAATTCCATAATAAAAATGTTGGTAGATTTTCGTTATCCCTGCTCAAACTTACTAGGCTTCAGCAGCAAAATCACCTGAGTAATACAATATAGAAACTCTTAGAACAACCAAACAGGCTTTCCTTAAAGATGTTTTTGCAGAATCACTTTGGAGTATAACTGCTCCTTAGGAACTTGAGATTTGCAGCAATAACATTTCAAGCTTTTTAAAGAAGGTGACGAACAATTCTAATGGATTAGATACTGAGAAAATATCAAGAGAAGACATCACAAGCAAAGACTCATTTCATGCAGTCTTTCTTATATTTGTTGCTTTGGTTATATGAAGTGACAGCCCAATGAATCACTGGGTGGTCTTTTGGTCTGACAATTTGGGTATTGTCCAAGCAATTAACAGGCAGGAAGCCAGTTGCAGTAGCCAGTGATTAAATGACAGAGGTTCTTTGGTAGTTTCCATAAAGAAATCTCTGAGAAGAGTTAGATGGATCTACCACCTATCCCATGATGAGCAGGTGTCCTACTCTGTGTACATGTTGATTGAACTAAATACTTAAGACTATTACTTCACTTGAAAAGAGTCGATATTTGAAAGACACTCCATTCTTTTGGTTTCTCCTCTACTAACCCTGTGTGTGAGGAGAATTTTTTGCCAGAAACCTTAAGCTTTGTGTGGGTTTTTTGGTATGATATTTTAAAAATGTCTTTCCTCGTATCTTAAGTCACAAGTGATTAAGTACTACATAAGTGCTTCACAGGTTTCATTCTAGATTTTTCATTTTAAAATGCCTTCTCTTATCTAAGTCCTTTAAGCACATGTAATTGGTGTTAAATTTTTGCTTAGCCCATGGAACATGTAGCATCCTGTGTTACCCCCCCTTAATCTATAGATGCTAATCTCTGTTCCTGCTATTTGGCTAGTTTTCCTTTGTGTGTGGGAAAAATCTATCACACTTTTTCCAGAATTTTGAGTTTTTTCTTCCTCCCATGATAGTCAGTGGTTAAACTTCCACAGGGAGACACCAAGGTAAAAGCAGCAAAAAGGAAAAATAAGAAGAAATAAACTCTATTATCTAGAGTAAATATACCAACATGGTCAAATTATGATTACACTGGCCTCCTAAGCTGCTCTTTTATGATAATTCTGAACAGTGCTCTGAGGGTGGGTGTAAATGTCAATACTCTAGGAAGACTGGGGATTTCTGGGAATTTGCATAGAATACATAGAGCTGTAACCACAATCCTGCAGGTATTGGGTACAGTACCCATGCTGATGTGGGCACTGTGGCTTTTTTGATAGTGATATGGGACTGTAAAAGGAATCTCAGCAACACTGTTTTCTTTAGCATTTAGTCTTTCTCCAGGGGGTAGTTTTTCTGAATTAGCTGGGAAAGTGCCCTTGCTGGCTAGCAGGAAGGAGAGGAGGTAGCTCTGTACATTTTAATGCTTTTACAGCTTTTGTTCTAAAAGACGTTGGGAATAGCAGGGAAGCTTGCACGCCTTCCTCAGAGATAGACTCAGCTCCCTTCCACACAAAGGTTTTGCTAAGGTTTTTATAAAAGGAATCCCCACTGCAGATTACTCCTATACTTATCCAGTAGTCCGTTCTGGACCACATCCTCCAGCAGCTTTTATTCAGCCAAAGCTGCTTCCAAAAGGGCTCAGGGGCATCACTCGGTCAGCAGCAATCAGTGGGTTAATACAGCCTCACTTCTGCCTCCCTCAGATGTTCAGCAGAAGATAATGAGGCAGGGATAGAGCTGCAGGTTAATGAGATACCCCAACTGGAAGACAGAAATCTGAGAGGAGAGACTGGGAAGCAGAAGAGGAAGGGGGAACGTGAGTTTCTTTATATTCGGGTGTTACTCAGTTGAGAGAATTGCTGGGGCAGGATTGTTTTCCATTTGATCTGTTAGTGCACTGCTGAAATTACTCATCTACCTGGCAAAAGCTGTCTGCCTTTTACATTCCTGTTAAAATCAATACTGAACTACATTTGGAACGCTGTTATGCTAAAAAGAAGTGCCCCCCCCCAACCCTAAACAAAATGCCAAAATCCAAAGGTGCTCATGTTAGGATAAACACTGGAATCCCTCTAACAAACTCCAATCAGCCCTTGGGCAAGCATTGTTAGAAACATCCGTCATGCATTTAAATAAAATCTATTAATAAAATGAATGAGTAGAACTTAGACAAGTATAGAGAGGTAATACAGTAAAACAAATGGCCCTACTACAGGGAGCTGTTGTACTATGCTGTTTCGTATATCGTCATGAAAGCAGCTTACCTTTCAGCTGAGTCCTTTCAATAATCCTGGGCTGTAAATGATGCAGCCATGTAAATAACTCTGACAGTTGCACTTTGACCATATAATATGAAAAATAGCTTGTTCTCTATAATCGCATTGTCAAAAAATTCCTCCTTCTTATCAGTATGCGACCTCCTGCTACAGACAAGCAGAATGCAGAACAATCTGCACAGTCTGCAGCGTTCAAGATACTATTCTTACTGTTGTTATCAGCAATGACGATTATCTCTAAATGCTCAACAGTAAATCCAGAGGAATAAATGGGAACATTTTTCCTAAGTGGTGTATAACAATACCTGACATTTATATAGCACCTTTCATCTGTAAGAATCCCAAAGTGCTTTACGAAGTCTGCTGGGATCACTTCACCCCCACTGAAATGTGGCTATCTCTACAGTAAAATTCAACTTCTATTCCACACCACTGCCATTGCACAACACTGTTTTTGAAAAAAGTGACAACTAAGTGAAATGCATTGAACTGTTCTTGTGAAAGCTATCATAAGGTCCTCTGTGGCAGTCCTTGGCTAAAAGTTTGCAGTGGCATACAGAGAAAAAACCAGCAGATACTTCATCCTCCTCTGCCCTCAGAAACTCCCTTCCCAGCAAGACCGCTTCTATTCTCTTTCTGTTCTCAGAGCTAGCAGTTGAAATGCTACCAATGAATGAAATTCTATTAATGAAATCACACTAACAAACCTGGGTGTCTGGAGTTATCCTTAGAAAGTAAGTAATAACAAAAATAAAATGCTTAAAATTTTATAGGACAAAAATGGGCGTAACTAATCTATAACTGTGTTTCTCTGAAAACCTTGGTCTATTGAGCCCAACACTGTGAAATTAAGTACTAATCTATTTTTCCTTATGAGGTATTTATATTCTTTTCCATGGTTTTACTACTATAGCTATGTATTTTTATGAGCAGGTATGACTTACTGTAAGTTGACTGTAGAAAACAGATGCTGCATCTGTACTGGTAAATAAGAGTGAGGTAACATTCTCAGGTATGGAAAATTACATAGATCGATAAAATGATGGAACAATCTCCATGCTCTTGACCTACAACAACTAATACACTCCTGATGACCATGCCTGATAGGAAGTGTTTGAACATGCCCATGCTTTTCTGGAGCATAAAATGATTTTTCACTCAAACTTATTTTGAGTTCTACTGGCTGTTGGCTTTATTGCCAGAAAACTGAGGGACATTGCTATTGCAGACATTTATATACAAAGAGTATGCACAGGATGATGGAATGTATGTAAAGCATAATATTGTGCATCCCTGAATATGATAAAAGTCAGTATAAAAGTAGATTGAATCCTCTTCAAGAGAAATGCATGCTATGCAATATGAGTAATCTTGAAAGTGCTCTACCAATATTAATCAAATCATGGAGCTGAAAATACATGTTCTTGCTAGAGTTACCTATTACATTTTCATCTCACAGAAGGATGGGAGCAAGCCCAGCCAGGAGATCTGAGCCCTGCTAAATTTTGGAGAGCTTAGCTCTTGCTGCTGATATAGATTTGATCTCTCCAACTCGGGTTTATGTCTGTAATATGTCACTTTAAAAAAATCAAGGTCCCATTTGGGTTCACTCCACTTCAATGTTACTACTTTATCTTATATTTCATCTCCTCTGTGGTCTTGGCTCTTCTTTGGCAAAATGTGAGTTCCTTTTCTTTTAAACCTGGGGAAGCATTGGACATATGTCACCAGTGAACTGCCTAGTGTGTGGGGAAATTAGCTAAGTAGACAGAACCACTTTACTGCTGAGAATAGAGTGGTCTCTGCTCTTTCTCAGCTACAGACAAGAAAGAGAGTCATGAGTGTTTCAGAAGTTACTGACCTTTTGAAACTAAGCTGTTATATTTCTTTAATGGAACAAATGCAGGTAAACCGATTCATATACCTGATCATTATATTAAGAGATTAAATGTAATTTTCCTTCTCCTACGATGTTTCATTGTACTTTTGAAATAAACTGTAGAGTGAAGCCTAAAGAAAAAGCAATAAATGTGAATCCACTATGAGATATTCTGAGTGGCATCTTAAGAATGCAGAGAGTGAATAGACTATCAGAGTTTATCCTGCACATAAATCCAGAAAATCCTGTGGCCGGGGAGACAAATTATACATGCTTATGATGAACATCTGGTTTATGAAACTTATATATGAAGGTGTAAAATATCTCCTACTAGAGATGCTAAATTAAAATGTTTACTAGTTTTTTAAGATGCATTAAAATTTGAAGTTGCAAATTTATATTAAAAACATCATATTTATTTGCTATGGCCCCACTAAAACAGGTTTCCTGGTTTAGTATTTTGAGTCAAGTCTTGTATACATGTACAGCATGTGTATGTGTAGGCATTTATTTGTATTCACTACTGCATATTCCATATTGAGTTCTGTTTTAATGGTGAATGTGAAGATTGCAGTTATATTAGGAAATGTCAGCTCTAGGACTGCAGAAAGAATGGTTGTGGCACTGCTTAACTCTTGCGCCATGCACGTATGTACTGCACACCATTTCCATTGATAATCAATATTATTGCCTCATCAAACTCTTCTGTACTTTTATATACACACATGTGTTTAGCACTCTTAGAGATGTTTTAGATAAATGTGTCTCATTTTGGTCCTGATAATCAGACCACAACAGTACAATTGATAGACTTGGCTTCACATTTGAAATGTTAACCCATTATGAGGCAGATCTTAGCAAACACGCCAACAAGCAAAAGATAGAAGAATCTTACCACTTATTTTGCCTGTCTTCAAAAACTTCATCTCTCAGGCTGAAATTTACAATGCTCCTTTTTATATTTCATAATTATTTGACTACTGCATCTTCAGTAAAAGCCATATCCTCCTTAAATTTCCCAAGTTTTTTTTTCTTTAGTTGACAGACAGTTGCTAATCACGTGTATAATACCCTGAGCAAATTTCAGGCCATAGGGGGATAGGATAGCTTCCTGCATATTTTACCCTCTTCCATCCTTATTTTTTCCAGTTTCTATGACAGTCAGCTTGCATTTATGAATGAATGCTATGATGTGTGTTGGCTGTGTTAAGAAGAGGAACCATGTGAATGTTAAGCCTTTAAACATAAATGGTGAATTTTAACAGCGGCTTTCAAAGTCACACGTTCAGAGACAACATTTACTGCTCTCTCTGCCTGCTTTGAATCTCTCAGCAAAGAATTTGCTGAGCACACACAGAGTCAAATATTATTTATACCAATCCTGGGCAGGTATTTTGCATTTGCCTGGCAGACAGGGTAGGGCAGCCTCTCCTCTGAATGCTGTGCTGGGTTTTGCTGGTGACAACGCTGCCAGGGAGCACAGGGGTTTCCAAGTCTGTAGCTAGTAGAAAGCAGTGACAAGAGAGCTCCAGGGAGATTCTTTTGAGAAGAATCACCCACTCCTGAAGCTGGATTCCAAGCTTTCAAGTTTTGGCATATGGATTTTAATCCCTGAGTTGCCTTAACAGAAAGCAAATTCTGTAACTTCCACAGCGAGGTCTGTTTGACTTTGCTGGAGGAAGAACGCTTGTTCAAAGCCAGCCCAGCAATCATCATTCATCACCCTGTCAGTCACGTGCAGATACCAAGGTACCTTCAACAAACGTTCTGTAGTGTAACTCCCAGGCTGGTTATTAGTGTTTCCCACAAAGTTCCAGTAGTCATAGGACATTTTTGAACTTTATGGGATTTATATTAACTCATAGCAATCTTTGCAAGGTTGCCAGAAGATGTAAAGAAACTAATGATTAACTAGATTCTTCTTAGTAATTTAGAATTATTGATGAGTGCTGGTTCAAGTTGTTGTTACCAACAGTGTTATTGCCTGCAATGCTTGACTCCTGATAAGAAGTCTTCTAAACTCAACACAACCTACTTTTCCTTTCTTCATATTTTAATGTGCAAAATACTTCTGGTATTGTATCTCTGATAAAATTCATTTTCAGCAGCTGCTGAAATATTTAAATCCTGCCAAAGACAGTCATAAACTGTGGAGTTCTGTGTCTAAGGCAGATGCAGTAGTGTCCGCAAAACTTGTAAACAAAACAATAATTCTCTCTAATAATGAAAACTTATTTTACTTCATTTCTGAGACCTGATAATCAATCTTATTAATGATCAGTTCATTATTATGAATTAATTTCAGGACTAGTTAATAGGATGTCATTACGGGTATGTAAGTTACCTTAAACTAGGTTTAGCCTTATTTTGTGCTATGAAGAGAAGCTGAAAAACATTTAGACTTTGTTCAAACACTGTCTTGTGTACAATTCAGGAAAAAGTACCTATCTGATAATGACCACACCATGTGCAGCTTTCCCAGAGATGGCTGTTTACTTAAGGCCTGAAGCAAGGGTCGGTTTTGAAGAAAACCTGACAAGGACAATTTCTTACTTACTTTAACTAGCAGACAAAGCACAATAATAATAATGATGGGTGGTTGTATTCCAAGCTTTTCACTCACCTGAAACACCACAGAGCAATTTATATGTATTTGTTTTTTGCTCTCACCATAGTATTACACAGCTAGCTGAAATTTCAAAAGAAACAAAAGAAATAAAGCATTCAGCTCTGAGAAAGAGCTGTTGAACTGCCTGAACTCTGCTCATTCATCCACAGCAACGCTGGTTTTCTTCTGAGGCCCTGTGCTTAGGAATGGGAGGACCACACTCCTGACACTTCCTTGCATCACTCCTCTCTCTCTAATATTGTCACATGCATGGGGCACCTTATGGAACCATAAATGAGATTCCTTTCTTCTTACCTGGAGAGGCTCTGACAATCCTTTAGAGCAATTTTGCTCTTTAATCCATCCTGCCTCCTCTTTTCCCAAGATCTAAACCCTCATGTTCCTCTGGCTTTTGCAGCTTTCATTTAGCTCTCTGGATGTGTGAGGGATATGCAAGGTTCTTTCCCCTCTCATGACTGAGAGGTAGCAGCACAGAACTCGCTGCTCCATTGAATCCTCACCACTGGCCAGAGAGTGATTTTCCTCTGATACCTGGCCCTGATCAGTGCATGGTATTGGGAACAAACACAGGTAACAAATAAAAGGGACATTTACTTAGCTCTAGAAAAATCTTTTCATAAGTGTTTCAGGTTGAAGCAAAGTATTTTTCCCTTGCTTGTAGAGCTCTCTAATCAGGATCCTGTATTCATCCAAATCACTGAAGTACCATCATTGCAAGATGAAGCATTACTGCATTTTTCTGCCGTATGTTCTAAAGAAGACAGTTCTGCATCATAAGTTTAGCCCTTTATCCTGTAGCTGGACAAGCAGCCCTGGAGGGTATGTGTCTGCTTTTGGGAAGGAACAAAGAATGTCTGAGCTCCCTAACTCATCTCTTGTCCCATTAAGGCAGAAATGTGCAGGATTTTAATGTACTTTGCTTTTCAGTATGTGTTTTTTTCCCACATCAGGTGCTAACATCTTTCCATGGATATCAAACATTTTTATTGGGCAAACTCGTGTGTCCATCTACCTCACCCTCTGGTTTTGAGCTGTGGGTCAGTTTTTCCATGATGCCTTTTGAAAGATGGAGCAGGCCAGAGCAGGCAGTTTCCTGTAATCATCTGTGCCATCATCTGTGCTGGATCATGGCAGCAACTGATCAATAGAGGAGTATTTAAATATGTTAGAGCCTGAATCTGATATTCTACATGTTTAACTGCATAAACAGATCAATGGGATGGCATTGATCTCCATTGATATTTGGCAGTTTTCAAATACAATTAAACCACATTTGGAGTACTGAAAGCACTTGAAATAAACAACTGGGCACTATTTATAATTTAAAGAGCTACTCAAAAAATTTAATAGATCAAGTGGTTGTTTCAACAATGCCAGTGTCAAGGGAAAACTTGAAATCCATATGCTGTATATAAATAGCAAACTGAAATTGATGGCAAACTGAAATTCAATGTGTTCTTTAGCACATATTACTATATACAAATATTTCTGTATTTATGAGATGAGGATATGCAATTAACTTGTCATTAACAGATATAGATGAATGATTATGCCTCAGCAGAATCTGGGACTGGAATTATTGGACATGCTGTTGATAAAATGGCAACCTTACCTTTCTCACATCCCTAAAATAGTGGAATTCAAGAGTTACCCAGCCAGTTTTTTGGTTTTGCTGAGCCTTGTTGGCTGTCTTCTCCCTGTGTCTGACAGTGTTCCAGCAATTCCCTAGATTCCCTGTATGCTGACACCTGGCATCTCCATTGCTCCTTCTGAGAGCCTGGCACCAGCATGTGTTTAGGCTACCATCAAAACCTATTTGCTCAAATAGTGACAGTCTGGGAATGTCCTTGGGTTGCCTTTGAGGGTAGTGTCATTGTCACCACAAAGGCACATCAGATAGCTAAAGGCTGCTCAGAGTGTTTGACTCATTGACATGCACAATACTCGTGGTCATTAAAAGAACCAGTGTCCCCAAGTTTCAAGACTGGCCAGTTCAAGAGAACCACACCAAAGCTGAACAGAAGAACAGTCCTTTTGGGAAATGAGGTTCATTTTCCATTCTGATCTCTCTCTGGACAGTTTTACGCAGCAACACAGATGCAGTTTTAATGAAACCTATTGAGGGAGCTGAGGTCCTAGTCCAGAATACACAAGGTGATTAGGACGGTTACTTTCTAGAGAATTCTTTGCAAAGGAAGGCTTATGGTTCAAATCAATTTGAAATACATAAAGCAAACATGGATCTTTAAGACTACCCTTAGCTGTAAACTCAGAGCACTGCTGTAAACCCCAGGTTCTGTAAAGACATAGGCTTGATTCATTACAAGGACACTGAATGTCAGCTCAGCAGTATATTTACCAGATACCTCCAGTGTGGGCATGGGGAAATGTAATTTTGCTCTTTTACTGACAACATTCTGAAACACAGCTAAACAGTATCAATGTGGTTTTCTTTTGCAGGCATTTTGAAAACAGTCCCCTATGATTTTACTAAGGTCCTTATCCTGAAAAGGTAGGAAAGTGATTTCCATGCATACCATTTGCTTAATCCAGTGCCAATGTAAAAATCAAGGCTTTACTGATGATATTCACTGTGAAGAGGAAAATAAAGCAAGTTCCTTTTGCACAGGAAGGACTGGTTTAATAGCATGAAAGCAGTAGGACTTCCCAGTATAGGTCTGTCAGAGCTGGGACACTGCAATCCTTGACTCTTCAAACCTTCTCAAAGCCCTCCCAGCTTCAGGAGGACTCTGAGTGTGCGTAGGAATGTGTGCCCCTCTCCTGAAAGTACACACATATCATTCTCAAGGGAACTGCTTTTTCTGTTAATGATACCAGCAATGCTTTCACCTGAGCAGCTATTGCAGGGTGAGATTCAGAGGTTGTATTCAATATTCAACTCTGCATTGTTCCAATGGCCATGGTATATTCTGGTACCAGTCTGTGCTACACAGAGCAGCACAGTGAAAACTGTACAGCAGAAATACTTTGGCATTTTACCTGAAGAGACATGGTGATGACTTATAGTACACCCTGAACAATTATTCTTTTCTGTGCTTTATCTGGACCAATAAATGCTTATGCTTCTGGATGCAGGAGGAGCTGTTTGTTCTCCTCAGCTGACAACCCATTAAAAAGAAAATAAAGTAAACATATCAGAATTAGTCCCCTAAAGCTTCCATCAAGCCTTCTGCCATGAGCACTTTGCTGCTGTTTTTGTTTTTTTCCATTGCCAGCTTTTGGCACTCAGAGGCAATCTATCTTTGTGAGAGAGAATAGAATCACTCTCCTTCCCCAGGATGTATGATCCAAGCACTAAAAATAGAGGCTATCCAGAACAATATCAGAGGGCTGCATAACAAATAGGTAGCCAAAATTGTTGAAAAAAAAATCTTCTTCGAGTGTCAAGCAGTACAATACCCTTAAGAAAAATTGCAAAGCCTTAGAGGAAGCAATTATGAAATAACTAATTAAAAGTTTTTTCCTTGCCCCTTGCAGTAGAGGTAAGTTTAAATACTGAACCTGTGGCAGTTTCTCAGAGGAAATACCGGAATTTTGATGATATGTCCTAAAAACAGCATTCAAGATTTCTTGTTCACCATCAGAAGGTAAAGAAGAAAGAATCATCACCAGGACAAAAAAAAAAAAATCCACAAGGTGCCATTTCATCTGAATTTTCAATAAGGACTGCCAAGCACTGGGCTTTAGGACCTACTGAAAATGCAAACTCTTAACAGCTTTCAGGCAAGCCCTTGTTTTCAGCTGATCATTACCAGTTCTGACCTTTTAAATCTTCTGCTGCTAAGGGAGAATCTGGTCTTTACAGAAAAGCTGTTCTGTATTCCATTCATAGACAATGGAGAACTTAACTATATTTACTGGTATTTAACATATGGAGCATATTTGCCTGGAAGGTAGATGAAATCTCCTGCATTTAAGATCAAGTCAATTTGAATTTAAGGTCGCATTTGCAGAAGTCAATGTTCCGTAAAATCAAAGAAGAGCTTAATTCAACTATTTTTTCTCTGTCAATCAACTGCATGGTTTCACACAGTGGAGTTGTGCAAGCCTTCCCCCTGCAAGGAATCCTTGCACACACAAACATTCAGCCACGAAGCTTCAGCAGGACTGGGATCTTCCTCACCTGAGTGGAGCTGTGAGTGTTCAGGTCCAAGACAAGCTTCCTGTTGTTAATTCTCACTCCCACAAACAGTGCCGGTCATACTGCCAAGACTCCTCACACAAGTATCTTACCTGCTTAAAGGGAGACTCTCAGGACCAAACCTTCTTTCTTCTGATGAAATGTATCCAATTTGGCACATTTAATTCATGTGCTTCCAGGACTAAATGGAGAAAATAGGCTGATGTGATTTCAAGGTGAAAGTGTGTGTATCTTCATTCATAAGCAAGTGCTGCTACTTCAAAGGGAAAGAGATTTGCAGGAATCAATGATCTGCAATATCTTTTTGCTTAAAGTGTAATTGCCATCTAAGAGCAATGAGGGATTTTGCTACTGCAGAGGTCTGGGAAACACAAGCCCAAAATACAACTTTCTGGTTGGGAGATTTCTAATATTGGAACATTGTCTTTGAATGTTACTAACCCACAGCCTTTTCCCCTGGAAATTTAAACAGCAGAGGAGAGAATAGAAGCTGCTGTTGATTTCTCCTGCTTTCCCTGAGAATGTCAGATACAGCAGGTCTGAAAATGGCATTTATGTTCTTAATAAAAAGATTTTTGTCTTTATTTTTAAATGAAAATATTGATTACTTAGCCTTGATGAAATAATGAATAGTCATAGTCAAAGTGCAGTGGAAAAAAAAAAAAGGCAGTATTAATTGCTCCCTCGTGGTATAAAAGAAGATTTTATTTCATTTTTTAACATAATGAAAACAGCAGAAAAATTATGCAGAAAAGTGGAGATATTCCAAAATGCTTATTTAATGGATTTTTAATTGACATTATTCACAATCCACCTGGGATGGTCAATTGAAATACATCTAGCAGCATTTTCTGTTCTTATGAAAATTTGTCAGCTATTTAGCAAATGAGTTTGAATGATAAAATAGAACAGGAAAAAATGGGCTGTTATCACAAGCCCATTGCTAACAGATTTCAGGAAAAGTTGTCAGAATTATCCTTCTGGTTGCTGTTACTTAGACTTAGGTAAACTGTAAATGTCTCTTTATATTTCATGTTGCTTAGCTGTTGAGGTTTTTTACTAGATAAAATAACTTTTTCTATAAGGGAAACTCCTGTCTGAACACATTTTGGTAAGATGTCTTGGTAAACATTTTTGAAAACCAATGATATTTTCATATAATATTTGGAAGAAATAAAGAAAAGAAATTTTGAAAGGAAAGGGAGGGATTTTTTTTTCTGTATGATATGCCATGTATTCACAAACATTTCCAAGCCAAGCCTTCTTCATTCCTGGGTGTGCCATATCTTTCACAAAAGGATTCCACTTCTAGTCACAGTAGCCATTCCTAAGCTAGCATTCATAAGAAATCTTCTCTCATATTGCTGAGTTGACAATCCACTCCTCACTTAGCTGTGGCTCTGGGATTTGAATCTCTGCTCCCATGCAGGCTCTCAGGACAAATTCATCTCTGATGTAAATGTGCTCAGTTCCATTGAAATTAGATGAGTTGCTTTCTCTTGCACCAAGGCTTAATTTGATCCTCGATGTTCAGATGAGTAAGCTATCCCCTCTGGCCTAGCAATTCTCCCGTTGAAAGATTACCTTCTGACTGTAAATGCCAATAGTCTTTTTACTCTGGAAGCTGAGGAAGTAGTAAGTGCATGTAAGGGTTTCATGAAGTGCTTCACGTGTGAAGAGACAGCCTAGTGCATCCTGGAAGTGTTCTTACCCTTCAAATGAAGAAAAGGAAGGCTGGGTGAATGAAAGATGACTGCATTTTTGTGACTTCTATATCAAAACCAAAGGAGTTTGGGACTTCAGAGATGAGGAGGATCATTGTAACTCATTTCCCTCCAGGACCTATTCAGCCCTGAATCAACAGAGCTTGTAGCCCTCTGACATACAGATCGACCTGAGGGAGAAGAGAGAAAGAAGTATGTAATTGTGCCAATTAATCTGGAAAGGCATCTGAAAGAACAGTGACTTTAAAGAAAGCCTGGTAATGATCTTGGTTAGATTAGAGTAAATCTAGAGCAATGTCGCTGAAATCAAAGTATCGTCCTGTACTTGCTGGTTATAACCTGGATCAGAATTTGGCCTGGAATTGATTGCTCATCCTGGACCAGCACCTCTCAAAGGAGAATATAGGTGGTTGTAATTAATACCAAATATTAAATAAAATAGAAAATATTTTCAATTCCGTGATTAGAAAACCCAAAAAATTTACAATGTTGTTCTACTGCTTTTGCATTTTGCTACAAAACCTGCAATGTATTTTGAGCAGGGATTTTGTGTCATGTGTATCAGGAACAGAACCAGAACCAGAACTGGTAATGTCTACAGATCTGAATAATAGGTTTATTCTAAGACCTGTTGTATTCCACAGAGGACTCAGGACATCAGGAAGCCTTGGTAACATCTTGCCAATGCAGAAGGAAGAACTGAGCCATCTATAATTTTCATGTATTTTACATTGAGATGTTAGCAAATCTAGGAAATAAGAAAAATGTAGAGCAGAGGTCCGTTCTCCTTCCTGAGAAGCGGAGGCGTTTGTGGGTCCTAGGGAACTCTAGGGCTGGAAGCGGTCAGAGCTGTCCTATGCTGCTCCTTTGTCCATGTCCCCTGTCTTGCTGAGGCAGAAGCAGAGCCAATCTGTTTGCTGGCTCCTGCCATAAGAGGGGCTGCCAGCCAAGGAGAGAAGAATCCTTTGTGTGTACCTGCACACTGAGGCACACCAGCAGGTGCCTCTCGTCCTTCTAGTCCCACTTCCTGATACAGGATTTACTGGACATATTGGAAGACACACTGACAGTAAAGCCACTGTTAACACATAATTTAAATAATCCCTGATTAACTAGTGAAATTATAATTTTAGGAAGTATTGAGTGAATTGAAAAGTGTGGAGTTCCACTGAAACCTAATATTGATTTGATGCCTTTTAATTTGTTAGAGATTGTAACTAGCAATTCTATTCACCTATTTACTCTTCCCAAGCTATTTATTATTGACCAGAAATAGGTCTGGATGAGAACTGTTAATACAGAAGTGCCAGGATCTGCCCAGACCTGAAGGGGGGAAAGGAATGTTTGGAGGCAAAACTAAAACAGATCTGAGTTGTAGTCAAGGCTGTTTAGTTCCATGTTTTCCAAGCCTCTCCATTCCCTAACTTGCACGTTGCCATTTCTTGGAATAGCCTCCACATTGTTAATGTGAAATGTAAGTCAGCACACAGTGTCTTAGCCTGAGCTCCAAGCCACTTCCAGCGCTCTGGCAGTAATGAAAGCCGTTGATGGAAATGTTAAAAAAAGCAGGCAGAGTACCTAGGGTTTTTTTTTGTTTGGTTTGGTTTGGTTTTTTTCTCATTTATTTTGAAATGATAGTAGGCTTTTCAATCAGAGATTATGCTCTTTGCTGTAGTAAAAAGGTTTGTGAGTCCTAGCTTTTTGGCTGTCTTTGGCATGATCACTTGCTTGGGTTCAATTGCTTCGTTGGTGAGGGTTTTAACACAAAGTGCTGTAATCAGAATTTTCCCTTCTCAGCATTGAGGATTAGTCCTAACTGTCCAAATCAAAGCCTGCTGGAATGGTACAAGTCTTTATACTCAGAGGCTGCTGCCATTGTTTCTCTGATACTGCCAGACCCAATGAGACATTAGGTCTGGATTTTAATCCACCTCTTTTCTTAGGAAGATGCAGTTGGGAGATTTAAGATCTGTAACTTCTGTTTCACATGAGCAATCTCACTGCAGATTAAAGACTAATCATAGAAGGATTTAGAGGATTGGGCCCTTTGATTTCTCTTCATGTTAAGGCTCCTTTATCTGGATCATCCCGTTGATTATCCTTCTCCATCTTTTGCATATGGCTTTAGAAGTAATTAGAAGGAAATAAGATTTTCTGACTTTAACTTAATCAGTAACATGTATTTTGAAAAGTTACATTTTTACATGACAGAGAATGCATCATCCAAAAGCAAATATCTCCAAGGTATTTCGACTCGCTTCTAACTGACAACCTGATGTTATCACAACTGTGTGACTGCTCTTTGTTCTGCCTCACAGACACTGTGAATGTTTGATAAATGTTACCTTTTTAATTCTTGATAACATTATGAAAATGTTAAGAAATGTTACAGCAGATAACCTTCCTAGACCAAACAGCAGCATTAACCATGTGAAGTTAATAACTGACTACGAGACATTTACTTAATTCACCTTTAAAAAAAGTTTTGCTCGCACTGCTCAAACTTTCCCTTCATTTTTATCTCCCTTTCTCCAAGGCCACAGATAAGATTTTTCTCTTACTTACTTGCAGGTCAGCTTGCCATGACACTCAGGTCTACCTACAACCAAAACCAAATATTTATGGGTATGTGGGTATGAAACACCATAATGATAAATGTATGATAATACACCAGAATGAAAGATTTCAAGACAATAATGTTTGCTGTCTGAGCTGGACATTTACTTAGTCTGTGTAGACAGGAGCAGGTACTTTGATATAAATCAAATGAAGTGTATTTGAATGAATAAGTCTATGCTGTGAAGTATGGCTTCAGGGATCAGGACATACAGGCACACAGGTGTCGTTTTGCAATGAAAGCTGCTAATGCTTTCTGTGCATGTCTAAAAACACTTTGTTTCAAGGTTGTGCTTTTGAGGATATAGCTCTGCAGGTTTCTTTTAAAGAATGAAGTGCTAAATAATGGATTAAAGGCTAAAAAAGGATTTGAAAGGTCTTCACCGTATTTTTAGCACATTTCAGTTATACTTTTTACTCCTTAGACACACACTTCCAGACTGTATTTAAACTTGAAGCATGTCATGACATTGCATATTCTTAGAATGAGCAGATAGACTTGGAAGATTTAATGTTTAACCTTCATCAGTTATTACACAGAGCTCCTCACCTAAGTAAGCAGATGCTTGATTTTAAGTATTCAGGAGTCACACTACTTTTATTCTTAAACACTTTGCCAAATCAAGGACATAGTGGACTTGCATGAAATTCACCATGAGTCCTTCAAAAGATATAAATGTATGCTTTTTTTAATGCAGTTTAGTAAAGAATGTAACTACCCGAGTGTTTAAATTAGAAGTTTTTGCTGCCTGAAAACCCAAGTCGAAAGCCTCTTCCTCACTTTTGTCATTAATAAGAACACAAAACAGGTCCTTTCTCTGACTACTTCTTTAAGGATTTAGCAGTAGGAACACTAGCAAAGTCCAGAATCAACAACAAAAACTATGGGAGATGGATTAGCCCTAATTTTCTTTTTTGTTCCCTTTCTATCTTAAGACAAACCTTATTACACTAATTTTTCAGCTTGTTCTGTAAGCCCACTGCCATTCTTGAAGCATGATACAAATGACGTCACGTCCTCTTTAAATTTTGTAAAGTTTAAAGTACAACAGAGAGGGAAGAGCAGAGACGATTATTATTTTATGTCCTAGCAATTATTTACTCTCAGTTACCACCAGGGTTGAAGGATTCTGTCACATTTACATTTCTTCAATGAAATAAAATTAGCATTGTTATGTATTCGCATTTCCAATGTTGCAGTCCTTAACCTTTGCAGCTGTAGTTTCTTGTTTTTTACTGGACAACACTGAAAATTCAACCTGAAGCATGGAACTATATCTTTGTGTTTACAGAGTTCTGATTTACCTTGTGTATTGTTACGGCATCACTGAAAATGTGCTTAACTGTGGTGACCTGTTACCTCTGTCAAAGTGAACATCAAAAGACCATTTAATCACTTGTAATGTTTTTTCCTTGCCTAGGCCAGTGTTTTGTAAGGGTTGAGTTCTGCTAATGCACACTTCTGCCGGGAAGCTTCCCAAGGTGGGGCACAAGAGATGCTAAGTGGCAGAGGGAGGATGAGCAGATGCCATTAACATTTCCCCAGCAAGGTCAAATTTGATGTTTCCTTTGTTTGTAGTATCCAAATTAAGAAGATGCTTCTCTGCTCTGAGTGTTGCCTCTACATAAACATACTCCTGGGTAATCTCAGGCTGGTCACTTCTCCTCACCATTAGGCACCCATTAACAAGCTGATTGAAAAGGACCCAGTGCAGCTTACACAAAGCGCTGACTATTTTCCAGGAAGACCAAATTTCTCGTCAGATTCATCAACACTTCAGACTATCAATAAACAAAATAAAACATGCTCATTCTGAAAGGCTATGATCACAAGAGAAACCTGTGCATTCTTTCTTCCTTTTTTTTTATTGAAAACATGGTGGGAGAAAAAAAGGTGTTATCTTGCTCTCTTTTTTTTTTTTTCCCTGAAGCCAGTGTTACCAGCCATTTTACTTGTACTTTACTATTATTATCTAGGTGATGGCTGTGACATGTTGATCATATATGGCAGTGAGAAAATTGATTTCCCTCAACAGAAATGCTTCCAATTTTCCCTGAGCCATAATTTTATGTCCACAACAAAATAAAAGGGTCATTTTCCTTAAGATGAGGGAATTGAAATCTTTGATAAAAGCCATAGTAAATGTTGTACTTTTGATTGTGGAAACTGCAGTTTTCACAAACACCTCCCTGTCTGTTCTGTGTGTATGTGTGTTTCTGGGTGAGAAAAGGAGAGAGAAAGGAGGCGAAGAGCAGCTTTTGGAAAGACTGAAGTTATTTTAAGATGTTTTGCAAATCTAAAAATTCTTCCTGAACACAACTGTATGAAGGACTCTATTTTTAGCTTTCAGTCAATCCTCCCTTTCAAAAATTACTCTAGGTAAAGTCACACTTCACAATCACCTGTTTTTATGTATGACTGCCTAATTTTCTTGTATGATTTTGGAAAATAGGTTTGGGAATTATTTTTATAACTATAATTGCAAAAATTTACATTTCTTAAGAGAGTATAATCACAGTAGACCCAGAAAAAAAAGTAAATAAACATTTTTTCTCCCTTAAAGAAAGATCTCTTCTATTGTTTGGGGTTTTTATTTGTGTTTGTTTGTTTATGGTTTTATTTTGGTTTGGGGTTTTTTGGGTTTTTTGTTTGGTTTTGGGTTTGGTTGCTTGGTTTTGGGGGGTTTTAGGTGTTTTTTTGGTGTGGTTTTTTTTTTTGTTTGTTTGGTTTGGTTTGGTTTGGTTTTTGTAGTGTTTTTTTGAAAGAGAATCTCTTTTATCCTTAAACAATCCTGTAGCTATGTTTATTAAATTACCACTTCAGGGAAAATCTAGGAACTATTGGCTGATGAGATTAAAATCTACTTATGACTTACTCTTCTGTTTGAAAATTATTTAAATGTATAATAGACATTTTTAAAATGTTTGTTTTGTTTTGACTCTCTACAATAGCAAGTATGGAAGTTCTGGGAAGTTGACTAGGCAATCCACAGGCAGGTTTTTCATTTAAATTGGTTTTGTTCAATAGTCAGAAAGAAATCTACGCTGAATCCTTGAATATTCAGGAAATCTTGAAAACTGACCTTTTGGTACTTTTTTGCATTGATCTTTTACGTCCATAGTCCCATGTGTGAGTGTAATGCATGTGATAATGTCTCACTAGAAGTTTTTGCCTCTATCCAACTACACTCTTTGATATCTCACTTCTACAAGATGAAAGACTCCCATAATTGGCCTCATCTCAGTTTGGTTTGTGGAGTGGCAAGGGAATTGTGCCCAATCAAAGTTGTGTTTCCAGAATTTACAGTGAAGGAGACAAGGAGCTAGAGACAACGCATGAGCAGTCTTTTTCCTGTGAGTCTGATCTAAGTCTGCTACCTGGAGACAGACATAAAGAATAGCTGTTATTTTGACAGAAATACCATATCAGGTAAAGAAGAAGTTTTCTCATACTTTCATAGAAGTGAGATAGAGTTTACTCAGTTTGATGGCTTGATGGTTTTTCCTTGGCTGCATTTCTGCATACATGGCTTTTTTCCTGACTTTTCTTTGCTTATAAATAGGGAAACGTTGCAAGATCTCAGCACTTAAGGAATATGGGAGTGTAGAGTTTAGTTAAGATGTTGAGATGATGTTAACAGCAAAAGAGAGAAGTGGTTTAGAAGCATGTTATGTATATATTGTTCACAACAACCAGAAGATGTGCATTTGACAGAAGTTAATCTTGTGATCTCTTTGCTTATTTCATCTGAACTCGAGAGAGGAGAGAGATGGAGGTCAGTTCAGATGCATGGGTTCTGATTGTTTCACCAGGGACATAAACAGGAGGCAGTAAGTCATGAAACAAGGATAATATTGAAAAAAAAAAATCACAAGAGCTTTTTCTGAGACATTAATTTTCCCAAAGCAAAGAAAAGTAATTCTTCCCTTTTTACTTTGAAGGTATTTTTTTATTAATACCATATTAATAAAAGCGTCATTCTAATATTTATTTTTAACCTCAGTGGATTAGATTGCAGTAAAAAGAAGGCCATGCCTTTTGCACAGCTGGTGTTGGGAGGGCTTAGTTATATAAGGAATTTTGCATTTTGTGTTCTCTCTCAATTCTAGATTGGACAAATTTTCTGAGGTTGCTGCTGATTTTTGGGTTTTTTGTTGAGGTACAGCACAGAAGTTCCCCTGTGCATGATATTCACAAGCAGATCTAGTGTCAAGGGAAGTATATCTTCAAACAAAAGGAGAACAAAAAGACTTAAGCACTTTGCTTAGAAGTGCTGGAAAGAATATATACAATCAAAAGCAAGATCTATGTTCTGGTGGAGTGAGCGAGAGGTAGACAGATTTATTATGACATTATGTCTCATCAGATAGAACCAGCTCTGTAGCATAAAAAGAACTTGAGAGACAGGAACAGATGCTAGAATGGGGTTTTCCTTTTTCTTCCTAGAATAGACACACTTTTGTGTTCTCCTCTTTAATATTAATTCAGAAAATAGTATAAGAATGAAAAAGTTTGGCTCTGAGGTGACATTGATACCAGATATTGGTGCCTTTTGCTGTCCTCTCTCAGTGAAAGAAGAGCTCACACAAACTGAAATTCCTCAACAGCCAATACCTGATTTGATCTTGGAGACTGAAAACAATGTTTTACATGCACTGTGTTTTGCAAACCTTTGTGAAGTGTTTGGAATTGAGAATTGGGGTTTATGGAACTCTGGGAGCAGTCATCCACTACAGTTGAGAGTGGATGGTGGCAAACGAGACAGCAAAGAGGAGCTGTGTCTGATGGGATGCTGAAATTACAAGCAAAAAAGTACATGGGAGCTAGATGTGCTTGGAAATCTTAGGGCACTTGGTTGTGCATAATACACACTCCCTATGCTCTTATTCTCAGAACTTCTCAAGGGAGGCTCCTCAGCATCTTTTATTGCTGTGTAAATGCAGAACCATTTTGAGGCAGCATGTAGCATTGTGCATTTGTTCTCAGGACTGAGTGGGGCAGGACCTGCCAGGAGCTGCATCTGAGCAATTCTGTTCACTCAGAGAGCTCACACACCAGTTTCACCCAGCGGCAGATTTTAAAGAACAAAACCTGATGAATATGTACCTTATTAAACAATAACTCTACTATTGCATATTCCTAATTCTCAAATTTATCACCTTAAATCACCTAGATTCCAGGTTTGTCTGACCAAATTCCCACAGCACTTAGAGGAGGAAAATTTCAAGTAGCAAATGTTTTACAAAATGCATTGTTTCTTTAAATAAAACTGAGATATAAATAATGGGTATTCATAGACAAAATAGGACAAAATCCATTGAAAACAAAGTCTGAATTGAAAAGGTAAGAAACTGACATTTTGTGAAAGTAAAAACCATTTTGATATATGCTCATGCAAAAAAATATTTTTTCCTTAGGGAATCTGCATTCTCTAATCCTCGATTGTTTCTATTAGGCTAAGGTTATTTATCCTTCATTTTCCTTTCCTTTATATTTCCCTGGGTCTCTACAGATTTAGAATTTGTTAGATCTCACTTTTTCTCTCAGATACTTCTTCCATCATCAAAAGTGCTGTTTCTTAACGATCAAATCCACACCTACATGGTGACAATTTGAGAACCCCATGAGGAGACATGGATGATGCTATCTTACTAACATCTGCAGATATTTTCAAGTTTTTAAAAATGGTAGAAAATTAAGTACTGAAAATCAAACAGAATATGCGAACTAAGACCCACCCAATAGGGTTGCTTATGAAAATTTGAGTCTGACTAAAATATAGATCATCCAAGCCAGAATTAAGGAACAAAACTGTTCCTATTTTATGCTCAATTCTTCCAGATATATTTCCTAGTGGGCAGTTTGACAGTATGGGATAATGTTACCAAAATGTATTTCTCTTAGCAGCCAAGTGAATCAGTGAAACAAAATACATTGGCAAATGAGAAACAAATCATGAGGCAGACAAGAGGTGCCCTGAGCAATGGTGGGGAGGTGGCTGGCACAGCCAGGGCCAGAATCAAGACATGCCTCAGAAGACATTTGAATGACTGGGGCAAAATTTATTCCAGATCTCTTCCAGGGGTGTCCTTTGCTGCAGCAAAGTGCACCATCTGTGACACAGGTCCAGTGCAGGAAATTGCATTGCACATCCATGTGAAATCTGTGTAAATTATTTCCTACCATATCTGTGAGGTTACTAAGCCCTGTCTGCTGATGGAGCAGTGTGATTGGGACATAGTGGAGGAGAAACTTCAACTCCATAGCAGTAACAATGTTATAGCTCTCTTTGTATCCTGCCAGAATATTGCAGACTCTATACTCTTTCTTACCTACTTTAAATAGTGTAGAAGTTGGTACTTTTTATAAAAATAAGGCTTTATTTCTTTCGTGATTTTTAATTGATTTCTCCATGTTTCTCCTCAGTCACCTCATCCAGATCTATCTCATAATCTTGTAACATCAGATCTGGTGAAATATTACTGCGTACCTATACTATAGACTGCAGATAGAGATGGAGCAATTGGGGCAAGTAAAATGTTAAATTATTGCTTAAGGAGTACAGACTGGTGGTCCCACCATCAGGGATGTAGGTACAAAGCCTCATTCAAGAGACAAGTCTGATTGCTTACTCCTCAACATATTAGAAGAGAAATTCCTAAATTCACACGTGAAGGTTGGAACCAAAGAGACGCTTCCAAAGCTCAGGCAGAGTCCTCTACCTTTTCTTTTTAATGGGTAACAGGCCTCACTGACTATTATTAGAAGTGATTTGGCACTTCAGCATGCAATATAGGCATAGAGTGAGATTTTTCAAAACCATTACACATCTAATTTACATTGACTGAAAATCCCATGAGACATCTAAATACCTCTGGACAACCTTACCATGCCAATTCATAAAGCTCACTTATCTTCCTCTTTCTCACATTGAGCAAACTCCTGATTTTTACTACATGAATCATTATAAATTCCTGTTCCCTTGATTAGGATGCCAAGTGTACATGTAAACAATTTTCAGCTGCTATGGGATATCTTTGTAAGCAATGCTTTCCTTCTTTCTTTCTTTCTTTCTTTCTTTCTTTCTTTCTTTCTTTCTTTCTTTCTTTCTTTCTTTCTTTCTTTCTTTCTTTCTTTCTTTCTTTCTTTCTTTCTTTCTTTCTTTTTTTTGCTTTTTTTTGGAATATTGGTTGCAGTTCTCTGCACTGCTGAGCATGTGGATCAGATTCAGAGCAGAGCAGTGTGATGCAACAAGCTGAATTTCTTGCTGACCTTCAGCCTTCCCCTCCGTGGAGATATACAGCTTTCTGTTCTGCTAAGTGAAAGTCAGAAACAGGGGCCAACTGAAAAGTAATTCTTTTCACTCTTTTGCAGAAACAACAAAAAGGTTGCTTCTGTAGATGAGAAATTCTTCTGCTCATCTCTGCTGGAGACTGAATTGTTTATTGTATTGACTGCCCATCATTGTGGGCTGGGTTTTAACAGATATGACAATTTATCTGTATCAAGGATGAGGGGGATGCTGTTGTGATACATTAAATACCTTTGCAATATTTCTTTTTTTTTTTAGTTTCTATCTTTCTTTCTCACTCTCTCTTATTTTTTTAAGCACTAAATCTCAGCATGACTGTATCCTGCAGTGGAAAATTACTACCATTCAGAAATGTGCCTTGCTGCATTAGTTGTATATTTGAAGACTCAAAGCTCTATCTGCAGCACAAAGGCAGGCTCAACAAATGACTTAGCATCTTTGGTCCTTTATCACAACACTTTATGGCAGCATTTTCTGCTTGTATGAGTCAAGGTATACTTATGAAATTAGTATTTTTTGCTCCTTATTTTATATGACAATTATGCATCTTCATTAAAATGTCATATATCGTTAATATCCATCTGAATTTTTTTCTAGTAGGATCAGAATCACTCCATGAATGAATGAATAAATGAATGTTTTTACAGCACCAGATGGCAAAATTTGCAATGACCTATCTCTTTATCAAAAAGATTGTATGGGATGATATTTAAAAAGAGACATTGTTTTTAGACCAAATTCAGAGATACACACTCATTGTCAGATCTGTGTCTAAGATACAGAAGGTAAGAGGATCCTGCTACACCTACCCTTTTGGGGGGTTGATTTTTAAGAATTTCTCCTTCAATATGCACTTGGATCCACATTAGAAGCAGTCAGAGGCTTTTAAGGGGAGAAAATCTCAGGACAGTGTACAGAATCAGAGCTAGGGTCATGACCTTGACTATTGATCCAGCCTCTCTTATTTCCACAGCTTGCTGAGGCTTGTTCTTCCAACCTGCTGGTGTACATTAGAGCAGAAATCCATAACATGGCCATGTTCATCCAAGCACAGGAAGAAACTAAATTAAATGTTAAAAAACAATCTGAGGCTGGAGTTGGAGACAATTCATCATGATCCTAGACGTCAGGCAGGTAGGATGACCAAGAGTTCCTCAGCCAATAGACCCCAAACAGAATATGGAGGGTCCTCACTGCCTCATTTGTCAGGTACAGAGCAGATAGTCGGAAAAACACTGAGGGGAAAAAAGTATACCGAAGGTCAGCGTTTTAATTCCCAACCATGCACAAATATTCATCTTTTGGAATGCAACCTGTAATTGAGGTTTAGGAGAGAAAGGGAGGGTGATAAAAAAATATCTGACATTAATAAATTAGCAGTCAAAACTAGAAGAAAATAAAATTTAGCATGGAAGTAGAGTAGTAAAAATTGAGGTCCAACTGAGTTCTTATAATTCTGGAAGAAGGTTTAGGAGAAGAATTTGACCACAGACTTGAGTAACCTATTAAAATCAGTAGTCTGTCTCTTTCACTTTCAAAGGTTATGTCTGTGGACTGCTAACCTTCCTTCTTGATGAAAAGGGTTTATAGCTGTATGATCTGTGATGCAGAGAATTGAGAATAAAGAAGAGATTGTGTAGGCTGTTTGAACTATTTAGAAACTTCTCTTGGCTTCTTCTCAAACTGTTATTTGTACTGGACACAGAACACATCCCTTATGTACTCACCCAAAACATGTAACCTAAAGAATCCATCTCAGGTGGCAGTATTTTCTTCTGGGAACTACAGAGCATACACACCTTGACAATACTGTGCAAATACTGTGATGATTGAAAATATTCACAAACCCCAATATAGTCTGTATGGGTGCTGTTCAAAATTAGCTGGCTGGTGAGAAAGAAGCCAGTTTTGTGCTCATGAATTAAATTTCTTATTGTGGTTGAATTGTGTTCTCTCTCAAAACATTGATAAGCAAGTATCTGAGCTGAAAATAGTCTTCTGCCCTTTAATTTTATTCCTAAGTTATGTTACACTATTTGTGCGTTATCAGCATGTGCTGTTAAACCTCATCATGCTGAATGCCAATCTGATGAAACATAATAAGACATAACACAGTTTGACAGCTAATATTTAAAGAAGAAATCTTATCTCTCACTATCTAAATAGCAAAGGGCTCCCATTCAGACACTTACAGATTCTTAGTGGATATCTTGAGAGAACAGTTAACCTGAGCTTTCTCAGAATGGTTCCCCAATATAGACAGCAGCTTTGTTCCTGTGTGAGCTTAAAACACAGAGCACTCTCACAGATTGGTAAATTCACACTGAACAATTCCTGAACTTCCTTTTTAATCTGTAGTGCTCTAAGGAAGTATATCTAGGAAATAAGGGTGAACTGTTGGAATTTTGTTCATTGGACCCCTCTTACCAAATATGGTGCAATATCCAATTGAGATAATGTATTTTAACAGGCCAATGAAAAGTGAGGTAATTTCCAGATAAAAAATGTGTGAAAGATGTTACACATCAGGTGTAGGAGTTTGTTGAACATAAACTCCTGCATGCTGTACATCACAAATTGCTCTGTTCTCTTCTCTGGCTCTTACTAGTTAGCCTAGGGTGATTATAATTTCATTTTCCTGCATTATTATTACTTTCCATTCACACAGGCTTAGCAGAGTACTTGAAGATCTACATTGGTAGAAGATCTGTACTGTGCTGTTGAAGATTTATGCTTTGCCATCTTTTTCAAGTATGGATGGGCTCTTACTTTCATCCGTCACTGGCCTGATTTTTACCAACAGAAACTAACTTGCAGTTAATACTCTTAGTTAACTGAGAGTAATTTCAAAATAAAGGAAGAAATATGGATTCCTGTGAATAAATATTGGGGCAAAAATACCATATGCTGAGCACTTGATATTAAAGCATCTCAGCTTTACTTCTTTGGAAAATTTAACTTGAATATATCTGAGCTGCATGATAACTTTCTTAATTGTAAAACCCTTTGAAATTATTCAGGTTGAAAGGAATTTCACTACTAGTGAAAAGATCCATCTGCTTCCCAAAACATTTTTTTTTCTTTTCTAAAAATTCAGGATCAACTTTATATCTGACAAAATCAAGCCAATTTTGTTGTGTGTACATCTGCTGCCACTGAATTGCAGAAATACCCATGATCCAGCCTGCCTAGCCTCTGTGATAATCTCTGTCCAGATGATGAGTTGTGTGTGTCCAGAACCCCACTCTGACAGAGATGAGTTCAGCACACACCTCGTGATAATGCCTCCTGGCCTCGCCTGTCCTCACCTGTGCACACACCTGTCCTTGCCCGCACCCACACAAATACAGCATCAGATAAACTCAAATCCTCTGAAAGAGCTGAAACAGAATGCAAAGCCTTTCTCAATTTGTCCAGGCAGGAACTGTTCTTATGGCAGTTCTGTAGCGTTCCAGCAAAGGGGTACTTCCTGATTGTGCTGATAATGCTCCATGGCTTCTCCCTGGAAACCTTATTCAGGACAATATTTAACTTTCTAGTTTCCCAATAATCAAATAACAGAAAACCACACCAGCAGGGTATGGAATATTCTTTCAGGGAAATTCCGGCAAATTTTGTCAAATTCAGCAACACTGAAATACTAATTTCCCATAGCACATTAGCGGCTTGAATCTGCATACATGTTTGTGTTGTGTTAATGATTTAGTGTGTTTGAATGAGTAGAAAGAGACAAAATGAAGCAGAAATGTGTCAGAAGTTATGGGTCTGAGAATCCCCTTAACAGCATGACCTAATAAACTAATCTTTTAAAAAATCAGAAACACATGCTTCTGAGAAACTTAATGTTATATGGCAGCCCTAGATAGTCTAGGGAGGAAAAACACCAAGGCAGCCATTTTGCACTGATTTTGCAGTCACTGTTAAATCATATGAATCTACATTTTAGTGCCTTAATCTAGTGTTTACCACACCTTAATCCAAAAGATTTTGCAAAGTTATCTACACAGTTTTAGGGTACCTTCACCTAAGTGTACTTCCAATAGACTTATTGTTTCACTCTGAAATAAGAAAATAATACATGAATGAAACAGGCATTGTTTAGCTAAATGTAAGCTGAAGTAGACTGTATCTTTTACTGCATTACATAAAGACTCTTGAACATTGTTATTTGACCGTATAGATTTCTGAAATGCCATTAAAAAAAACATTTTCCCCTTTCATTTGGAATTGGTTTTCTTAACTTTTACACCCAGTTAGCATCTTAAAAAACAGATTTGAAAGCAGTTTTGTGGTTCAGTAGTTAGAATGAGAATCTCTGAGGATATGTAATTTTAATTGTTTGCCTAACTTAGCCATGAAATTTGACTCACCTTTTTATTTAACTTGAGCCCACACTTCCTCTTCAAAATACATCCATGCAGTTCCCCCCTGCTTAGGTAATAGGCAAGAGTGTGGCTGATAATTTGTTTCACTGGAGTCCTTGTATTTTAGTTCTGGCATTAAGAAAGTGGCGTCGGTATTTAGTTGTGCAGCAATAGAAACAGAACAGGGTTTAAAAGAAAGGACTTAATTCATCATGGTGTCTTTACGGACTGTAATCCAGTAGAACTCAATAATATTCTGCAGTGAAAAAAGTACCATCAAAAGTAATGTTTGAGTCTTTTTTAGTAGTACTGCACAGTTACGATTGTCTTTTTTTAAGACATCACAGAGGACTTAAAGGACTATGACAGATAAATGCAGTCTTTAAAGCTACTCATGCATTCTTAATGGACAGCCTGTTAATTTGAGGTCTAGGTCAAGAATTTGAATGCCATTCACTAAACACCTCTTTGTCAACAAAAGCTACTTTTCCCTTAGGGTAAATTGTAACTCATTAATTGTAATTAAATTAAACATATGCGACAACTAGAAAACCCAGGGTGCATTCTGTGAGCAACATCATCCTCGCAGTCCATGGCTGAGTGCTGGGATTTTCAGGGGTTCTGCAAGTGAGGAGATAATATGTCTTTAGCTAAATAACACTTTAAATAAAGAGGGCAAGTATAAATTTCTTACCCAATTTTTCTTTTCCATTAGATAGTAAATATAAAAAAATGTTAACATTAAATATAATTTGGGGGTTTTTACAAGTTTAAGCCAATAGCCATGATATTCAAGATATTTTGCATCCTGTATATCAACCATAAGAAAATATAATTTTAAGCTTGTATTTATGTTTATGGCAGCAATTAAACTGTGTTAACAGCAGAGACCTTTGTATTTGGAAGCTCTGTATAATCCAGCCTCAGATTCTAAATTGAATCAGTTTGATTGTCAAAGATGAGTCCCTAATGGGCAATGGTCCACATCACAAAGCCATCAGATAACTGCCACTATTTGGCATATTTAGCAGTTTCTATTAGGTGAGGCCCAGGCCTGAGCTCCTACACTGAAGCATTACATCACTGCAGATTGGAGACAACAAAACAACAATTGGGATGAAAAAGATATACTGGTTTGGACATGGCATTTTTTGGGCAAAATGTGGAAGCAGATTTTCTTCAAGAGATTTAGAGGTTTTTGTCCCTTTTCTGCATGGTGAAGATTTCTATTTTTATCTAAACTGAAGTAATTTGCTTTAAGGGGTTTTAGCATTTTCACTTTTATAAAAACTATTTCTTTCCAATTTATTTGCCCTAATTATTATAAATTTATTAAATGCTTCATGTATTCTTGGGAGAAAGAATATTATTATTAGAATATTTAGTCTGCTTTCATGTGAAAAAATATAGTTGACTAAGAAACGATGTGCTGAAGTCTGATCCATGAGGAGAGAGCAAGCTCTGGTGCATACAGATGCTCCCACTGCATTTGTGATCTGAACAGTAAGTGGCTAACTTGAAGACTGAGGACATTCAGAAGCAGTAGATAACTGACCTTGTATTTTTGTTCAGCTATGTGCTTATAAAAATTCAGTTAACATGCTCTCTGCAGTTTCCTAGCTGCAACTCTGCTGGGAGCACGTCTCTATTTAAAACACATGTGTTGTTTAGCATCACTATTTGTATCAAAATCCCCACTGTGAATAGTCAAGTGACAAATATTAAAGTGGGGAACCGTGTATAAACAGGAGTGCTAGCCCCTTTGAACGTGTTTGGAAAATGTTAAATGGAGTGTAGGTGGAAGATATACCTCATGGAGGGGAAGGTATATGTCATCTCTCTCCTATGTTATTTACTCAGGAGAAACATAATAACATGGTTTTATTAAACACCCTGGTATTGCATATATATGAGCTCTACATAAAAACTAATCCATGAACTCCTGCATCTAAGGCTTCTTTCACATTACTGACTGTACAATCCAAGGATCTCTCTCACTTTATTCATTGATCTACTTATGAGGAGAAGAGCATCTCATCAGCAGCAAACATCTCATGGTCAGGGGTTCTGACTCAGAGAGGCAGTTTCACTAACAGGTGGCCAGCACTGTAAAAAGTTGGAATCTCTCCCTGCTGTACAAAATGCAAGCTACCGTGCAACTGATATGATCACATGAGAAATGCAAACTCCCAAAGAAGGCTGAAAAGCAGACGGAAACAGGAAGGTAAGTATCAGGTTTGCTTCCTTCGCTGGTACTAGAAACACAGTCTTGAGAAGAAGCCATTGCCTGGGAGCAAGCCTTGATGTGAATGCTGGCTCTGTCCCAACTTACTCCTGAGCACTGGATGTTAATAAACCTATAGAGCACAGGGAGCATCTTTTTCCTACTTCAAGTTACAATGTAGCTATGCTTATATAATACAGGAGTAATGTAGGGTAGGAATTATTGTTTTACGTGACAGAGCTTTGTCCAGCTTTCATGCAGCTCCTTTAATAGAGCTTGGTGTGAATCCTTGTTTCTTCATGTCTTCTCTTTTCTGTTTACTTACTTTGGAGAGCATGCCCTATCAAAAATTTTCTGAGAATTGGCTGTTTAAGCTAAGAAAGCCTCTGTTTTACGAATAGCAGAATGGAAGCTGTATGGGGTTATATACACTCTGGTCTCAAACACAACCTCCTGTGAAGTTCTTTGCTGTGCCCTTGCTGCAATGAGCTCTTCCTTCCCTTTCTCTACTAATGATCATTGTGCTCAAGTCTCTCGCCTGTCTGATGCAGTGTATTTGTGTGACAGAGTGATGATCAGGAGGTGGCATTCCTGTTTTACTTTCCTGGGTGTTGTAGACTCCTCATCACTCAATGTGTGGAGTACACTCCTGCTTGCTTTGTCCCCTGGGGAGTTTTCCTATCTGGTTTATTGCATATGAAAAGAAATTTCTTTCTGAGTCCTGACATTCATATATCCAGTCACCTCCTGTCCAGCTACCAAAACCTGAGAGAGAATGCCCTCTCCCCCCACTCGATTTGTTAAATTTTCTATCTAAATCTGTAATTTGGAAATTGTGACTGGAAATTTTTTACGTGCAATATGTAGTGTGAGGCTTTGCCATGACACTTGGCCCTGTCAGATAAGTGTAGAAGATGCTGCTCATATCTCAGCAGGTATCACTCTTCTCTTCTGTAGGCTGGCTGAACTGAGCAGGTTGTGCCATTTTCTGACCATAGATGGACACAGTCTTGAAACTGCCCATCCATTTTCCCAAACTTCAAGGTTTACACTTGTGTTTAGCACTGTGGCCATGGTCTTTGACCTACCCAGCTCCTTATCTACCCAGGTGGCCACAGACCACTCAATCACATTGACCTTTGTTACTGAAAATGACCTTTACTCATTCAGTTGGGACACATTACAAAATTTAGGTTTTGAATCCCATTGGCTCTGTTTTTATTGAAGTTGCAAGAAAAGAATAAAAATACCTTACTAGTTTTAGTCTATCTGGTCATCTCAAAAAAAAAAAAATCACACCTTTTTTTTTTTTTTNTTACTTCTGCAAATATGAGGCATCCCATAGGAAGTATCATGTCATTTGTAATTATACCCTGATGACAGTGATCACAGCTTTATCACTGTGGTCATAAGAAAATAATAGATGTTCAGTAAGTGCAAGCAAAATACCCCTTGCTGGACCCCTTGAGGGGCTGCTTGTGACCAGAATTCAAAGTCAGGAAGGACTGCAGTGAAGAATTGGTCACAGCCTCCTCCTGTCATCCCAGGTTCATCAAAACCTCCCTCCCCACCCAGACTAAGTGTGGGCATGGGACAGCAGTTCCACTGCTTCTGGTTTCATTAAATACTCTAAAATCTTCCACGGATGTGAAGAACAGCAAATCATGGTTAAAGCTAGTAAAAGAGAATATTTCACACTGAGAGAAAGCACTGATGTAAGTAATACATCTTACTCATGGGTTGATGTTAGCTTGCTTGGGGGTGTTGAATTTCTGGCTGTCTGGCTGTATGATTGCCATTGTTAAGACCTGTCAGCTATTTGTGATTTGATGAATTAAGTGAGTGCTCTACTTCTCCATAAAATGAAGTTTTATGCAGATACATCAGTGCTATGGCTCATCATTGCTAGGTTTTTCCCCCTAGTGCAAGCGTCTACTGTCCAAAATACTAGATCAGATATTACTGAAAACACTTTTCAATTGGAAAAAAAAGTTATTAGGTCACTTCCATGTCTGTAATAACTCTGAGAAGCTATTTTTAACTATTGGTATTAATATTTCCTTTTCTGTGTCAGGAATTGATAACATTTTTCTTTGTGGATATATGTGTATACCTCTATTAGACTATTTCTCATGTCAAGAATCTTCATGTTTCTTGACAATTCCAGACAAATCTAATATTCTTTTCTACTTGCTTAGTTTGCTATTGAGTGATACCAACTAAGAGATAAGAGTATGGAAAAGGAAATTCTTTCTGAATGTGCCAAGAGAATATTAACAGCCATCTTCAGCCATTTTTATAACAGTTTTGCAACAGCTGCTCATATTGTCCCACAGTGATGACAAACAGTGACTTAAAAAGTTTTCATTCTTAAGGAACATATAACAGAAAATCTTGCCTCATGAAAGCAATGCACAGGATAAAATATTCCTTGCTGGCACAGCCAGACTTGCTACGTGCTCATCGGCCTCTGTTGACAGAGCTTGTGCCACCCACACTAACACACGTCTACATTTCAAACGTTTTCAAAACACTAATTTCTTTAAAGAAAATTTTAAAAAACCGCAAACAAAAACAGTCATTAAAGTTGGCTAACTATGTTGCCACTCTTACAAAGAGATGGTTTCCCTGGTGAATGGACTGTTAGGTGTTGTACCAGCACATGGTGCAGACACGCTGTGGGGACACGGCCATGGCCCACGCTCGCGCTGAGGTCCACAGCTACCCTGAGCACGCCGTGAGGCCCTGTGGGACACCTTGGGACTGGGCTGCGGGCACAGCAGGGCCTTTGCCCCAGGTGGCACTGGGGTCACAATCCTGCTCCTGCAGACCTTGTTAGGGAGTGCCAATGAGCTAATGGGCTCCACAGGTGTTCCCTGTCAGCATTGATGAGCCCCTGAGGGAGGCTACAAGGAGAAGGCCCTCAGGTGGATTGAGACTGGGACCTGGCAATGCGGTCTGGGGATTTGCATGCTCCTGAGACTGCCAAAATGCAGGAGGACAGAGGTGCTGTTGTCCTGCTAGAGTAGTGCTGACAGAGGCTTGGGGAGCTGGCTTGTGCTCTGGAGGAATGGTTTGTGGGTGCAGCCGCTTCATGTGACAAGGCTGCTGTAGCTGCGTGGGGCCGGCCTCAGAGGGTCCCAGAGTTGAGGGGTGGCTGCTGTGGTCTCACATGAAGAAACCAAATGTTTTGCTAAGGAGGGCTGCACAAGCCAAGCTTTTCCTGGCTGTTCTGCCAGGCATGAGGCTGCATGATGGCTGAGGCTCTTCATCTGACTCTGAGGCCATCGTGACTGAAGTGAGCAGCAGCCTCTTGTCTCCTCCATCCTCCAGACAGAGCTCTCTCTTGTGTACTTTATGGGCTTAGTGACCATAATGACTCNNNNTGGGCTTAGTGACCATAATGACTCTGGGACAGAAAAAGAAATACTTCAAGGAGCCGTACTGACAAAGGAGGATGGATAAAAGGCATCATATGCCTTTCCATGGCAGACTCTATAAGGACACTTGAAAGCCAGAGTGGTGTGCGGTGTCTTCTGGGCTGCGTGAGGAGAGCGGTTGAGACACAGGTAAGAGATCTGCTGGGTGCTGTGGGTGCTCACCCATGATTTGAATTATATGAACCATGGTTTGGTTCATATAATTGAATCCTCCTGGACTGAAGGAGTCTGCAGCTCCATGGTGAAAAAGAGTGAGGCAATTGATGACAGAAAATATTTAAGAATACAGAAAATGTAGTGAAAATAAAGGGAACAGGACTGTGTTGCCACAACCTGGCTGCAGTACCCTTCTCCTGCTTTTGTTTCTTCTTTTTATATTCTTGGATGTTTCTTAGGAACAGTAAAGGCTCAGAATTCAGAAGCAATGGAGTGCAATTAAAGTAGGGCATTTCACCTGGTGCTAGAGTTCTTGTTTGCTGTAAACTCAGGAGACAAATATTAAAAAACCTGATCTTCTTAAGGGTTAATGCTATAGTACAGATTAAGGGATAAGATATTAAACAGCAGAGTTATTAACTGTTTTGCATCTGGTTTTACAAATGAAGATGGTGGAGATTTACTGAAACTGCATCAGATGTTTAAGGCTAACAGATGAAGAATTAGGAAGTGTGCAGATTAACACAAGTGATGATTAAGAAAAGCTTACAGGCTCTAAATCCTATTAATGTTTTTGACAAATGACAAGTGATACAAGAAGGATATGCATAAATGTGGTTTGAAGGGCTGAGGAAATCCTTGGAAACAGGCAAAACTCTGCCCCTGGAAACAGGTGGAACAAGGACTACTTGGTTTGATTTAGGGCTCTGAACATCATTGCAAGGATAAAATTAATTTTGACAAACTCCCAGCTCTTTAGATAGCTCTAATTTACCTTCTTTCTGTCACCTATTAGCCCTGAATTTGTTCGGTACATGTCTAGCACTGGTTGCACAGTACTGAGAAGCACTCTGGCCTGCAGGTTGTTACCTGTTTGACTAAGACTGCACAAATCAGACTTGTAAAGCAAACCTGGGTTTTCTGGTTTCTACATAACAAATAGACTTTATCCTGGCACTCTGTTATTGCTTCAGCTGCAAGAAAAAGGGCTTTTATTGTGGGTATATTGGGTTTTGTGGAAATGGTTACAGTCAGTGTAAAATATAAAACTGTGGCAGAAGTTTTACAGAATTAGCAGAAACACAAAGATTTTTATGTTTGAAAGTTATACTTTTACCTCTTGAGCTAAAAGCATCTTAGTACCTGAGAATTCTTACAGTTATTTGGGTAACAGTTACCTTGTCTGTTTTCAAGGACCTGCTCTATCACTTCTGGGGGCGGGTGAGGGGGGGAAAGAGAAGGCTGACCCATGCAGATGGCCACAAGGGTGGGGGAGATGCTAAGAGGAGTGTGTTTGAAATCAAGCAAAAAATAGAAGGGCTGAAAGAAAAAGATTTTTGGAAGTTTTGGGGGAGGAATAAGGGCAAGTACATGTGCTTGGAGAAAAAAAGGCTGAAATAAAGGAGAGGAGAGACAAAAGAAAGTGTGTGGTAAGAAGAATTTTATCTACTCCCCACCAAGCCTAGAGTTAAAAGACTGTGAAGGTAAGAGAGGCTGCTGCAAGTAGGGAGCTGGCAAGTATTTTGGAAGAAGTGGGAAGGAGTTAGTGCCAGTATAGTGCTGGCTAGCACTGGTTGGAAAGTCTTGCTGGGAAGAGGGAAAGGGGGAGGCCCCATGGCAGGACTGGAGATGCAGTAAATTCTGAATTATTGGATCCTATTGGGTGAAAGAATAAACACCACCAAGGCAAGGTGAAATGCTGAGGGGAGAGGAGAGGTTGTGGCCACCCTCCTCTATCCTTATGGAAGGGAAAGTGGAGTAAACTGGCAAACCTGGTTTTCATGATGGTTTCTTTCTCTACTCCATTTCAAGTCTGGATAATCTGCCTTTCTTGATGATGGTCCAGGGATTACACTGGCTTCTTTCTGTTCTCTCCTTGGTCATAAGTGTGCTTACTCTGACGTCTTCATTTTTGCTTAGTGCCCCCATCATCCCTAAAGAGTCTTTTTGCATCTGTGAAAGTGCAAAGTGAATCAAATTTGTGTGAGCCATCCAAGGTGTTGTCCTCTTGTAGCTTTCATGTGGAAACTTCGGCTTACTTTTCTTTTTGCACTAAAAATACTACTACAGGGCTATAGAATACTCTAAAAAATGTTAGAGCTTATGTACCCTTTGATTACAAGAAGTAAAATTTGAAAACCAAAGTGATTGTTACTGAGCTCTTAAAACTTTTTGAGGCAATGTTAAGTACTACTGTTTTCAATGTATTTTAACAGTTAGAACTGGAGGAAAAAAGGGTTCTCTTTCCCCCTGGTATAACCTAACTTGAGAGAGCCACAGAGAAGTCTGCCCAGGGAATCCTGGCTCACAGTTCTGATTAGAGAGGGTTTTTCTCTTGAGACACCATTGGAAGGGTTTCTTCACTTCTGAAGATGGTCAGATACGTGTCAGAAGTGAAGCGATGCTTTTCTGAAATTGTATTTTTGGTAAATCTTTCCTTTTTCTACTGAAATTTTATTTAAGGTTCTATTAATCCAGCCTCTCCAGATACTGCCTCTTCTCATGTCTTTGTGATGCATTAATTGGGAAGCAGAATTACTGTAACTGAGGTTCTTACACAGTCTTATGCTGCATACTCTGAAAAGTGACTCTGATGGCTTTGTTAATTTGCAGAGATAATACCTTCAAGAGAACTTTTTGCTGAAATGGTGACTGAATTCTTTGTTGATACAAAGAGTTGGACTCTCTTTTTAGATCTGATCCAAGAGCTAATACTCTGCTTTTTTTTCCTAGATACAGGTGACACTTTGTCTTACTGCACTACACTTAAGTTACTAGATCTGATGGAATGTTTTAAAATTACTATTTTGTCAGAAAATGTGGTTTACCAGAAAACTACACAACAGTGAAGAGTTATCACCCTAAGCCACATGTATATTTGCAGACCATATGTGTAGCCAGTGATTGAGCACAGGCTCTCAGTATTGCCTTTGATAGTTTGATAACCTTGATATTTGAATGATATTCAAATTTTTGACCGTGCTAAGGGCTTTTTTTTCCCAAATTAGCAATACTTTGCCAAATATGCAGAGTGAGAGAGGACTGGGGGAAACGGAATTGTGCTCTGTGGGTGCTGGTTTAGCTGTATAAACATGAGAAGCTTTCCCCACCTGCAGGGACACCACTTAGTGATCCCTCTCGTTCTGTGAGCTAGAACAGGGCAGAGGGTGGCTTCCAGGCTGAGCAGCAGGAGGTGGATGAGGTATCCCAGAAGGTATCTGGGTTCACATTTTAACACAAGGTTGGCACAGAATCACTCTGCCTCCTGTTCAGAGCTACAGCACAGAGATCCTGGCAGCTATCAGAACATGGAGATGATCTTTGAAAGTGAATCTGAGGTTGTTCCTGTGGCAAAGTGAATGTTACCTCAAGGCAGTGAACTTGCTAACTTGTACCACACTGTCTTAAGGGCTATAAATGATTTTTTAGCTTTTGAAATTGAAGGGGAAGTTCAGCTGCTGGGCCAAGTTTCAAAATACAGCATTAGGGGGAGATGTACAGTGAATGGTAAAAACCTTTCAATAAAGGAAGTTTCAAGCAAAAGTTTTTCTATACAAACTGATTTGAAGAGTGCAAAGGAAGCTTAAAGAGAAATTGTAAATTACTTTGACTGTGTCATGGCTCAGGCTTGTTCCTAAAACTATTGCAGGAGCTGGAATATGTTAAAAAGCCAAGGCAAAAAATCGGAAAGCTCCTCTAAAAAGGACAATTAAAAGCAATGTACAGTACAAATAAGTTTAAGTTCACTATAATAAAATAGTAGTGATACAAATTAACAACAGGTTTTTAATGTACTAGAATGTATAACAAATACAGGAGCATCCCTGTTTTAATTTTCAGTGGTGTTCCCTCTCTCTGCGGTGATCGCAGCGTCACCAAAGACCAGTAATGAATGTGTCGCACTCAAAGATCCCTCCAGGGTTCTGATTCAATCTTTTGAGTTATAGGATCACGACAAAATGAACTATTTTTCAGGCTTGTAAATATGTGACAAATGACAGCGCAGGAACTATTGATTCCAATCACACTGATACAATGTTTCATAGTCAGGACAGACCCGCTTTACAAATTACTTGCAAGTTGAAGAGCAAAGCCATACATAACATGCTTCAAACCGTATCAATCTTCTAGGGTGTTTCTGTCACTAGTTGCCTTCAGATTTGAATAAAGTGCCCAAAATTGAAATTTATGTTTTAAATATTTTTCTGGATTAAGTCAGTGCTTTGACTTGAAGCAGAATCAGAGACTGAAACTTGGGCCCCTGTTGCAGGTTTGGGGCTCAGGTACAGGAGTGAACATATGCTGTCATTTAGCTAATGCTGGCAATGTTTAAATAGTCTGCAAATATGAATAATGGGCTCTCCTCTCTGTAGAGATTGTTACTGCAATTATTGCAGTACAAGAAACATCTAAAGATGAGTCTAGGGCATGTCAGCTGACTCTGAGGAGCAAGTTAAATTTTTGGGGAATTTCTTTAAACAGTGGGCACGATTAGAAAATGTGATTGAATTTCCTTTCTGTTTCTAAAGCTAAGATTATAATGGGATGTAATTGTGATAAAACACTTGATTATGAATATTTAAGATTGCAGGCTGATAGATTATTGTTACCATCTTGGTAAAGAGAGTCAATAATGAACAAAGGAACTCATGTTGCATGCACATGTTGAATACACAATTTTCTCCTGGGAGATCTCAGAGGGGCCAACTACATGTGGCAAGTTAGTATTGTTAGTTCATGTATTAATGAAAGCTGCCTGGATGCTGTGCTAATGAAGGAAATATATAACCTGTACCAAGTGGAAAAAAACAACTCATGTCCAGTGCCTGTTATATAAAAATAGCTTTCTTGGCAGTAGTTATTTGTTACAGCTAGGGACTCACACTATTGATAATGCTTGAAATCTCCCTCTGCTGTTCAGCAAAGTCAAATGAAAGCTGAAAATAGAACACTTATTTTAGGTGAGGATAAAATTACTGGAAGTTTATGAAAGTTCATTTGATTAACTGTTAATAGATGGCTTACAGTGTTTTTTAGTGGGACGTGAATAAATAGCTTCACTTGAGGACAGCCCCTGATCAATGGTAGTCATCTTCATAGGTACAGCAGGAAAGAAATTAAAAGAAATATCCACGTTTCTAATGAATTATCATAGTGCACTCTTGGTTGCAGAAAGGGATACATTAATTTGAGCTATGTAACCATTATTTTTTTTCCTGACTCGCTACTATTATCCAGAATTCAGTCCTAGTTCACCATACTCATCACATACCTTAAAAGAGCCCTGTGTGATGATTTATTATAGACCTTTTTCCCTGCTGCTTCAAGGAATAAGCCATCTGTGTACCATAAAAGTGTTATAAAAAGCTTTACAGTGTTGTCTGTGAGGCAGATCTGGGCAGTCAGCACAAAGAGCAGCTCTTGGTTTAGAAGGTACTTCTACCACTGTGAGCTCTCTGGACCAGCTGAGATTCAGTTCCATCCTTTGCTTCATTCGCTTTCCCCTCCTTACTTCTAATCTATTTTTCTTCTCCATTAACGTGTGATAAACCAAAAAGCAAGAGAGATTAGGGAAACAGTAATGCTACAACCAACCTCTCATTAGAAAGTCAAGCTTCTGGCAGGGCTGTAATTAATTAGTGTTTTGTCTGACCACATAACTATATCAAACCTTATTATTGGCTCAGTCCACTCAAGCCAGGTCAAGCTTCAACTACTGACCTCACTAAGTGAAATCCTGGTCAGGAAGCTATTTGAACTGCAGCATGCTTCTAAGTCTAGGCTGTACTTGCCTGCATTTGGCTGTGCAGGCTGCAGTTATAACCCAGTCAATTCACAAAGAATTCGGTTCTGCCAAGCCAGGTCAAGCCAGACTTGCAGTTTCCCAAACCAATTTTTCCTAAAGCTGCAATCGTTTTTTTTTGCCACTTCACTTGGTTGATCAATGAGTCTCATTCAATGATAATATTGACTTAAACTATCTCAGAATGTCGGATGAAGTTCATGTCTGGCTTACAGAAGGCAATGGTAACCATCTGCACTTCATAGATCAACAGCACAAAATGAATAGAGATTTTATTTACTCCTTTCCCAAAATCTACAGGAGGATGCTGCTTCACTGCTTTGTCAAGGGTTTGGGGAAATAGTTAATTGCAACTCCTTCACTAGCTTCTGTTACTTCTGTTACTCTGTGTTTGCTGTTCCCTAAGTGTCTAGGATCACAATTTCTGTCTCAGTATTGAAAAATAAATCTGTTTAGTGTTGTAAACAGCAACTGGTTTTTAATCTGTTTCAGTGTGAGATTTCGTATTGGCATCCACACTTTGAAAAGAGACATTCACTTGTCTTTCTATTTCAAGCAGCAAGTGAAAATGCAGTAGGATGTTCTAAATCCTCTTTACAGAACATCAGTGTGGCTTAGAGCAAACCTTAGAAAAACTCAAGTTCAAATATCACAGGTTCTTATTGTTACCTTGGTCAGTTCAGATTCAAATTCTGCCTTGTTATGGTAATCTTTCTTTGATGTTAGCTAGTAAAAAATTAAAGCATGAGAATAACTTTTTTACTCCCCTTCCCTATGAGTTGTCTCTGGAAGTTTGACATTCCTGAGTTTCTTTGCCTTTGAATGATATGGTGCACAGGGTCCTTTGTACTGATGCAAAGGTGTAAAAAACCAGAAAAATTCTTATTGCTCTTAGCATACCCAATAGTGTTGCTGCTGCTGAAAAAAAATCCCAGCTGCTGTGGCAGCTCCATCAGAAAAGGTATAGACTTGGCTCCAGTTTCTCACACAGCACTGGTCATTTTAGCTGATGCTTTGACAGTTCACACTACATGTAAACCTGAACAAAAAAAAATGTTTTGAGTATTTCTGTGAGAAATCTGTGGGAAGGGGAAATAGACCAGCACTGTGACCCTCAGCTTAATGTTTTCAGAAACATGTACTGACTCCAGCAGAGAACTTTCAGGAAGGAAAAAAAAAAACATTTCCACCTCTTTCTACTCATGGTCTACACAGATCTCTTTGCTGGAAATATTGCTATCAAAAGTCTCTGGGAGGCTGTATGAGTAAGCATGCAATGCCTCCTTGGGTGAAGCACTTTCTGAAATGGTCATCCAGTGTGTAAGACTGCCCCTGAGACCTGAATTCCCAATGAATATAAATTTATATCAAAATTTTAAGCAATCTATATTAATCTTGGAATCATAGAATAGTTCAGATTGAAAGGGACCTCTGAAGATGGTCTTATCCAGTCACCCTGCTCAGGTAAGGCCATCTAGAGCCAGTTTCCCAGGACAGTGTCCAGGTGGCTTTGGAGTATCTCCATGAATGGAGGTCACATAACCTCCCTGGGCAATCTGTGCCAGAGTTTGGTCGCCCTCACAGTAAAAAAGTATTTCCTGATGTTCATACAGAACCTCCTGTGTTTCTGGTTTTGTCCATTGCCTCATGTCCTGTCACTGGGCACCACTGGAAAGAGCCTGGCTCAGTCCTGCTTGCACAGTCCCTTCTGGTATTTATATCCATTGAAAAGATCCCCCAACCCTCCTCTTCTCTAGGCTAAACAGCCCCAGATATCTCAGCCTTTCCTTAGAGAAGAGATCTTCCCCTCTCTATCCCTCAATCACCTTTGTGACCCTTTGTTGGACTATCTCCAATGTATCCATATCTCTTTGCAGTGTAAACTTGTCAATTCCTGGACCCTTGGCCAAGATCTAGATCTACACCCCAAGTCTGAGCTTCCAGCCTGCCTCCTCCTTTCCTTTAACAATCAATGAAATTGTAGGAAAACTGGTACATGTCTCCTACAGCATTCCATTTCCAACTGTCATGCTCTGTGCCATGTAAACAGTTAGTTGCTAAACTGAAGAAGGTAATAAGAACCTTTAATCTGTTAACTTGCCTTTAAACTCATGACATTAAAATGAGAATCCAATTTATTCTACCCTTTAGAATGTGAGATGACAGCCTGGATGCAGCAATATTAGTGAAGGGAAGATTAGGGGTTCATAGCAGTGTCACCCAGAGTCTCAGCGCTCCTTGAGGCTGGACTGCTGGTGAGAAGGGATTACATCCTGCAGGGTTTTTCACAGTCCTGGACGGGATATCTGCTGGCTCTGAGCTGACACAATTGCAAGGCTGCCCCTCTGCATGCAAACCTTGGGGAGTAGCAGATGGCTGACTGCTGTTATTAAACTCTGCATCTTTCCCTGAAGAATTATGGTTGTCTAAGTGTAATAACCTTTCCTTTTTATCTCAGAATTCTTCTTAAACAACAGTTGTGGGCGAAAGCTGCTGATAAAACATAATCCCTTCATCTTGGCTACTTTAGATAATTTGTGAACTTTTTATTACGTAGACAAAGAAAAATTTAAATGTTTACTTAACATCAAAATTTGAGGAGAAGCAAGGAAAATATCTGTTCAGTTTAAATGGAGATCAAGTGAACTGCATGAATAAAGCTCTGTAGTCCTTCTACAATTATTAAGAAGGGAACATGTAATACTTATTACCACTTTGGTGCTGCCAGGATTTTACAACATCTCTAAATGATCCTCCCATAACCTCTGGCTCTTAGCATTTTTCCCCACTCAGAGGGAATGTTCTTTATTATCCATGGAAACATAAAATATTATTTCATTTAGAATTAAATATGTACATCCTCAAGTGTTCTGCTATATTTCATTAATACTGAGTAATGTCACCATTCTAACTGATAAAATCCATCTATAATGGAGCAATATTTTTGAAAGATGTCATAAAGTGGCCTTTGAAGTGTCCGCTAGTTGTAAATTCATTAGATGTTACTTTAATTTTAATGGCATAAAGTCTAGTAATACTTTGTTGCTTGTTCACTTGAGACTTTTCTACTGAGAAAAAAATAATTTAATCTAACTCCTATTCTCAAAAATCATATCTATTTTTCAATTGAGTGTTTCCAGAGTCTTGTATATATTGCTATTTTATTCAGTGCTTAATGCAAGCTCGTGTGGGTGATTTTGCACAAATAGGTAATGTGCCGTTACTAATAGTCCAGTTTTTAAACCAAATCAAGCCAGATCTCCCAGCATGAAACAAATTAACTATTGGGGATCTAAACCAGAAATCATTGATAGATCATAGTCAGGTCTTCAGGGTTAGCTTGAATCATAGTGCTGGGGGTGAAAGGTCAGAACTTCAAATACTTCCCAATTCGTTATTTCCTTTCTTAATAACATTCGCTTAGGTACAGCTGTTACTAGTTCCAGGCCCAAATGTGTGGCCTTGTTTGATAAAAATAAGATTTCATTCAGGAATACCTATGTGCAGTGTCTCCTTAGCTTTGAGGCTGAAGCACTTAAATGATCAAACCCATTGCCAGGTCACTTGTACTCACCATTCACACACAGCCCCCCAGTGCACCATCACATGCATCAAATCCTGAACAGGCCAAGGTAGAATCGGAAAAACTCCCTTTACCCTTTGGTAATCACCTTTTTTGTATCTATTGCAAAAAACATTAGCTGAAAATTGAAGGTGTTAAAATGGATCCTTGGCTAAAGGGAATTCTCTCATCCCGTTCATGGTGACTTCAATCAACTTCTCTCTACACAGGAACAGGACCCCCGCCTGTATTAGTACGTGAGCTGTTGGAGAGGATTTCTCTTTAAAAGCATGTCCAGGAGTAGAAAGGATATAATCAAAGTCCAATAATCCCTTCATGGCAGAATGGGTCCCCACAGGACCAATCCAGTTGGTGCACATTGGACCAATTCCCTGGTTTATCTCGTGGTTTAATGTGGTTGCAGAGCCCAGCAGCCTGGTGGGTGTGAGCTGGGGGGCTGCTTAGCCTATTCTGCACAGAGATGATGTCTTAAAGATCTGCTCTTGTGAGCACCTTGTCTTGGGGTACCTTGTCTTGTGTGTGGCTTTTTGCCTCAGCACAGCTTGCACAGTTTGCCAGAAGCACTGTGTTGAAACACTTTTATACTGGAGGCAAGTGTCATTTTTAGGGTATTGTCCCAAGGGAAGGTAGATGCTAACAGTTGCCTTCAGGAAGCAAGGTTGGTTTTGTGACTAGTAGTCTCTTGAAGTAGTATTGTGTCATTTGCCTTTGTCAATGTTTTTAGAACCTTAATTTAATCAATAGTTTACAAATGGCTGGAATTAAATGTCAAGTGAAATTTCAAAATCTGGGTAAATGCATTAACTTTAAACAGAAGCTCTTTTTTTCCTATTCCAGGTAAACAATTAGTGTCTGGCCTCTGATTTTGTTTTTCTCTCAAGTGTTTTTATTTCCCCCTAATATGAGGGGGTTTTTTATTTTTCCTCTTCTGACTGATAGGAAATGTACTGTGGTAGATGTTTTGGTGGTTTTTGTTGGTTTGGGTTTGTTTGTTTGTTTTTTTCTTTTAAAGCTGTAGTACTTTTGTATTTTATTTCATCTTGCTCATTTCACTCTCAATCCCCCAGTCCCCAAAGTAGTAAGTCACTCCCCTGTGGTTCATTGCACCCCCCTGAGTGCAAGGAAGCAAGTGCTTCCTTGTTATGAAACTTTTAGGGTTAGCGCTACTTAGATGAAAGCACACCTGGGTCCTGGCTGCAGCTTCCACCTGGAAATTCAATGATGCCAACAAAATGTTGCTTTCCCCAGAGATACAACACTTTATTTACTTCCCCAAAAAGCACTTGCAGTTCTGTCATTGAGTTTGTCTACTAAAAGCATATGGCTTGCTCTTAGTCTTGACCACCTCTTGCTGCTCCTGTTTAAAGTCCAGGTGTGTTTTTAGTCCCTAAGAACTGTGTTAATAATTAGCATAATGAGCTGTATGTATTTATTCTCATTCTTCAGCACACTGAAAGGACAAAATACGTATGCAAGTGCAAACAATTACTAGCATACATTGCAAATGAAGTCTTGGAGACAAGTTGTAAATTTTTTCCGCCTTACTGAAGACTTTGTTCATTGAGTGTTGTCTTTTTCTTTATTTGTCACATACACTTTTATGTGATCAGCTGAATGGATGATTCCATGTCTGTTTCTATCTCTGAATTTTTTGCCTAGCATGGCACCCAGACTACTGTTGCTTTACAGTTCAACATTAATTCCAGGCAGCAGATAACATTGTTTACTTGTCACGGTGCTATAATACTTCCATTGTTTCTTCTCTTGTTTAATATATTACTCTAGAGAGACTGAATGTAATTTGCTTCTAGCTTTTCTAAGCAGAAACATATGAAGTGTCACTGGTCAGTGGTGGTAGTAGTAGAAATGTTCACAGCTTCATAACGAAAAGTTGTGTAATTTGAAAGAGAACAGAAGGCCGTGGAAACATATGGTAGGTCATTGTGATTGACCTTACAAGCATCCAAAGTGACTTCAGGGCCAAAACTTAATCGATAAATTCAGTTTCTCTCTAGAATAAGTTTATTTCTGTCATTGTCAGGAGGTAATCTGTGTGCATCTGAATTCTTATTAGTGCTTCCAGGTTTTAAACTTTGGATGCACATTGTGCTCTCAAGCTGAAACTTGGGATGCGACATTGCATTGCACGCAAGCAGAGCTGAGGTCAATAAAGAAACAGAGCAAAGCCCATGTGCACATGATGAGTGTAAACTGAAACACAAACATGCTTGATTTATGTATAAACTGTTCACACTTTCACTATGAGGAAAAGTCCTAATCATAGTGTTAAAGCCAATATTAATATAAGTACAGCAAACATATTCAAAGTTTATCCTACAACATTCATTGGTTGTTAGTCTCTTCAATTCTGACTTCTGCAGTTTGCAATATTGTGTGATTCAACTTGAGAGGGAAAATCAGGTAGAACAATATTAGGAATCAAGTGTAATTTGTGTAAAGTAGAAATAAGGAAATTAATTTGCTTGAATTGTTTAAAATCGAGGCTAAACAAATGTGTCAGTTGTAACTACTGTCACCACCTCCTTCTGCATAACAGCAAAAGGTCTGAGATACTGGCAAAGAAATATCTGGTTTGAAAAGTTAAACCTTGAAAACAAATTAGTGGAGAAATTAAAGCTACATAATATTTCCATAAATTCTGATTTGTCTGTAAGTACACACCAGTGCAAAGACTCTAAAGGAGTCTTTCCATTCATTCATTTATAATGGGATTACTCTAGTATATACTATAGAAAGGATTTTCCATGCATCAGCTGCTATTGTATGACCATCCATAATTGGGTCTAAATGCTTACATCAGCTACCTCTTATGTGAAATTAATTTTTGGAACATATGCTGTTGTATTTATACCATTGTTGTTTCATGCTAGATTAATTCTTCAAGGGTTATAATCACATGACACTTATCATTTTAATTATGCCTCTTTAGCTGCAACATATGACAGCTTTTGACTTCTCACCCTCTCCTTCTACATGTGTGACAGATAAAATTATTAATAAATGCCTGTTTATTATGTAGTTATGCTGTACATGTCCACAGGGTGTAGGTTGGCCTTATGTATTTTACCCAGAGTACAGTGTCAGCAGAGCCTTTGTGGTTTGCTAATGAGCTAAATCCTGCTAACACCACACACACTCTAAACTGCCAAAAGCCCTTCACACATTCAAACACATACAAAGACTCAGCTGGGTCCTTTGTATAAAAGATTAACTCTTTATTCCAATTAAAGATGAGCTGGCCTGACTTGGTCCAAACAATTAAGAACTAGAAGTAATGAACAAAATGATGAGCAAGGTGGATGGCAACCTTCAACCTTGGGATAGTAAACAGATCTTTTTGCAGATTTTTGAACTTGATGGGGAGAACACTTCCCTCATGTTGATCTCTGTCATTTGTCAGACATCCCAGTTTTGGCAAGTCTCATTTCTAGCAAAACTAGTAAAGCACGTATTTTGTGGAACTGTTGTCAGCCAAGTCACGGTCAGGTGCGCTTGACTCTATGCAGTGAGAATGAGCAGCATGGACACAGTGCTGCTCGGTGTGTGGAGAAACTAAAAGGCCTTTTCAGCAAGAGTATCTGATCGGTGATTGGTGATGCCTTTTCATGCAGAAGTACAATTTATGTATTTTTAAGTGCATATAGATAAGTAATGCTGCTTTCAAACATTGATTCCCGCCTGGTCCCACGGGGCCTTTATAAACTCTTGTGCCTGAACTTCATTGCAAGCAACACACGGATGTATGCCAGGGCCTCCAGGAGCAAATTTGTAGTCTAAAATGAACATAAATTTTTCTGATCTATTTAGACATCCCTGTCTAAGTAGACATCCCTGTGTAGGTAGAGATTCACCCTGACCCTGTTTGCTCTCAGTTTGTCTGGGCCATCAGTCCTCAGTGCCTACCTGTGTCTACCTGCTTCCAGCTGAGCAGCCTGAGGCTCAGGTGTGGGGTGGCACAGGCTTGAGTCGGGGGTAGAATGACCTTCTGTTAGGGGAACAATATGATCAAGTTTGAATTGCACAGAGTAGGAAAACCATATGGTAATTATTTCTTCATTTATTTAAAATAAACAAGTATCTAAATTAACATAAGGTGTTTTAAAAGCTACTTGGGCAAGATAATATTTCTTGTTAAAGCAATTTAAATTATTCGTCTGTCATATTTGTGTATTAATACAGCTCTTCACAGAGACTGAACAAATTATTCTCATACACATTACATAGTATTTTAAAAAGCATAGGTATTGACAGAAAATTCAATGCAAGATTATGTGATTTGGCAACCTCATGAAAAAAGATACCTTGTGACTTAAACACTACTTTCAGTGAGACATTCGTTGTCTCAAAATAGGGAGCAAGGTCTGTTTGTTCTTTTTGAAAACCTGAACAATCTACTGTTCTAGTTAAATTTGCCTTAGTAAGATAAAAAAGGCAAAACTTGAGCTGGTTTTACATCATTTCAATGAGTGGAGTTGCCTGATTGGAAGGAAAGGAATTCATGTACGGTACTAGTATTTCAATCTGAAATACTACAGTTTTCCTCAGATACCATATTTATAAAGGCAAAAAGTCTTCAACTTAAACCAATTCTGTAAAGTTATTTAAATGCCAAGAATGCTGATGAGATGACAGTGGGCATTTCAAAACTGTCGCTAATAAGAATTACATGTCTAGGCTCTTTTAAAATCCCGGTGGACACAGTCTACTGTGTTAAATGTCTGAATACCTTTGGAAAAAAAAAATCTGTCCCTTTGTAAGTTAAAATCTGTGGAAAATTCTGAGAAATCAGAGATTTGTCAATACATTCAGGGCCGTTTATAAATCCCCATTAACTTTTAATGAGACTAAGGATTTTTTAAAAATATTTTTTGTAACATTGTTACTGTAACACTTGTTTGTCATATTTTATAATCACACAAACCAGTAGATTCCAGTGTCACTTTGAAGGTTGGCACAGAATAACCTTCCCAATGCATCAGTTAAAGCATGTCACTGGCAGCTGGGGGAGGGCTGGGTTTCTTGTTCTTGCTCTGCTTTTTTCACGTGTTCTGTTTTTTCACCTCCATAACCTTGTCTGATGGGCATCCCTCACATTTACAATGCCTGATGTGCTTCCTGACATCTGTTCAATTTGATTTTCTATAATTTCCATTGATGCCCCTGTTTTCCTGCCATTAAACTAGTATATTGCCCAGCTGTATTCTGGGTCAAGAATGGGCAATCTTTTAAATCTAGTATAAGGTGAAATATTACTGTGGGATGGGAAGGGGAGGAGGGGGAAGACAAGGATTGTAAAACTGACTGAAGGGCTGTCTGTCCTGGAAAAGGAAAGTATGTGTTTTATCTGGGAGAATGGAAGAGAGGGAAGGTGCATGTATATTTAAGGGAAGAGTATAATATATTTCCTGGCACTGGGAGGCTGTGCATCACCAGCAGCTGAAATTCTGGGGCTGTAGTTGAGATGAATACAAGCAGACAACATCAACCTTCCTACCCCACAGTGACTAGCCATTGACCTTAACCCTCAAGGAAAGGGGCATTCTCACTAGGGGAATTGCATGCTTACTCAGCCCTAAGCCACATCTGAGCCAAAGCTGCCAATTTTGCCAAATTATGTGCGATGCTTTTGAAATGTGGACTATTGTCCACCAGGGACTAAGCTGGAATGACCGAATTCATTTCACTTAGGTTTTCAATGGCAATAACATTATTTTTAAAAAATACCAACTATAAAACATTTATCATTCTGATTTTATTCATCTTTGTCATTTACTTATGTTTCATGGTAGTTTGTAAAAGGCAGTGAAGTTAATGTCCCATTACTTCAAACCCCCAAGGTTAGATTTGCAGGCTTAAATTGAATTTAAAAACCACATGTGTAGTTAATTCATACATTAACAAAATTTCTATCCATCACAAGAGCCTTGAGCTTTTGCAGAGTTTTTCACATTTTACTGAAATCATTAATAGCTGAAAAAGAGCCTAGAGATACAGAGACAGGTACTCTGAAATGCCCCTGAGCAGTAGACAAAGAAATGCTTCCTTAGGTGAATCTGTAGCGTTCTTCACTGTTCAGCATTGCAAAAAATAAAAACTTAGGAGCTCAGGTACCTTTTAGTCATGGTGCCAGGATTGTCAGAGCAGCCCCTAATGGTGTTGCTGGCAAGTGTGATAACACAACGTTTAGTTAGTAGGATGATTTTTGGTGGGTTTTTTTAAAGAAAACTAAGCCACAGACAAGCAACTTGAAGGTCTTTGATAAATCAACTGGTTAAATTTTAAAATAGTCACTTGGTCAGGAAATCTATCCTTTTTTCCTCCACTGAGACATTTTTAGAATCGTTCTGTCACGTTTTCCTGCAGACAATAGGAATTGGTCACTGAAGTTATTGGTCTTGGAGGCATAATGATAATGTGTTTTGTATTAGTGTTTAAATAAACTCAAACTTTTGTTTGTAAAGTAATGAGTAATCCTGCTGCTTATTCAGTTTTGAAGGGAAGTAGTAAATGCCCAGACAACAAAAGCTGTGCTGCAAACCGTGTCCAGCAAAGGTGGAGAATGACTGTATAGAGTATTATCTTCCAGGTCTCAACTCTGAGTCCCCACACGTTTGGCTGCTTGCAGAGCCATACCTTTGGAAATGCCCATAAAGCTGTCTCTCATCTTGACGAGCTGCAGAATTAGAGACAGCCTTTAACTCTGTCTTGCTTCAGCACTCTCTAAACCTGTTTGAGGCCATACAAGCTCTGAGAAATCAATTATTTGATAGCCTATTCCTCTGTGGTCAATTGCTTGCAGCTCAAAACTAACTTTTGGCAGAGCTGAGGATGAACAGACATAAAGGCAGGCAGCCCAAACATTCTTTTTGAATGAAGAATGAAATATGAGAGCTACCCTGAAGTAACTGAGGGACACAGGATGATCTGTGCTTAAAATAAACAAAAAAACCCTTGGTCTTCTCCAAAAAATTTTGGTTTTCCCCTCCTACAAAAGGCAACGCTTTTGTCATACACTGTTCTTTTTGCAGACCTCTTTTGCTCAGAAGCAAAAAGCTAATAGTGACCCAGTTGACACCCAGGCACTTGCAGGTCTGTTTGCAAAACTGTTAATGGAAATATTTGCACCTTTGCGGATCTATTGGCTGTATGAAATGAAATATTCTGATTTGCATGTATGATTATTTTAGGTTTTGGAATAGAAGTGGAAATAAATTACCTATCAAACAGTTTCCCCTCAGTTCATCTCAAAGTCAACTTCCTCTGTAGCTTAGTAAAGGTTAGAAGAAAATTAATTTGGCCTCTTGCCGATAATCATGTTTCTTCTCCACAGTATTTAATATTGTGGTAGGACTGAAATCTGTCCTTCCCCAGTTTTAAACTACCTTGACAATAAATATAAAGCTGGCCTTTGTACCAGCTGTGACATAGGAAAGCAAGTGTGATGGTGATGTCAGGCTGCTCTTCAGATGATTCCTTGCTAGCAAGAAGCATGTGCTGAGCTGACATTGCTCATCCAACACTGCTCGTCCTGGGAACCTCAAGACCCACCAGAGCTTGAGCAGAAACAGAGGGGGCAGCAGCCAACAAATGATCTGTGAAAAGTCCCTGAGTTTTGCTGTGTGTGCTTTTATTCTGTGCACTGGGCACTGGTGGTGTGTGAGACTTTAGGTGTGTTGAGGGAGTTGTGTGAAACTCTGGGTAATGGAACACAACTCCCTTTTAGGGGAAACCTTGGAGGGGAATCTTCCCATGTCATTGAGTGCTGCAAGCCTTACTGCTCAGATGGTAGTCTTCCTTATTACTCTAAGTTGTAATAAAATCCTTATCTATAGCTTAAAAAATGAAGCTACAGGGCTGCAATAGAAGAAGCAGGAGAATGATATGAAAAAAGTGTAATTTCATACCCATCATTTTTCATCATTGAGTTAGGCTGGCTGAAAAGCTTCTATCTATCCCTATCAGAATCTCATTACGGGTCAACTTGCAAAGTAAAGTAATACTCAGTTAAAGTGACAGAATTTCTCAGCTGGCAGATGGCCTGATTCCACAATTATTCACCTTAGATGGTAGTTGTGAATAATATCAAAAAGCCTGTTAGTGCTTTACCAGCAAAACCTGTTAATTTACACAGCTACGTGCTGATGAAATGGTTCTTTTCAATTTAGAACCAAAGAACATAGAGTTTTCTTGTGTATATAATTTATATTACCTGATAAATGATTAAATGTAAGAATGCCCATACCAGGATGGCCGTGAGGTGATTCTGAGCCTATTATCTGGCCTCTGAGTGGAACCTAAAGTAGATTCCTAAGAAAAAGAACCAGAACAGGGCAAGCATTTAGTGATACTTCACAACATGGATCTATTCTGCTGTAGTTTGTATCTCAGAAAGGCTTCTATGGTAGCTTTTCTATTCAGTAGCTCTCAATGAATTTTCCTTCCATGAATTTGCCTTGTTGCACTTTGACTCTGTGTGTAGCTAATAATCATAATTTCTTAGTCTGCGTTCAGTCCAGATGAAATCTGCATTATAATCATTACAATGAGTCTGCCTAAATATATGTTGGGGTTGTTTTGTTTTGGGTTTTTTTAACAAGTGAACTGTACCCTCCTAGAAAGACTTAGGGAGAAGATCCTGGAAGATTGGTTCAACTCAGATGCATCTGAATTGTTCTCCAGCACTGGGGAGACAGCTATGCATGCATAATTACTGGACAATTTTTAAATGGGTAGATAAACCCTATATCTTTGTGTGCAATTTAATCCTAATAAAGCATAGTGAGCAGCGTGTGGGAGGCAACATAATTAGAAGACATGGAACTTTCTGAATCTACAGTGCTCTCTATTTTGAGAAAATTTTGGTATAATATTTTAAAAACTAGAGAAAGTAATCTTGAATTAATTGTTTCTAAGGAAAAACATGCTTCCAAGGAAAACAGAGAAAAGAGAATTCCAGGGAAAGATTTTTAAGCATCAAAGGTCATAAGGATTTAGACTAATACTATTTTTTAGTGAGTCCTTTTTACAGGCTATATTTTGTATGTGTGTGCTCATTGTACACACAATGATTTTGATAGCTGCCTACAGAAGTTTCTGCCTTTGTAGAATCTTGCTGATTCCCCAGGTCCAGTTTCTTGTCTGAGGAAAGTGATGCTTCCCAAGAACGTTCCTGTTGGTCTTCAAAGCTGAATGCTTCCCCAGAGATCTCCAGCTTCCCCACAGGATTAAAGCTACTTGTCTTCAGGTTTCTGTCTGATAGAAGACACTGAAGTTCTAACACTGCAAAAGTTTACTTTTATTGTTAAAAATCACTGTTTGCCTTACTTGGCTTAATACTTTAGACACAGATTGGTTTTCCTCACTACTCTAATTTTGGCTGTAGATGAATTGCCTCCTCCTTGAGAGAAATAAAGATGAAATGATAATAAACTTTCTGTCACAAAACAGTATAGTTTTGGAGACTGTTCTCGCAGACAGAACACACTATTTTTTAAAAGAAAACAGACTGTCAGTCCAGTGTATTAGCTTCACTTGAATCTTTATCATCCCATGACTTTTCTAGAAAAGGCAGAAATGCTAAATTTTCTGATGTTTCAGTTCTTAATGTCTGGTGCTATTCCTCCAACCAATTGAGAGCATTGTGTTCTATTTATTTGTTGTAAATGTTTTTCATTCAATCTCCTAACTGTAAATTATAAAAATGTGAGATTCCTTGGTTGTTTCACCTTTTTAAAATAAACCTGCTCTTCTATCTTTTCTGGGGTCTTGAGAAACATGCCTTGCTCCTAGCAGATCTGGGTCACTTCTCCAAAAAGCTTTCTATCCCTGGAAAGCCAGCATAATGGGGAATGTTGCCTGTGTTTGTTGTTTGAGCTCATATCCTCCTGTCATAATCTCCAGTCCCCCATCTTCCTTCAGGGGTAGGAAGGGGGGTAGGCAGGGGATATCTTCTGCATGATTCAAAGTAATAAGCAAGGAGTAGTTCCCTTTTTAATGATCACATTGCTATAGGACAGATACTTTAACTGTCTTCGTTTTCCAGGGTATGGCTCCTTCATCTGCTTCTCCTTGACTGTGAAAAACTCCTCTCAGTCAGGAAAGGGAGTGGTTACACAGCCCTTTACAATATGGTAGTTTGGAGCAATGACACCCCATTGCAAAGGGAGAGTTTGTAGTGAGGCAAGGGTGGCAATCTCGAAAAAACAGGGAGCTGTCTGAGCCCAAGAAGAAGAAATTTGGAGCACTCAGCTAAGAGATCCTGTGGTGCTGCTACAGTTTAAGGCAAGCAAATTTTAGACACCTGCAAGGACAAACCTTGTACCTTGTATGTCACTGACTCCAATGATCTCCCTGCCTCTCAGTGGATGCTGTGTCACCAAATCACACCTCCCAGAAGAAAGAATTTTACAAGGAGCATAACCCCACTCACACTACAGGCCCCTACCAAGTTTCTCAGGCAAAATTCTTCCTGATCACCTTTTGCAATGCATTCAAGTGTTGGTCTGAGGAAAAGCTGAACAGTGAAAATCATCTCCGTTTCTTCTTTGCATGTATTTTTTTGGGACATTGAATTTCAGACATCTAAGTGTGTTCGTTGTTGACCTCAATTTTAAATAAGGAAATCTCTGCTGACACTATCCAGTCTGAGCTATTGGCTGTAAAAATGATGCAGTCTTCATTTTGTTGACCTTATTTATCATAATAAGGGCAAATGCAATAGTTTTTTCCTCCCTTCCAACTTCATAAGCCCACACAAGTCCTCTTTCAGCTCCAGTTGAAATCAATGTGAAGAAATTGATTTCAAAGCTCAGTGAATTTAGTAGGAGTTACTCCATTGACTTTTAATGTGCTCTCAGGTGTGCTCTGTGATAGAGGCATGACCACACCTGAAACAGGAAAAAAAACCCCTAATTTTAAAAATATGCAATAGGATGATAAAATTCTGATTAGAATGTGATCTATCCTGCAAGGAGGACTCTTGGAGTAGTGTTTGCCACAATTTCAAGTGTACATGGCCCCCACTGATAAAATAGTTTTATTCAATCAATCCAATGAGTGTAGAATCTCAATCCCCAAAGTCTGGGATAGGCCAACTATAAATATAAAAAGCTAAAGAAAGTATTCCTGAACTTCAAAAGGGAAGGCAATACTATGGATTCTTTCAACTCTTTTAAACTTGATTTAAGTTAAATTATGTAGCCTGTTGCTCCAGTACCTTTGAAGTGCCTGAGGAAGCCTGTATGTGTAAGCAAGTACTGAAATATAAATAAAAAAACAGAAAAATAAGATAGGGCTGGAATGAGTTGTCAAAGTCGGCTATGCTAAATCCCATCTGTATTTGAGACAAAAAATAAGAAAATATTCCCTCTAAGCTATTCGGAGTCACCTTTTCAAATTAGACATGAAATCTGAAGGCAATTTTTTTGTGCTTACATATCTAAGACCTTGAGCCATTTACAGAGACAACATTATAGCAGTTTTTAGGGGACTAGAATCCTTCACAACAGCTTCACAAAGACCCAGAATACTTGTGTTATTCCCTGTACTCAGTGTTTAGTGTCAATTCCTTTTCATTTTTTTTTCTTTCCTGCACCAGGCCAGAGTGTACAAAACTGCATCTGCAGATTCATTCCAAAGCAGCCATTAAATTAGTGCAGTAGGCAGTTGTTCCTTCAAACACTAAAAAGATGCTCCCTAGTGAACAGGGCAAATGTCACCTGTATTGGATCAGACTATAGGTTATTGTTCTTTCTGCAATTAAATACAGACAGCCTTCAAATTCAACCTTATTATGGCTGATCTGGAAACGGTTGTGAACACGAGGTGCTCAAACAAGAGTACAGAAAAGTATCAGTGCCTGTTACTGGGTTCAGGTTTGAAGATTTTCATTGGTTTCCTTTCTCAGGCCCCCAGGTCTCTTAAAACCAGCAACTTTACTCCAGGAAAACGTCTATATTATTTTCAAGGTATATGTTATTTTCAAAATAAAGCTACTAGTTCTTCAGACAAATAAGATATTTTTGTTGTTTTAACTGGAGAAGCAGTGACAAATAGTAGTAACGTTTTCTATAAATAAAAATGATGGGTTAGTTCTTCCACATGCAATCACCTTTAGTTTCCTTTGTGAGTCATGGAATCAGAATTTACCTTGATGCCCATAATCTGCTCTCTCTTTCACAAATCCTGAAGGAGAGAATTAACTTTAAAATGTCTCCTGTACTGTTCTTTAGCATATGTAATCAAATTTTGCTCTCTTTTACCTCTAATGCCTAATAATATAAAATATTATAAAAATATAACACATTGGGGTAGGAAAAAAAAGGCAGCAATATCCCGTTTGAAACAAGATCTAGCTTGAGTTTTATTGTATGAAGCTCTTCAGCTGATTTCTCATTGATGTCTTAAAGACTAAACTAAAAAATCAAAAGTCTCTAGAATGTATTGTAATTTCCACAAACAGTCCCATATAGTCCAAGGTCAGCACAAACACAAATTCAAGCACTTCTAATGTAGGGCTTCTAGCAGAGCAGGATATAAATCTTGCAATGTCTGAATTCATGTTGAAACAAGTTATATTGCTCACATTCAAATGAAGACACCTTTATGTGAAGTAAGGGTTTGCTTTTATTGGATAACCACTGGAAAAGTCCATAAATTCAAAATAAATAGGGTTAAGGAGTAAAGTTTGGAATGAGAACACAAAAATCCTCCAGGCTTATCCTTGGAGTGATTCTGTGTTTCCACCTGCTGGCAGCTGATTTTCCAGTTGGCATACTCTCTGGGTAAGGACAGGTTAATGCCCAGCTGTGGACGTGCTGAAGGGAAAATAAGTTTCTTCTTGTAAATACAGCAGTTTCCATGAAACCACATGGGTCAGTGAATGCGTGTCTAATACTCATGGGGAAGCTGCAAAATGCAGCCCTGAGGCAGCAATGCCTTAGTTACTCCACTAATGCAGCATGCTAATAAGAAATAAAAATTAACTTGCCAGTGATTACTACTCAACTTTTTATGGTTGCTGCAGATGCTGTGATATTTTATTTTTGCAATTAATAAGCTTGAATCAATTTTTTAAGCATCTTACTCTTATGATTTACAGGGCATATTGAGCCATCAAAGCTATCAAAAGCATTAATCTTTAATACGAGGGCAATTCAGTTATCTTGCCAGAAAGTTTTAATTAGAAGGAAATCCTTCATCTCTGTGATGCTTGGCTGTATTAATCTTTCTGCATCAGTGTATCAAGTTTTGGCTGCAGGAACAATGTTTTAACTTAATTAATTCTTTAGGAAGAAAGAGTTGCTCTTGAAAATTGGGAGTAGATCTTGCTATCTACTCAGAATTTCTTCTGCCCTTAAGTAGAAACTCACTTTCATAAATTGTACCAATTTGAAAAGTTGGATGAGGTTTTCTCAAAACTTGTGCTTATAACCTCGGAATTTACAAGTGGAACTTCCTGTGCTGGCAGGAGAGGAGAGAGATACAAACACTTCCAGGTGGGCTCCTTAATCAGCCCTCTCACAGCAACAGGACTCTGATCATAACTGAGATCAGGAACTGGGGCCTGTAGACACCTAATGAATGTAGAAGACTCTCTAGAAGTCATTACAACTGTAATAGTTAGAAATGAGAGTGCAATTAATTTTTTTTTTTGGTCGAATGATGCATTATGAAAATGAGAATTTTTCTCTTTGATTCCAGGAAAACATTTCAGACATTGTTATCAATATATTAGTGGTAAACCTTGATTAAGATCATTTTTACAACACAAAAACATATTTCAAAGTTTCTAATTTGTCCTAAATTACATTATACAGAAACTACTATTTTTCTTTAGTAAATCAATTGCATAAAACATGAGAGAACACTTACATTAAATGAAATATAAAAAAAAAACCAATTCCAGGCATTTAAAGAAGTTCACAAGGGAAAAAAGTCCCCAATCTAAGAATGGTCTAATTCTCACCGCATGTTTATCTGCTTCCCTCAGTAGTAGTTATTAATTGTATTTGCTGATTTTACAGTAAATTGCTAGTGTATTCCAATCTAACATTTAATAACAGATGTATATTTCTTTCTAAATGTTTTTATACATCTCTTTCAAGTGGCAAATTTAAATGTTACATTTTACCTCTTTCTGATCACCTTCTAACGGTTAGAACATAGATATAATACAAGAATTCACTGGAAATAATTTTTTGTTAAACACCTTTTTAGATGTTTGATAAAGAACAAGGAGGATTTTTCTTGGTGGGAAATCTTTAATACTCTTTTTGAAGAACCGCTGTCCTGGGATTTATATATCCCATGATGTTTCTCTTCCAGAATTGCCATATTAATATTCTTACCTCTTTATTTATTATAAATATGCTCCTGGCATCTGCTTATACTTTCTTTTTTTTTTGAGCACAGTGGTAAATTTTACCTTTCCCAGATGATCAGAATTATACATCGGGTCTCCATCTCATTCATTGTCCAAGCCTTTCCTAAAGTAATTTGCCAGAATAGGAGAATGGAGGTGCATGTATTTTTCTCATTTGTGTAGTGGTTTGGAGAAGCTGAAAATTTTAGGAGTTAAGTTTCTGCATTTCTCTTTGACTTAGTGTAATTTCTTGGCTCTAGTCTCTTCATGCAGGATATGCTTATGCAAGCAAACACATCTATTGTGGAACATCAGGACAATCCTGCACCAGCAGAAATTGTTTCACTCTATCAAATATACCTGATATTGCCAACAACAACGTAAGCTTTCAAGCAAGTTGCTTTACAACTGTCATTCCTACATCCAAGGTATATTCTATTAAGTATAATTGGTTTTTGTTATGTAATATATTTACAGTATCTTTTGTTTGTTCTTGGTAGGGAATCTTTCCTTCAGACATGAATGTGTACCTTTCTGAACGCTGAGTTACAGCTGAATAAAAATAAGTATGATAGGCACATATCTTCCAGGAAACATTATGCATTAGATAATAATGAAGAGCTATTAAAACTCCACTTGTATCTAACTTTTTCTATGTTTTTTTAGGATCTCGTCAGAATCCTTTCTATTTCAGTTAATGAATGTTTGCTGTTTAGCTAGCTATTGCATTTCAGATATTACTGTCCATCTGAGCACTAAAAATGTCACTGAAAAGTGGCAGTGGGTCAAGATTGATTTGTCTATATTGTCCTATATTTTGTCATTACTTGACAACAAGATTTTTGAAAGCAACCATATCTGGGTTTTGCCCTTGAAGGATTAGTACTTGTTCCGAGCAATCCCATTTCAGCACCAGTTTCCAAACCCAGTATATTTTCAGAGCTGTATCTCAATAGTGTGCTATTTAAAAGCTTGCTCAAGCTTCCAACTGTGTGGTGTAGCTTCAAGAAAAGGCCTGCCACATTTCTAGGAAATGTACACTATTTTTAAAGGATACATCTTGCAAATGTAGTCCTATGTACTCTGGATGCAGAGAGTGCCAAGACCTAACCAGGTTTCTAAATAAGGAGCTGTATACACTACTGCTAATCTGCCATCACTGTAGCAATACATGGTAATTGTACATTTTCTGGCTCAGACTGCAAAATTCAGTGACTCAAGAAGTCTCAACTCTTTTCCTTTCTAGACACCGGCCCCAGGTCAGGGCTGAAGCCTGTTGAAATAGCTCTTCAGTAAAGTAGCTGCTGTACACTGCCAGTGCTCTCTGTAATGTATTTGCCTGGTGGATCAATGGCTTAGATTTTCAGTGTCATAAATCTGGAAGTTCAACAGCTTTCAAAAGCAATGCATGCACTTACAAAAAGTAACCTAATGGCTGAGTAGAGATTTCAGTAATGGGATCAGTGCTCATGGAAAGCAAAACAACAGAGAAGGTATTTTTAAGCTGAAGAAATCCTGGCAAAATAAAACATTAATCAGATACAGCAGATGCATATAATTAGATTACTTGGTTTTAAAATGAAGCTGTGAATAGTCCAATACTAAACATTTAAACTTCATAAATGACTGTGCTAATAGGTACTTGCCAAAATACATGGCAATGATTTTACATGTGTCAAATACCAATGACCCTGAAGGCATGTATTGTTATCTGAATAGAAATTTAGCTCTTATATTTGTATTTCCTTTGTGTGAATACTTGTATCATGGGCCCAGATGCTGGCCAGAGCACATGGGGATTTTAGACGTCTAATATGGTATTTAGAGCAGAGATTCCAAACATGTATAGCGTTAGAAGTAGCAAAACATTACATCCAGAAGTTTATATTACAATCAATTTGTAAAAATATTTTATACATTCGAAGGAATTTAACGGTCCCATCAGTTTGGGTGTTGTACACCAAATGTTCATACTCTGTATTCATCTTGATGCAGGTAAAATAGTGATAAAAGTGTATTTCCAAGAAAATTGTGTATTCTCTTCAAATCATGAGTATGATACAGGCTGATGCTCTTGTCTATGTCTGAAGACAGAATCCTTATATAGATTTAATGTACTATATCAAGAAATCTTCAAACTGCAATATGTATAGGGTCCACCTTCCTTATAAGGCACTTACATTATTCTCTTTGAAAATGTTCTGGCTCACAAATACTGTGCATGAAGGCCTATTACATTCTCCTTTATTACAGCAACATCTCCTTGTGACATTCAAAATGCTTGTCTTTCAAGGATGCTGTTATAATAAGGTCCAGAGTGTTCGTAATAAATTCATAGAGATCAATGAGTAGTTCATGAAATAGCTTCACAGTCACTTCTGTGTGAAGCAGCAGTGCAGCAATATAAAAACTGTGAAAAAGCAGTCACATACAAAATTAAATGCCTTGCTGCTTTTCACATGAAATTATAAGAGGTTATGCTTTTCTTTTTTTCTTTTGATCTACATCACATTTCTGTCTTGAAAAGGAATCTTCAACAAATTGCTGAAAATTTGCAGATACTGAATTCCAACTTTCTCTTGGTCTGGGTTTTCAAGGATTCCCATGTTTTAATAAAAAAATAAAAAAAAAATATGCCTAAAGGAATAATCATAGGAATAGAAGGCACTTAGATATTACAATAGTAGGCTTGTAATACCTGCTGCAACTGTTGGCTCTATTGGTGCTACTGATGAAATTGTGGCTCTTATGCCAGGCAATTGCTCTTTCAGTTTTTTTTATATTTAGCTTAAATGCATTTAGAAACTGGAAATGATTGAGCAAATAAAATCCAAATGCTATTTTGAAACCGTACAATTTTATAAACTTTGTTTTATTTTTTATCCTTATTTTAGCTCTATCTTTTTATTTTATCATCTTTTATAATGAGCATTTTTACATTTTAGAAAGAATGTGCATTTGGACTATTGCAATGTGCTTGTTGTTACTCATTTAAATTTTTTTATAAAAGACCCCACTAAAATAATTTTATTGATGCTACATGGTTTTTAAACAAAGCAGTTTGACACATATATACTCTATAAATGTGGTAGTTATGGTTGAAGATAATGTCATGCTGGTGCCCCTTGTTTAAGTCAGAAGATGATTCTAAATCCACAAACTGTGAACTGTGCTTACTCTTTAGAAAGCAACTTTTAAATTGAATGCATGTAGACTAACTGTCCAAAAAGTCAATTTCAAAAGAAGTTATAATTAGAAACAACTAACATTATTTATATTTAAAACTTTTTATGAAATAACCTTCTTCATACTTGTTCCAGAAAGCTGGTATCAAAATTGGGTATTTTCATGAAATAGCACTGAAAAAGAAATACATCAGAAATTGCTTTTCTCACTCATAGTCAAACCCATCACCGTTGCTCTTTCAAACACCTAAGCTGCTCTTGATTCCAGAGATGGAATATCACTCTGCTTTACAATTGCTTTAAGCCCATTTTGCTCTTTAGAAATCCAGGAGAAAGAAGAATGAGGCTGCGTGGGATTTTTGTCTATCAGTCTGCATAATCGATAGTTGACACAAAAGGACTAATTGCTCTTAACATTTAAACAGAAGTGCTTATTAGCACAAAAACTGTGTATCCTCTTATTGGAGCTGGTAACTCTACTATCCTGATATTTATCTACAGTCATGAGCAGATAAAACCCGTTGATTCCAGCAAGGATCTGGCAATAACTAAGGACTGTAGGAAGGTGGGAAGAAGAGTGTTAGAAGTATAATCCAGTCTGTGAAGTTTCTCTTTACTGTTATCGAAGGATTGACCTGATGCCTTTCAATCTTACCTCTGTTTTCAATATTGTAGCCAAGACAAGTAGGAGAGAGAGAATATGTATTCCTTGAAATTCATTTAAATGACACATTGTTTTTAATGTTTTAAAGTATTCTGCCTCTTAACATTCTGTAGTCATGTCTATTCAGCATTTCCTTCCTTATCTGGAATCTAGAAGTGTAGCAAAATTATAGTGAAAGCTATTGCCATTTAGAGATGCTTTATTTTGAAACAGTGAACAGGAATAGGCATAAACAAAATGTAAAGTGCCTTCCACTGGCTGGCTACATCAGATAATGCTCCAGACAATTGATTTTGTTGCATGCACTTATGTATGAAGAAATGCTCTGGCCTGATTCAGCACATGTGTATCGTGAGGTTATGGAAAAGTCTTGGTCTGCTTCCCAAAGGCAGGGGTGCATGTAAAACCAGATTGATGAGGGCACACACAAAAAAATCAGATTGACTAATATGTTTACAATTTTACAAAACTGCTCAGTGCTTCCCACTATCTTTTGTATCTTAGAAATTTACTGTACCAAATACTCTTTGGAGTTATCACGACTTTACATTACCTTTGTAGAAAGATTCTGGAAATTTTGATTAGCAATGCAGTAACTCAAGTGCCTTCTACACCCTCTGTTTTCATGTTGCTCCACAAAAAAAAAAAAAANTTAAATGAGTGAGAGGATACTTGCTAATGTCTCTGATGTTTTGCTCACAGCCCATGCTCCCTTCAGTCTGTGGCAGGGAAACCATGTACAGCTTCCTGAAAGTAGGACACTGCAGAAGAATGAGAGTCACCATCTTGTCTTAAAAATATAAAGTATTGAGGTGGCTTGCTGGAGCAAGGATGCAAAACTGAGGTATTCTCTTCCTATAGAAGGAAAGAATTTTTTGTGCCTAAAAGCTTTATTTAGCACTGGCTCCGTCTCCCTGCTGTGCCATTCCTCAGCTTTCACCTGTTTTCATTTCCAGCTGTTTGCTGCAACTGGTGCAGCCATAGTAAGGTGAGGAGCAAAGGGACAAAAGCAAGAGGATAACGGGTGAGAAAGTTAGCAGGATTGCTCCAGAATGTTGAATTGAAGAAAAACTTGGCTTTCAAATTTCATTTACCTACCACTAGATGTCTAAAACTATATTTTGATATCTGTGTGGACACAATCTGGTAGTTCCATATTTTCATGAAATCCATGAGAATTGCAGAAGTACAACATGTACAAAAATAATGTAGGTTACCTAGGCAGACTTCAGTCCCAAATTTACTGACAATCAAGCTCTCATTGAAAGGTATCTGAGCTGCTATTGTGAAGGAGTAAATAGGACTGGACCATGACAGGACTGATTCTTCTCCTTATTGAGCTATTAGAACACAAATACTTGCTTTCAATGAGAGATGGTTTCAAATTCCGAGCCAGAACTTTTCTGTTGGAAGATGATGGATATATGTCTATGTATTTATTTATTTCAAATTATGAGCAATCAGCCCTTATACTTAGGTGGTCTTTTGGAGATTTGGATATTTTATTCAAAATATTTATTTAAAAATAAGCTAATTTTTTAAACTTCTTTCAAAGGAACTGACTTCATCTTGTTTTCTTCACAATACTATACCCCTGTTCATGTATACTTTTTTTTCCTCTGCACTTTCATGTTCTCAGTTGTTGAGCATTTTGCTGGTGTTTCCAACTTCTTCCTTGGCACTTCAGGACCTTAGGATTTTTTTTTTTTTTTGTAGGACTTGAAGGAATGTTCATATTTTTTCTGTACCTCTGTTGGTACATAATGCACCTGGTATCCAGTTCTGCTGTCTAACCTGTACTTCATGTGAGAATACTGCTACCAGTGCCTCTAATTCTAGTTGGGAAGTTTCTGCTTTTTTCTTCTTGTCATATTAATAGAAAAAGTACATCAATTGTTACACAAATCTTTAAAAGATACTTTAAAAAAGCCTTTAACTCACGGTTAGGTATGTTCTCCTAGGCAGATACTGCCAACCCAACTCTTAAATTCCTCCAGACTGTATTAAATAGTTATACAAAAACTCAGAAGCCTTGCTAATAGAGCTCTATGTAATACAGAATAAATATAGGCTGGGTAATTCAGAATATGAAATGGAGAAAAGTTGGTTTCTTAAAAAATAATGTACTTTTTCAGCAGTGACCCTGTGAAATTAGTCTTTTTCTCCTGTCCTTCCATCTTACATTTATTCCCAAAGACTCTCTCCATCAATGTATGACAAAGTCATTCTTTTATCTTGATTTTTGTAAAAAACTGCTTTTCCCTTATGGCTTCTTTTGGCCTAGAGCTTGTGAACCTTCAGTCTTTGTCGGTGTGGAGTGAAGGAATACGAAATTTTCTGCAAATTGCCCCAGTGTATTCGCACTAGGGCTATGCAAACCTTTCCAAGTGTGATTTGAAAGGGTTACTTTCAAACCACATCTTCTGTGGGAGATCCAGTTCACATGGGTTCACAGGCCAACCAGTTAAAGGAAAGGTTTCAGGCTCAGCCACCCCCTCCCTTCTCCCTACACGTTTCTCCCATGGGTTGGATCTCATTACAAACCCACAGGCAAGGTACAGGGTCAATCACATCATGTTAATTCATACAGGTTGACTGGTTCACTGGGACTGGAAGCTGAAAAGGTGAGAAGTTTATCACAGCAACATAACTCTGATCTTAGAAAAACAAACATCTCTAAACTAGGTCTCTTGTTATCATATGAATCAAAATCTTAAATAAAAACCAGATAATTTTAAATAATTGAGGGAATCATACGGGGAATCAATCTTCCCCCGCTAGGAGTACTCAGAGCTTGGCTTTACTTCTAACACAAGAAGATCTCTGATCTCAAGGAACTATTCCTTTCTGAAACTTGGATATAATTACATGGACTGAAATATAAAATATTAATGAGTCAGTTCTATATACCTGGGAGAATTACAGTGTGAGGCACACAAGGGGAGGAAACATTTTAATGACTTTTCTGGCTGGAGAAGTGAACTCAACTGAAATGTTTTATCTTCTGGGAGTGGGGGAAAAGAAGTAAAAACACCCTCAGCTGAGCAAAAATGACACTAGGCAGCATTGATCCCACGCATTATTTTAAGTTATGGGAAAAGTAAGATACATTAAATACTTCTCCTCCATGAGCTCTCTTATGGAATATATTTGAAATAGATTATAAACATCACGAGTGTTACTGTGCTTGCTCTGAAAACAGTTAATGGTACTCCAAACAGTTTTCTCCTTTCTTTTTGTTTGCTTATTACTATTGCATTATTATCAGAATGTATTAAAAGGCTTTTGATTCTAGACCAAAGCAAAACCAATAGCAAAATTTTGATTTCTCCTTTGTGGATGTCCGTGAAGATTTGTACACATTTCCTTTGTGTCTTCACTTGACTAGATTGCCCCCATCAAAAACTGAGTTCAGTTTGATTTGAATATGTGCTTTGCACACCTGAGTTGTCTTTGGCAACTATGGGGATATTCAGAAATGGGTGTGGTATGTCTGTATATATACTGTACCTAGCATTTGCTCTGCATTGGAAGGTAGTGCTGTACAGTAGATTTGAACCTAAAATGGCTGACTAGTTTCTAAATAATCCCTAAGGAAACAGTTTAGTCTAGGCCATTATCTTGATAGTTCATAATTAGGTTCAATAATAAAGCTTGTTTTGCTGACCTAGGTCAGATCATGGCGTCCACCGCATCTGTGCGCAGTGACCTTGCTCTGGGAGTGTATTGTTAGAAAATCCATTATTATCATCACATACACTTCGGAGAAGTGGCTGTTTTGTGAATTGATGGTGTGATGTTGCCACTTTAGATAAAAGAATCCATGAATTATTGACTTAATGAGTTAATGTTGCTTGATTTCACAACAAGGTCTTTTTAGTCTGGGTGCTATTTACTGAACACATAATCACAACATATGAAGGAAGGCACAGATAATAGTACAGTGCATTTACAATGCTCTTCACTTCTAATAGAGCAAAGTGTTAGCTAAGAATTTTTTGTTTCCTTCAGTGAACCATTAAAACTTAGGTAATTACAAGCAACTCCTGTTTAAACAATTAGCAAATAAAATGTTTATTTGTCACTGATTTTTTATCCCTTCCTTCTGTTTGGCTTAAGGTCTGTCCACAAGTACCTACTAATTTTTTTGGAATCTAAACATACCTTTGTCCCTATGACTAAGCCTAATGCTGCTGCCATGTGGAAGCCCAGGAAAGATTGTTAAAATTCAATCAGTGTCATCCAGAGTTCATTGTATTAGCTTTTTTCTTTTAAAGCAGAGTTTGCTGGTAAATTTATGATATTCAGAAATCTTGAGAATATAAAGGTTTTATTACAGAATATAACTTGTGAGAGGAGAGAAGGCAAACATACGGAGCATGTCCCAGAGCAGATATTTTAATGGTATAAGCATCAGGTTTCAAATATCTATGCTCCTTTGATCCCAAGGTGTGAATCCCAGCTCTCTCTCTTAACTGCTCACTCCTAGATGATAAATAAAATAAGGTCTGTTTGCAGTATCTTGTGTAAATGTATGTCCTCTCACTAAATGTATAACTCTCACTAAAATTAAACAGACTGAGGACTGTAGAATTTAGGTCTACATATAATTATTTTGAAGGGGATCATATCAACCAAGACCTTCACATTCTTCTGAGATTTATATTAATTTAAATTAACTCTATGCAAAACCAAAGGATTGTATAGAATTGTCCCAGTGGGTATTGACCTGTATGTAACACACACTAGGGTTCTGTACAAACAGGTATAGGTAAAATATGCTGGCCATGCATGATCTGAAATACTGTCATGAGGAAACTTGATTCTGGCACTAAATGTTCTTTTTTTTTTTGTCTTGAAATAAATAATGTTGGTTGCATCATCCCTTGTACTCTTGTCCCAGTGGTCTAAGGATCTGCCAGAATGTGTAGGTCTGCTTCTCCCCCAGGTCTCACAACTGACTGGATTGTGCTAGCTCACCACTCACATCAGGGAGATACAGAATAAGCTTTCCTTAGGAGTGAGTGCCAGAGCTTTGGGATGCTTAAAGGCAGTTTGATGTTTGACAGTGTCTTATATCCCTCCATCACAGTACCTCAGGCAGAGGTGGAAGGGAGGCAATGGTTTCACTGGTGTTTTGGTTGAGTGTTATCTGTGCAGCAGGGGGATGTGCTGTTTGGCCCAAGTTCCAATATAAAATGCCTGCCTTCCACTGAGGCAGAGCACAGACCTTGATTTTCAGTAGTCCTCTGTACATGCACCCAGTTAATAGAAATGTTGACAGTGTGTCCTGGTATTTTTTTTATGCCACAGAAGAAAAAAAAATTTAATCCAAGCATATGACAGACTTCAGATGTACTTGGAGCTGATTTGATGTCAATAAACTCAGACTGTAGAGCATAGGGCCACGTAGCAGTAGATGTATTTTGCAATTTTTAAGGTTCATGTGTGTATGCCCTTCACTTCCTTTGTACTGACCTTCTTCAGTGTTGTGAACTTAGTCTTACAAGCCTTTCAGGGCAGAGAACCTGAATAATTAACTTTAGAGCATTTAAACATGAGCTGAGAGCTTTCCTGTGCCTCATAGCACTCCAAATTGAAAAATTGACATCTCATGATCAAGCATGGCTAAAATAAAAACATTTACATCTGGTCAAGCCTATACTGAACAATTAGGGGAGTGAATTTGTGCCTCTTCCCCATTTATATAAAGTACTCAGCTCTAACCTTCAAGTGTTCTGAGATATTGGACTTTAAACTTGTCACTGCTCCAAGAATGCCCTAAACATCAGACCAATACATTTTGGGGGTAAATTCCTCATTTGTAGGAAGGAAGAAAACATTTTTTTTTAGCAGGTTATTATCTGAAAAAAATGATAGTTGTCTGCAAGCAACTGATAGGTTTGGAAGGTTAGTGGTAGTGCTGGCAAAGATGGATTAGTGGGCAGAGTGCAGGTGAGGTGATCAGAGGTGCTGGAGACATGCAATTTATCACTTGGTTACAGAGTTTAGTACATGTATGTCACTGCTGCATATGTGCTGTGTGTGAATATTATATGTGAGGGTTAATACTGGTATTAGCCTTGCTTTAAACAGGAGCAGTGCCTTTACTAGTGAGATGGTATGAATTAGCAGAGGAATTGTAATGATATTAACTGGAAATCCTTTCTGGAAACTCTTTGACCAGGCAGATCCCTATGCTTTGTTAAAAATATGTGCTTTTATTTGCCACTTTTTGTATTTGTAAAGCAGAATTTTTATACTGAGATTTGGGTTTCATTCTGAATTTGTGTTATATATTCCAGATAATTTGAATTATTTCATTAGCCTCACTTCCGATTAACTCCTTGCTCACTTTCCTGTTCTAGTGTCCTGTAACCCTGTGTACTTCCCTTTAGCTCCTATATTAGCCAGATCCATTTGGGCTATGCTGTCTTCTAGAAACTTCAAGTTCTTACGTAGGTTACATTGAGGGTTATTTCCTCTTTCTGCAGGAAAGATAATTTTAATTTTAGATGCCTTTACTGAAGCTATTAGCACTGTAACCAAGCAGAGTTTGGATCATTTGATTTACTACAAACAAGATTTTTTTTCCCCACCAGTAATTGATATCTTCACAGCTAGTATACCTGCCAGATATCAAGGAAAGTGCTAAGAGCATCAAATGATCTTTCTTCTCTTGTCTAATAAAATAATAGTACTTGTTGAGAAATCTTCTGCAAGGCTGACTCTACTGCTTCTTTGTAGTTTTCTGTAGTAAGTAGTCTGCTTTTATAATTGTGGGAAAAAATAGTAGAATACTGGCACCAGAAGAAATCTTGCTGGTGAGGGCAGAGAGACAGTGTTAATGAGAGCACATCTGCTTTTCAAGAGCATCAATAAATTATTCAAAATACTAAAATGCTTCCTGTTCATTCCTACGTATAGCAAAACAGTGCAGTGTTTTGTTGCATTTCTCCACTGGTATAATTTTGACATCTGCTCATATTCTCTGGTGGAAATGGGGATCTAATGTAATTTGTGGACACATTAAGCTTGTATGGCAGTGAAAGCAATAACATGTTTAGGAAAAAGCCAAAACCAACAAACATGTAGTTTGGATATAATTATGTGTAAACTACAGTCTCGGTTTTGATTTTCTATCTAAATTAATCTCTTACCTTGTATAACATACAGGTTAGTTTTATTTCTCAGACAGATGCCTGCTTCTCAGCCTGCTAGAAGTCACCTTGTTTGTATCTTGCAGAGTTTTTTGTGTTTCTCTTCAGGCAAAGACAGCTGTCACTCAGCCTCAGAAAGGCTTTTGAAGAGCACTGACAGCAGGCATGCCTTTGCAGGGTATGCTCTATTGAGCATATCTCACAACACCATGGAACTCCCTTAGAGAGGGCAAACATGTGGGTAGCTGAGGGAGTCAATTGCAACTATGTGAAGGAAATTATACAGGTGATCCATTACACCTGGATCACACATTATGAATAATATAATAGAAATCACAGCAAAATCTGAGAAAGTAATTTTTAGGGAACTAAACTGTCTAAAATGTTTAAACACATCTTCAACAGGATCTGTCATTTGAGATAAGAAAATACCAAGTGCAGTGCTTGCGTCTGTTCTCAAGTCTAAACCAGAAGCAATTTTGCGTTGTTATTTAAACCAGCACAAGCAGGGGCAGGCCCTGTCTCCTGACTCCTGTAACAGTGTCAATGGCTCCTGGCACAGCAGTACCGACACCCAAATATCATCACTGCTTCAATTCTATTTTGCTCAAGCATGGTCCATGCCTATCTCTGCCAAGCAAAATAATTTCAATTACTGCATTCTTCATCCTTTCATGAATCTCTTTTTTTCAGGAGAAACTTGACCACTAGTTCAGTCTTGACCACCAGTGAAATGCTGAATTGACTCACTGTAGTCAGACTTGACTAGAGAATCTTTTTGCAGATGAAGATGTCAAAAGGCAATCTGCAATGAGAATGACAGCATGATTAACCAGACTGAGGCCTAAGTCAGAACTAGCATGGGCCACTGGGAAATTAAGGCACCAATTTTCACCGTCAAGATTGGCTGTGATAGGGCAGTATATCCTAGCAACAGCATAAACCTTAACCTGACCATCACAGCAAAAACTAATTTTGTTGTGTTATCTGTTTCAATATCTTTTTAATCAAAAAAGTCTTTAAACAGAAAGTAAACACTCACATGTCACTTTTCCTGCAAGTGCTTTCTTGTCTAATTGAGAAATACCTAATGTCACAAATTAGAGGTTACAGAAGCTTTAATACAGATTTTTTACCTTTTATTCTTGAAAAAGTGTTGTGGGAAAGACTTAGAATGCCCCTTTGCAGCTGCAACAGGTTAAGAAAAAATTTAATGTTTTAATGTAACAGTTTTATTCATGCTTAGGATAAAATCTGCATCTTTAAATCCATGTTGCAAAGTTGCATGTTATGGGTTAGACACACAATGAAAACACTTTTTAGAAAACTTACTAGTAGATAGTAAGGTTAACTTACATTAGAAGAATTGTAGTATTAAACACTTTATTTTTATGAAGGGCCTATACTTCACATATGAAGAGAAGTATAGCTTAAAAATCCTTTTATTTAAAGGATAATGTGGCTGTCTTGAAAGAACATATTTTAGTTTGATTCTTACCTAGTAAAGGATTTCATATTCAAACAGTAATTAGTGGATTATTTGCATATTTTTATAAAGGTACTGTCATGGTCTCAGCAGTACAGTTTTTGTGAGCTTTGAGTGGCACTGGTAAGTCTTTGGGCAAGGCTAATATAATTTAGGCTGGACACTCATAATACCAAACTTGAGTTGACATATATTTCCTTCAATTATTGTTATGCACAATATCTCTATTTTCTCACACTGTTTTTCTGATTTGTGTGTACATATATAAAGGCACGTGTGTGTGTGTGTGTGTATTTATGTAAGTATAATCTGTAAGAACAGGTGAGGAGCATGTTTCTGTGTCCTGCCAGTTCTGGAGCTGGTTCTGCAATGACAGTGTGACTGTCCAGGACTAGAGCAGCAGATCTGAGACTCATTCATTTTCCTTTGGGGGAGATCCACCCCACAATTTCGAAAGTGGACAAGCTTTCAGCTAGACAGAGTTCTCTGGGGTTACTGTCTTTAAGCAGTTTTGAAAACCTTGAGAAGGTGGTAATTTTTTTGTCTAATTTTCACAGAGATATGGCAATACACCTTGATAATTATGAAAATGGGACATTCCATAGAACTGATATGCAAAGGCTCTGGTATGTGCATGGTTACCTCAATAATACAAACATGTTTGAATATGGTTACCTAAATGGAGATTCTATCCTTCAGCATCGAGGTAGAAGAAGCTATGTTTCCCAAGCTGTCAAGTACCTGTGGTGCCTCTAATTGTATAGGGATTTCTGGGCATGTATCACTCCTGAAATTCAAGTCAATTCTATCAGAAACCCAAATTAGGTTCAGAGTTTAATGTGTATTCATTAGATTTCCAAATTTTGGAACAGACACCAGGAATATAGTATTTTTAGCACACAATCCAACATAGCTTTGAATAGTAGTAGTTGTTGTAAGACCCATACTCATAAAAAGTAAACCAGGTACTCCTTACAAGTCTACCAGTTCTGGGTGATCAGAGCCACCATTTTGTAAAATTTGCAAGAAAACAAAGCTCAGCCAGAGAAATACTCCACTGCCACCCTGCTGTAGTGGTTAATTTACATGTGGAACATGTATTCCTGCTAGCTTCCAGGAAAAGTTTGAAAATCTAGATGTGAAAGTTTGTCATGCTTTGAGCCAACTGTCCCATATTGATGCAAAAGGGAGAGAGAAAAAGCCAAGAAAATGCTTTAATTGATTCATCAATGCACCAAAGTGTGAACAGGCGTGATGAAGTGTAAAGAGGGATGTGACACCAGTGTGGCAGAGCTGTCACAGTGGAAAGGATTTCCTGTAAAAGTGATGGCACTTAAATGTTATCTAGGCCTCCTGTCTCAGCTTTCATATTCCCTGGAAACTTATGTCTTAGGGGAAGTGTCTGACCAACTTGTGAGCAGCCAGGCATCATGCCATCTCAACAGGTAAACACACGGACTGTGAAGAACCCCTACTTGTATCAAGTTTGGGAGTTATGGGGAGTAGGTAATCTCTGGCAGAACTAAACAGTTAACCCATCCACAGAGAGATAATCTTGGGAGAGAGGTGATCATTAGCAGTGCTTCTAGGTGGTGTATTTTCAATATCAATTTAAGCAAAGTTTAAATTACGATTAGTATCCTTGTTACTGAAATGATGCTGTCTGCGAGGTATAGTGCAGCAGCCCTAGGCATTGGGTATTACACAGTATTACAGAATGGTAGAGTAAGACTGTGAAGGAGAGACTGTTGATAATGAAATATAATTATAGCAGATGGATTTGAGCCAGAGTGTTGTACTGAAGGGTTGTTGCAAAGTTCTCTAAGGGATTTTTACTAAAGAGATTGTAGTGTGCATCTCATTCAAAGAATAGGAAATCAAAGAGGGTGGAAACCCTTAGAGTCACTCTGAGGTTTTGGCTCTGGATTAATTTGATTAACTGGGTATGAATGTTACTGATTTAATATTGATGCTTCTTACAACACCTAAAATCAGTGCTATGGATATATTCAGTATGTTAAGTTTACTTTTAAGGGATTAGACATTGGAATTACTCTGAAAGGGATTTTGCCAGCTTTGGAGAAATGTATTTGGGAAGGAATCCCTACCATTATGGCTTAGGCCATTTACTTTTGCATTCAGAGATGCATCAGTTCCTTTCTATCTCTGGGAAACCAGACATTCAAGTACAGTCTTGAACTGAAAACTCTGGCAGAAGTACAAATGCAAGCAAATGTGTGCTGTTACTACTACAGTTACTCTGCTGCTTTGAAAATCGCTAGTCAGGTTCCATTTGGAGTATCTGCAATTCTGCAATGTATTATAGGAAGGACATTGCTGACTGAGCTTGTAAAAGTGCAGTGAAAGGCAAACAAATGCATGATGATTTAAGGTTTTGGGAGTATGACTTACAAAGAAGGATTGAACTGACCTGTATTCTGTAAGCTAGAGGAAAAAAGATTTGGAGGAGTGAGGAATCCTGGAATGGGCAAAAAAATACTGAAGTCATCTGGAGATAGATATATGTTCTAGTGCCACGCAGATCATATAGCATCACCAAATCAATGGCATGTCTGAGGCTAATTTAGACCACTATTAACTGTCTTATCATAAGATGGATGACTGCTGATCCAAGACCCTGTTCTTGGTGCTGTGTCCAGCCAGGCAGCAGGCAGGAGGCTGGGGAGCTGAGGTGCCTTGGGCCAGAACATCAGGCAGTAGCTCAGCATAGGCCTAAATTCATTTTATCAAGTGCCTGGCTGGCATCATACAGAATAGGGCTTTTTAACTGGTTTTTTGGTGAAAATCCCTCTGTGGCTTTCAGGTTTCTGGAAAGCTCAACCCAACTAATAAGGACAATACAGGAGAGGATGTAAGTGCTCCTTTAAAAAAAAGAAAGTGATGAGATGAAATGAAGAGAGGCAGGAACTTACCTCTGGCAGTGAGAGTCAGCAGATGTAGGGAAAAGAGGGTGTGCCTTGTAAATAAGAAAGAAAAAAAAGTGGGGTGTTTTATTAATCAGAGAAGGTGGAGTAAAGCAAAAGTGTTAAAGGAGGTCAGAGGATGTAGGCTATTATCTTGAAGTAAAGTCCCAAATATGTACATTTAGGAAGTATGGCCTTAAGTGCTGCTGAGAAGACATGTGAGCATAATGCTGGCTCAGAATCTAAGAGTTCAAAGCAGTTCATTTGGTTCCTGCTTGTACTCCAGCTAAAAGAAAAGGAAAGAAGGGCAGAGTCTGAATTGATGGGTTTATATGTTCATCTCCCTAATTTCTTGAGCAGTTATTAAGACTGGTACAGCAGGGGAGGATAGGAGCATATGCCAGCTAGCTACACACTTTATATCTTGAAAGACGTGTGTGTGATGTTGTCATTGCCCCTCTCAGTGAGATTGCACAGTGTATTTATTGTGTTGCACTGGGCACAATCTGTAGTGAGAAAGATTTTGAAACAATCCCAATTGTGTCCATTTTCTCCTATTTTCACAAATCTACAACAGCATAGATGTCCAGTCATTCTAAACTTATTTAACATTTCCATCAACACATCACTTCTGATTTTTCTGAATTTTTAAGATCTGAATCTTTACGTATATGGAGACAAATTCTCCTCTCCTGTAAAACAGTTGAGATTTGGGTCTTTAAGGATGAGTTTGTGAGACACCTAAAAATACTTCTGCTGGTAAAAATGGATTTCCAATCAGTATGATACCAGACAAAATTGAGTCTTTCATTTAAAGATAATTTGTACAAAGACCAAAAGATTACCATTGATTTTTAAGTTCCAAATTGTATCTTTCTTTCAACTATAAATATAGCAAAGGCAGTGATAGGGACATAACCCAGAACTGAGGTTTCTCTGTCAGTAGTAAGAAGACAGCTTGGGTTTCCCCACTGTACAAGGATCTGCTGGGTAAAGATGAATTTCTCAGTCAGCCATATGCTATCTCTGCCAGAAATGAGAGATACTGCTAGGAAAAAATCTCAAAGACAGCTAGTGGGAGTGAAAAAGGGGGAGAGATCAAACAAAAAGCCTTTAATTAGAATTTAAGGATTGCTGCCAAAAGATCATGGCTTTAAATGGGCAAGCAGCATTTTCATGCCATAGGAGAAACTGGACTTTCAGGACTTTATAAGGAAACTTACATTCATCTAAGGAAAAAAATCAGAATAGATAATCTGAATATCTAGCTTTTTCTTTATTTGATACTTATCTACCTAAGAAATAAAACTGTCCCATTCCAATAATATTTGAATATCCTGCAATAATGAATATCCAGCTCTGAAAAGTATTGATATGCTATTTTTTCTTACTGACTATCTGGAAAGGTGGATGGGAAAATGAAATGGTGTGACCACTGGCACACAAAAAATTGTGACAAATTGTACAGCTTACTCAAACTAATACCCTGTCTCCCTTCAGCAGCATTCTATGAAAAATGCTGATCTATCATTTTGGGCTAGGGATTTTGTGACTGGAAAAGCACAGGTATGGGTTTAATGCTGGTAACATCACAGCCCTGTATTCTGTGTTTTCTGTCGTATGTTCTTACCCATCTATTAGGAACCCCAAAAGGTTTATAGGTAAGAAACTTAACATTCATCATCAAGCTTGGAAGACAGTAAAAGAATTTGTGGCATTGGAAACTTAAAAATGTTTCAGTAGCTGAGTTATGCAGAATTTGTAACAGGGAGCAAGAGCACAGCTGAAACGTCTGTGTTGCTAATGGAGTGCAACATCATCTCACCTCCTGCCAGCTGGCCTATATTAAAGATGTGTTTTGTCTTCTATGGCTAGCTGATATTCCTTACATTGCTTTAGTAATAAAGGAGATGGCTTGGGTTAATAAAATGTCTAAATCTTGCGAATCTCACAAATCACTCACGTCTGCCCAGCAGAGCTCTATGAGCTGCAGGTGCATGGTGGACTGCTTGCTACAGTGGGATAATGGGGCTTCCACCTCTCCCCTCCCACCCACAGAGGAGACTCTTCCTCCCACAAGAAGAAAATCCCACATTGTTCTGGAGAATCCCTGCCCACAGAGCCTTTCCAAGGCAGGTCTGAGCTGACTTAGGATGAAGAGGAAGCTTCCAATAAAGAGGTGTGGTGAATCTGAGCATGGAGGATCTACGGCTGCAGACAAGCCACGCAAATGGAGTGGGGGACAAGCCAGGCTCAGCTGCTCTAGAGCAAAGGATTGGCAAATCCAATGTGCTGCTCAGCTCTTATACTGGGCTCTCTGTCAGTGCTGGGTTTCTTCTGTGGTTTTGGGTTCTTTAATTTACAGTAAGGATTTTATCCTTGACCAAGTCCCTGTTTTCTGCAGGACACAATTCCTGTAGGGACACTTGTCCCTTTTTTTTTTTCTTTTGCATCATGTATTTGCACAAAGAGAAAGCATCTACAGCTTTCTAAATATCTTCAGCAATGTCTCTGCTCTTGTGGTCATGAGGAACTCATATCTGTGAGCTGGAAAAAAAGGACTTTTTTTCTCTCGACAAGTCAATAAAATGATAGATGGATTCGAGTAGAACTGAAGTAGAAGGCACACACTTCATTCGTTGTAGAAATAGCTGAAAAGACAAGTTTATACTGAAGTGGATAATATTGGACTGTCTTGCAATGTACTAAAATAAATTAGAGAAGATTGCCAGAACTATGCATATTCACTTGCATCAGCTTTCACATCTCCATATAATACACATTATGGTGATCAGCAGATTTCGATACAGTCTCCACTGGGTAGAAAGTTAAGGTAGCTAGGTTTTTTCAAAAGTCATCCATGCTGGGTTTATATTTAGATACATCAAAGTCTGATTTTCCTCTCTCTATGATCAACCTTGCTTGATTTCAGAAGAGAGATTCCTGGTTTGTACTTGTGGAAAGATAAGAATCCCACTCCTGAGGCTGATATTTTTTCCCCATTACCCACAAGCTGAACATTATTGTTGTTCCTGCCAGGTGCTGAACCCCTCTAGGGATGTCTTGGCTCTCATTGCAGTACGTCCACTGCAAATTCTGCATTTCAGCCCAGTTCCTGCAGTCCTATGAAAATGCACAAGTCGTTGAAGATTAGCAGGCAGTATTTTAAGTCAGCAATTTGTATTCTACTTGGTTCTAAAGTAAAGAAATAATGTTGCCAACTTTTCCCTACACTCTTTTAAAACTCCTAAATATCTGCACATAACAGATTCTATTACAACATTGCATCAACAGCAGAGAGCTAACTTAACATTTTAAGGACTTTTATAATTACTTTTCTCAGTCAGAGTCAGTTCTGAGCAGTGATGAGCTCCCCTTTCCAGGTTAGGTTTACAAAAGACCATAGGTGTTTTAAGTTTTTGTCAGGGAAAATTCATGGCAGATTGGCACAAATGTCTAAGCACACACCTCTGTGCCTTCATAGATACTTGCATACCATTGACTAGTGTGGCTACTCTACAAATATGTAAACTGAGATATGCTAAAAATCATATCTGAAACATGTTGGTATAAATCTTCAATTGAGTACACTGGAGATGAACTTTTTTTAAAAATGTTAGCATAACTTTATGTGTATTTCATGAAATATTCCTATTTGAAATGTCTATAATTAAAACCCAAAACCCTAAAATTTCTTATGCTGACCCAATGGAAAAGTCTGAAAAATATTCAATAGGTCTCAGAACTCTTTCATTTCTTTCCCTTAGAGGACTGCTTTGGCCATTAGGCAGAGCTGCTGATTAAAGCAAGTAGAGTCTTGTAGAATTTCTGAAGTAGCAAAAAGTAACCTCAGAGGCTGTGGGGGTTAGCAGAGAGGGTTTCACCTTGGGTGAAAACATTACTCCAAGTCAAATGGAATTTCAGCTACCACAAGCCCAGGTGCTCAGGGGAGAGCTGCATGCCTGGAGCACAAGGAAGAAGGTGGCAGGGCTGCAGCGTCACTGCCGGGGCCCCCAGGATCCAGTGCAAATACATAACAAAATCCCTTCTCCAAAGAGTCTCTAGGGTCTCCACAGCAAGGTTCATGTATTGTGGCTTCAAGCTGTGAAAAAAGCTCTCAGGTGCTGCAGATATGTTGGCTGACATTTGCTTCACTTAATAGACTGACAAATGCTCCAATTCTGGATAATGATCAGGACTGAAAGAGGGTGCTGGGACAGCTGCTGCAATGTGGGGTGGGGATGGGCTTGTTCAGTGCCACTCCTCCAAGAGAGACACTTGAATCAGTTTGGAATTTGCAGATTGGATTTTCTGCAACATTGGCAACAGCAGCTCTGCCACTCATAGGGTAAAGCAGATAAAAAGAGCTTTCCTGTGCAGCTCACTCATAGGAGTTCCAGGGATAGCAGAACTTATGTCTGGGTTGGAGATTTTTTTCCCGTTTTGTCTGTTCTGAATACTGCTGCTCTTGATAACTTCTCTCTGCAGCATCTTGTGAAGGCTCATTGCTTCTAAATCTTGTGCATCTTGTCTTGGGCAGTGTCTTTAATTTGAATGTGCTTTGTCTCCACTGTATTGCAAAACTTCCCCTGTTTAAGGTGTTAAGGTAATCAAGAATAAAATATATGATGTTGGCCAGATTCCCTGGTAGAATAAGCAGGTAGAGTTCAACTGACTCTAATGGCTTCTGACAGCTGTGAATTTGATCCCATACCTTCCCTGCATAATAAGATTTAAAATAATGTGAGTTTAAGGTAGGGCAGGAAGCCCTGGATGAAATATCTTATTGCATTGATTTGTCTCTTATTTTCTGTCCTGTGAGAATACCCAAGTTGCAAATAAAGGGTCAAGAAGGACATTTAGCAATATATGGTTTATACAGTATTAAAAGACCATCTCATAGTTAATCATATGATTAATTTCTACAAGAAGGCTCCACCAAGTCTGCAATAAAAAGAAGTAATGAGGTTTTATAATAAAATTGAAAAGCTTCTGTGATGCACACTGAAGTCTTTTATATAGAAAGGTAAGAAAAACCAGTTGTCTTCCTTTCAGTCCATAGATTGCTGCAATACCTTTCTCTGTGAGGTCTTGGGCCCTGGAATGCCATCTACTCCTGGCTTGAAATGGTCAAGTTATGGGTATGTTTTAGGACCCTTTTCCTTTTGGAAGATATATTTAAAGAGGGAAGTTTCATAAACTACCTAACATACTATTATTAGGTTACTAGCATTTTATAGCAAAAGTTGTTGATCTACAGGAGGTTTGACGCTGAGGTGTATAGGATGGCACTGTAATTGTGTAAGAACTGCCTGGTCCCTCAGAGATTGTGTGGAGGCACACATTCGCATTTCAAATAGCAAGCAATAAATCTTACTGCAATGCTACGCCAGTCATTGTTGTAGTGACTTGGCACTTATGCTCTGTATTATGAGCGTTTTCAGCAAGCACATTAAATTCCACAGAAAATCTCAAGATGTCCATAAGGACATCAGCTTTCCTGAGGACTAGAAAGATCACGGATTTGTGAAAAATGCCTAGTTGAAAGAGGGATTCCAGAATAATGCAGCTGAATGTTAATCCACTGGCAAACCCTGCTGTAAACTGGCATCAGTTGGGTCCTACTTCAAACTGAAGGGAGTTTGCTTGTATGGGATGCTGGGAGAGAAAGCCTCAGCTGGTGAATTCCTGTTGTCTGTTCACCAAAGAAGGTGGTACTGTCAGAGAGCTCTCATGTACTCTATTTGGGATCCAGCAATGTGCTGCAGCAGCTATTTCAGCTCACAGGAAGCAATTTTCCTGCTAAGTCACATTTGCAGCCTCAGTAGTGAGGCCAACAGTAGTTTTGACAATGCGCTAGAGGTCCAGTGAGCCTGAGATTTGAGTCTATTAAGGGGATTTCTGTAGCACAGTACATTTGCTATGTATGGATATGTATTTTACTAAATTTACTGTGTCAGTCTAGTCACCAGTGAATAGTCAGTATATAATGTTTCTAGGAAAGTAGTTACTGTGATATTTGTTCTTAATGTTCCTTGCTTAAACTATATTCTGGAAATTAGTTCAGTTTACTTCATTGTAGTTAAACAGAAGTACACCGAAGTGCCTTTGGCCACTATTTGCACAGAGGCCACTGCTTAAAGCATTTTACCCAAATTTACAGTCTCCCAGGCTCCAGAAGACCAGGAATTCTTAACTGGAACAAGCCATTAACTCAGTGACATCCTGCTTGGCTCTAAATATGATTGTGAAAAACCTGCAGAGACTTCCAGTCTTGTCCTCAGGGAAGGCCAAAAAAATACTTGTAAGACCAAACTGACAGTCCCACACATTCTGAATCTGAAATTCTTTTCGTTTATGGGTCAGAAATTCCTCAAGTCCTTTATGAGAGTCAAGTATTACCCAAAAATTTTCACTGCTTAGAATATTGTCTGATTTCTTTCCTCAACATAGTTTACAACACAGACCCTTGAGATGAGACTGTTGGAGGGTCACTCTTTATAAACAAAATATGCTGTTAAAATAAAAAGGAATTTCTCACCTTTTATAATGTCTGCATAATTTTCTAATTTCACTCATGTAATCTTACTTTGTGTAAACTTGCAAATTTTAAACGTGTAATAGGAATAACTATTTCAAAATATTTTTGGGGTTTTTTCCTTATTAAAAAAAGAAAAGAAAAGTAAAACCCAGACAAATAACAACAGTTATATCGACCTATCTCTATGTGCAAGAAGCATTTTGGATTTGACCAATATGAAGGTTTTCTAGCCAAACTACTACATGACTCCAGTTCTAAACCAAAGACCCTCCTTAAGTCTACAGTCTCTTTTGGGGTCAGTACCTCAACTGGAGATGAAATATGCCTTATTTTGGGGTTTTTTGGTGTTTCAGGAGTAGTAGGAGTGTCTTGGTTTTTGCAGGTAGAAAGGTCTTCAGGGAAATTTGTGAGAACTCTTCTTCAAAAAGGCCTCCAGATTCTGACTGATTCATGTAGAAAATGTCTTCGGGCAGATTAAGTTCTTTGAGAACCTCTATGAACTTCAATACAAAGTTTCTCCCTTTAGTTTACACTAAAACCCTTTTACAAAGTGAAAAAAAAAATACAGGCAAGAAATGGCAGATCTACAAAGCTGGGCAAGCTGGAATGAAGGCATTGCAAATACACAACCCTAATATAAGCAGTTTGAGCAGAGCTGCCATACAGTTGCATGCAATTTCAAAGATTTACAATGAAAGCAAGCTAAATAATTTTTAGAAGCGACCAAAGAATGTCAGTGTCTGCAGGTCTCAAAAAACATTTAAGGCTGAATATCAGGCAGAAACTGATCTCAGGATTTGTAGTTTTGTTTGCTATTATGGTTTTTACAGCATGCTGAGATAAATTGATGTTTCTGCTAAAGGGATTACATGCCTTGGAAATCTCCCAGACTGCCGAATCTGCCTTTAAGAAAGCATTTCTTATGAGATCTTCCCTAATGCACTAAATATCCTTTTAGATTGAGGGCAAACTGGAAATACTCAATGATCCCTCTTCTGCATTGCTTAGTAAGAGTAGAACAAATCCCTGAGTCCTTATAAAATCATTACTGAAATTATTAGGCATTTTGTCTGATTAGGGATCGACTTTAAACTGAGCAGAGTCTTCATGACTTTCCCCCATGGGACTTCCAAGGCTGATCAAAGTTAGATTACTAATGCTCTGTGACTTATTCCCTTATGACTAAAATTTAAAGGGCACAAAAATAGGTTGAAACAGGAGACAGTCATCAATTCTAAATATCAGAAAACCTGTTAATCTAAGAGGCACAAGTGAAACACATGCATATGTATTTTATATTTCATGTATTTCATACATGAGTGTGAACACATTTTCATTCTCATCTTTCATGTGTCCCCTTGAACACATAAGCATGGGAAATTATGGGAAGCAGACTTGGTATTATGTTACCTGCTATACTGATGTTGAAACTGAAATATATAACAAAACAATCACTGCCACAAAAGCATCAAGCTGCAGTGTCACACACCACTTCAAATGATGGAAAAAACTCTTCATATGGGTCAAAAATTATGGAAGGTTTCCTCTAAATTGTGGTTCAAGGGATGCAGGCAGTGTGTAGGGTAATAGCTTTTGTGGGTGGAATTCCCTGTCAAAGGGAAAACTCCACTTTGTCATGGGAACAAAACTTTATTATTTGTCATCACATCTGCCCTGATAATATCAGCATTGGCTGCTTTCCCCAAACTACATGAAGATGTAAGCAGTTGGCAGACCTGATGACAATATGTAAATTACTCAGAGTGAACCTAATCTTGTATAATAAATGCCAATTTGACTCTAAATTTGTTAACAATATTTTAATGTGGTAATTGAGGTCAAGGGAGACTCCAGTTAAATGCTAAGCTATCTATAACTGTCAGTGTTAAATAGTACTTAGGTATCCTTGCTGAAAATCAGATACCAGGTTAACATATATCACCGGTCTTTGCAGCCAGAAATCAAATAAAGTTTATTAGTCTTGGCAGCATGTAAGTATATTAGTTTAGAAATGTGCAGCTGCAATTATCCACAGTTTTTTGGACTTGTTTTGTATCACAACAAACCTGTAATTGCACTTTTTCCTGTTCTGTATATAATTTTGATTAGAAATCAAGTAATAAATACATGCCTAAAGGCCTCTGGAAATTAACTGGCATGTTTCTGTATCAGCATGTATCAGCTGATTGATGAGGTTCAATTTTAACCATTCTATTCATGGTTCCACTTATCACTGCTTCTTTAAAGAGCTTCCCAACATCATGATAGACATGCAAGTGATGAACTTCTATAGCAACTGCACTGAACTGAAATTATTTTGTCTATTAAAATATTTTGATTTCCCCTGAAGGTGTTGATATTCATTAAAAAATGTGTAGGGAATTGTGAGCCCATCTGTGTCTATTCTCTTATGACAGCTTGGGTGTAACTGCAGCGGGTATGAGGGGGTTTATGCAATAATCACCCTCATGCCCCCTCCATTTAATTTGGAAATAAAGGGTCCTCTCTTTCCCTCATATCCAGGCACAAATAATTCCATAACAGGTGACATAAACAGACTTTTGTAGGCTCAAGGAAATCCAAAAATTTATTTTTTAAATGTGGAAAAAGGTGGGGATTTTTGTTTGTCAGATGCTTTTTTTTTTTGTCTTTCAGATATGTTTCACCTGTGTCATAACAGCCAAAGCAGAACTGTTTATCTTAGCTTTGTAACTTGTTAAATGGTCTCTATGTTCAGCAGAAGAAATAACTTTTTCCCCACTGGAAATCAGCCTCCTTCAGTGTCATCAAGCCCCTATTTGCAATGGAAGTCACTGACTGAGAGGAGTGGTCTGTCTCTCCTTACACTCCACGCAGTAGCACACAGCAGCTCTGGGACCAGCAGTGGAGTCTCATGGGCAGTGTGTGTGGAAGAGATTGTGTGAAAAACACGAGGCCCGCATTTTCGTGGTCCCAGATAAGGAGAATAGGGAATCCTCATGCAGCCTTTGGCACTGACAGGTATTTTCTGTGCACTGTGGGACAGTTACAGAATTTCTTTGTACCACCCTCAGTGGTGAACAGAGGCAGAGCATTCAGATTTTGTGTGCACAGATACTGCTCTTTAAAACAGGTCCTCAGACGCTTCACACAGATGGTGGGAGCTAGGGGTGAAATGGACACAGGGCTGTGGTGGATGAGAAAGAGAGGGGTTTAGAGTAGTACAGGATGGAAAGGAGCTCAGTAACAGAAAACATTTTGAAATAATAGTTGTGGAAAATGTGGAGGTCCTAGCTCAGTTGTTTCCAACAATGCTTGCTCAGAACAGCCAACAGCTGTTTCTGTAGAACTCCTTACCACTGCAGCTCTGTTCTTAGTGGAGCACTGTGTGTGTTAATGGCCTAATAATAGTGATTTCCAGTAGGTTTAGAGGAATTACTGTTTAATTCAGGATGTCAAATTTTAATCAACAATTCGTATTCAATTTTGATTCCAGGAAAGATAGACAATATCTTTATTTTATCTGATCCTTTAAATATAAAATATTGTCTTCCATTCTGAATACTCAGGACTCTGTAGAGGCATTACTGCCTATAATTACCCTGACATCTATCTCAACTAATCTGGTTGGTTTGGGTATTGTTTAGCACCTTGTAAACTTTGCAGATCTTATGGTCTGCACTGGCTGAATCAGAAGATAAGTGATAGCTTCAATAAAATCTGCTTTGGTGGGAAACACTTCATGATCGAATTTACAGAACAAGTAAAAAAGTTCTGCATATAATCCCTCCCTCCTTATTAGTGCTCGTAAAGGATAACGCTACTATAAAGTACATTTATCCAGTGGATAAAGGTACAGCATGATAAACCAGTTAACAAAAAGCTGATGTTAAATTTAAGCAGATTCGATTATTTCTACTTCCTCTGATTTCAGGCTCCCATTGCAGGCAGTGGGAATGTTTGTCTGGGGGAAGAAGAGAACGACTGGGCAACGACTTTAGGATTTAGCCCCAGGCTTCAAAGTGGATTTAATAAAAACAAGTAATAACCTGCAATACACTGTAAACCTTGGAAGGTATAAGGAAGGAGAAGGTTGGCTGAAAAGGACCATGCTTTTCAATACATGAAGTGTGGACTAGTCACAGTTAACATAGTAAATCTTGAAAGTCTGATTCAAATCCCTTTGAAGTCAGTACTTGTTACAGACTCTGAATCAGGTGAGTGGTTTGTGCATTCACTGATCAGCATAACGTTTTTAGAATCATAATTCATTCTCTATTAGAGTGGTTATAATTTCACTGATGGCCAAATACATTAAAAGTTGCATCACAGATGCTGTTAATTCCCATCTGCCTGTTTGCAAATTACACTCTAGGTATTACTGTGGCACATGAACAAAAGACTGTGATATAATCTGGAGAAGTAGCACTATCAAAATCCCCACCAGGACTGAATGCAGTGTCTTGATTATCATACCTTCAGATGTCATTTAAGAATAATGTCCTTGTCTTTATTGGGAGCCAGGGCTGACATACAAAAACATTATTAGTAGCTCGGCTAGGACAGCTGGAGCAGTGCAGTGGCACTGAATGCAGAAGAAGCAGTTCAGCCACAGAGCATCTTTTGTCTAGCAGTATTTCCTGCTCATCCTCAAGGGAATCCGAGTAAACCCTGGACATTCAAACCCAGAAAATTGCTCTGGCCTTGGCTGGACTAATAGAAGTCAAAACTTCAATCAGGCACTTATTAGTTACTTTGCGCAAGCGATATAAGGTGCCTTTGTTGGTGGCAAACAAGTGCAATTGCAACTTGGAATTGACAATGAATTTTTTTTGCTATCTTTGACTGCTCAATATAAGGTTAGGATTGGGTCATGTACCAGGGCTTTTACCAAATTAATGCTATCGGGGGAATTACGCTTAAATGGAATTCTTTCTATCTAAACAATTTAATCTAGTTTTTCTCTGTGGTTTTTCTTTGTCAGTTGATATGAGTTTATAAAATAATTCAGACAAGTCAACAAATGAAACAATACATAAAATGTCATGTTTTGAAAGAGAAACAGTGGTGTAGACATCAGATCTTGTGTTGCTGCTTAAAACTGAAAGTTCTAAGCAACTTCTCTTTTTTTTTCTTTGCCTAAGATTTTCCAACTTGCTTGAGGTAGGAGATACTAGTTTAGGTTAAATCTAGGATATTAGAAAGGTAATTTGTAGTTTTACTAAGTCCTGTGGAACATCATCAAGTATTTACCATAAGTCATTCTATACTGCTACAATGAGAAATTATTCATACACAACTCAGTTAAATGCCACTGCAAAGCTGTATCCAGATAAGGACTATCTCTTCATAAATGAAATGTGCAGAAATCAACCAAAGATGCACTTTGTGCATTTGCCTTTCAGGATGATGCCTGATCACATGCAATGACAAAAGCTGTTGTTGCCTCAAGGGTTATTCCAGGCGCAGAACTTTGCCAGAAATAGAATAGAAAAATAGCATATAAGCAATATGAGGATTTAGTGAGGTTCCACAACAATACCTGACTTCAGAGTCACAGATTAGAAGAATAAAAACAAGTCTGAGCACAGACTTTCTAACTTCATAGTTGATGGACTGATGAATGCAGAGCTTGTATTTGACTGATGACTTCAAATCTCCCTGAAAGTAACTGAGGACTGACACCCCTTTCGACCAGCCCGAGTCAGATAGAAAATTGTTTGGAACCACCTCTGCTGACCACAGGAATCATGGGCAAGACTATCAAAAGGAACCTCTTGGAGTTGTTTAGGTCTTCAAACCTTGATTATCTCAGGTGGACGTTAAAACTGACATTCTTGTTTCCTTAGCTGCATTTCTGCCATTTGAGCTGAAACAGTCAGGACTCTGGAATACACAAACGGGAATGGGTTTTGCTCACTATTACATATTGAGAATTTTATTAGACTTCAGGTTTGCTTTGTATCATCCCCTTCTTTTTATGACAACGCTTGCATTGACAGTATCAAAGATAACTTTAAGCAAAGTTTAAGTGAAAAATATTTATAATAGAAATGGCAAATAATTTTCATTTAATAGCATGGCTCTATCAGCAACAGGGAGGGGAGGAATTTTATGGAGTTAAATCATATGCTCCAAGAATTTAAAATTAAAATTGAAGGATAAAAAGAAGTCTGGGTGATAAGTTTTTTTGTACAGTTATATCAAAGCTACCTTTCAAAGACAACAATAGCTAATAAAAATTATAAATGTTCTACCAACAAAAGCCTATGTGACTTAAATGGCAATGTATATATACAGGTTTTCTATATATGGTGCTGTTTCTTCTTTATTACATTAATAACATTTTGCATGTGTTTAATCCAATGGACTTTTAATCAATTAAATTTGATTGTATTTGTGTGCTTATTTTGATAAATTATTTTAATATACTCTAATTTTAACTGTGTGAGTATAGGCTGGTAGTCAATGAAGTTTAATTCAAAAGGAGTGCTTTCACCACTGACTATTTATTTAACTTTTTATATTCTTCATGGCTAAGAGGCAATCCTTTGTTGTCCTACCACCTAAATGAATGGTATATGATAGTGGGACATAGCTAGGGCTTTTTGTCTCAAGATATCTGCCAATTTAAACCCCATCAAGAAGTTTAAGTACATCTCTATACTGGTTGTGAATTGACAACACTTTATAGACTGCTAAAATTTCTGTGATGACATCATGAAAATAATGCTCCTCTTTAGAATATTATACCACATGATTGTTTTGTTAGATCTTACTTAATCTTCTTTGAAATAGAAAGAAATAATTTTTACTAACAACATTTGTGTCAGCATCCTCTTCCAGATGGTGTGAAATAATTTTAAGATTCTTTTAGAGTATTACCTTTATATCGAGCATTTCTGTACAAGTGTGAAAATTTGTACCATAAGAAGTGAAGAAATATAGGAAATACAGGGAAGGAGATGAAATCAATTTTAGGCAATTTCTCTCTAGCTGTATTTTCACAGCGCATACATTAAACCAAGAAGATACAGCTGTTCCTTGGCCCTTTTTTAATGCTGAGGTTCCCCCTTCCTGCCACACCCAGAAGAGGCTATGCAGACTCTTATCTCCCTGCATGTATCCTTGACTTTCCCACCCCTCAGTCTCCATTTCTCAGTAGCACAGGGATCACTGGGGAGCTTCATCTACGTCCTTAATGCTCCCACCTCATGGGTTACAAAACAAGCACGATCTGCTGGGGCGCCACTCGGGATCTTCACTGCAGTTCCAGGTTTGAAATCCTGTTCTTCCACACGCCCTGAGAGGCTCTCATGTGATTCTTGATTGTCACCTGGTAATTCTTCAGGAAAGAAAAGGAAAGGCCGACTTCTCAGATCCCTTCGTGTCTCGGCATGATTCCCTGCAGTCCAGTCTCTAGGTCTATTGCAGTCAAGCCTTTACTTTCCGCTGCTCTCTCTCTCCTATTTGGACCAACCATTGAAGGATCTTCAGTGGTCCTTGTCACTTTTGAAAATGGGTTTCATTGAGGTTGTCCTCATCTTGGATATTTATATGTAACTGCCTTTTTTTTTTTTAATTCCAAGGTCCATTGAAATAGGATGCATTGGTTGACTGACTTCTGTTCTCTACAGGAGCCAGTCTCCTGAAGCATTTCAAAGAGAGAATGCCTTAAACCAAAACCTACCATGAAAGAATGCTCAGAACTGACTTTAGAGCTGGCATTTAGCAACACAGAGGGTGAAAATGTTATACAATGAGAAACAACTGTGTTTTATCTTAGTTCTGTGGTACAGGAGTAGACAAGAAATCCAGGAAGACAGTAGAGTCCCTAATTTTGATGTTTTGATAGATTTCTTTAGACATTATTGCTCTCAAAAATTGTGAATTTTTCTGCATTTCTGCTGTCTTTTGTTCAAGCAATGGATGAAGTTTACAATCCTTTGAAGTTTTTGACAAAAATCACTATGCAAGGGAACTGTACTGCATATTTACATCTCCACTCTAGTGCAGGTGAGATAGAGACACATTTTTAAACCAGAGTGAAGTCTATTATTTGCTATCAATTTTGGCAATAATATTGCAGGACCTATAAAATCAGAGTGGTTTTGCATAGTTTAACACGGTCTTGTTAAAATTCCTAGTGCCACTACTTTATTTCCTTTTCACAATTCCCTTTTGTATGTATCCCACAAAATAGGTATGTTTTGAAGTAAAGATATTAGTAATGGCAATTTGTGGAGATTTATTGACTTCTAAAAAGTAAAAGGGCTTGAAGTGTTGATTTGAAATATCAGAAACAGGTATTACCTTGCAATTATCAGAACTGGCAAACTATAAAAGAATCCTCTTTTACAATAGTAATAACCTTTGGCAAAATTGTAATTAATGGACGCACCTTGAGCAGCCACATTTTTAATGGCTTGAAAATTTGTCATTTTTTTTTCATGCATGTGAGAAGAAAAACAGTTGTCACATAACTATTCAGCCTCAAATGCTTGCCTTGATATCTAGTGCTATACAGAGTGACCAACAGAGATATTACATTCAAGTTTGTAATATTTAATTCTTTGCTAAAACTTTATAAAATTCAAGTTTAATCAAATATTGAATTTTTATGTCTGCTTAGAGGTGCCTGAAAGTTTGTTTTAGAATTTCTGCTGACAGACCTTTTAACTACAGCAGTGCATTAAATTCACTGTCATCAGAATACAATTATTCAACTGATATAAAACAACTATGTTACTGCCTACTAATATGAAAGAAAAGAGGAAATAAAAATCACCTACCTTAAATAATAGGAAAACAGTGATTAATCATCCTGTTCATGTAAACAGGGTTATTGTTCTTTTTATAACATGACATCAAGCCAAAAGTATGTGATTGATTTTATAAATCAGTCACTACCCTGTTCATACCATAATATTTTTCTTTTAATGCACTCCGCATTAACATCCTGCCTCTGTCTTGTTTCATTTAATTTCTTTCTTGCCAGTAGAAACTAAGCACCTCTGTATGTTTGAAGGCAGTAACCACTTCTCTGAAAAAAAAAAGGCACTGGAAAATAAAAGAGAAAAAAACCACTAGAGAAGGTAGAATTTGGGGATCTTCCAGTGGGAATTCAGTGATAAGCATGATAAGCTTGTTTTGTGTTTGGAACTGAAGAGTTAGATTTTCTGTTAGGCTTTCAGAAATTGCTCCTGCAATAATAGCTTTACTGCTGTTAAACCTCTCACATAATATGCAACACCTTTCTGACTCTTAATAAGGATTTCCAATATCTAGCAATGGTAGATAACACTCAAGACTGCATCCTGACCTTCAGCTCTATGACTGGCTAGGCCATTTTTTCACTGTCCTTGCGTCCTTGTGAAGTACTAAGCTTTTTCTCAGCCTTTGTTTTTATTCTGATTGCTAACCAGGCATTAACTCAGCTACCTTTTTACCTTGGTCATAGCATCAGGGAATTTGACCAAGGCAGAAAGCCAGAAATCCAACCAGAGGGGATTTGAACTACAGTTCAGATTCTGTTTTATTTGTGTTAAACTATTTATTGACCCCCATGTGCTGGAGCTCTTCATAATCCATTTGATAAATTAATAAAAAAAAATGATCATAAGTACTTAAAAGTACAAGCTTTGTTTTTTGTCACTGGCCCCATCTTACTCAAAGTAAAATGTTGTATCTACTTTATGTCAATATAACCTTCATCTTGTAAGAATTAAAGTACTTGAAGCTTTAGCATACATTTTAATATTTGATAGATCAAAAATACACTGATGGAAGTCTCAACTAATTTTCTAGTGGAGCCTGTAAAGATCTTGTAATCTACTGCCATTTGTGGAGACTGCCTCTCTTGATCTGCCTTGTGCTATTGATGTGGATTGCACTGCCCTGTTGAAGTTCTAAGGTTTCTCTGGAAAGAACCTCTGCCTTACAGTTGTTGGTTTGCTATGATAACTTATAACTCCTTCTCTCAGTATCTGGTGGTCCACACCCTAAACACACTCAACATGTCCTCATTCTGGAGAAGACAAGTTTTTGGCTAAGATTTATTGAAATTCTTTTTTTCATGATGAGTTTTCTCCATTCAATATCTTTTATAAGTGCATATATTTTAGAATGCATATATTTCCTGCCTAATGTTTCAGTAGATCTCCTCTTCTCCCCAGCTACATGTTAACATTTGTGGGGTCAATAATATAGATTGGTCTTGGCACTTGGCCCATTCAGATGTCCTCACACTGGTCTGTCACATCATGAAACCTTGGCTTGGTTTGTTGTTGACACTGCAATAAGCATCTGAAATGCAGCATAAAATCAGCTTGCAACTATTTTACTGTAAACATTATATGAAGTGTATTGCATCAAGGTTCTCTTTTACCATTTTAGTAAAACTATAAATACATTATCTATGTATTTATGTATTTTTGAAATTTTTCGTTCCTTGTGTCAAGAAATTTGTCATCTTAGCTGCTAAGAAATATCTTAATTTCACATTTCTAACAATTGGTTAAAAGATGGTGCGTCTTATTTATTTATTTACTTATTATACCCTTTTCATTCTTCTGTCTCCAGATTCTGGGCTTCACCCTAGAAGCCTACCAACCTCTACTCCACATGATGGTTACATAAAGGCTTTAGCTGCTTCTTGTGCTGCTTTGTGCTACTTCACACTTCTGTTAAACATCTGGATCATGTGAAAATTACTCTTTTAAGACCAGTGCTTTTTTTCACACTGTGCCTTCTCCTACACCTGAATTTCATACCTTGAAGTATGTACCTTCCAGAATATTAGTTTTACTTTTAAGATTCAAAACTGACCTGGAAACTCTTTCAGTGCCAATTTATCTGTATATGTATTCATTTCTTTTTTCCTAGAATATATGGCAGAGAGTGTGCATCTCTCCTTACCTTGTAGATACCCAGGATTTTTTCCCCGGGAAAATATGAGCCTCTTTCTCCATGAGTCCAGCTGCTTCTTTGCCAGGGCAGTGGAGCAGTATCTGCTGTGTACATGTACATGCAGTGAGGCTAAGATGCTGCAGTGTCCTGGCTGAGCCAGGAACATTATTGCCATATGGAAAAACCCTCAGACCTTTGTCATTTACAGTGTGCAAAATGCCTCTCACTTCTCTTGTGGCACATTGCTCTCATGCAGGAAAGCTGGCCTATTCCTCCTTTTTGCTTGTGTTGCTCTTTTTCATGGTCGTATTTAACATCTGCTGGCAAATGCTTTTACATAGTGAAAGGCAGGACATGGCACAGTCACATAAGAGTAGCAGGCAATTTTTAAAGGTTTATGTTTGGCATGGATATAAGGCCAGGAAGAGCTTGCTTCTAACCACGTGATCAGAGTAGTTAAATGGACAGGCACATATTTAAAGCTGAGGCAGTAGATGTGGGGCTGTTTGTTCAGTGCTATCCCATCACAGAATTACACAGCTCGCTGTGGTTGCAGTCTGATAATTATTATTGATTCGCTCTCAGACTGTCAATCTGGGGACAGTGCTAAAGCAGTCCATGATGGACAGAAAGAGGATTGGACAGCCACCATCCAACGAGGAAACTTCATCTTGAAAATGAACTCAGATGAGATGGTGCTAGTGGATAAGGGTAATTGATGATTGTTTCAGAGTGGAAGAAGGGAAAAAGGAGAGATAAAAAATTCTTCTTTGGCATTCATCCTTAGTGTCCTGGAACACTCCAGGGACTGTCTGCAGACTCTATAAATTTGAAGTTTCTATTTTTAATGGTTAGGCAAATATATTGCTCTTACTATAAGTAGTAATTAGCTTAGGGTCATCAGCATCCATGAAAGACAGAACAGCACCTGAGGGAAATAACTTTTCTCAACCCAGACGTGTTATCTTGATCTACCTTTGAGTTCCTGAACATAAGCAAATCTTAGCCCATTTAGGCTGGTTAAAATGTTTAATAACTGAGATGTAAATATTAGCACTATGGATCACTACATTAACCACTTGCACCAGAAGTGATGAGACAGTTATGAACTGTATTTTGAAGCATCCAAACTTGCTGTATTTTTTTTTTAATCTGCTCTATTTAAATGTCAATTCATGAGAGAGTAAACAGATATAACAGAAGTGCTGGACAGTGTAAGCTGACCAGAATATCCATTTATGATATGGTCAGCCTTTAAAAGCCGTACAAAATCCTTGAGATGGAGAAATCATAAGAGAAGAAATAAAAACCTATTTACACACCTTGATATATCTCATTAGATTAATTATGCCCAAGCTTTAATTTCAGCACTGATAATGCTTGTTCCAATTTCCTTTGCTCTTTTGCTAACTGAAGTTGACCCATTGTGGTTTCAATTGGGAGTTTTCCTTCCGGGTCATCTTGCATGCGCAGAATCTCTGGGATCTCAAATTTCCTATAAACTCCACAAAGCACAGTGAGTGAATTCTGAAGTGCCAGCTGGAAGCAAGCATTATTGATGTGCCTGCCAGTTGATAGTAGTACCTCTGAGTCTCTCCTGAAAAATAAACCTCTAGGCATAGGGGAGCAAATGATGGCCCTTCTCCCTTCAGAAACACCAGATTTACTCCAGTGTAAGTGCTGCAGAGGGAAAGCAGGATAAATAGGGTCTTTTGCGATCTGTGATGCCTTCAGCAGGTAGGGAGGGCTCAAACCTTCTCCACCCCCTTGAGGACAACAAGGTTTCCTGCAGCCCCAGGATTTGGGGTGAACACTGCTGACTTGGTCATGGGGTTGACTTCTTGTTCATCGTGGTGTTTAAATCTTTCCTTCATGTTACATTTCAACCTAGCAGCTGCTGAATTCCTATAAGTATTTTCCTTGTTATTTTTTTTTATTTGACTTTTGGAATATTAAATATCAGCCACAACAGAAAGAGGTCATGCACTAAGGAAAAATCACTTGGATTTTCATGTAAGCCCCCACAGGGACCTCCTGTCTTAAATGCCTAAGGTATGACTCCAGTCTTGCAAGATTTGTATAGAGGAAGGGATGTGCTCCTGCAGAGAATATGTCTGAGCAAATGTCTAATTTATGTGACCCAGGTCAGTTCTGTGCAAAGGTTCTCTCCTATCTTTTCCCTTCGGTGCTATCCCTACAAAGGCTGAGGCCAAGAGAGAGTTTTCCCCTCTGCTTCCATGATAGTCACATAATACTTGATCTGACACATCACCTTGGCTGCTGTTAGATCTTCCACACCATTCCTAGAGTCCCAAAAGCAACCAAGTTTCAGCCTTCAGCAGTGGAGAAGGGCCTGAGCAGGTCTCTGCTTTCTAGTTGAAGGTAGAGCTAGAGGGAGCTTTAGCACAAAGAGTATCAGATTGGAGACAATGGGACACAACTGGGATGTGCGACAGAGCGTGCACTCCGTGATCAGAGAGGCTGTCCAAATTTTGATACTCTGTTTACAAGATTCTTTCTTAGGATGGATCAGGTGGTACCTACCAGGTACCAGCCTCTCCCAAGCTGTCCAGCTGTGTTAGTGTCTACATCTGCTTGGATTTAATGGCCATGATGCCCTCTTTTACTCAGGTTTGTTGACTTTCTCAGTCATGGCAAGGTCTGTCTAATCTTGCATCCTTTCCCAGAAATTTGAATTGAATAAGGTTGTGTAAGCTGAAGAACTGTTTCTCTGATAAGATTGTGGTTTTTCACTGTGGATATTAACTTGCATCTTTATTATACATATTAGTTAGATTTCTTGGCTATCCCTACTTGCAGCAACAATAGCTGCTGGTTCTGGTCCTGGACCAAGCTTTGTAAATGCCAGGAGGAAGCAACCAGTTGTCCACAGACTATTTGTGTGCTGCTCAAAAATAACTTGAATATCACTGTAGGTACCTTGACTTCGATATCTTGTCCTTTAGCTGGGTTGCCCTGTGACACAGGTTATTGTTTTCCAGTACCTGTCCCAAGCAAGCTGCAAACCAAGGAACTGAGCTATCCTTTCAAGGATATCCGAGGGAGATTTGTGGCTCAGAGAAACATAACTGCTCCCATCTTTTATCCACTTGGTAGCAGAGAGAACCTGTGGCTTTACAGATCGTCACCTCTAGGAAATAACAGCCCATCCCATGATGTCAGCCTGGCTCTGCCCAAGTCCTTCAAATCCCTCCCAAATGAGAGAACTCTGGGGCCACATGAGGGTCGTATGTTGAGAGGAGCAAGTACAGGAGGCTAGAGCAACACATGCGCCTCGTGCTTTGACTTTAGGGGCTGTTTTTTTAAGTTCCAAGATGGAATTTGAGAACCTCAGCAGGAGCTAATTCCACGTTCTGGTGAATTCCTCCAGAGGCAACATTGAGGAGTAAGTGTGAAGGCATGGCAGTAATGGTGATGGCTGTAACACAAGTGTTGTGCCAGAGTAGAGGCTACACTGGGCAAATGATGGGAGATGGCTGTGCTCTGACAGGGGAGTAGGTGCCCCTCTCATAAATGCTGGAAATAGAAAGTGGTGGCTACTCAGGGAAATGATTAATACAGGAAGGAGACTGATTCATCAGTTCATTTGAAGAACACCAATGATTAATGGGTGTTAGCACCAGAATTTTCTCCTAGCACAAAGAGTGCCTGCATGCTCTTAGCCACGAGGGGCACAGTGTTACAAACTGGTGTGTGGGGTGGATTTTCTGGAAGCCAGAGGTCTGCAATTGCTGGGAAGAAAGCTGTAGCTCACAATATTGAATTTCTTGAGATCCCTAAGCAGACTTGCAGGTATAATAATTGATCACAGAACATTGTAGACTGGTCTGAGATGTGCAGAGATGAGGCAGAAAAATGTGCCATTCCTCAGCTGCCTCATTCTGCTTCTCTCTCCATTAGGTTTTTTGTCACTTCTGCTGCTTTGGGTTTTTCAAGCATCTCCCACACCTCTGACCACTGAGCTATTGCCAGGTGGTGACCATCACTAGAGGCTCACCTTAAAGTCTGTGTACATGTGCGTTTTGTTAGCACTGTAGTGTTTCAGATGAGTCCTTTGAGTCTGCCACACCACTATTTTTTTTCTCTTACAGTACCAACGTCATGCTCAGGGCAGGCATTAGGAAGCAGGACATTTTAACAATCAGGAAGCTTTTTGCCTAAGACTCAGTGGCCTTAAAGTAATGTTCTGCACGGTATGGTTTAGTAAATTTCAGCAGGTCTCTAAGCAGCATTGCTGCTCTTCTCCTAGTAATAGAGTAATAATCCTAAATAAGACTCTCATGCCTAAAACTACTGTGATATTTATTCCCTACATTTCACAACTGTGAGTCAGATCTCCCCCAGAAGTGCCTTCTCTGGATTTCTGACCTGAGTCTGGGGGGGTGGGGNTTGGCAGTAGCCTCGTGAAAGGAGAGCACGATAATCCTGTAAATGGTTGGGACACACTTGTACATCATTTGAATGAGACTGTGTCAGTCAGCAGGTAAGCAGTTTTGTAATAGAAAAGAAGCTGGTTTGCAGGAGCTGCCCTGCAGTCCCACCACTTGGAGCAGGTGTTACGATAAGATAATGGTCACTTGTAGTAACCCTTGCGAATCACAATCCTTGAGGAAAAAGTAGGGACAAGCCCTTCAAATTGGGTTTCAAAAGCATATAAAGAGTTGACCTTACAGAGGTAGTTCAAGGAATAACCTAATCTTTCTGTCCCATATCCCCCGATGTACAAAAGCTTGCCTGAAATTGAAAGTGTGTGTGGGGGAAGCTTGTAAAGGCAATGTTGATACCAAATAAAGAGACTGGTGTCCTCACAAAATCATTTACAGCCTCTCTCTGCAATCTGCAGAGGATTACAGGTTTGCAGCATGTTTATGTCTGGCTGAGACCAAGGAGGTTTTGCTGCAAAATGGTTATCAGCGTAGAATCAAAGCATAAACAACAGCGCCGAAGTAGAAAGTCTAACGATTGGAATGAATTGAGTGGAAGAAATGATGTGTCTTAAAGACATTGTTGCTTGAAGAAAATTTATTTTCTGCTGTGGATTTTTCCTATTATTAAGCTATAGCAAACCCCTCTACACTCACAGACTTGCTTTCTGCAAAACTAACATAATTTTAACAATTAAAGATTGAAGTATGGACTTCTGAGATGATCCCTTATGACCTACACTTTATTAGATTTATGTTACCTTTTGATATGTTCTATTTGCTGGAAGCCCCAGCATCCTATCATTATGATTCAAACGTGCTTTGCTCTCTGCTCACAAATAATTGATGCTCCCTTTGCACAAAGCATAGTTTTCAGCTGATAAGCAGCAGGGTAATTGGCACCTTCACAGGATATTAGGCAGAAAAAAAAGCATCACACTTAGCAGACAGGAAGCAAACAGGAGAAGGTAAATAATTGTGGTAGTGTACTCAGGGCTAAAGGCTTCTTCACAAGTTCTGTATGTTTGCATGATCTGTAGTAAATATTAAGATTTGTATTTATCAGTAGAGGGGTGGGGATGCAGAAGGGAGAGCTTTGTGACACAAATACTTGTAAAGGAGGTGCATTGCCAGCAGTATATAGATAGAACATGGTTTAATCACTTAAAGCCACTGTGGAGTTTTAAATGCATCTGCATGAAGCACCTCTGTGGTCCCCTGTTAGCTTGTGGGTGTGACATAAATTAACAGCACTGTCATAGAAGATTGGTGGCTATAACACTGGACTGCAATGGATTCCTGTGCAGATGCGTGCTACGCATCATGCCTACAGACTTGTAGCCTTAAAAAAAATTGCATGTATTTGAGGCAGCCAAGAGATGCTTTCAAGTCTAAAATCTTAGTCTACCCCAGGCAGATAAAAGCTTTTTGACTGCAGTCATTGTGTCTGTCGAAATATTTTCATTTGTTTGACTTTGTAATGCTATTCTGTCGTAACTTTTGTGATGTCCAACAGCTAATAGCTATGCATTTATTTTGAAATTATTTTTTCAGGTTTAGCCATGTACCTGTTAAGACTAAAACCATCAAACAAGTGAATCATATTAAATGTGCAATCTCATCAAATTCAGCTTATTTAAGCTTTTGATGGTATTTTTAATAAGTGTGGTATTTCTCATCAGTAAATTCTTTTTCTTTATTCTTTTTTTATATATTATGGACTTCATACTAAGTGTATTGGTACATCTTTAATCTTGTGAGTCACTTGGATACTACACTGAGTGCACTGGAAATGTGTATAAATAGGTTAAAAATCAGCATAATTCTATGTGATGCACTATTTTTAGCAAAAACATTCCTTTTTACCAAGACACACTTTGATCAGCTGCTACTCAAAACTTCTTTATGTGCTGTGTAAGTGTATGAGAGGAGGAGAGTGTTATGCTTACAAAATAATTTGGTGATGAACTAGATTCTATTTTCTGGACATAGGCCGATTCTTAATGTTTAATAGTTACTAAAATATCTTTTTGAATGTGTACAGGGCACCAGTATATATATGAGGTTTAATTATTGCTACCAGGTTACAAAGGCTGTGGCAATGTATTTTATTAGATAAGAATAAAAAGTGTCAGTGGAAATAAGACCTATCACATTATACAACAGCTTGTACCCAAGACAAACACTTGTGTCTGTCCTGATGATGGTGTTGCTGTATTTGTTTTCCAATTACATCCTGAGTGAACTCAATAGAGCACAAGGCATGATGGGAGAAATCGCCTTGCACTGCAATTACTCTGTGATCTGCCCAGAAATAGGAGAAGAAACATTGTGACTTCCCCTCCTTACCTGATTTCTGAGCACATTCCTTAGTCCTTGTGCTGCAGGATGAACCTGCGGCCAAAGGAGGCACCTAGCAGAGCTCTCGGCTCCGGCCCTATTTCTCACTTGCATGCACAACAATTACACCACAGAAGAGGATTGATTTCTCCAACCAATTATCTTAAACACCTAAGCTTGCTATCGAGCCACGTTGTAGTTATGTAGAACACTGTGCTTATGTGGTACAGCGCTCCCACCAATGCTAATTATGAAATGAGTTCTTGCTGTCTTCACAATGCACAGATGGTGACAGTCTCGGTCTGAGTAACACACGTAGGGAAGCAGTGTCATAACTCTTCATAAAGCATGTATTTGGCTAATTATGGCTGTGCATCACTCGCTGGAGTACCTGTCAAACAGAATTATTATTTTAAAAGCTCACAAATTTGTTATAGTAACAAGTTTCCTATTTAACATCTTCAGAAATAACAATCTGTTTGAATAAAAATTCGCTTTTTCTCTTTTGGGCAGAAATATAAATACTAGTTTTGTTTGAGAATATCCTCCACTGCTACTTTAACATTATGGCAATTAAGCTTTTTCTTAATTGTGGAATGCTTAGGGTAATTACAGAACCTTCTATTCAATTTTTTAAGTTTTATTTAACTGTTTTCTTGTGCTCAGCATTGTTGGCCTGTTACAGCACATATACATGGACCCTTTGTGTATGTGTGTCTCTTACATGTGCAGAAGGACACAGATAAGTTCACAGCAGTTTCCATAATTTCCGAGGCTCTACACTGCACTGGTGTCACCCTTGTGGTACTCAGCAGCCCAGCTGCTGAATAACAATATTTCTGTAGCTCTGATTTTGCAGGCTCCACCAGTGTCAGCCCGTGGAAAGTCTCACTACTGCAGCTGATCAGGCCACCATATGGGTGCTGGAGCTGAGCTGCGGTTGAAATTGTACCTGTGATTCACTGTGCTCTGCTCCTCCAGAGCTGGCTGTTAACCCCACAGATTTAACTCTACGTTAAGGGACTGTTCTAATGAAGGAAATATTACTTTTCCTCACACAGAATGTTAACCCCTTGTATTGCTCACATAAATAAATCCATGAATTCAGCTGCAATTTGGGTTATAACAAGAAGCCTACCCTAATCTAAAGAACAAAAATCCCATTGGTATGCAATCCCAGCAGCTGCCTTTGACAGCTGAGTTGGAGCTCCTCGTGATGTCCAGCCTTGCATCTCTCCCCATTGCTGGGGGCACAGCAGGGGCTGCCTGCTGAGGGGTATCAAGTGCTACAAGACCCTCAACTTGGAAAGGTCCCTGTGCTTTCTCATTCTTTTCCTGCTCTGGTAGATGTTTTAGGCAATCTTTTGCAGTATTCCTCTGTTGCTGGCAGGAATCTGAGTCAAGGTATACATTGTGGCTCTACTTCACAAACATCCTTCTAATCCAGTAAGTGACAGTGTACTTAATATTGTTACAGACGTTCATTTATAAGTCTCACTTTTCATCCTCCCCTACATCCTGTGTGTGATTTAGGATGATACTTTCAATGCCAGGATGACAACTTGAAGTTCTTGATATGATATGCAATATTGGAACAAGGGAAGGCAAGCCTGCCTGTTTAGATCACTGAATAAGATACTTGGCTGTACTTCTAAAATCATTGTTAGGCTCAGTTAGTACACTACGTGGTTTGAGATTTTTAGGTGAGTGGTATGCTTTTATTAGTATGTTATTTACCTCCTATTACCATTTGTATAGGGAGGAGGGCTGGTCTGGTGGCTAGAGCAGGAACTGTAGAATCAGATGTGCCTCCGTGTCACAACTGTTCCAAAGTGTTGATTTCTGTTGGTTTGCTTTGCTTTGGGTTAGGGTTTTTTTGTGACAAATCATTTAATCTCAGTGTTTCAGTTCTCCAGCTATAAAATGGGAATAATAATAGTGCCTTGTTCCCAGCTTTTGTTTGTCTTATTATTGATGACTGCATCCTCTTTGGGGGTTAGACTTTCCCTTGCTTAAAGGCTTAACACAAAGAGATCCTAATCTCAGCTACTTTAATACAAATAACAGCTACAAAAAATAGTGCTATTACTACCTGGGCATCAGCATGACTAGTGACATCAGTATCATGCTGACAAGCTCCTTACCTCTCAGGATTTGCTTTGCCCATCTCTGCTCCTAATCCTAATGCATTCAGTCCCACTGGTGTGGAAAAACATCTTCATGGTTAATACTCCTCCCTCGTGAAAGGAGCATTACCCTGGTTTTCTGCCTATCTCTGCTTGCCAGGAGTAGCTGCTGGCACTGTATTCTGCATACACCATTGCTTAGTTGTTACACTCCAAGAAACCTTTAGTTACTCCCGGTTTATTTCTCCAATGTGTGTTCACTTTTAGAGATTTGGTTCTTTTTAGAAGTGCAACCACCTCTTCTCACTTCTAAACATTTTCTACAGCACCTTTCATTAGGTGGCACAATACTCCAGCCCCTCCTCCTCCCCTTTCCCTAATCATCTTCACTAGGTTCATACAGACCTTTCCTCTAACAGCAACATGAAAATAGGAGAAATATCAGCTCATCTGTTTTATTCAGGGCAGAATTCCAGAAGCTCTCAATTGAAAGGATTTCAAGTTCTTTCCTGGAGGTTCATGGCCTGCAATCAGCCCCTCAAATGCTGCTGCCATCCCCAGGTGACTGGGCACCAGAATGGAGCCAGGTTTCTAAATAGTTCCTATGGCTGCAATTCTGCTCTCTTTTCTGGACTACTGACCTGCAGGATTTCAGAATGATCTATTTGGTCTGCAGCATCCTCTGTAGGCAATGTGTATCCTGCCCTAATACAAAAACACAGACTAGAGTAATGATGCCTAGGAACAGAAGAGATCTCTGCTATAATCCTCGTTAGCAAGCTAATGAAACGAGCATTTATTTAGGAGTGGATTTGGCTAGTAAGGCTAATAAACTAAATGGCAGTGAATTCCACCTACCAGAACATGTATTATAGCCTTTAAAGATCTAAAATGTTGGAAATGAAAGCTACCATTAAAGAAAATTTAAGGCCGGGTTAAATGCTTTTATGATGGGTAGAAGTATCATAAATTAAAGTATTTCATAGTGTTTATTACAATTTCAGCCAAAGGAAATTATGAATGCAATGACTGGCTGATTAAAAAAATATCCTATTATTGGGTAAATTATTAGTGGGCAGTGACCCTAATTAACAGGGCAATAAAACTGAAGATTTGCTTATGATGCAGCTGTTGAGATACCATATGGTCCAGGTAGAGTTTTCCCTGAAAATGAGGAGCCCAAGGTTTCCAGAAGAAACAAACCAAACAAAAATTGGTTGATGAGGGGCCCTGGGTTACTGGAACTGACACTGCATTGTAGCTTGCAGAACATCCTTGTATTGTAAATTTACAGCGTGAGTAATAAGAAGAGGCTGATACGCAGTTCTCGTGAAATGCACCGAGCAAATGTGGAGGCCCAGATAACAAAGTTCATATCCAAGCTCGTCTGGGAATAAGACTGACTTCTATTTTCTTCATTGCACTTTGCAATTAAAAAATGAGAAAACATGAACTCTTAAAATTTGTCTTGATAAAATACATAATACAAGGCATTTTTTCAAGAGAAGGGAAAGCTACAGCTGTAATAACAATTCAATGCACCTGAACTTCTTTGCAACTGGTCTCCTCTTCTGGGGATGTCTCCCTTGCAATTTCCCTTTTTCCCATCATTTATTTGCCAAGGTCTTTCTTTTTAGTTCCCAATCTCTAGGTGACCATTGCATGGTTTGTACAGGGCCTGGAACAACTGGACCCTATCCCAATTAATGTCTTTAATAAGGGTTCTTTTCAGCAACACATCCTGAAAAACCCAGAGAAATCACAAGTTACCCTGTTTCTTCAAACTATAAAGATCTTCTCTGTGAAATTTAGAAGAGCCCAGAAGCATTCTCTGCATTTGTTGATGCATTTTATCTCTAGAAATAATGACAAACTTTAGAATTAATTTTTTGTGCATGTTTATAGATTCAAGTTAGGGATGATTAATTTAATCATGTTTAGATGTCCAGCTATCTGATTTGCACGTTTAATCTGGTCATCAGATGTCTAAGGGCTATAAAGTGCTCCTGTACTTACTCTGGGAGCAAAACTGATTGATAAAATTAAGGTCGTTTACCAGCATCAGGCCTAATTATGTGCAGGGTGGCCTTGAGGCAGCAAAATTAATCTTGTACATTTAGTGGGGCAAAACGAGGAGCTCCAAACCAGGGAGCCATCTTACTGCTAAAATTATTTATTCCACCACAACATAATTTACAAATAGGAAATTCCCTGGTTCACTCTTCCTTCTCAGCTGCTCAGGGGAAAAATAGCTATTAGACAAGTCTGCTGTATGGATTGCTATATGTTTGGAATTTCTTTAGCCTTTTTCTTTCTTGGAATTCTTGTTTGAAAATGATAGGGAAAAAAAGAATTTTTAAATTGGATTTTTCCTGTAGTTAGGGATGGAGTCATCCCCATTTGGCTGAATCAAATTCCACTGAAGATTTTGGATGTTTCCTAACTGCTTGTGAGTGGTTTTGTTATAAGCTATCAATGGCCTAAAATGAAAGCACAGAATTTCTTAGCAAAAAGTTACATTTGGGGATAGAAATTTACAATTTGACTGTAGTTCACAGATGTACTGATAAATGGAGAGGGTTTAAGGAAAACCCTTTGGAATATGGGTGACACCTTATCTGTAAGTTGTTTCACAGCAATTTTCCTCACAAACATAACTTCCAAAAAAAGTCAAAGGCAAACCGATATTTTTATTGCAGCCATTCCTTGGCAAAAATCCCTGTTTCCCATAATGCCACCTGACATTGCTTGCCCCATGAAATTTTTACTGCTACTGTGATTATTCAAAGAAATAGCCACGAAACGTACATGAATAATGTTCAGCAGTAACCCTTAGTATTTGGGGCTGTGATCAAACATGAAAGCTGTGTGCAACACATTTCAGGGGTTTAAGGACCTTGCATAGGGTGCACCAGCTACATCCCCCATGAACAATACTGGCATGACTAGAATCTCATGCTGTATTTCCTACCCCTGATAACTGAGGTTCCACTTCCTGCTGAAATTTAGGGGCAACAGAGCATCGTCATCCTCATCATCTGCGTGCGTATGTGTATATAAGTATAATAATGTTTGCAAAGCTTTCATGCACTTCCTCCCTCTGCTACCTCCTTCCCCAGTGATTCAGTCACTTCATATTGTAATACTTTGTTGACTATTGATTTTTGGTTAAGGTTGGAGCCCAGTACAACTGTATGAGCATTCGTTGGCTTTAATTTGATGTTATGCTGCTGCCTTCCATCCCATATTGACAGGCATCCTCTTATTTTCAGATTGGTGTCCATTCACTGATGAACGCGCACTAGGGGGATCATGACCTTTTCTCTTATCTGGACAGCTCTTGGCTTCATGAACATTTTTTGCTGCAGGGTGTTATTAACAACAGGGTGATAGAACAAAGAAATGAAGCAATGGGAAGCACATCAATGTATGAAATTTGCTTTATTAGGATTCCCCCGAGGCCAGAGCAGTCCCTAATTACAGAGGTGTTACATCCCTTCTTGGGATAACAAACTATATTTTTTAGCAGTAATGAGAGCATGATTTTGAAATCAGTGTGGTCATCCTCCCACTGTACAGATGCTTGCTAATGCACACTTTCCCAGATACTGATTTTGAGAGAAACATACAACAAAAGGAAATCTAAAATCTGTGAAATTACCTGCCTCCAACTGAGCAAAGCATCATACACTTCAATGTATGTATTTTGAATTTTGAGCTTTCCTGCCATTCTATTTCACTATTCAGGAATGCAATGTAATTTGCAAAATAACCCAGTTTGTTAATATGCTGATGCAGAGTCAAGGTCACAATGCACTGGTGATGTGAGTGAGTCTCACACAGAGCATCAGGATGCTCTGTTTTTTCATCCCAGAAATCTCATCTGAGCATGCTTGGGAGGTGAGCTGGCATCCTGAATTTCCGGGAATAGGTCTTGGTTGATAATTCACAGATTCTTCGTTCCATCTTAATATGATTCCAGAATATTCTATTTCAATCTTTTGATCTTCCTGCTCCCAGGCTTCTGACACAGACCAAAGATAAAATGAAAAACAACCAAAATAAGTTTATTCTGCATACACATACTTATTATAACCCATACAGGTTGTAAAAACAGTGTGAGCTCTGCAGAGCTCACCCTGGCCTGCACAAACTGGGCAAGCTCCCAGGCACAGGAGACTAAGAAGCACCACTGCCAGAGGCAGCACCTGCTGATTACCCAAGAAGTGGCCCCTATGCTACTGCCACAGCTTCTGACCTCTCATGTCAAATCTATCTGGCAGCTTGGCCCATCTCAAGACTTTTGGTTCACAGATCTAAAAAAAAAAAAAGGCAGGTAATAAAAAAACCCAAAAAACCCACCCAGAATACAGAAGCCAATATTAGCAATTGGACAATGTGAGTATCCTCAAAGATTTCCATTTACACTTTCCTGCTCAGTCCTGCTCTGTCCCTTCTTTCCCAGGTTGTGTTGGGCAGCACTGTGTGGGACAGAGGCCTGTCCCTGACAGTAGCCCTGGCCTGGCTGTCACCAGCTTTGGCACTTCCAGCTTCATGTGGATGTCTGCCATTGCCCTCTGTTGGGCTGTTCCAGCACCTTACTCTTCCAGCATCAACTCATTTTGGCAGTTGGTGGAAGAGATCCTCACTGTGGGGCAGATTTCAGGTGTGGAAGGGCACATTAGTGGTAAAATGGCAGCTCTGGTTCAATCTGATTTTGGAGCTATTTCTTTGTAATTGAAAAAACAGAAAATCTTCTAGCAAAGACCTTTTAAACTTCTTCATTACATCAAAATTTATTGAAATATTCTGCTTTCTTGCCACGCTATTTGCTGTTAATTAAAAAATTGTAGGCAAGAAAACAAAAAGCAACCAGTCTTTAATTGATTAAATGTTTTATAAGTATTTCTAACTGCATTGTAAATTGAGACATATACTGTGTCTCCTTCAGCTCATAAATATTTTCCTCAATAATAAAAAGACTGTAAAGGATGGAAGTGCTCCCATGTGTTTCAAAACTCTGATGGCAATCCTAGACACTGTTTTGTAAAAATATATCTGGCCAGAGAAGAGGAGAAAATAACTTTTGGAGCTCAATAAGTAGGACCCTCTGTTGAGTGAGGGGACAGGAATTTCTCTGCTTGGTTTCATGTATGATTATTTATATGAGAGTAAAATGTTTTGAGAGGTGAGATCGTGGAAACCTCACCTGAAAAGGTTCTCTGTAAACAGAGTGAGTCCCTCACCTGGGTATTGAGGACAAGTCCTTGTCCTTGTCCTTGCCCTGGAGCAGCCCCAGGGAGTGGTCCCTGGGCTCCAGCCCTGCTGTGTCTCCTTCATCCAGCTCCCCAGGGAGCTGCCTCTGTGCTGCCATCACACCGTTCTTGCTGCTTAGGACAGACTTCTTTTTATTCAAAGTGCTTTTCATTTAAAATGTCAGGAAATGAAAGAAAAGTTTCCTCAGCCTGAAATTTTTTAAAAGTATGGGGAAAGAACAAATACAGTGTAAATAGAATCGTGGTTCTGTTTTGTTGGAGTATTCAAACTTCATGTCAGAGAGGGATCCACATATGCAAGCACTGCTCTGTGCTCATTATGCTTTTTAAGGATTCTGGTACTTTTTTTATATATGCTGTGTACTTCATCACTCAGGATTGCATTGCTGGCATTTCCCTCTCTCTGACAATAATTCAGTCAGCCAAATACAAATCAAAGAAAACATTTAAGTGGCTCATTTTTTTTTAAAGAAAAATTATATCAATAAAAATATTTGGCTTCAGCCCTCTCCTGCCCCAGAAGCTCCTTTCAGTCTCTTTTCCCTCTCCCCAGATAGTGGCTTATTCAATATTAAGCTCTCCGTTCCCAGAAGACCAAAGCATCCACATTCACACTTCAGCAGCAGCATTGTGATTCAGTAATGAGGATGAAATGCTTTTGGGATCCCGTGCTCATTGAAAGGCTGAAGCTAAACCAATCTGCTTGGTAAGAAGATGACTTTGTTCAGCCAAGAAATATCTCTTTACTGGGCTTCTAAAGCCCACCCTAACTACTAGAGAGAATGCTAATTAAAAGATGAGGGTGTAATTGCACCAGACAAGTAATTTTTATTGAGTAATTTTTCAGTGTTAGGTGGGCAGAAACAGCAGAGTCTCCTATTAGTGTTAAGGAAAGATGCACAGCTGAATCCCAGAACCTGATAATGAAAGTTTTCCTCTTTATTTTAACAGTTAAGGCGCATGAAATGCCACTGCAGCTAAAATACAATTAAATCCTTTCCTTTTTTTAGATGACTGAGAGATTTTCAGAGCATTTTACCCTCAAATATATATCTTTACACTCAGTGTATCTGTGAACACAGCATTCACTGGTATCATTCAAAGTACAGAGAAAAAACCACACATACTTATGTGCAGAAAAAGAGCCTTAGGTGGCTGATCATTCAGATAAAATAAGTGATTCTAGCACTAAAAGGGAAGGAGGAAGAGAATGTACAGCATCTTCTTGTATGCCTGTATTGTGTCATGAAGGAAAATGGTGAAAGCAAGGGAAAGATAGCATTCCACGGTCAATTGTTTTTTCTGTTTTGGGGGATAATCTGATTTAAAAGCAAAATTTGAAGGTCCTTGTGTTTAAAACCAATTGATACTGAGATTATACTGGAGCCAAGGATATGCTCAAATCTATAATCTACTCTACTGTAATGCACTAGAGCTTATTAAAACAACAATGTCTAAGATTGTGGGCTCAAAATTTTATCTTAAAATGCCATGGGACATTTGCTTTGTCTCCTTATAACCCCACAAACACGGGAAGTTTCCTCTTTTAATGTAAGAGTTAATTCAAACATCAGGGGTATATTTAATTTTATGGGCTCAGGTCTGTCTGTGATGAAACAAAAGCCCTCATAAACACAGGAGAGAATTGCCATGTCCTGTTCAGGCGGTGGGCACTCAGTGAAGGCAAAGAGCTGGAAAGAATGTGTTGTCCTTTTCTGGGTGCTGACAATGTGTCCAGCAGTGGAACCACTGGAGCTGGGATGGCTTTCCCAAGGAGCCCATAATTTAAATGATGCAAACGACACCAGGCAGGATGCTTCTGGGAATGTGTCATCAGTAACATCCCAGGCCAGCAGGGGTTCTGGAGCCCAGAGGGGTGCAGGACATGGCAGTACCCCCACCTGGATGGCTGATGGGATCACACACCACCTTTGGCAGCACATGCCTGTGGCAGACAGGTACATCCCCTCCTCACGTCGTATTGCTGTGTGCTGCTGAAAGAGGAACACAAACACCTTTATTCCTCAGACATTATGCAAGTTTTTTCAGCAGGGAGGAGGAAACTTCCAGAATAACAGTTTGGCCAGGTAACCAGAGATACTGTTCCTCTTCTGTCAAAAACAGTCACAGGAACTGCAGTGAACACAGCTGGCAGAGGGGCTAAAAATAGCACCAGGCCCACTAACATTGTATCGAAATATTGGTTCAGCAGTGATTAACTCTCACCCAGTACTGAGCTGTTGCGGCTCTGGTGTCTTCCTCAGCCTCACAGCAATATGGAATGTGGCTTGTTAAAACGAAAGACTCTGCTTTGGGTAACTAAAAAAATCATTTGTTTTCTATGCAAGAAAACACATACAAAAATGAGTTGTCGTGGAATTTCAGCTGTGGGCAATGGAAAATTCCCCCTGACCCTCCTGACAGTGTCATGCTGGGAATCTCTCCTGTGGCTCCCGACCATTTGCAGCCCCTGGTCTGAGCTGAGGAGCTCTTGCAAGGTTTGACTTGTCTTGAAGGACCAGGAATGAAGGGGAAGTAGGCTTCTGTAGCAACTGGCCTCTCATGTCATAAGCAACCTTAAAGCTAGTTTTCCACTCAAAGTGGACAAGAGGGATCTCTTCTGAATTAACCTGGGGGAGATTATGGAAAGCTACTTTACCCTGATATGGAGTAAAGTGCAGTAAAAAGAGATGCTGTGTGTTATTTTCAAACTATGGCCAAATGAGTTGTTGGTGCAGTTTAGGTATAATGAATAAAAAAGAAGCTAAATCAGTCTAATATTTAGTATTGACAAAACAAAGAATCTATATAATCTAAAATGAAGACAAAACAAATGTGTCAAACACGTAAAAACCATATCTGGGTTTCAGGGCAAACTTTCACTTACTTTTTTTCATCCTGTATTGACTCATTACATTGAAATGCCAGAGGTACTTGGAATTTGTGGATGATTATTGTATCCAAATTAAAATTGCATTATTATTCTTGGAGCTCCTGGGGCTTCCCAGTACTAGAACTCTTGCAACAGACAGTTTGTGATGGACAGCAGCAATCCCAAAAGCATCTGTTCACTATAGAGCAAAGATGTTCACTGCTTTAGGGGAGGAAGGGGTTGGTACTTCACTCTGTGCATGCTGTTTTCAGCTAGAACCATGTAAAGGTTTTATACAAAGTCTGAATACAGTTTGCATTCGTTTGAGCTTTCATTACAAAAAGAAAACTTTCACAAGGACTGAGAAGAGGTGAAAGTGAATCTGAGACTAGTGCACATGACCCGAGGTTGAGCACATTTATGATGCAGGAAGAGAAAGATTTAGAGCTAACTCAGTTATATCCAGGCCAAAAACTTCTTGCTGAAGCCTGAGATAAGTGTTTGTGTAAATTGGCAGTGGTACTGTACCATCCTAAGGGTGGCCAAAAAATGTTTGCTGTGATGCAAATTTCTAGAAGTGCCTGAAACAAGTCCCAGTTATTTTTCTTTGGCCTGTGAGTTGAATCCTTCAGTTTGCTAGCCACCTCCTATAGGATTATAAATCCTTCCAGATTATGTTGGCATCAGAGAAACTCAAGGACAGTCAACACTCTCAGGATATATTTTTTCAAAGCACTCAGCATTGAATTAAATGGTTGCCAGGCTGGCTAATATTGGGTGTCTTGAAAAATCTATCTGCAGCTACAAGTTATAAATATCAACTATTTTGTAATAATTTTTGAAAACACAGCTTTCACAGACCAATGCTATGGGCAAAGGCCCAGGAGCTCTTAACCAGGGAGAGAGGTACAGAGCCTGCCCCACACAAACTGCCAGCCTCACACAAACTGCCAGCCTTTCATTTTCTATCTGTACTTGTGTACTTCACAGCATGAGGCTGCTGTGGTCAAAGCAGCACAGGCAGCACCCTTGGAAATCATTATTGCAGACAGCATTTTAAAGTTTATTGTCAAAATCAGGTGCTATGTTTTAATGACAAGCTTTGTAATTTGTCATTAACTTGTCCTGGCTAAGGACAAAGCTTGGATGGGCTTGGAGATGCTAATTTATGTAAAATATACTATTCTCCAATAAAACTCAAGTATTCATTCAAAATATCTCATCTGTTTTCCCGGCACTAAATTAATCATATCTGTCACTCTGCATCAGCTAACTTTTGATAGACTTAGTTTTGCTTTCTTGTTAGTCCTATGGTAAGTTGTGGCAGTGAGCAGGGGGGAGCACTGTTGGTCCTGGTCTGTGTGCAGAGCTATATTTATATAAACAGTAGTATCTGCAACTCCATATCTGAGCAGACATTGGCAGAGGGAGCCATACAAAGGCGTGGGAATAGATTGATGATTGTGCTGAAAAGGACTTTTTTTGTGACTGTGAGGTGCTTGCAGTTTGTTCCTTTATAGAAACCACTGCAAAAATACTACTTTTGGACTAGGTGATTAAATACCAGTTTTGAGGTCTGACACTCATGTCATAGCTGTAACATTTTGTTGAACTTGACTGCAGCTGTTGAAATTTTTTACTGCGCTATGTTTTACAGAAAAAACATGTAACAAAACATGCAGTTTAGGCCTTCCTCTGCATTTATCCTGCATCAGTAAAACCTCACCCAAGTCAGTCCACACAGCTGTAGAACAAAATTAGGTACAAGAAGATGAGGGTCAAAAGCAAAATACTCGTAATATCTCAGATAATTTACACGTTAAAGAGCACTGTGTAATGAATTACGATGTTATGTCAGCAGCCACGCTTCAACCCCAAATCTGCCAATCATTATAAAGCTGAGTTTGTTGGGCCTTGGATACAGGGACCTCACCAACTGCCTCAGGCAACATCCATACTTATTAGACAACATGGACCCCAGGGAGCTTTTCAGAGCGTGGCCCTCGCCACCTGGCTAAAACAGAGAGTAAAGAAAGGCAGCAATACAACAAAGCACTAAGTGACTCCAGCCCTGGCTGCTGAGTGCCCGCCCAGCACCTACTGGGGCTGCAGCCTCAGTCCCAGGGGACTCACAGAGAGGTTAGCTTTGGGCTTCACGTCCTCTGTGTTTAGCACTTCTGTCAGGAGATACTCCAAAATCTTTGTGGCACCTGTGTTTCGCGGAGCAGCGAGCCTGCAGCCTGTGCAGTTCCAGCAGAGGGGATGGATGGATGGATGGATGGATGGATGGATGGATGGATGGATGGATGGATGGATGGATGGATGGATGGAGCGAGCATCCCCGTGGCTGGCGCTGCTGGGGCAGTGCTGCTGTTCGGGGAGGGGCAGCTGCAGGCTCGGGAATCGATCCCGGCCCCTGCTGTGCTGGGAGCAGGGACTAGAGGGAGCCCTCGGCGCGGGCTGCGCGCCGGCAGCGGCAGCAGGACAGAGCGGAATGACGGAGCTGAGATTTTCCTGAGCCTTTCCTTTGCTCTGGTAGTAGTGAACGCTGTCGAGAAGAAATGCCTGTGTGATGCAGGTGTTGCAGGTAATTTTATACTCTGCTCAGGAAAAAGATAAGAACTAAATCAGAAAAGCAATTTTGAAAGGTGTAAGAAATACCAAAAATTGTTATCCATGTCACAGGCAACAGGACACCTTATTTCTAAGCATTTATTCACTGTTGTGTGGGGTACAGTAATATTTACAGATTTTTTTCCCTAGTTAAAGCAGTTAGTATAGTCTACCTTTTTTTTATTATTTTTTTTCCCTTCTTCTGCAACCTGCTTTGTAATATAATGACTAGCTTTAAGTCCTTCAGACTGGAGGACTTAAAGCCTAGCACGAAGTCATACTTCAGCAATTCAGACAGGGAAATGGAGTAAATTTTGCTTTTTATTCAGAGTGGGCTGGGGCAGAGGAGCATCCATAAGGCAGGGAAATACCATGCTGAGCACAGGGGCTGTCAGTTCTGCTTCCCTTAACTGATCACCTTAGATTTTTCCTCTCTTTTGAAATACTGTGGGAAGCTCTTTCTCCATCACTGTATGGTTTTTACACATAGGTATTGATAAAATCCAAATCCAGTGAGCTGTTTCATCTGTTAGCAAATTACCACTGTATTTAAGACACTTCTGGATTTAATATTAGAGAGAGCGCAACAATAATCATGATTATGGTTCTTTCCTAGTTTAGCCATATCTATATGCATTTTTAAGTGCATATCAACAAGGGTAATGGTAACCAGAGATAGATAACACTACCTATTGGCTTTTTAAACCTCCCCATTGCTGTTTATCTGCCTTTCAGGAGCAGAAAGAGCATGAACAGGATGGGATGTGTGTGAGAACAATTCTATAAAAGATTATCTTGCACACAAAGCAAATGGCCCTGCCCCCATTGTGAAGGCAGAGATTCCCCCGAGATTAGGAGAGGAGGAATTGCTTGTGGTCAGAAGAGGCAGGAGAACAATAGAGCCCAAAATGGGCAGCGGCAGTCGCTGAGGTGGGTGGGAAGTGTGGCCAAATGGCCATTGCAGGCTACGTGGCACTGTCACTGACACCAGAAATGGCTAAAAGGTCTCAAATTAGCAATTGTTATGATTAGCAGGTGGTTTGAGAGATAGGAGGTCTAGGGAAGTGATTGGTGCTTTAGACATCACATGCTATCTGGTCCAAAACACTCTTCACTTGCTCATTAACAGAGAATTATGAAATTACTTAAAGGAAAACAATTCTAATGAAAATTAGAGTGGTATAGAAATCAATTCCTTAAAGGGGTCATGACTTTTTATAAAAGTATTTCAATTCCTGCAGATTTTATTTCTGTGAAGGAATTTCGTTGGGAAATTTGGCAAGGAAACCAACATTATATAACAGTATTTCATCTGACTAGGAAAAGGTAGGATTATTCTAAGACATGCATTCCTTTCATGAATGACTCATGTATTTAGATTGTGAATCTGCTCCTAAGAGAGGTCCAAAGACACATGGCTCAAAACCAAATTTATAAGAATCAAAACTCAGAAGCATTTTGGTCCAGAGACAGGTAGAGTTTAATCTATGGCACTAAATAAAATCATATCAACAAAATGTGCATCCTCTTCTATCTCTTGACTTTGAAGATAAACTCAAGGATGTCAGGGCTTTATTATCACTGGCTCTTTTAAAACCTAGGACTGGATTCTCCAATTTCATGGATGTGCAGATACCAATACTCTCCTGAGGAGTGTCTGTGTTCCAGACCCAAAATCTGGAGCACAGCTAGTCCAAAGACACTCTTGAAATAATATCCATTTACACATTAACAGCCTGCTCTTGTCTCTTTTGAGATTTATCCTACCTACTCCTATTCTCATACTAGAGAGCAAGGACTTGTACCCAGACTCAATGAGCACACAGTGGGTGATCTACAGAATCCTGTCCTGTACATGCTAGGGGAGCTCATTCTGCCAAAACATCTACAGCTGGGAATTTCTTATACTGTATTTTATGTTTAATTGGGATTTCGTTTTTCCTGCAATAAGGTAGAAAATACCAAGCTGACTGCCTTAATGCTGGACTCTATCACTGCTCCTTTTCCATGTGCTGCAGGCCACTGGCCAACTATGAGACCATCTTCGCATTTGCCAGAACTAGCTTTAAAACTACACTCTGAAAGCAAAAACTCCAGTCTCCTGTCCATAATTCCAAGAAACCTGACAGTAACTGGTTTGTCATTAGCTCAAGATAAAATATCAGATTGACATATCCAGTACTGGTGGTTATTCTGGAAAATATTACCTCTTCAGTCAAGAAAGTCACAGCACACACTCTGCTCCCAGATCTCTCTGCATACAACCAAAGGCATGTTTCTCTGCAGGAAAATTGTGGTAGCCCAGGATGATATCCCTCAAATTTTAGAATTAGGCATCTAAAATTTAGGGGGATATATCTGCAAATTGAGAGATCTCATTGGAGAGGAGATAAGGACAGTTTGGCAAAGGAAGGTTTGCTTGCAGGCTCATTGAATAAGCAAAAATAAGCATTCTGTCTGGGCTCATTGAATAAGCTGAATGAGCAGTTCAGCTGCCCATACCACAGAAGGTAAATGGCATGGGTTAAAAATGGAGAAAAAACAGTGTGAAGGAGGATGAAGAAATGCCAGCTCTTACAGTCTTTGTTCTCATAATTATTGATTTGCCAACACAAACAGCGCAAAAGTAATTGCGTATGTATTCTAGAGTTATGATATGGATATTTTAATTGTGAAGATTTTTTTAAAAACCTTAAAATTAAATATTACATTATTTGCGGTAACTCTGCTATTAAAGATACTGTTTTTCCTTAAGATGTCCTTTGGTGAAACCCCCATGGCAAACCCATTGTTTTATGTTCAGTGAAGCCAGAGGTGTTATTTCTCACAAATGAGATAATTTCCGACTCCAAATTTTATGTCCATAATCATATATATTCTAAATAAAATCTTGTCAAAACCCTGCCATTTTCCTATCTTTCTGTCATATAATTTGTGCTTGCAGCTTGAAACATAAATTTATGCTGCAGGTACATGTCTGAGTATTTTTCCTTTGCTGAGATGTTGGATGTGAAGGTATCTAGACTTGTACTTGAAAATTAAGGGCAAGAACCCAAAATCTAAGGCAAGTAGCATGCCAAAAGCCACTCTCCCTTTTGAAATAATTTACTGTAAAACAAAACTATAATCAAGTATTATTCATAAAATCTTTCATGTCAAATTATTTTTAGCCTTGCTGTTTGTTTCTAAAAAAAAATTGTTCTTTGTTCTGTTTTGGTTTTATTATACTTGGGGGAAAAAAAGTACAGTAGCAGTTGTAGTATTTCTACATGGAATTAGTTTTCCTATTTTTTTCTGCTAAAACCAGGAAGCATTGTCACAGGTTTCCAATGCCTGTTCCTGTTTCCCCGCCCAGGTGGCCTCAGGTGCAAAGCTGAGAACCTGGGCTTCTTCCTGATCCTCCACTTTTCCTTCCTGTGCTTTATTTGCTTTTTAAGTCAATGAACATACTGAGCACAGGAAAACCTTCGGTATTTTTTTCAAGCTGTTGCAAATAAAACATAGTTTTTGTGTCATAACAGAAACAAGTGATAAGGAGCAATGAGGTGGGCGGCTTCCTTACTGCTTTTGCCTTTCTCTAGGACAAAAGAAGTGCAGAAAAGTCTCAGCTTGATTTTGAAAGACAGGTATCCTGGTGGTCAATTGTAATAAAACATGGGACTTCCCCCCTGGCCTGCATTTGTAAAAGTTCCTAATCCTTGTAAAAGCCAAGTTGTGTACAACACTCACCTTTTCTCCTGTGGTGAAAGAGAGCAAACCTCACCTGAGAGGTGATACCAAGGGCACCCAAGCTGCAAAGTGAACGAGAACAAAGCCTCAGTGCCATGGAAATGGGTGCTTTAAACTCTTCTTCTCTGGCTTTAGTCAGGATCCTTCCTTCTGCTCTTCTATTTCACCCTGTTTTGTTCTGAGATTTGACTGGGTAGGAGTCTGTGGATTAAGCATCTGACTTGTTGCAGAAAATATCAACCAAGCCTGGGAAGTTGTTTACCCTAGAATACAAACCTTGGTTCAAATGATTTGGAAAATGCAAATTTTTATGATCTACCTTGATGTTTATATCGTGCCCTTCTGTAGGAAGAATAACAAGGATTTCCCTAAAAAAACCCAAAATAAATACATTTTAACTCCTAATAAAAAAAAAGTTTAAATCTCCTGTTTAATATTTATTTACAGACACAAGAAATTTCAGCCCTAAAGGATGACCTTTTGAGAAAGCTGTGGAAAAAGTTGAAAGGGAAACTGCTTTGCAAAGCTTTGCTGCTGCAGCTGCTGCTATGGGCATCCAGCAAAATGTGTAGAATGAAATAGCACCAATAATCCTGATAAAAAATTTATCATGAAACTTTTCTATCCTGAGTGGATTTTATTTGCTTGGTCCACACCAGAATATCTGAGGGCTCATCAAATAACAATAAATAAGGAAGCAAGAAAAAATACAGGTTTTCATTAGTCTTTAGATGGCTGGAATGATTTGTCTGCTTTTGTCACTATTCTCCACTCTTTTGTGTCATATTTAATTCAACGTCTATTAAAAGAAGTATATGAAAAATGAGAATTAGTGAAAAATTCAACTTGCTAAAGCTACTTTGCTGCCATCTCTGGATTTTTGAGTAGAATTCAAAATGAGTGTTGCAAAGAATTAAGACAAATATTTTCCTTGTAAGAAATCTGGATGAGGACAAGATGTTTGAAAATAATACCTTTAAGTGAGGCATCAGCCTTTTGTCCCCAAGACCTCCAGACATTTTGAGTACCACTTCTCCTAATACTGTCATTGACTAGGAATTAGACTGCTTTGTGCTTTTTATGACAGATCCTCCTTTGCTCAAGATGCTGTGACAATGCAGAGAAGCTATAAATTTTATTTAAATATACCTGGAAGTTTCCCCTTTTGAAGGAGGTAGAAGCAAAATTAGAATGAAAATAAGAACTTGTAGTGGGACTCCCAATCCTCTAAGCTGGGGAGAAACTGGGCGAAAGGATTGTGCCTGAGCTTTTCTGTACTGAGAAGTTCAAATACATTCAGAATTCAAAAACAAATTCACATTTTGTATATGAACAAGGCTCTATTGACTTCAGCAGCTTCTGTCAAAACATAAGAGGAGTAAAAGTTTTCGCTTCCTGACATGGGATGAGAGAGGGAAATCTTGCAGGGTATGGGTGTAGGAATATATCTGGAGTGCTGCATGGGAAATAGGAAACACTGAGGGGGCTCCGCTAAGAGGGGGATGGAGGAAGCAGGAAGACAAAGTGCAAAGAGAACTTTATAGTTCAATGGCAGAGAGAGGATTTAGAATACTACTGAGGTTCAAAAAGCTAGACAATTGGAGATTTTCATTAATGGAAGGGATATGGAAGGTGAAATGGAGATACAACCTTGAGTCTGAATGTTAAGAGGTGAAGATTAATCCAAAAGGATCAAAATGTGTAACGCTGGAGTTCCTTCAATACCCAAAGAACAGCAGTTCTGACTAAGATTTGTTAGGCTTCATTTACATGTGCAGAACTGCACTGATTGAGTGCAGCAGATCACATCACTGCTGCTGAGAGAAGACCACTAATACCTGTGGAGGAAATTATTCAGTGTTCAGCATTTTCAGAGCTCCAGCATTAGGAAGACTGAACACCAACTGATCAGACACTTTGCAGGTCCCATTTTCAGCCATTTCACTCTTTGTAGGGAAGTATGACCTTGCTTTAAAAAGTGTGAGATAGTACACAAATGGTCAAAACGGGAGGAAAAACACCGAAACACATGAGAGAAAGCAAAAACTGAAATTTATTCAAGGTATCCAATTCCAGTTCATATTCATGGAGGTACATATGTGCTGTAAGTGCACATACATAAAAGACATATTTATCTACACATGTGGCTAGTGATGCTTTAGTTTGAAAAAAAAGGTGTACTTTCCCTCTCTTTTTTAACCTTATCTATGCATTCTTGGGTCATGTAGCCTTTGTGCTGACTCTGGACAAAAGTCCTCCTTTGATGGAGGATACATGCTGAAAGGTAGAATTCTGAATTATGTTCTCTAAATTATCCCGTGCTCAGAGAGCAAGTATTGATTTTAAAAATGACTGAGCCAGACCTCGCATTGCAGTCCCCCCAAAGCACAACAAACAGCAGTCATGTGTTCAGCTACCAAGAGGCCACTGTGCTGGCATTGTTTCAAAAAATCAGAAAGTCATCAATCAACCAAATAGTAATCGGAATAAGTACACGGTATCTAAAGACACATTTTATCCAGTTACATGCTCCCATTCAGTTAGCGACGAGGAGAATTAGAACAATATTGGAGCGATTAACAAGTCTACCTTGGGAACTGTGAGCTGTTAAGTTATTTATTTTGCTGCCTTGTATAAAAGAATGAGGAGAATTTAATCTGCATAGTTAAGCATTCAGTAACTCCCCACAATAAATAACCCAGCATCTCTCCATGCTGGAATGTTTTTCATGGAGCCTGATTGAGAACACAGAATTTTACTGTAATTGTTTTTTGTACCTTTCAAATGGTTTGGACTCAATTGTGTTTCAGAGGAAGATTTTTATTTTTTTCTTCAGGCGCTGTTAGTCACCAGTGCCACAATGAAACTTCACAAGCAATAAAATTATTAGGATCAGTGTAGTCAAAACATCATCGAGTTCTATTTTAATGATACAATTTAATGATCAATGCAAAAAGCACAGTTTAGAATTTCAGTCTTGCACAATTCAATTGAATCAATAAACTGCGGAGTTTCTATGAGGATGCACTTCACAATAGTACAAAATATACCATTTCTAAAGAAAAACATGGCTGAAAAATACACTGTTCAAGTGAATGCTCCAGCTCTGTATATTTATGGCTGTCTTTTGGGAGATACAAGAGAGGAACAGACAGATTATACAAAATCCTTTGTAAGTTAAGGTAATAGCTCATACAAATCAGATGGTTGAATTTTTCTGTATTGCTATATAACACTTCCCATAATGAAATCTCTGATTTTTTAGGTTTAGAACTCTCAAACTCTGATTGCTATTAAATACAGCTCAGGGTTTTCTCTATAGAAGGAATTAATTTAGAACTATTTTACTTCATTAAATCTGGAGTTTCCTAATGAAAAGAGGAGGTACATGCATACTTAAGATGCTTCAGTACTGTCTCCTAAGACCTAGGGTGAATTTTACATTTAAATTTTACTTACATTTTAAGTTTTGCTCTATTCTTACTGTTTTGCTCTATTCTTACTAACCATAAATACAAATGAGTTAATGTTTTCTTTCCTTGGAGTACCCCACCTGTCTGGGCTGTGTAATTATGTATGAAAGCTGCAGGTTTTTATTTACATTAATTTGTAGGGGTTTGCTGTAACTCAAATTTAGAGTTTGTATCACACAGGCACTCCCTGCTCTTTGTTTCCTTAGCTTTCAGGAGATGGCAAGGTTGAAGGAGTGGAGCTTTAATTACCTTCTCACCAGAGAAAAGGGTGGCTTTTCCAAATCTGAGTTTACAAAACAGAGCTGGAAAAAGCAGAATTAATCTGTGTGATACATGGCAACATATTCACCTACTTGAGGAATATCATATCAGCATGCTGTCCAGCCCATCCCTCTCAAAAGCACTTATGTCTGTCCTTTCTCCTTGGGAAAAACAGCTTCTGGGCAGCAGTACATTATTTAAGCCAGGTGAATAAGCTGGACAGAGGTGATGCTGATAGGAAACATTTGAATCATTGCTTTCCCACACAGGGGTCTGAAAAATATGCAAAGGGAACTGCTTTGTTCAGCAGGCCTATGTCTTTAGGAAAAAAAATCCAGAAGGTGATGGTTCTTCCTCACTGTTTCCAATGAAAATGTGGTTTCGAGTATCTGAAGGTGGAGTCTAGGTAAGATGTTCAGGTCTGCTCAGGAAGCTTTTAATAACTCCTTCTCCAGATATTTAAGTACAGTGGAAAAACCAGGCCTGTGTGATTGAGAAGGTCTTTTCCTTTTTATCAAGGACCTGTTCTTTTTAAGAACCATAGTGCTCTTCATAGTTCTAGTTCAACTAATGAACTGCATAATAATAAAACTAAATGAGGTTTACTTCACCGATTTTGTAAAGGTATAAATCATAAATTTACATCTTTGCTCTTTAGCTCTTTAATTTCAAGGTGTTTTACTACTCTGATGAAGATGTCTGTCTCTGCATACATTTTTCTGGCTTCACTGAGATATTGGCAAAAGACTTGCTCTGTTGAAAAAAAATTCTAGTGCACCTGAAGGGCACTTGAAGCATGGAAATCAGAGCTTTTCAATTGACTCTCATTAATACTGTCTAAAATAAGCTCATTTGGGCCACGTCATAGTTATCCAGATTTTAGTTATCCAGAGATTTTACTCTAGATATGCTGTTTGAGCATATGAATAATGATTAACTGGAGGGACAGCTGTTTTGGTGTGTGGTTTTTGGCAGCAGGAGCTATCACAGAGCAGAACATGTTGCTCAGCTTACAGATATGGGAGCTAGAAATCATTACAGGCAGCGTCAGCTGCAACACTGATCTCATATCACTTCTAGAAAAAAAAAAATCATTATTTTGTGAATAGAAATACAGAATTTTAAAGATTTTGCTTTGCATGAAAGTAGATTTCTAGTTTGTTGCTTTTTCCTGTTTCCACCTTCCACAGTCTGAAGAACAATCTATCAGAAAAAATAGTTCCTACATACAGTGATCAACCTATATGGAAAAAGAAAGTTAGGAAAGCCTTAGCAAAATCTAAATAACAGTGCACAAGTGGTTCATTATGTGTTCTGGGGGTTTTCTGAAAAAAATGTGAAGTTAGACCTGCTTTTCAAAGGACAACTGGCTGAAAGTCAGGGTTTTATTTTCCTCTCCAGTTCACAGCAGACATTTTTTTCTCTTCCTACAGTGTTAAGCTGACAAGTTTTTCTCTGAAGTAGTAGTTTTGTAAGAGCTTTGAGTTTTTCATGAACGGATGTTTGTAATTTGGGAGTATGGAGGGCATGAGAAGCAGAAGGAAAAAACGGAGGTAGTGTAATTCTTAGCTGTTTTGAAGTCCCATATGCTCCCTAACAATAAGTCTTTGTGGAAACTACCTGCTTTTCAAATACCCTTAATTTGCAAAAAAAATTTACATTAAATCCAGGTTAAACATGGATGCAATATTGGGTGAAGTAGGTATTTTCCATTAAAATAGAACTCATAAGGTTTCATGGAGTAAATTTAGACCGACTGATGAGATGGCAAAAGTTATTCCCTTACCATGACCTGCAACAGCCTCATCTGCCTGGGCCTATTCGGGAGGATCAAGTAGCCACTAACCCCTCCTAGATTTGTCTGTTATCTTATCCAGATTTGTCAGGAGAGCAGGAGGAGGTAGGACCTGGCCATGCTCCCACACTGAGCCATCATTCCCTGTGGGTGGCTCTGAATGGATTCATGTGCCAGAGGAAAGGCAAAAACATCTCAGTACCATGTGTGTATGGTTTCTGTAGGGTATCTTATTTTTATGAAGAAATTGGGACCTGAAAGTTGAGGGAAGGAGAGAAAGGAATTCAGAAAAAGAAGCCTGGGTTCTTTTCCCATTCTGCCAATATTTTACTTCAGCCTAAAAATCATAAAAGAACTGCCTCTTCATCTGCAAAATGAAAAACAGAGGAGTTGCCTGTGATATTTCAAACGTATAAATGTAAAGCCCTGTGTCTCAAACTGTTCATCTTGTATATTGCAAGGGGATTTTCAGGTTCTAAAATGTATGTGCTGCAAAATACCTTTATCAGAAAAAATACAGGCAGTTTACTTTATCATTTGATCTTTTTTTTTTCAGAAAAAAACCCCTCAGACATTAAATTATCTTTGCTCTGTTAGCCAATTCAATTGTTTGTTTGCTTATTGCTGAGGGCCTGTATGAATTTGAAAATGTAAATGAAGCAGTGAGAAACATGTGGCTGTATCCAGCTGTGGCAACCCTTTGTTGGGAGTCAAAGATTGGTTCATGTTCACAATCCTGGTGGACTAGAATATTATTAAGTGAAATTCACATACTTCAAAAAAGGTTCCTCATTCGCAATTTCTGAGATGGAAGTACATCAAAGGCATAAAAGCAGCAAATGGTCAGAAGTTAAAAGTGAGGGGTAGCCAGACTTCAGAAAAATTAGTTAACTGGTGATGTCATTCTATGAATAAAATAATTTACCTCAAGAAATCTATAGTTAGACCATCTCTCTTCAGATGACAATCTCTATTCTTAGGCAATAATTTGCTCTACAAATTGTTTTCAATGTAGTTTTCCCTCTACTTTAGCAAGGTGCAGGAGTCATGGGTTTGTGGAGTGGCTGAGTATGGACCAAGTGATTCCCTCCAGGGCAGCTGAAGAGTAACTCCAGGCAAGGCAGGATCTGTCCTCAGTAATCCCGGACCACTGGACTTGCTTTTGGTTTTGCTTTCACCTCCTTGACTTAGAAGCCAAAACCAGGGGAGTGAAAGGGTGGCCAACATACATGATATGTTCCAGATTTCCATTCCAGGGTGACCAGTGAGATTGGACAAAACTCAAAGCTTTTTGGTCTAGTTTGTGCGATAGGAGTGAGTGTTGTCTTTGTTTCTCTTGTACAGCATTGCCTTAGGCTGTGAGGATCCTTGGTTCAGCCTACTGCCTCTGCTTCTAATATAATTTAAAGTATATAAAATTTATATATAATATATAGTTAAACATAATTGTGGTTCATGACTTTGAGTTCATATTGACTTCATATTTCAGTTGTTCGGGGTTTTTGTGTGAATATTGACCAATATTTTATAGTGCAACAAAGGAAAACCCCATCTAAGGAGGTAACAGCACACACTTCCCATGGTCTCTTGCACCTTTCCATGTAGGGGTCCAGAGGTGGGGTGAGGTCTGTTTCTTGTTCCCTCTGGGAAGTGCCTGAGGGCAGCTGGACAATCACAAACTCTCTGAGACAGGACAGTCGTGTTGACCTGAGTTTTAATGATGCTGTCACTGTGGGGTCCATGACTCTGAGGTGACAGAGCCCTGGTCCTGACTGGTATCACCATTCCTGGAAATTTGCAGCTGCAGACTGTCCAGCCTGCCTGATGCTCCACTAGTCTCTCATGGAGAATATCCCATAAACTATCTATGATATTTGCTTTCTAATCTTATTTTCCTGCTTCTCAGTGTACCTGCTAGACATTCTCAGAATATGCCCAGAGGAAGAATATTTTTTCTCATTTTAAGACTCTATTAGATAAGAGAAAGTATAGGTTTGGCTCAACTACCATGTCTACAGATATGCTTTCATCAGAATATGAAGGGAAAAAATATACACTAAAGGTCTTTACCTATTCACTAGGCAGTTTATTCAGCAGTCACTCAAGATCTACTTCTAGCACATGTTTTTCTGGTCTTTTTCAAACTTTTCTGTCCTCAAGATTAGTATTGATGTCAGTGCTATTGGGTGGGTTTTATTTCTTCTAAAAAAAGCCGTGTACAGAAAGGGTCATCCAAGTCTCCCAGTGCCGTTCCTAGTCAACAGAGGGATTGCAGCAGGACTCCAGGAACTGTCTGCACCCAGCTCACCTGCTTCTGCATATTTATATGAAGAACTGCTCCACCCTGATTCCTTCAAATCAACAATAATTCCCTCTGCACAATAAGATGCCCTAGATTTCTCATGGGTTTTGTGTGTGTTTTTAGGGACTCTGCCCTTAAAATTCATGGCAGGCACTTGAGAGGTTATGTCCTTTTCATGACTCACTTCAGGGAGTTTCACAGATGTCTTGAGTTTGTTCAGGCAAGATTCCTACCTCTGACTCTCCAAGCAGAAGAGAATTGCCATTAGCCTTTTATACCAGGCTTAATTGCCAATTACCAGTGGGTGAACAGCCTCATAACACTGTGATGCTCCAAGCCTCCCATGCTTTGCAAAGGAGTTCTGTGCAGAGGAATCTCTGCACAAGGAAGGATAAAGGCCATTAAAGGACCTCCCCATTTCTGCCAAAGTTTCCAGTAGCTCCTTGTAATTTTGAGAGCTCCTCATTTCACTGGAATATTCCTATTAAAAAAAGTCATATACCCATCCAAAAGTAAGGGCAGAAAACATTTAAAAGAATTGTCTTTCAAAAAATAAGACAAATTTATTTTGAAAATTGTATCAACACAAGAAAACATGTTTTTCCAGTTCATTTTTGAAAAATAAGAAATTGTATATGCAAAATGAAGTAAAAAAGGAGCAGCTGCTCTGTTCTGTTTTATTTAATCCCATTTCTCCATATTTTAAGCAGAACAGGTCACAAGCACAGTCCAGTGGGGGAAGTTCAGTATATTAAATGCACCAGCAGTTTTCTCTTGCAAATTGATTATTTAAATTGAGCTACTCTCAAGTAATGGATAATACCCGCGCTTACAAGTATGAGTTTGTGTGGAGATTTGCATTCCAATCCATTCTTCTTTCTGTGCTCTCAGAGACATCCAGCTTAATTTCTTTGTGCTTATCTCAGCACTTACATCTTAAAATTAAAACTTACTAGGTGTTCGTAAATTATTTTAAGGAATTGCTTTGTTCTTTTCTACATATGAATACATACATTTACCTGCATGCAGAACTTTTTTTTGATGATGAAATTATTGCAGAAATTTGGAAAAGTTAAACAAAAAAAAAATTGCTTTGACGTTTTCACTCAACTGTGATTTCTGTAGTGCGGGACTGAAAATTAGGGATTAGTGATGGTTCCTCCTCCAGTACCAGCCCCAAAGTGGGGGATGACTTTTTAGGAGGAAATAAAGGAAACACTAGGATTGGGAATTCACCCAAAGATTCTTGGAAGGATACTCAGGTTTAAGTGGTTTTGGTTGCTCTGATTTTTGGAGAATTCACAAGCCAAATTAAGTTGTTCTGATATTTTCTGCAGTATCCGCTACTGTCAACAGCATCATCACAAACAGAAAGTAATTTTCTCATTTTAATTAACCACAGGCTATCCTAATAGCTGTACATCCAAACCTGCCCATTGCTGTTTCACTGAGGAGTTTGAATGTGAGTGTCCTTCACTATAAAGAGTAGAACAATCCTGTTTAAAGCAGAGGTCCCATGTTCTTCAGGGTCAGCCCACAGATCTAACTAAATTTCACTGGCAGATCCTGTCTCAGTTATGCTTTGTTCCATCAAGCATGCTTGGCAGCTCGACCATATCTCATAAGCCTTTCCTTTTGGAGTTAGACTTGCCAATGCAGCTTTAAACTAAATGGGGCTGTAAATCAAAATGTCCTCATCTACAATTCTTCCCTAAGCATCTGATTGCAATCATACTGCATGCTACTTGTACAGGGATGTTTAAAACTGCCTATAAAACAACAGCTAATTGCTGATCTGCTTAATTAAAAAGAGCCTTTTGTTGTCACATATACAAAGATAAATGAAATAATCAGCTTTGGACTAATGAGAGATAATTAGATTATGCAGTCTGATAAATAAAGACAAAAATCCTGCAGATTGCCACTGTATTCTGGACAGCTGAGATCACCACATCACAGGATTTAGAGATGCACTTTCCTCTCCTTTCCTCACCATTCTTTTTGAAGTTTTTGCATCCCAGAATTAACAGAGTGATCAGATCTTCCAAGCATTAATGACTGTTGTTATGTACTGTAGTTTAGGATTTGTTGTTTAAAAGCTGTGTGATTTGCATGGACACAATTTAATTTACTCAGAATATAAGTTCCCATGTAAAAAAAAATGACTAGATCTGACTGTTCACTGATGACCTTCCAGCCTGAACAGACACATGATAATGACAGTCCTCTTCAGGGAGGAAGCTAAAATGAAATGTCTTTGTTTGTTCTTTTTGTTGCTCTATTTAGATTGATAAGCAAAGGGTCCGTTTTGTCCAGAAGGCCTAAAATGCATATGCTCAGTGGGCGTTAACACTGAAGTCTAGTAACTAGTGGAAATTGCTTATTTTAGTGGATTCTGTTTCTTCTACAGCAGTGCCCAGAGCTCTGGGGGAATACCTGAGCAGCTTGCTTTATTCTTCCTTTCATTTGTGATCTCTGAAGAAATAACTTTAGCACACCAAAAGATGCTCTACAAGCATCTACACTCCTAAAGCATGCAAATCATAGGATCAGACTAGAACTTGTAGAAAATTGACTCATCACCCTTTGGCAGAATGGACATCATTGGACCAACTGTTCTACTCTTCAAATCTCCCTCTGTTATGCTGCACTACTTGGCAATGTTGGTAGATCCTAAGATTTTTTTAACAAATTGGCAACAAAAAATAAAAAAAAAAAGAAATTGCCTTTAATTATAATTTTCCATATCAGTTTTGTAGCAGCTCTACTTTTTACACAACATGTGTGTTAAGATCAGCAAAACCTTTGTTAGTGTGGGGTTATCAGTAGATGACAAATTTACCAAGCAAGCGTAAATGAGGTGGTTTTTCCTAAGCATGGTTTCTGTGGCAAGAGTCTGTTTACAGCTGGATTGTTTGGTTTCCTCTGGAACTGGGGTTTGGTGTCAAGAGCCAACACGCGGGAAAAGCAGTGGCTGTTCCCTAAGAGAGAGGGATAGGAATTTCTTGTGACATCATGTGATTGTCAGCAAACAAAGATCAGTCATTTATTAGCATTTTTGTCTTATTTACAAGGTCAGAATAAAATATCATTTTGACAAGATGTCTTCCTACATTTATGGCTGAAGTCCACCCAAAAGAGAGTCCTAAATGTGTTATCAGTCTTATGCTGCTGCTGTGATACATGAACAATATTCTAGTGATTTGAATAATTTTCACCATATTTTCTAGTTAGATTAATCATACATAAGATTAAGCAGCTGCTGCTTTCTCCTCTGCCAGCACTCACCATCCTGGTGCCACAGCCAGATATTCACATGTCCCCAGCATGTACCAGCATGCTGCAGCTGCTCCAGTATCTAGAATTAAGGTCACCTTCACAGGGATATACTGTCACACTGGCACCTATTTTCAACCTATTTTTCAAGCCTCTTAAACCTAGATTAGACCAGTTAATTATTTTAATGTCTTCACATTCAGAGTTAGGATGTTGCATAGTATTAATGCCCATTTAATTAAAGACACCCAGCCAAATCTTCCATTTAAGCTTCATAAGTTTTGCCTATTAACAACACTGTATTTTGTCTATCCTTACATGGATCACGACACGGACACAAAGAAAAAAGGTGGAGAAGTGCATTTAATTAAATAGCAGGCATAGGTCAAGTGTCTGCCTCATATGTCATTGTACAGCAAAGATGACTGCAGGAAATTCCCAGGAAAATCAGCTATTCAGTGAAATGGGGTCTGCTGGAGAGCTCTGCGATTGCTGTCCCTTGGAGGAGCCATCCACAGAACCTCCTGCCCTGCCTCACACCTTCCTTCATGTTACGTCATGTTTTGTTTCTCAGGAAAGAGGAAGCAAGCAAGAGGACCATCTGTAAGGGTGGATATTCCCCATCATGAGCAAAAGAAGGTGAACTGGACCATTTGTTACTGGGCAACAGGCTTTTTTCATGGATTTTCAGAAAGATCTATATACAACACATCCTCTCTCATTAAAGGCAGCATGAACACTTAGCAAAGGTCAACTCCTACCTGGGGTAGAGCTGTGGGGAGACAAGAGGTTAAGGCTGGTAAAATTCCCATGATATCTTTTATGGAGGTGAAGAGATAGCCTATCATAGAAGAAGAAATCTGTAGAAATATCATGTCCAACTACTTAAGAGGAACGAGCTTTTAACTCTTGGAACTTCTGCAGTAAATATTTGTCAGCTGATATCTGGACTGTTCATCGCTAGCTGCTCAAAAACAATCCTCTAGCAGTTAGTTTCTGAGAAGCCTTTTTCCTATTCCCTTTATCTCCTGAAAAGCTGCTGTGCTGCTGCAGGAAGCCGGCCAGTACTCACCCATATTATCTGGAGGCCTCAGTCCTGAATCAGGACTCCTCACTGTCAGGTGCTGCCCAAACCCAGAGAAAAAACGATCACTGCATCAATAGTTTATGACCAAATTATTTTCACACAGATTCTTCTTTGTCTGTGGATTATGTCAATCAATGGCAAATAGTTTCTTTGTACAATTCCTGACACATTTAAAATGCTGCTGTATATGAAGAGTGAGGCGGGAGAAGTCAGGGTGACACCATCTCTCACAGCAGGCTTCTAGGCAGATCAGCCTGAGCTGGGTGAGGAGGGTGCTGGGCCTCTGCAAGGGGCAGTGCTTTCAAATTTTCCCATCCTCAATTTCTAACACACCAGTGAAGCCAGTTGTGTTGCAGCACTGATTTCTTCAGTTCGAGCACACTCATCCCTGTAGGATGAGAAAGTGCACTGGTTAGAGGTGGGAATTTTACCTTCCTTCATGCTTCTAACTTCAGTGTAACCTAATCTCAAGGAGCCAAGAGCTACATCTCATCAGTAAAAGAGTTGACCCTTGCCCTCTTTCCCCAGCAATACCAAACAGTGTTGACACAACAGGGATGCAAAGCAGGGGAAGAGCTCCAGAGCAGGCATCAGATGCAGACACGCAGAATTAGACCAGATGCTGATGTAAAGACAAAGAATATTTATCAAGAGCTAAAGTGAACTTGTAAATGTAGGTGTATTTGAGATTTTAGAAACGAAGATGAATATGTTTTTCATTATCTTAAAAGCATATTACTAAGTGTTTACGGTGGTGATCTGTAATTAAGTAATTTAGATCTATCCACAAATTCTCACATAGGTGTCACATTACCTGCTCATCAAAGCTTTCCTAGAAGCAGTTGAATCCTGACAGAAAGCAAAATCCATTTGAGTTAACATGGAAATCTCAGGGGAACTTTAAAATGATTCTTGAATAATTTTAAAATCTAATTGTATTTACACTCCTAACTGCTATAAGCCCTTTTTTTAAATTCATTGGCAAACAAGTGAAACACATCTGAGTTGTATGATTTATCACATGAGATTTCATCGAGGGTAGCACAGCTGAAATGAACTGCATGTTCTCAAAAGCTAACAGGCAGATCCTGCCCCTTTTGGACATGCTGTGGTTTTTGTTAGTGACTTTTAGGGGGGAGAGTCTTATTTGTTAAAAAAAGTGCACTTCTCTAAAGAACATTTAATGTCATGACTTATAACATTTGCTGCTGGGGACATTTTACAAGATGATGAGAATAGCAGCATATATATTATTAGACTCACAATTTTAATACTAATAACTCTTTGCATTCTCACGGCACTTTTCAGCCTAGAAACTGAGTGCACTGCTGTGCATAGAAATGTATGTGCCAGTGAGGGAGTGTTTGTTTGTTCCTCTGGGGCCAGCTGCTGCTTAGCAAGGTGAAGCCACAGCTCACATCCCCTGCAAGGGGATGATTACAGTAAGACAGAATCCTGCTATGCTGTCTTGTCATAGGAGGCTAAAACACTATCAGCTCTTAGCGTCTCCTCAGTGGTGGGGCTGTCGGCAGTCCTCCAGTTCTTGGTAGCTCTCAATTTTCAGGTATCTAACAATGGCCTTTCACTCTTAGTAACCAGAGAATATTCTCTGGAGACAGAAAATCCTGTCACATCTTATAATTAAAGACTGTTACTTTCTGTTTTGGTCCCAAAGCATTGCGTTCAGGATCTGTTTTCTAAAACACATAGTTACAGGATTTTGCTCTTATTTGGGTGTGTAGAGCTGTGCACAGGAATGCAGACACAAGGAAGATTTGTATCTGATCTGTGGAATCAACCACACGTGTAGAGAGTCCCAGAAACAACCTGGTCCTTCACAGATTCAGCAGCACACATCCAGCCATTCTGGGTTGTGAGCACTATGTTTAACACAATATTTATGGCACTGAGTGCTTTCTGGTTTTCAGTAAACATTCAGTAAAATAATTTCTGGCACAATTTTAATGTACATTGTAGTAAGCAATGATTTCCATCTTGCAGCATGGAGTTGTGCAACCTTAGCTTATCAAGGACTGATACCACCAAAGCCCATCCACTGCAGCAGAATTAGTCACAATATTAGAGGATAAATGCCTGCAGATGTTTTTATTACATTGAAAAGTAATAAATTGAAATTCACATTTTATTTGGTTGAAGGTGGGCATTGAGTCACTGTTTGGATGGAGATTCTTTTCATTTTGCAGCATAATGTCTCCTGGTAATAGACAGAAAACTTTGTAAGAAAAGCTAAGCAACAGTACTGCAAAACCCTGCAAAGTTGTCGCTCAGGGAAGATTTTCAATAGGTGTGCAAGGAGTGTTTAGAAATAAGAAATATGTATTTTGACTATAGGAAGTCTCAGAACATGTCTTTTTCAGAGCCCATATAGTGACCCAAAAAAGAAGAGAAATTAGCCTCATTTCATAAGCAAATAACAGAGATGCTGATGTAGTGTCCCAAAACAATTTCTAGATGTTTACTGGTCTTTATTTGCTGTGTTACCTCTAAACCAAAGTCCACATCAGAAGTGTAAATATGACAGAATTCTGTATGTCCTTATGATAGTATTGTCTTTTCAGCACATTTCAGCTACTTCTTGTCTATTTCGAATCCCATAATGGTCATAAAAATAGCATGTTTTCTGTGCCCACCAACAAATGTACCAGTATAGAAAGGCATCCCATGGGGCCTCCTGGAATCAAGGAGCAGGATTTTTTGTTGCGTTATTTACTGGTTTACTCTTCCGTAGGAACAAAGCACTATTTGATCCCCCTTTTATTTCCACTAAATCTCATTTGCTCTGTAGTTTACCCCCATCTATGTGTTCAGCAGAGGTATTTACAGCACTAATAAAAGCATTTTTCTGTGGAGGGTCAAAAATCATTTCTCTTAATACATTTGTGGATCTGTTTTTAAACATCATCCATTAGTTGTAGCAGTTATATTACAGTGGAAACTGAAAAATAGGTTTTTATTGTCAGAAATAATTAATTAATTAGTAATTCAAGCCTATGCTAAAAAACAGTCTTTTTCTTATAGCACTAATAATACAAGTGACCCACAAACTATTGTCTCCATACATTATTTTAGCCATCTGCCTGCAGAGGGGAAAGCTACTCTGTTCTCACTGCTTAGCATGTGGGAATGTAGCAGTCTTCCAATATGTTATGTCTGCAGATTAGAAGAGACACAGACTCATCCCTGGCCAGGAAGTGCTGGCTCCATCCTCATTATGGCAGATTGATCAGTTTATACTGATTACAGGAAATGGCTGTTAACTGGGTGAATAAATAACACATCTGTGAGCAGGGCTTATCTTAAAATTTATTGTTCCTTTCTCCAAAAATGATCATGTAGAAAATCAGAGGAGGGACAACAATGCTCCATTCAATCACAGAAAGATTTTTTTCATTTCCAATAATGGTAGATGCTCATTTCCCAGTTTAAACAGACTAAAAAACAAGCATCCTTGCCTGTCCTTTCAAAGTTTCTCTCCCAGACACGCTATCTCCCAGCTAATATTCACACCTATTAGAACACAGTGCCCTTGAACAACTGCTATGTCAGTCTGAGGAGTGGTAGGTGGATACTAAAACCACAGAAAAGGTGCACATTACCTGGGCTGCAGACTGACAGGATGTACCCTGCACGTGCCTGGGACACTGCTCAGTGCTTCCTGAGAGGGCTGTTTTGATTTGGGGAACACTTCCCACACCATGCTCTGTGGCACAGTTTGCCACTCACTCCCCAAGAGGTGGGGAAAGGTTAAAAGGAAAAATGAAAGGGGCAAGTTCACACACTGCAGTTTTAGGTCTTGAAAGCAATCTGTTACACTGACCACGCTATCTCTGCTCATTTGGGGAAGAAAGTTTAGTGTCTGTACTGAACAAGGATATTTTATTCTTTCTATTCTTTTCTCACTTGTCAAAATAAATTATGTAACTAAACTTTTTACATTTGAGCCATTCTCATCTTTCCATATTTTAGCATTATTGTGCTCCTTTATTTCCATTTCCAGTCTCATTCATAAGAAAACAATGGGTTTGCATCATATTAGAATAATTTGCTTTATCAAGAGCCTGATTAAAGTCCAAAATAAAAAGAAATTCAATTTTAGTATCACTGTGTGTGTAAACATGTTGTTTGCAGTAAAGTTTTCACCTCAATTTGCTTCTGATGCTTATTATAACTTAATAAGTTTTTTATTCAGTTTGTAAAGTGCCTCTTTTTAGCCTCTAGCTGCTGGATGACACCATCTGTGATTTCCAATGAAATTAAATTAAGTGAAAATTCAATCAACACAAAGATTGTTGCTTCCTCAACTTCCCTGAGAGGCTTGGGATCTCATAGAAGTGACACATCTTTCACAGAGGAAGCACAACCACTGCGTGAGCCAGTTTAACTCAAAGGAGAAGATTTCCCAGAGAATGGAGTAGCTAACATACTATTTCCAGTGTATCATGCCTGGTTTAATTAATGATTAATTATCATTAACGACCCTAGCTCAGCCCTTTTTGGCAACAGGCATTCAGGGTGACCTCTCCATTATTCTTCAATAAGAAGCCTGTCTCCAGGTACATCTTTATTATGTCCCCGTGCTCTGAGAGCGCAGGGGTCGCTACCTGAGCTGCCTCTGCTCGCAAGCAGGGCCCTTGCAGCAGAGGGAGAGAGAGCAGGCTGTGCAGAGCCATGCACTCAGGAGAGGCCACACTGCTTAGACACTGGAGCATGGGCAGCAGCACACATTTGTTAGTCTTAATATACCTCAAATGAATAGTAGAAGCTGAGGTCCAAGAACAAGGAAATCAGGGAATTAAAAAAAAAGAGGTTAGGGTAATTTAAAAGAAAAATACCTTTTTGCACCTGCTATTCTCTCCTTTTTCTTTGTGCTGAGATGCACTTCATTTTTTTTTTTTTTGCCTTTGCCATAACCATATTATAATCTTCTCTTTAACCAGTTTATAACTGGAAGCACAATGACTGAATTCAACAAAAGACCAGTAAAAACATCCCTAGGGAAGCAGTCAAGTAGTCAAAGCTTGGCATTGTGGCTTGTGCTGTTGTATCTGCACTGCCATTTTGCTCACCTCCCCAAACACTTTTGTGAACATATCAAAATAAAAAGTAAAAACAAATTCCCCTTTCACTGTAGTAATCTTTGAGTCAGAAAGATGAGTACTTTTCACCACATAATTTTTACAGGATTTTCCAATAGGACTTTGCACGATCCATGGCCTAGATGACTCATAGTGTAGTTACCAAAGAAGACAAGTAGTGATTTCCACCACAGTGGTGAGCTAATTTAATAATGGCCACAAATGATAACTTACAGTACCAGAACTTCAAAGTATTTGACAATAATCTCTGCACTTCCCAGCAAACACTTTGAGAAAGTGAGGATCAATGTCTAATAGTATTGGTTATTATCAGTATCCTCCTGACACTTCTAAGCTTTTTCTTCTTTAATACAAAAATGAGGTCACTTTGAGCATATATTGGCAAAGAAACTTTAAAAGAAGTCTTGGAGGCTTAGATGTTTGGGGTTTTTAAACCAGAATAACTTTCTATCTTTTAACTGTTAGGTTTGCAGAATCCCTTCCAAAGAATATGCTCAGGGAATGTGGGCTACAGAAAATGACCTTAACTGATGGCAATTTTCATTTTATATTAGTGTCTAGCTTCAAATCTATTTTCCAGGTAGACCATGTGGCCTCTTGTACATCACCTTGAACGTGACAGTACAGTGTGTAAACCATTTGATGAAGGTTACTGTCAATAACAAAGGTGAGAGCAAAGAAAAGGATATAGATTCAAATTCTTTGAGTGTTGCTCTATAGTTCTACCCCCGATCACATAGCATAGGTTGGGAGTTTTCAGTAGCCCAGTGTATTTGGAAAAAGAGGCATGTATGTGTAAGCAAAACAATAGGTGTCACCAGGTGTCACTATTACACGGGGTTTTTTCTTTACATGTGAGCAAATGGCCAGTTTGGGGAAGATAGATCACATTATCAGTTCATGCTTAAGCATTTGGTATAGAACCTTCAGTGTAGGTAGAAAAGGCTCTGCAAATGCAGGAGATCTTGCTGTCTTCTCTGGGCTGATGTCATGCACATCATTTATCACTGAGGACAAGGAGAACAATGGGGCTAAGGTTCCTGCTAGGGAGAACTTCCCCGAGTACTGTTGTAGAATCTCTCTTCAGGAATTAGTATGAATACGTATAAATAAACCAAAATGCACTATAACACCTCCTGTAAATGCACCACTGCATCTTCTTCACTGACAAATTGCTTATAGAAGCCTGATCATCCACTCTTATGTAGCAGAAGACAGATGTAAAAACTGCTACTAAAGCAAGGTGCACCACTCAGGTGTGTTTGCTCTACAGTGTTGGTGTATTATACATCAAACAGTGAAAACAAGTGTAAATATTTGGAGAAGAAATGGTAGAGCATAAGGACAATGATGACTGGGGACTTACTTTTACTGTAAAACTGGAGATATGGAATTAACCTGACCAAAGAATGCTGTGCTGTGTTTGAAGCAGTGGTGGATCTTTCTCAGAGGATACCACGTGACTTCCCACAGAATCTTGCAGAAATCCTAATTGATGTGCGGGTAGTGCACTGAATAACTCTCAGACTAGACCCAGGCTGTAACTTCACGGCAAATCGCACTCGTATTGCCAAGCAGCCTGCAAAGAACCCACTTCTGTCTTGCCCTGGATGGGAAAGACACGGGCAAGCTCAGCAGAGGGTTGGGATTTCCACTGAAGGAAGCAATACTGCCCAGCCATTGCATGGACAGGCAGCAGCGTAGGCTGGTATTTGCTACCATGGACACAGTTGGCATAGCTGCAAGTATTTGATCTGAAGTGAGGTTGTTCGCTTTGGAGGAAGCTTTACATTCAGCCTGCCTGGTGGCCAGAAGGCTGATAAGGAACTGTGTCTCTCCAGACCCCAAAGACTGAGCTGCATGGGGAGCTCTGCAGAGAAACCACTGAAATACTCCCGGGTGCAAGTATTGGTTGTTTCAGTCTTATTAACCCACCTCAGAATGTCATTTTCAGCAAAAGGAATTTCTGACGAATAAAACTTTCCTATTTTCAACATCTGCCTTTATCCAAAGCTCACTGGAGGCAGTAGGAATCTTTAAGCTGACTGAATGGACTTTGTATCGTTCCTATTTTGAAGATTTCTTGCTTCCTACCTAATAGGAATAGTACGTCTTGTGCTGCATTGCAGTTTGGTCTCTGGAAGAAGCAGTGTTGGAATTGATGAATCATTCTCGTCCTTGAGATATTGCCATATTGGACTATAACTGTCATAAGTAGTATTGCAGTGACTGAACTTAGAAGTCACGATCTGTGGAAGAGTCTAATCCCTTTTGAACATTCACAGCTGCCTCCTTACCACTAACTACACCTGATTCACTTCAAGGGGGAAGCTTCTTTAGGGATATTTTCTTTCCTTTGCTATAGAAACACTATCCTTTCCTCTGCACACTCTGACATTGCTTCTTCCCCTGAAAGCTGGTGCCCTTGGACATTTGAACCTCATTAAATTTAGAAAGCCCAGTAACTTGGGTTTGTTCCCATAGTGATGTTGCAAATCTCATATTTGCATGGGATTCTTTTTAAACATTCATTATCTCTTGTGGTTGCCAGCACTAAGTAGAATATCGCATCCTATTTTAGTTAGAAAATATGAATTCTATAAAACATGGAGCTTTAGAGCAAAGTAAGGAAAAGGAGACAATGCAGTAAAGGAAATACTCAGTACATTAACTAGTGGGAAAGATGCCGAAGGTAAAAACAACAAAATAGTTTGAGACAAAAAAACCTGACAGACATGACATGTACTAGTGCAAATTGAGGACAAATTTTAGATATGTGAGAAAATGTTCACAATCCTCTCACCTGTCTTAGAATAAGACAAGATACAGGGTACTTGCTATGCCAGAGTAAAAGACCTTTAATGAGTACCAATTCCTTCTTGTGGTTAGGCAAGCACTGTTCTGTTCACAACTGCCACAGCCTGCAGGTGCTGACTACCACATCTCCATCTTAAGTACTTGCCCCTGGGCACTCAGAGGAGGGCCAGTTTTATTAAGCCAGTTGGAGGCCATCAAAAAGGATGATACTACTGATAGCTCAGGACTATAATAAGGTAGTGCATTACACATTGTGTAATAAATATAGCTGGAAGCATTACAAAATGGCTGGAGAAATCTCCAGCATTAATATTTGATTCAAGATCTTTTAGTTGTCCGTGGCATATTTTGATTGAGGAGGCTTATGAGTATATTTATTTATTTTTAGATTTATGTAAATGTGCACAGTCAACATCTCTTGAGGCACCAGTATGGCATGCAGTAATATTTGCTGTGTAGGGTAAGCACATTTCCATCAGAGTAAAGGAGCTATGCTGCCCATCCCAAAACCCAAATACTGCTAAATTCTCGGAGGGAGCCCCTGACAAAGCAGGTATCAGCTCACAGCACTTCCACTGGGCTAGCAGCAGAGCCAGCGCAATGTGTGGAAGGAATTTGCGTTTCAGGGGCACGGGCTCTGGTGTGACACGGCTTTGCCGGGTTGGGTGACCCGGCGCGGGTTTGCTCAGCGCCCCAGCCAGCTCGGCAGGGAGAGGCAGCTCTGCCGCTCCTGCTCCACAGCGCGCTCCGGGCTCGCCGCAGAAACCACCTCGGGGGAAGGCAGGAGTCCGGCGGGAGGGAAGTGGCCCCAGGGGGGGGTGCAGAGCCCGGCCCCGTCTCCCCAGTTGCAGGCAGACCCTGAGCGAGCTCGGCAGGGACACCCGCCCTGCCGGCCCGCTGGGAGCAGCTCGGAGCTGCGGGCTGGGCAGAGCTTGCTCTCATGCCTGCAGCCCCAGCTCCCTCCCTGGACTGCACAGATTTGCTGATGTGATTTTTGGATTGGGGCAGATATGTGCTTGATGTTCCTGTTTAGTTCTAGCTCTAATGTCCTATCTGCCAAGGAAATGATGCATGATTATTTTCTAAAAACAAAATCTACCCTGCCAAGCCCAAGTAATGTAGTTTTCTAATGGGACAGTTGTAATGACGGGTCTTTTGAAAATCGGTGTGGTTTGTAATGATTCGGGAAGCCAGAGTATGACGGGGCGCTGGCTGTTATCCCAAAGCAGAGCGGCTGGGGAAGGGCTGCCCAGGTGCTGTGTTGAGGGCCGGTGTGCGGGCACGGTTTGTCACCCCCTGGGTCCCGCCTTGCACAGAACGGCCCAAGGGGCTTTCCCGAGGAGCCCCACTCCCAGAGCCAGCCCGGCGGGGAGGCTGCAGGACGGGCAGTCCGAGGATGCGCAGCGCTTGCTGTCCGGGAGGGGACATCCAGCACCCCTCAGGGGTACTACAGTGCGCAGGTCCAGCCTGTTCCTGGGGACTCATTCAGGGCTGAAACACCGCTCAAGGGTGGTTTGATTTAGCCACTTTGCTCTTCTCCAAGTCTCAGCAGGTCAGACGGCCTGATGAGAGGGGGGTTTGCAATATTTTTGAGCAAGGTACTTTGTGCAGGTAGAAGTATGGTATTTATCAAAGTTTAAATTATGGAATGTCATCTAGTATTTTTTTTTTTAAAAAAGAACAATTTCTGATGAACATTTGTGATTTTTCTATTGCTTTGAAAGCATAAAGAAACATCTGTCTTTTTACAAAATCTTTTGATTTTTTTGTTTCCTTAAGAAAAGTGGAGTGATAGATTTATTTTCTTAAAAAAGAGGTTAAAGATGAAAGAAGCTAAGACCTCAACTTTTATGTCTTTTCCAACAGCAATATTTCAATGGTCTTAAAATTATTTTACACTTTAAGCATCTCATTTAGTTAAACAAAATGCCATTTAAACAGGTTTTCTTATGTCTCAGTTTTTCTTTTAAGTAAGGTTGATTAGCAAAAAAACCCCTTTCCTACAGGAAAAAAATAAACAGAAATTAGAAGGTGACCTCCTCACTCACACACTTTTACATATATTCCAGAATTGTCTTCCCTATTTCACAGCATGATTTGAGAGAAGATGAGTGCTAAAACTTCATCTGACCATATTTGCCCTCCTAAATTTCCTGTACTGAAACACAATCATTTTCTCACTTTCATCTTCATTTCATGTAAAGAAATAAAAGGTCAAAGAAGGTGTTTCTCTCCATCTCATTCAAGTGTTGGAAAGAAAAGTGAAGTGGAAACAGTCAACTGAAAATCTGATTTTCCAGAAATGTTTCAGGAGAGAAGTCCCACCTGTCCCACCAGGACAGTAGCGCTCCTTACCTTGAGATGTCCCCATTGCCTTGTTCCATGGAGAATCCACCTACGGAAGGTGTCTCTATCCCTCCCTCCCTCTTTCCTTTCTCCTGGCTTCTCTAAATAAGCAATAAACACAGTTTTAGACCTGTCACTGTTTTCCACTGGTTGGCAACCTCCGGCTTTCTGAGGATTGCTTTTGTCTAATTGTTCTGGTGAGTAATTCAGCTGCAGCCTGCGAGACGACAGCGGTTCCTCGTGGCTGACGGGCTGCTTTGTGCTCATGTCACAACGTCTTTGGAAAATTGTTAGCTCGCATTGTGGTAATTCAATTTTGATGAATACCCTGTAACTTAATTTACTCTGTGGCAAAACACAATTGTATAAACAAATTGGTTCTGTCCACACCCATCGTACCTTCGCAGGGTATCATTTTAATATTAACCACTTTGAGCTGTGAGAGATTATATTGTAGACCCTGAAGCAGGAATGTGTCTGTAAGCATAGGGCAGATGGTTTTAGTTTCACATTACAGCTTTCACAGAGGTCATTTACTGAATGTGAGAATAACAGACCAAAATAAAAGGAATTGCCATAATGTATCAAAAAAAGGTGAGCTGTGACAGCAGCTGGGAGACCCTGGCAGGAACCAGGACACTGCTGCATGGGACCTGCACGCAGTCAAACACATCAACAGTCTGTGTTCCAAGGAGTGCAGAGCACAAATACTATGGAAATAAGTTTCAGTTCAGTAATTATGTTAAAAAAATGTAAAATATCAACCATCATTAGCATAGGAGATATTGCAAAGTCGTTAAAGGAAATTAAAAGCTCCTTTTGGTGCTAGCAAGAGCAGCCTCCAGCCTGTTGTGCAGCTCAGGCTGTGTCTGCCCCATGAGACCAGGGCCCCAGAACACCTTCTAGTGAGGAAAATAGCTGGCTTAAACCTGGAATCTGAAATATGTTTAGTTCCCCTAAAACCCAGATAACTTCCTTAATTAAGTTTGATGCAGGCCTATCTGTGGCATTGTTGAGAGCAACCCCATTTAATTTTTTAGAAAACAGAAAATTTAAGGCAAAATCAATAAGAGATTTGCTATATTTTGATTACCTTAAATTATGGAAGTTTGGTATGCAAATATTATCAAAATGGTAATATTTGAGCCTAATAAAAAAGAGAAGGCAACACCAGGGATGTTAACAACAGCAGGGCAGTCCTAGTCTCTTTATTTCACTCACAGCCATCCTGACAATTTGACTTCCATTTACCTGGCAAAAAGGGTGATGGAAGATGTTTTAAAAGAGATTAAAGAAACTGAGACCCTTTGCACTTCAACAAAAATGCAGTGTGAAGCTGGACAGACTCACTTTTAAAAAAATGTTGATAACCCTATTGATCAGAGTGGGATTATATCAGGGGTCAGATCAGCCAAGTGTTATTTCCAGAGCTGCCTTTATCACCACCAGTTCTCATCCGATGTTCTCCAAATGTCCAGCATGAACCCACAGATGTTTCCAGGCACTCTCAAGGCAAACATGTGGCACCAGCTCCTTGCAGGTTTTCCTTTAATGGCTCAAGATGGTCTGAAGAAGGTATTTAGCATATGCTTCCCATGTGCCCCCTCTCTGATACACAGAGGGGTCCAGTAGGTCTGCAGATACTCCCTATGGCCCAGGTGCTGACACTGAGGGCTGGGTGCTATTTTAAAACCTCACTAGAATTAATGCTGTGTCTTCTGCCCCATAGATGTGTCTGAATGCCTGGTTCTTCCTTCTCACCAATCTCTGAGCACACCGAGCTGCGTTGTGTTCAGTCCCTTCGTGGCTCGGGGTGAGCAGGGGGTGCCAGGCACACAGTGGCAGGAGGGGCTGTGTTCCCAGCACAGCTCCTGCTCAGCAGCTACCAGGGCCAGCCCTCCAGGGAGTGCAGTCCGGCTCACTGAAATCCTAAGTGTAGGTTTCAGCAAGTGGAAAAGACTCGTGTAGGTGCAAATAAATATTTGAGAAATTTACTCTTAGAATTCCGTTGTGATCTTGTCTTGGCCCCATCACGAAGGATGTTAATTGTTTGCAATCTCTGCCTGTGTATCTCCTTTTTGAATCTCTGTAGCTGTTATTAAAGGAGAAAGCTGGAAACTTGAAAACTGCTGGGCCCAACCATTTAATGGGTATGGATTTATATCAGGATGCTTCGCCCAGCAGCAAGGAGCTGTAAGAAGAGTATGTCACTAGTTCTTCCCAATGCAATGACCTGATGTTGTTTCTGCTCTCTGCTTGTAGCAAGCTTTGTTTTTTAACAAGGAGCTTTGGTCAATGCTATCTTGGAAAAATTCAGGTTTCTCTAACACTTCTGTTAATATTTTTGTCTAATGGGGAACATAATCATACAGACAATAGCAATTTGCTCTAAATTCCTTATTCACAGGTAGCTTCAAAACTTCTGTCTCAAAGGAGTTCTGCAGGTCTAAGAGAGATTTTTAGCCGTACAATGCACTGGCCTCCTACAACTAGAATTGTTCAATGGTGTCATGGATGATAAACTCTTATCTTACCCTCCAAACACTCGGTATGGATCTGTCATTTACCAACGCGTGCCTGAATGCTGTCCTGAGCAGCACTGGATGCAGCAATGTCCTCAAATGCCTTGCTGGCTTGGGCCTTGCTGTAAGAACTTAAGCATGTGCCTAAATATTTGCAGTATTGGGACTATAATCATTTTTCCATTTTACAAAGATGGAATCAAAATGTTTCCCCTTGATGTAGAGCAAATATCTTTCAACCACCAATTTGGAGTTGATCTTTTAAATTTTTCTTTAGTTGTGGGATTTACTCAACCCTTCTCTGCTCTGCTGTGAAACAGTTTTTTCCACCAAAAGTGGTCTCTGTATTAAGATGCAAGCTGCTTGAACAGTAGATTAACCATGGTGATTAATGATGATAATGGATGAATGCTTTTGTCACTAACAAAACTGCATGACCGCATATAAGCCTTAAAAAAGAATTTAAAAAATAGCATTATTTAATCTGTTTCAAGAAGATTGTAAATGCCTTGAGATATTGATCCAGCCTGTGAGGCTGCTTATAAGGATACTCTCTGCCTGCTATAGTGTGCTTAGATACAATCTAATAAGAGCTCATTGAATAATAAACAATGGTAGCCACCCAATCCTAAAAATTTAGATTGACGGAATTCCCTCCCCAGTGAAGAGAAAAAAGCTGCCCATAAACCCATTACTGTCCACTCACCCATAAGCCAATAGAAGATCTTGGATTATTGGAACTCTTAGCTTTAAGAGAAATTGCTTTCCTAAATTTGACCTCCCACACTAAATATAAAATATGGAGCATCTGTAATGAAGGGATTGCAGCCCAAATAGCTATCATCTCTCGGTGGCAAAGGTTAGAAGGTTGATGCACATTGGTTCCATGGGGATGGGGATGTTGGTGACCTTTTGGCATGAAAATGGTCACTTGGAGCTGTAATGTGAGAGAAGGGGGTCGGGTATTAGCCACTAAAGACTCTCTGATGCCGTGTCCTTGTTAAGCTTTTACAGAAAAAGCCATGGAGGCATTATGGGAAACAGCATCAAATCCCATCTACCAGATCTGAATATGATACAGAGGAAAAGTGAAACTGGATATATGCTTCATTTAGGTAACATTTCTTCACTTCTTAAAAGGACAAATGTCATCTGATCTTATATAGAGCATTCATTTCAAAGAATCAGCAGGTAAAAACAGTACTCTTTTGGCCACTCCTGGACTCAACTTTATGTTGGCTCAGGATGGGCCAGGTGCATAAGACCCAAGATGCATTCCTTTCCTTGTTTGCTTAAGGAATCAAATATTGCAGAAAGCAAAACAAAAATCCAGTGTGCAGTTAAATGAAATTGCTGCTGTCCATACCCTGTGTTTTAGTGTAATTCCTGTAAATGATTGTGAGGGGCTATAGAGGGAAACACAGTGAACACAATGTTCCTTTTTGATCAGCAGCTTTTAACAAAGGAAGGATGTTGAACATCTGAAAGTAGGGAGTGCGGAGTTCACTGCAGGTCACCATTAAGGACAAGAACAAGGTAATGTAAGAGGCTGTGTGATTCCAGGTTGACAGGAGGATTTTAAAAGATCAAAAGTGTTTTATATATATGTTTTAGAGGACCAGAAGTGCTTTCAGTCAACAGATGAAAATGCTAATGTTTAGAAATGATGAAAGCAAGACAAATGTGGTGGTGAATTCCAACTGAGTCATCAAAACAAGAAGTATTCTTAGTCTGTGGGTTTTAAAAGATTATTGCAAATTGTCCATCAGTGCAGGTGTGGTAAAAATGGCTATTCTGCTGCTATATGGACAGTTCACTGCATTTGTTATTTTGGGATGGCAGAGTTGACAGTGAGTTGTGACTTGCAGTATTTCTCCTTTTAGAGCTAGATGTATTTGAATAAGTCTGTTAATTATTTAAGCTTTACATTGTGCTCTCTTCCTGTCAGTAACAGCAATAGAAATGTTTTTACTGTATAATTAAGGATCTGGAGAGAAAAGAAAGAAACATTTAATAGCTGTTTCTGATAGAACCTTCATCAGTTTAGTGTGAAAAAGAAAAATGATGGAGTAATATTGCCACCAGCAATCCCTCAGTCAGGTGACTTTTTTGCTGGATCAATTCTGGTTGCTAAGCAACAAGCAAAAAGGCACGGTTATGTTTTGGTAAATCTTTTATTTTTGAATATTCTGTGCTGGAGTTTCAGATACTGTATCTCTTACTAATGCTCTTGATTCAAGACTCAGAGTATCTTCTGAGCCATAAAAGCCCATCTTTTCTTATTTAAAAGGGATGATGTAATTTAGTTTTCAGAAAAACTTTTGTGGCTAATACACAATTGAAAATGCAAAACTGAGCCAGTGATTAGAGAATTTGTTAAAGCAAACCACAGAAAAATCATTACAACAACTTTGACATTTTTGGTTAATGATATCTACATTAATGAGTTAATTGCCAATGCATCACATTTTATGCCACTATCAAATATTAATGTTATCAATGTTATAATAATAGCATCTATTGATATAATTGAAGCTTGCTTTCCAATAGGTGTCACCATGAATAATACCATTGCAGTATTAAAATCAATAATAAGAATATTAGGAGGGCATTATAAAATGTCAATACAATGAAAACCACTTAAATGAATGCTTGATATAAAACAAACTGACTAAATATACTAAGCTATAATTTAAAATAATAAATTCACAATCCTGTGTTTAACAGTTTGGACATTGCAACTCTACCATTCTTAAAAGCAGTAGACTGAAACTAATAATCAAAAAAGTTATGAAGAGAAGAAATCATTGTGCATTCAGTGAGAAAATATTCAGAGAGTATATGATATGTCTGAGGAAAGTAGAAATATGGTAAGTGGTTTGATATTACATTTAAGATAAAGCCTTTGTGTTGCAAGTGTCCAGAATCTGCTTGCAAATATCAGTGCCTGTGTTCCTTTGAGGTCAGTTCTAGCCAGACACACAGCTGAGGCTTGGCAGGATACGTGCACCGTGTATAAAGAAATCAACTACCCAGCCCTGGAAGAGGACTGGAAAGTCAAAATTCCAATTTTCCAACATGAAACATCCTGTCAATCTGTGGCCATTCGTTTTCCATTTCAGTGGAAAATTGGCACAAAGCTGAGGGTCTGAGGGTAATTCTCTGTGCCTTCGGCACCCAACAATGAAGCAAAAAAAGAAAGGCCACAAGTAAGCTTTGAAAATGTAGCACCTGAATATAGCCAGTTCTGTTTGTGTGGAATAGCAAGCAGAACAAAAATTTGGGGCCAAAAAGGCATAGTTATAGTATTTAATTTCCATTCAGCGGACTGAGTGAAATGCCCTCAGTCTGGATTTGTTTTGGCATTTATCCTGGCATGCACAACAGTGAGGTGGGTGCTGGCAGCTGCCTGGTGTGGGAGAATTTGTCCCCGTGCTGGAGCTTTTCTGTGTCATGGCCTTGCCCTGGAGCGGGAGGAGGATTGGCTCTCCTCCAGTTCTGTAGCTGGAGTGGGGAGAGGAGGGCTGGGGAAAAACTTCAGGATGACCCATCCTGAGCAACACTGATCCTCAGAGATGTGCCTTGCTCCAGGAAGCAATAGTTTAATGTAGAAAAGCAACTTTACATTTCTTTCTGTCCCACGTGTTGTGCAGGCTGGGTGGAAAGGCAGCAGGGTGTGCAGGCAGGGCCAAGCCCCTCTCCCCACAGCCTGAGCTGGGCAGAGCCCACAGTGGACCTGGCAGGGCACTGCAGCAAAATTTATCATTAAACTGAGGGGGATAAAGGTACTTCAGAGAAACATCCAAGTTCTCAGCTCTGGCTGACTTTCCATTTTTGGCTGCCCATGATAGTGATCTCCATTCCCCACCGCACAGGGTTTGCTGCTGGAGATGCACTGCATTTGAAAGCTTACCTGAAAACTCCATAAATCAGAAATGTTAATCTGAAGGCTTTTATTAGCAGAGTTGTCTTCAGCTATATCTGCCAAAAAAGTTTTAAGACAGCTCAGGCTTATTTGCCCAAAACCATTTGACATTTACTTCATTACTCAATGGACTGCATTCCCTTTAAATAAATTTTCCAGTGATCTGGACTTTCACCATGAAAATCTGTACAGTGAACTCCTAGTTTATTATGCCTACTTGAAAAGGGTAATTTAATAAGGCATCAGTACAAATACTTAATTGTGCAATGGCTATTGACAATGCCTTTAAACAGTTGCATATTTGCCAGATTTAGCTAATGGAAGTAGAATTGCCACTTAATGTCTCAGTTTGCACTGGCTGAAAATAAATTGTATCTGACATTCCTTTGGCTTTTAAAGGACATATTTGGATATTTACAGTCAGATTGATCTTTTGTTGCATTTATGTTTCTTGTGTGAAAAAGTATGAAGTAATTTAGATGGAGATACTTATTTACACATACAGTATTTGTAATAGCCTCACTCAGTCTGATGTTTCACAGACTTGAGATATTGATATCAGGGAGAGTTGATGGAAAAATAACTTGACAAAAATCTATTTTTTCAAAAATGTGTGGATTTGTCAAAGGTGAAATTTGCAGCAACAGACTACCTTTAATGGCATTTCCATTTATAAGGGGTTTTGAAAAATAAACTACAAATAGTTCATACAGAATTTTGCATCATTTCTTACAAAATTGGTTTCATTATGTTTCCTTTTGAAATTTAATTTATAACAAAATTAAAGAAAAATTCTAAAAGCAAAACGGTGGCCTTTTGACCGTATGAAAACAAACTATTCTGTTGGCATAAGGTGAACTTTTTCTTAGGTTTTTGGTTCAAAAAACTTTTACAGTGTTTCGTTCTGATTTAGGATGCAAATGAGGTCTGCAATACTGAAAATGGAAAAAAATTCATATTGAGTTCTAATGCAGATACATTTAGCTCATTTCATATTCTCTGTTAGGAATATAATTATTATCTCTGTACTTCCCCTTTCCTCATACCACATTTAAGAAGGAATTTTCTTTTTAATGAAGCAACTTATCACATTAAGAGGTGCAATTGAATTACATATATTGTAATACTGCAATTTTTTCAGTTGTAATGAATGTACTGTCAAGTATGGATCTACTTTATTCTGATGAAACAATTCTTTTGGATTTGTTTTCTGTAAATGTTAAGGTTTGTCTGTAGGTTGATATGTAAAGAATTTTCTACTTTGAATTTCTAAATTGTTACCACATAGCAAGAAAACATTAACACCTGAAGGGTGGCTACTGACTTGTGAATTACTTGAAAGGAGCCCTTGAATTCTACATTTTCCAGAATCCAGGGAACTCCATCCCAGCTTTGTTGTCTAGACCAATTACATCACACATAAACAATTCATAGTGACAAATACTTGTATTTTTGGTCCTAAATGCTTATTCAGAGACCTATGAACAGGCCCAAACACAGGAATTCATTACACTGAGCTTTCTCCCCTGATTGGAAATGGTCTCCAGCAGGCTGCCAGTTCTGAACCTGGAGAATGGCTGAGGGTAAATGGTGGAAGAAGTTCTGTCAAGTTTGCAGGGCTGGAGCCATTAAGTGCTTTTAAGGGAACAATAAACCTTCAAATTAAAGATGGGAATTCTATGAATAGTCAGTGTATGGAATGTATTCTAATGCTGTAGTGATATGTTTGAATAATTCAAATACCTATAATAACTGATACTTATAATAACTGCAGGTCCATTGGCTCTGAAAATAATAATTTTAGACAAAATAGAAGGACTTTGATTAAAATAAATGAGGGTATATTAATCAGATGAGGATTAACCTATGAGATTGATGCTGTGTGCTTTGTACCAGCCATTCTTTTTCATTTGGGTTATTTTTTTAAATTCAGTAGTAAATTTTGATACCTCTTGCAAGTCTACTCTGTTTAAAACTTCACACAATTGTTATTTAGGTATTGAAGGGTGAATGGGGTTTTTTGCCTGTACTTTTGGTGGGTTAACTTTGCTCATGTGTATGCTCTGCTAGAAATAACCATTGGAACGGAGAAATAGTGGCAGGAAGATTAATACCTGGATTCTCATCTTTCAAGGCTTCTTTTGTGGCATAGAGAGGAACTGCCTTTCCATTTCATAAGAGGATTTCCTTTTGTACCTCCTCTTGCTTGGGTAGCAACATTCGAACTGTGAATCCAGCTCACTACTCTTTTGATTCTAAAAGGGAGTGAAAAATTTCTGTAGTTTCCCTCCCTTAGCACTGTTTTTCCTAACTTATTTTATTTCTTTCTTCTTCAGAAAACCTGGTTGGTTGCATATCAGTTGACTTCTCTCTGAGATGAGCTTTATATTTCTGGGCATTTCTGTGGGCCCATACTGCAGTGCACTGTCTTTCTCTGCACACTTCATAGTGACCACAGAGAGAAAATGCATTGTCTTTTGTGATTGGTCTGTGCTGGACCATTCCTTAACTCCATGTGTTCTTGAAATGCAGACACTATATGCTGATAAGGAATTATGGTTAATTTAGAATATCAAATATTTCCCCTGGAGGAGATCACTGCCTACAATGCTATAGCGAGTCATGTACTAATGTATGGAGAGGGGCAGAACACAAAATGACAGTACCAAGTTATGAAAATAGGATAAAGGATGTAGCAATAGAGAAACTAGATCATGACCCTGGAGTCCAGCAGGGTTTTTTGCTCTGTCCTCAGTGGTATAAGGGCAGCTCAGCCCCAATGGTGCAATGACACAAAATGCCACCTGGGCTACAGGGGCTCATATTTGCAGTTTGCTCTCAGCTGATTCAGATTTGCCAAAGTTCATTATTTCAACATTAAGCAGCACTGGAAAATTCCACTCACTGCTGGAGAGAGATTTGCAGCTAAAAATAGTGAAAAGAAGCCACTGTCTATGGGTTGTCTATGAAAAAGTGTATATAGGATCTCCTGTGTAGAAACAGGTATTTGTTTGTGTGTGAGTACACTCATTTTTTTGGTCTTTTTTCAGCAGTGAAGCAGATACTCCAGACTCTCAGACATACCTCTGTTTCTGTTGCATAGGTGTTTCCAGATCACTGAGAAAGTTCTTCTGTTGAGATATGGGGCACACAAGCTCTGTAAGGGAAAACTCTTTCGTGCTTCCGCAGAGAACAAATCTGTAACCAAACTTGCATTCAAAAGCCTGTAAATGTCCACAGGGAAGATAACAATTTTCTCTTCTTGCCACTGTTTTGTTAAAAAAAAAAAAAAAACAACAAAAAACAAACAAAACCAAAAACTAATAATAGAGAAAAAAAACTCACAACAAGGAGTAATAAAAAGATAATCCATAGTCTGGGGCCTTGTGTAAATGCAGTAAACATGAAGAATTTATTAAGTTTTTCTTATTCCAGGTGGAGATTGTTAAAGGCAGGCTTACTTCCCCTGAACTCTTCAAAATTAACTTTCTTGGAGTACAAAGTTTCCCTAAATGTCTTAAAAGTCAGCCTCAAGCTGAATGGTCTGAAAACATGATAGCTGAAGCAACAGAAGCACAGTGAAAATTAGGAGGAAGTCAGCATGAGGGGAAGCTCTGTCCCTGGCAGGCTCCAGGAGGAGCAGGCTGGTGCCCCCAGAGGGATTGACCCCCGCAAAGACGGGAACCACAGTGGGGAAAACCAAACCAATCTCTCCGAAATCGTCCTCAGAAAGAAAAGAAGAAAATGTAGAGAAGATCCAGCCAGGGACGCAAAGGAGCTGGAACAGCAGCGCCCTGGGCTTGGTTCAGTTCCGGCATTTTTTGCCTCTTCACTGCCGCTGCTTTGCCACTGTGTGAGTTGTGAGTCAGGTCTGGTTCCCTCCACTCCAAGTGCTGTCCCTACCTCCCCTACACCTCTCAACAGCCTCCCACTTCCTCCAAATCAGGGACAGACAACTTCTGCTGGGTGCTGGGACTTGGCTGGGTTCAACCTCATCCCTACTGCCTATGCTTTCTATTGAGATTACTGGCTGCTTGGGACAGAATTTGTAGTTTTGTTTTTTTACAGGCTGTAAAAACAGGGTCTAATTTTAGGGTTTCCACATAATGGCTATCATTATGCACTCCATGGTAAGTCCAATTCCTCATAATTAATTAAAACTACTCAGGTAGGAAGGTCGAGCAAAAAATTCTTCCTGTTGGTTTGAAGCACTTTTTCCATTTGCTTATTAATATTCTTACTGATGTTGAATTGTTGTGGCTGAGACCTCTTTCTATCTGGCATCTTAGATGATTTCTATCACAGTGATTTCATAAAGACAGGACCTGATTCTGACAATTTTAAGAATTTGTGCAGTCTCAGCTAATTAAACTCTTCCTATGGAAGACCCCTAGCCTGCCCATGCAAATGCATCCTTCTCTCTTCCCATCATGTTCAGTGAAACCTGTTATTCTGATTCTTCCTACTAATGAAATTTCTGTCATGTTGTTCATTATAGTTGAGATAAACCTTATGTTCTATTGAAGAAATCAGAAGAAAAACATTTGAAAGCTCACATCTTTCTAAGCAATCAAAAACTTGAAAAACTGTGATTGTTTGTTTCACAACATAACGTGAGTCTATTTATAACTGAGATATAAATAATCTTCATTTCCACACTATATCAAATTTTGTACTTAATGAGATTTCCAGATGTAAGAACCCCTCAACTACAGGTCAGTAGCAAGAACCATTATTTTTTTTCTGCAGGCAAAGTTAAGATCCTTCTCAAATCTCATAATGTTTTTAAGGCAACCTGTTAAGGTTTATCAGGTGTGCTATGAAAAGCTACACAGAATATCAATATGTAACACTGGGGTGAATCCTCTTTCTTTTGAATCCTCCACAAAGTCTCATAGCTGCATACTCTGTTCGATTCATTGTTAAGAGTGTAAACCACAGGAAGACTTACCAACACCAGATGAGACTGTATTTCAGGTATGAACAAAGGAAAATGGCTGCTTTGGATTGAACACACCTGATTTTGCAGCAAAATACCTGGGCCTACTCCCTATAAATTGCCTATTTAATTATTTTTTTCTTATTGATAGTATTACGTGTGCTAAGAGATCTTGCTGAGTTCACAGGTTACCCTGGTAACAAAAATGAGTGTGCACATTTTTCTGCATCTGACAAAGCTGAGTTTTTTGCTCAGCCTCCTCAGCACACACCTCTCTCATTCCTACCTGTAGCACAGACAATGATTATGTGTGTGAATGAGGTAAAGGTGGTCAACATCACACACTGGAAAGATTACATCCCTAAATGCCACCATTGCGCAGTAGCTGGGAAATTTGTAAATATTTAATCAGTTCTGAAATTAACAGAAAAAGACAGAAATTGCACGGTGCCTCTCAGGCCTGCAGAGCCTGGCTGCTCGGCAGGGTGGCATGGCACACGCTGCCTGCCTGCTCTGATATCCAGCCCTGGCACACAGCAGCCAGCTCCTCCCCAGCCCAGCTCTGCTGCTCGCCTGCGTGGTGGAGTTGTCTGCACACACAAGCACAGTTCAGTAAAATCAATGGAAGCATTTCCATGAGGCTCAGTGGGTTTCGGATTGCGTTTTCTCTGTGCACCATAAATGACAGCTGTAACGGCGCGGGATGGATCTGTCAGTGCATGCTTCACCGGGGCACAAGGATGTAGCAGAAAGTGGTCAGTATCGAGGAATTATACAAAAATGTAGTTCCTGTTCATAAAATGTAGTCCTAAGTTCACCCTATGCCTGCTATGCTGCAGAGGAGACAATGATCACTTAGTGGATTCCCCTATTCTTTGCAAAAATTTAGTGGCAGAATTCAGTTCCTGGTTACAGACTGCTGAAAAGGGAATTGCTACTCAAATTCAAATTCTGACCTCACTTGCCAGATTGTAAATGCACAGTGAACTCTCTGTTGAAGTCATCTGTGTTTGGAACACAGTCATCTGTGTTTTTACAGTGTAAATGAGAGAGAATTAGGAACTATATTATAAAAATTCAGCACTTGGGGTACTTAGTGAGATAATGCATCAGGGCATTAAAACATGAGTGGACACGTTCATATGTTATCCTAAGAAAAGTCTACTTTTGATCTACTTTAAGATTATTTGTGATGTTATGTCTTCATTGTAGCATTGATGATAATAGCATTAACACTGCAGCCCCTTCTGATGTGGTGTCAGTTACGCTCTTCACTTTCATGGAGTAACACTTTGAAATTTCAAAATACTTGAAGATACTGTAACAGCCAGTGCTGCCAATATAGCATGGAACTGCTACTTCACAATTCAAGTAGTCAGCTATTGACTCGTGGCAATCTATATCTGCATTAAAATGGTGAGTTTTGGATTAATGTGGAGCTGAAAGCCCAACTGAGGCTCTTTGCTGCCAGCCTGTCTCTGTAATTGCAGCATGGATTTCACCAACCACAAAGGGCAAAATGAATGTGATCATCCCCAGCAGTCGATAGCACATTGATTTTTTTCACTCTACGATTCGCACAAATATTGAAGCTCATTTTTTAAGCAAGGAGGATTATTAATCTACATTTCTTTAAAAATAAGTCCATTTTGAAGTATGGTACCTTGCAGGGCTTATTTAATGTGCAATATGCAAATTAGATAAGCAAAACGTTATTTCATTTCTTTTTAACCAAAAAGTGGGATTCCCAGCAGGCTGTGAAACCTCATCCTCACCATTGTGCTGTCATGTGTTGTATTGTTTGGTTAAGAGATTAAAGAAGGAAATGTTGGCGGGGCTCGTTCTGGTCAATGGTCGGCGTTTTCTTAGTTTGGTTTCATTTTCACTAACCCTGAGGTTGTAAACAGACTGTGCACAACATCACCTGTGGTTCCTAAGATGAAACAATGATTCAAGACCATTTCTTCCCTAAATGGACGCAGTTAATCTGTGGTATAACAAATATACTTTAAGTCAGGAAAAAAAGAATGTTCCTGACAAGTAGCAGTAATGTTTCTGAGAATTGCAACATTTCTTTTCGTCATTGGCATCACCTGTTGCTGGAATTATGTCTTCAACTGTGTGACTATGAGAAAGCTTCAGTATCGAGGACTAGATTTACTTCTCTACCCTCTATGTGTATACCAATGGACAGTTGTTAAAATGTTCCAGCTGTGAAACGGGCTGCTGACCTGCATGAGCAACATGTATTCAGTCCTTCATAAGCTGTAGTCACTTGCATGTGAATGTAATATACTGACTATAAGTTGATTTGTTTGCTGTAGATTTTCCTGATTCTGATTTTACCTTCCTAATTCTGCAGGTCAGAATGCAGTAAATTTCTCCAAGTCTGCATTTCCACATCACTTGAGTCAGTTGCTGGGCCAACTCTGTGCTGGATTTGGTCTATTTGTTGAAACTTTTCTCAAGGGAAGGGGAACCCATGATAAGAAACATTCCAGGAGTGGCTTTAATGAAAAAGTAGCAAACAAGCACAAATTAGATTACCTTTATAAATGTCTAAGGTCAATCAGGGCTCTCCTGTTCCTTCCTTCATCCCATGGCAATATTAATGAATGCAAAACTCCTCTTTGCCGAGGGGCGGCCTTGAATATCAAGTCTTCCTTTGCATGGATTTAATTCAAACCCCTCATAAACCGTGAAACAAACATAGGGTGATAAAACAGAATGTAAAAAAAAAAAAAAAAGAAAAAAAAAGAAAAGAGAGAGAGACATACTATTTACCATCTGCTTTGGTCTTTTCAGAAGCACTGAATCACAGACTCTCCGAAACAAACCCTTTTTCAAGGCAATGTTTCTTATTTCCCTCCATGTTCCCAGTTAAGTTGATGAAAAACCTTTCATGAGTCAGAAATGCTCCTTTAGGTAAATGTGACTACATAAGATGCATTTGAAGCTGATCAGGCTCCTCATAAACTCTGCTTGTGGTTGTAACTGTTTGTCCCAGTAAATTCTCAAAGTAGAGCAGTTGCTGTGTGTCATTAGCTGTGTGTTTGCTTTCCTCAGGGTGTTTAGCTACTTTTGCTGCAGCTTTTATTGCACTTAGCACTACAATAACATCTCAAAATGCCCTACCTTCAATTCCAGAGAGTGGTCAAATGAACAAACATTAGTCACACAAAAAGATAATTCCCTGAAATAAAATACCTTTTGTACTATGATCTGAAGAAGATCAAAATTCAATTTCCTTTCCTTCCCTAAATGTAAGAATAGCCTCAAATATGAAACATTTAAGGCATGAACTTGCTGCTTTTAGTGTGCAGAATAACGGGACTGCAGTTCTCAGCTCAAAGCCTTGTAACAAACCCTGCTGCTGCAAGGGCAGTTCCAGACTGAGTAGGTGGTGACTGGTTGACTTGTTCTGAGAATCTTCTCTTCTTTCTTTCATGATAGTCACCTGCCACAGAGGATGAATTGTGATGAAAGATAGCAAGTCATGCAGAGCCTTCCGGGCATGATAAATAATGTAGTATAGCAGGTGTATATAAAACAATCTCTTAACTGATTATATTCTGAGGTGACTACTTGATTACACTGTGAAATCCCTTGGCTGGACTTTTTCCACTATTCTGGACATTTGGAAATAGAAGGAAATTTTCCAGAGGTAGTCAAGCAGAGGTATTGTGGCCTTCCCCAAAGGCTCTCTTCTATCTACTATTTATGCTCTTTTATCTCCAGCTGTGTTTTATCTAACTTCCTGCTGTCCTGCACATATCCTCCTGCTTTCACTCTAAGTGGGGAATTTCAGGTGACATAAAATCACTTCAGAGGACTGACAGTGACTGACCAACAGAAAAAATGGCCTCAGGGCACTAATTTGGGAAGGCGTGGAATTAAAATAATGTGTCTGCAACATAGCAAAACAGCTCACATACTGGTTTTTGTCTATTCATAAAATGAATATCAGAGTTCCCCAACATGCAGGAGCCCTTGTGTGGGCAGAGTCTTTCTGAAGAATGAGGTCAATTTTTGCAGTGCCTTTCTGTGATGCTGATGACAAGGCTGAGAATAACTTCATGTGTTTCCAGAGCCATTTCTGCTTCATGGCTATGTAGCTTCTGATCAGTGACCTTCGCTTTTGCCCTTTTATCAGCTCTTTGATGATGGACAGACTTATCACAGGAAAAGAGACGATATCTTTAAGGGGAAAGGTTATTCGTATTTCCAGCAGATTTTACCTATAAGATCATGGACATAATACACATTTAAAATAGTAAATTCTCACAAAGGAGGATCACACTCCACTAGATAGCTGCGTATTTTTTCAGGAATGTTTTAGTCTCTTGACTAATCAACTAGTAGCTGTAAAATAAATTCATTATATTAGAATGTACTTTTCAAATATAATGCAAACTGAAATAAATCTATCTGTTTGCTTTTCTATTGTTTCAGGGTATTTGCAGTCACTGTCATGCTGAGTTTGTTTATTCCTTCTGGTTTTGTTTTCATCTGAGTCTCTGCATACTTGAATGTAATAGTAAAGCTTTTAAGAAAGACAGGATAGTCTTGGGGTTAGAGCACAGTAATAGGATTCTGGAGACCTCAGGTCTCAGTGTGATGCTGCCACAGCCTTCCTCTGTGATCTTAGGCAGATTACTTACTCTTTGACTGTTTCTCCTCCTCTGTAAAAGGCACATTAGGATATTAAGCTCTTGGAGAGTCATGTATTAAAAATATATATTTTAAAAAGTACAAAGAAATGGATTTTGTAAGGGCAAAAAATCAGCACCCCACTATCCTGAAGCCATGAGGAGAAGGATGTTGTATCCTTTTCCAGAGCAGTGCTGCATCATAAGCTCTCAATTAAAACTGTAATGGGAGAAAGGAATACCTGCATTTTGCAGTGCTGGATAGCTAATGAGCTGCGCAGAAAAAACAGCACAAGAACAGTTACAGAAGTGTGCTCTGTGCAGTTTAGCTCATTTGCTCTTAGACATATCTGCCCTGTTTTAACTAAGCACTGAGAAGGGTGTCATCACTTAGAATACTGAGATTATCAGTGGGCAGCTTAATATAAGCTTATGTATAATATAAGCTTAATATGAACAAGGTCCAAAGACTTTTGTATACATGGCATCATGGAAAGCACCTCCCCATTCCTATGCAAGTGAATAAATATGTTTTCTTCATGGTTAGAGAATCTTCTTTACTTAGTTATTGATTAGCTGAGTCAAGCAAACTTGTTAACCTTACCTAATGCATTTTCACTCTTCATTTGCTGCAGCCTTAGTTTAAAATCTGTGCTTATATGAAAGGACTCTTCCTTTTTCCACCAGTGACTCCACAATGTGTAGCTGTGGGTTGCATTGACCCCTGTTCCCCAGCTCTCTTTAAAACTACCTCAGATATTTCTGTGGAGGCAGAAGTGTCAGGAGAAGAGTATGAATTCTCCCAGGGTCCCATTTCTAAAGGAGCACAGAAGACAGGACTCATTATTTTGGCACTGTCTATCGTGAGAATGACGGTCCCAGCTCTTACCATTGCTGAATGCTCCTGTGTACCCTTCCATGGGGCCAAGATTTACCCCCAGCCCACAGAGGGAGATGTGAGGCCTGACCTCAACCCACTGCAAAATTGGCATCTGACTGATGCTTTCCTTTGACAGGCCCAGGGAGAGGCAGGGGAGTGCACACCCTTGGTTATTGAGGAGGCTGTGTGGGGAGGCAGAGGAAGGTGCACTGCTGACTTGCTACTCCACACAAAGAACTGTCTAAGCTGAGTAAGGTTTGAGAGGAATGTAAAAGGTATCCAGATATCAACATAAAAGGTGTCATTCCTAAAGTGTGCAGGAATAAAAGACAAATGGCAATAGGTCATTCTGGAATCAGAATCATAATGACAGAAAGAGAGCTGGGAATGAAAGAAAGGGCAGATAAATGTCAACAGTTAGGGAGCAGAGATCATGAACTCTCTCAGATGGAAGAAAGTGCTCAGAATATTCAGCAAAAGCAAGTTCGATTGTAAAATAAACTTCATACCTTCAGTCTGACTGCCTGAATAGCAATGTTTTCCAAGGTATTGTGACAGATAGATGAAGGAAAGGGAAAATCCATCAGAGATGAGAGATCCAGCCAACCCATGGAGTAAATGATAGTGATACACAGACACAGATACTCCTCTAAGATCCTGACGGCAGATTGTGTTTTGTCTCCTGAAAGGAAGGCAATGATCCTTCTCACGGCAAAGTACACACTAGCAAAAAGGGGAAGAATGTAAAGTAAGAGGGAAAAGTAAACAGGTATGGAAAATAAATGTAAAGCACATGGATGGAAAGAAGGGCTTCTCCTTCACCTTATGGTGAAACAACTTCCCTGCTTTGGGAGTTTATAGAGATGAACAAAGGTCAGCCAGCTGAGAATCCCACCTATGAATATGTGTCTTGCGCAATATTGATAAAAGACATTTGCCCACAGGAAGCTGGTACTCATCCAGTGTTAACAACTTGTGGTTTTTTCTAAAGTACCATTGAAGATGACCAAGAAGTTTCAGGAGTGACTTCAAGATGTGCTAACCTAGATCAGTAAAGTGTAGAAGTCAACTGCTTCCACGACAGGTCAATGGCTTATAAATAGTGTCTGAATGCGGTTCCTCATTCACATAAATTGTGGCATTTTTTGCATTGGTTGTTGAAGGTTGTGGCATTAGACTACTGGAGGGTGCTGATGTACCAAGGGAGCCAAGCTGGTACCCTCAGCAGGAGTTTTGCACCTTCCGAAAACTGAGGCATTATAAAGTCCATGTGAACAGCCCACACTGACATATAATATTTTTTTTCCATGAATAAAGAAGACTGTTCCAGACATTCTTAATAGAATTCATTTGAAGTACATTAATTTAAAAAAAAATTTAAAATCCATAATGTTCACAGCAAACGTGCAGTATTTGACAGATAACAAATCACATTACCTCAGTTCTGAGGCTGTCCATCAGACACATTTGATATGGAAGTGGTTGGTTTGAATTGGCTTGAGAAATTAAAGGGCACAAACTTTATAGAAAATGATGGGGTAGCTCTGTTTCTGTTTGTATGCTATCACTGCACAGTCCTGTTTTGACAACCCTGCCAGTTATTTTGGTCCACAAGTTTTTGACTAAACAATGAGTATTCATTGTTGTCTAACTTATCAACAGTGTCTATTTGGTCAGCTCTGATATAGAATATCCTTCTTGATCTCTGATCAGATGGTGGGGTGGGAGGGTGAGTGGTGTTCAAGATGATTATACAAATACTCAAAACAAGTGTATCCATGTGATTATCAAAAATTATTTTCCTTAACACAAAAAGAAAGTATCCCATAAGCAATTCAGATGACCGCACAAGATAAAATGCATAATCCAGACAAAATTAACTTCTTTCTTAATTTGAACAATTATTGTCAAACCACTCTTCCTTTTTTTGGTTTTTTTTTGTTTTATTTTGTTTTGTTGTTTTGTTTTTTGTTTTTGTAGCAATTTCCCGGCTCTATCCAGAGCCTTGCAAATCACAATAATAAAAAAAAATAACCACTGCCCCAGCTGGAGAGATGATCAAATGCTTCTTGCCTTTCTGACAAACTATTTGTCACTATTTTTCCTCTCCCACAGTGACATTGCCTTGTCATGGGTGTAATTTTTTAGTATTTCAAAAGCCTGTTGTTGATCTTCATACAGAGATTATAGATCTCTGCAGTACTTCTCCTTCATTATTTGCAATTTACATCTTTCCCTACAGTCTAAATACTGTAATAGTCCCTCTCTCATTTTTTGTCCTGCTGTTACTTTATACTGTTCCTTTTGGACTTGCTGGTGAAATTAATATGATTTGATTCAGATTTTTAATTACTGTAAAAGCTGTATGGAGTAAGTGAGTCATTTGGGCACACACCTGACCAGAACTCTATGGCTGCATGACAGTTGAGGGGAGTTTTTTCCAGAGAATGGTCTCACTCTTTGCACCCCTCTGTCCTGGGGAGGCACCGAGGAGGGGGTCAGGGTGTGGCCAGTTCTCGCCAGGGTGAGCAGAGGCGCTGCAGGGAGCAGGCGTGTGTGCAGCAGCACAGCCTTTACCAGCTGCTCTGGAACTCCTGCCACAGGCTTAGTCTGAGCTGACTTGCAGCTCCAAAATCTGCATTTGAAAGTGTGCCTTTCCAAATAGGTCATTTTCAATGGAGACTAACTTTGGGATACTTTTGAATTGGTTTGCATCTTTTTAATCTTATATTGTTAATCCTTAAGTAATAAATAGAATTGTTCTGGTTGGATGCTTTTCTCTGTTGCTGTATAGTTTTTCTGAGGCTTCCTTCTGCCCCGGGAGGGCTTCAGGATTAATTATATCCATTTAGCTAACTGGTGAAATTTTAGTGCTTGTTCTCTTTTATGTCAGACTAAGACTGATTATGCAAATTTAGTTCATGCTTGTAAATTCATCAACACAAATTAAACCAATGTATGAATACTCTCATGGAAAAGTTTCTCCAGTTTAATCAAATCAGTATCAAACAACACTTCTGTGCCTTTGCGTACAGGCCAGGCCTTAAAGGCTTTAGGTCACCTAAAAAAAGTGAGCAAGTCACTTGCTGACGCCTCAAATTTTTTGGGAGAAGCTCCATCTTTTGCAAAGCAAATTTTACAGTACCAAGCACAGCAGGAGACTCTTCACACACTACCTAACTGCAAGTCCTATATAGCAAGGTACACATTCATTTTATAAGTACATAGAAGCTGTGCTGATTATTATGGCAGTTACATAGCATCCTAATTAGGTTTCTTGGTTTAGGGGGGCTCATCTTTGCTGCAAAGAAAATCAGATTCAGACAGTGGAACTGATTTCTAAAATCATCTACAAATAAATTCATCCCTGGGCTAAAAGCCAAACTGAGCCTCCAGATGCATGTGAATGCAGGTCCCATTTTCCTAAGAAGAAATGTCTGTGTTCATTGAAGAATAGAATTTTTCTGTTCCAGAAACCTGGCAGAAGTTTTAAGGGCAATGAGGAAAATAGTATTATAAAAGCAGGCATCATTGCAAAGAAGAGTGCTCACACTGCTGTGATTTCAAAAGTTGATCCTGAATACTTATCAGCAGGTGAAGCACAGAGTGCTTAACTTCTTACCATCAAAGAAAAGTTCTAGCAGAATTTCATAGTGAATTAGGGAGAGAGATAAAGCAGCTTAGGGGATCACACTGTTTTCCTTGTTCTAATGAACTTCTTTGTTGATGATGAGAAGTTACTCCTTCCATGTTCCTTCCTGTTGTCACAGATCCAGCAGTGCTGCCAAGGTTTCATCCAAACAGAATAATTGGTACCATTCTTTTTTGGTGTTTTATTGTTTTATTATTTAATGCATCCTTCTTTCTCCTCTGTCCCTTCCCTTTCATTGAAGATGGACAACTGGAGGACTTCAACCCTAAGGGGGTTAGAAATAAGAAAGCACACAAAAAGATTCCCCATATGAATTCATTTTAAGAATCTCACATTCTTTCAATACAGCTCATTATTTTTTTAGGACATTCGTTCCTTCTCAATGTTAACAGCACTGAAAGTGAGAAGGTATTTGCCACCTCCACCCACTCTGTTGGTGGAAAGAGACAACTTTCACTTGAATGAAAACAAGTTGCATACAGTATTCAGTGTCCCATAAGTAGCACTTCTGCCTAATACTTGACCCTGGCTGCAAAGCCAGATCAACACTGCAGCTGTAGTACTAGCCTTGTGAACACAAATCAAAATGCTATTTAGTGTACTGCTCACAGTGTTTATTGTTTTTGTATTTTTTTAAAAAAATAATGGTTCTTCCAAAATTAACTGCAGCTGAAAAATAAACCAAGAAGGGCTTAAGCAAACAACTGTTTCTGAAGTAGGAAGTGCCCTGGGAGCCCTACAGGGAGGGCAGAACTCATATTGCAAATTATGCTTCGATACATTGCTAGATATGGCAAGATGCCGTATATTAATTCCATTTTAATTAATGCAATTGTATTGTGTGACATCTACTGAAATATATATAATCACTTCATAATAAATTGCCAGGTGATTTATGTTACCATTTAGCTCTTCAAAACCTCTATTTGGTTGCCAAACTCCCAGGCTGGATGTGTGTAACTCACCATTCCAAGATATTTGCTCTGTTTTCTTCCATCCCTTGTGAATGTTTCCTTCTCTACCAGGAATTCAATTTTATTAAATCAGCTGTGAGATTCCTGTGCTTATAATACAACTACTTACTCAACAATGTTCCTATTTTGTCTTGATGAGAAATGAATGTTATATTCCTGGCCAGCAGGATTTGAACTCAAGTGCTGCAGGTCATCATTACAGTAACTGGGGGGAAAAAAAATTTAAATATGAGGTGGCTTTATACATTGCTGCAACTAAGTGTCTGCATGCTTCTACCCCCCAGATTCTTCTGATAGCCTCATGATAGCTGAAGTATGTATGATCTACATTAGGGAGTGATGCAGTGAAATGGGAACCCTTTTGGCTTAGTTCTGCCTGCTGATTTAGGGGAACCAATACATAGTAAGTGGAAAAGATTAGAAATTTGCTTTTAAAATGCACTGTGCTCCCAGTCAAAACCTTAGCAAAAATGAAAACAGAGTGAACTAAAGAAACAAAAGAGTAGCTCTGGTTTTGCATCAGTCGACTAAATTAGAACTTATGTTATTTTCTTTTGAGCCTCTTTTGCTGCCTGTTAGTGCCCTTGTTAGTTTAGCTTCCCTTCTGCAACTCTAGTCATTATTGTTTTTCCACTGGTCTGATTCCCCAGCTGTGAACCTTTAGAAAACACTGGAACACAGTATGCCACAGCTGGTTAAAATGACAGGTGCTATTTCTTCATTTTCCATTTTATCATTGCTATTTTCTTTCAGGGAAAAATTCCAAACCTACTTTGCTACAGTATGTGCAGTATATTTAAAAGAAAAGTTTTAATTTTTCACTTATTACTTTAGGACAGTTAGTGGAAAAGTGCTTTCCTTATATCTATCTAGTGAATGTGTCATTGTCAGCTTTGATTGCAGAGATATTGGGACTCTGACCTTCAACGACATTGCTAGCAAATTTTGACTGACAGCACGCAACACTGCAAACCTCTGCTGCACATGCCCATTCTAGGAAAAATATTTTCTTTTTAACAGTGTTCTTATGCTACTGTCTGTAGACTATCTTAGATCCTAAAATACAATGTAAACCCAGCAATATCTAATTACACTTATCAAATGCGATCTGGAAAGACATTTGCAGTTCTTGTATAACCAGTTACATCTTCTGTGGTATATTTTTGTGAGTGCATAGAAGCTAGCCTCAATCTAAAAATTAAGAATATGTATCAATAACGTCTGAATGTGAGTTCTGATACCGTGTAGTGTGACCGCTGCTCACATTTACTTGCTCATGCTTTACTGTGTGGAAGGAACGTTTTCTCTCACAAAACCACTGTATATGAATGTGTGTTGAATATGTGGCTGAGGCATTCACAGACTCTGATGGTTGTCTGTAAGTCAGGATGCACTTGGTGTGGGTAGCTCTGCAAGTAACTTCAAGCAGTCAAAAACCCAACAGATTTCGCCTTCCAATCATGGAATCATTTAGGTTGGAAAAGACCTGTCAGATCATCAAGTTCAATCTAACATCTCCAGAGAAACAGTCTTTACTAACATCTCACTACAGCAGCCGTGCCTAGGAAGGCATAGCTTTCCAAAAGCTACTGCTTGTGCATGGTTTTTGCAGGCTGCACCCTGACCAGTAGGTTGGGAAGTAGAGCAGCAGCGTGTGCTCTCAGGGCCATAAGGCTCAGTGGCTGTGGTTTCCGTGCAGGGCACTTTTCAGCGGCTCTCTCTGCTGCTCGCAGGCTGTGCCCGTACGACACATGCTTTGCTTGCAGGCTCCCTGCCTGGCTCCCCGCGGACAGGGCTGCTCCAGCCTGAGCCGGAGCCACTGATGGTGACAACAGCCCATCCTCGCACTTCTCACACCCGGAGCAGTACAAGCCCTGCCCGAATGCCAGCTCTTCCTCGCTGGCAAACCAGACATAGGCAGCCGGCTCCACAGGCGCGCCGCCGGCAGTGGGGCGCTCTGCCTCTGTCCCGCCTGTGTCCTAGGCTGTCCCTGACTGCCAACGGGACACTGACCAGGACAAAAGTCAGTGGCACCGGGCCCTGCCGGGCTCAGCCCTGTGGAAGCAGCACACATACTCTTGCACCAGCCCGGGCGGGAAGAGGAGAATTAGAGCCCCTAAGAATCCCCCCAGTGCAAGCTGCATCCTACCACAGCAACAGTGAGGACCTCCAGGCCTTGTGCAGATGCAGCCTGCAGCCCTCCCTGCTGCCCCTCTTCCAGCCAAAGTATTTCATTAGGGGAGCCCAATATGCCTCTTCTTTTCCAGATCTCACTCAATCTGTCTCCTTGTCTTAAAAATATTCAAAACACTTTAAGTGTGTATTCAGTTTTATTTTTATTGACTCTATATGAATAACATCTCTCACCCCTTGACACCCTTGATCAGGTTTTTATTAAAACTTTCAGGCTGTGGCTCTTTAATATAATTTTTAATGCATTTTAAATTATTTCTGGAATTTTGTATGGTATCCCAAATGCTTGAAGGGAATAAGGATAAATAAAATTATTTTTAGTACACTGTAAAAGAAACTGGAACACTAATGCTGCAATGATAAGATAAAGCATGTGTGGAATCCCTTTTCCTACACGCCACATGCTTCAAAAAATTCTGCTTATATGCAGTATTACAAATGAGTTAGACTAACCCAGAATTCTATTCCCAGTATCAACCAATAGACTATGAACACATTAGTATATTAGCAGTTTATGACAGTATTTAGGATCATATAGTACAATAATGGAATACACTATCTTCTAAGGTACTGGGCGGTCGTATTGTCTGGCCTGGTGTGAGTCTCCATGTCCAGCTCCTGTGGTTTCCTAGGCAAAGCAAACAGCTTCTGCAGGTACTGATTGTTTTTGCAGTGGCAGTACTCTGTGCAAAGGTCTCTGATACAGTATGTTTGAACAATCATTGCTGTATCTTATCTACTCTAGGTAACAAAGAGATTCAAATTTAGGAGCACAACTGCTAAACAGAATAGTGTCCATTGTGTACAGTTACTTGAATTTTTGAAAGTAATTTTCAGAGCCAGAAAATGCCCAGTAACTCATTCCTTTAGTCTTGACAGTACTTCCTTTGACACATATGTTCCAGTCTTGCAAAGACTTAATAAGGCTCTTACTGAAATTGCTTCTGTGGTGAGCAACGGAAGAAAGGAAAATGTAAAATTTGTTAATGGGTATGTTTCTGTCATGGAAAGGAGCTTTATTATATGTCACCCGGGGATCCCTGTATGGTTATCTAATGAAGACTTACTGAAAATGGAGATGGATTATGCAATATTGATACGATTCTTCTACTCATAGAAAAAATGGCTTTTCCAGCTGTTCCCTTTGCATGCAAGACAAAAAGAAAACAAAACAACAAATCAGCAACAACCCAGAAAATAACAACCAGTGTGAAAGTAAGCACATAGAAATGCATGGTAGCAAGGGGCAGAGAAAGAAGTCCAGTCTGTGGTTCCAAGAGTCATGTGATGTGTCATGCAGAGAAGTCCACAGGAATGAGACAGGACAATATTCAGGCATCCCTCTGTTCTTGGAAGTCCAAGGGGAGACAGAGAGTAGGAAAAGGCAGTCTGTATATTTGCTTGGAATGTGGAGCAAAGTCAAATTCAAGAACATAGCACTGCTGGCAAAAGTAAAACCTAAAATAAAACTGACACCACAGATTTGGAGCATTTGCTGCCAGAGCTAGAAACCATCCAGAATGCAGGAAGCTGGTTTGTGATGGGAAATGCATTTTGTCTGAGAGAGCCCTCCAGGATGTATCCAGCCACAAAAAAGATGGAGAACTGACATTGCTCACTGCATGAGCATTTACTTGTCATCCACAAGGTCACAGTACTCTTTATTCAAATCCTCCCTGAAAAGCTCCTTTTGCTTCACTGCCTCTGAGAAGGTAATGGCTGGAGAGAGGAAAATACCCCCCTCACTTCTCCCTGCCCCCACAATGGGCTGTAGCAAAATAAACTTTCACATGAATTAGCCCTGTACCTGCACATCCTTGCTGCCTACAGCAAAGGGAAGATTCCCTTTTTCTTCCCTGTTCCTCCTCTGGCAGGCATCCTAAAAGCACCTGGCAAACTGAAAGAGGGGAGCTGCTGCTGAAGAAACAGCAAAACAAAGACCATTTGGCCCTTAAAGGATTTGGCCCAGAAGTCCTAAGACTTCTGGCCTGTTACAGAGATTCACTTCAAATGCAGAATGAAACTCTCCAGTTAAGTCCACGTCTCCAGAAACATTGTCCACAGCTGCTGAGCAATGATATCCACAGGTTGTTGGAGAGGCAATGGGGATGGTCAGGGAAAGGGTACTCAGAGCTGTAGAAAGTTCTTCAGGCAGCTGTGGTCAAGTCAATCCTGGACCAAAGGAATGCTGGCCAAAGGACTGTTTCTGCCTTTAAAAACAGGTGTTTGGAAGGGACAACAAAGCCAGTGACCTCCAAGGGCAGATTGGTATTGCAGTAACTTACTTATGAATATTTTATATACCTAATGAATTTTAATTTTTCCAAGAAATCTAGAAATCATCAAAATTTTATTTGAATCTATGCCCCTATTTGCAGTCCTCATTGACCAGATTGTATTCAGGGAGACTGCTAAGAGTCCTCACTTAGTGTTTGCAGTTGCAGCATGCCAGATATGCCTGAAAACTGTGGTTTAATAGTTTTAATCAGATACACTTTCTACAAGTACAGGAAAAGCTTTCCTTCAGAGAAGAATGATTCCCCCACATTTTTCCTTCCCACCTCCATTTTCTCTTTGGCTCCACTCACAAGGGTTCCCCAGGATCTAGGAAAGCAGGACTCACTGTGACTTAGAGATACTGGGTAGATATAAGGACTTGTCTAATGACATCTTCCAAAAATCATTTTCTAGGACAAGAACTTTTCCCTTTATCTATTTATATACAAACTACCTGTGTAACAGGTATTATATAGAAAGCTTTAAGCTAGCAAGTTTTCTCAAAAAAAGGCTTAAACCTATTCAATGCATCTACAGGAAGAATAGAAAAAATATAAGTATTTTTCACTATGTGGTGCAATTTATTTTTCTCAATAAAATCATAATTTCATAATAGTTTATTTTAAATTCGTTCAGAAATAAGTTAGCACAATTCAACCAGGACTCTTGAGCATTTAGACAAATACTTATTCACAACAACCAATTTATTTTTAGTATGAAAATGATTTTCAATATCAGCACCAGATATATCCAAGTATATTCTATAACAGCACCATGATATACACCATTTTTTCTATTTTCTTCTCCATTTGTTTATTGCTCAGTATGTATCCATCTTGTGGACCCTGAATGATTGAAATACATGGCACACATGTCAGACTTTTTTCAAAGCTCATAAATGATCAATATATCTTTGAGAGGGAATCTGATTTCTGATACATTTATGTTAATAAGAATGGAAACATAGGCCACTGGAAATTGAGAGATAAATCAATAGAGAGGTTGGACCTTCAAGAAGTCCAGTGTACAATAAAATAGACAGCAAAATATGCTTGCTGCTTGTCTGCAGAGCTTGGAGTGACTACAGCTGACCAACAAGGTAAATCAAATCTGCTGCCAATACATTCTTCTGCTGTCCAGATAAAACAGCGGACTAAGCCGGTGAACTTTCACCCTTCACCCGAGCTCTCTAAGCCAAAGTACAGATTAAAAAAAATCAATAACCCCAATCGATGGGAAAATATTTTTAGTCTCTAACTGAACGATATGTTTTGACAAGGCCAAAGAGGCGCACGAAAGAATGGGAAAAGATAAAAGACAGAAAATTAGGATTTTGTTTTATTGGTTGAGGTAGGATCACTATTCATTCCCCCTTCCTACAAATCCCATTGACACTGGGTAAAATTATCTCACAGGAAGGAAATAAAATGAAAGGTTGTGAATTCATTAAATTGTCTGATTTACTGTGTATACTTGTAACATGTTATCTGTGCTGGGTTTTGTTGCCATTATTGGACACTTAACATTGTGAAGACGCTTTGCGTAAATGGGCACTATAAGCACTTTGCAAGGGAAAAAAAACCCCAACAAATATTAACAACTTGTGCCTTTCCCTAATGCTGATTTCCAGTTCTGACTTCAGCCTATCTAAGATAAACCAGAGAATACCAGAAGCCCCAAAGCAAAGCACGAACCACTTGCAGAGTATGAGGAGTTACAACTCACCAACAAAGCCATGAGGGTCTTAAGGAGTGGCAGAGGAGGGTTTTTGCCCAACAGCTCAGCAGCTGTAAATGCTGTGTTGTGCAGGACACTAAATGCCACCTCAGAGTCCCGCCTGGGCAGCAAGGCAGTGCTGTGCCACGGAGTGGGGAACTGGGACTTTTCTCCATGTTCCTCCTCCCTGCTCAGGCTGCAGCCCCTCGCTGCCTCACCCCAGTCCTGCTGCTGGCAATGGTGGGGGTCTGGGGGAACCAGGGCTTGTGGGGCACGGCCAGGCGACTGGTGTGATTCCACGCATGATGGAGAATTTCCAGTAGAGGAGAGTTTCCAATTACTTGCAGTTAATAAGGTTTATGCAGCGCTTGGACATTTTTCCCCAAAAGGATGTCAGCGAGCTCTTTTACTCATTAACGTGTTATCTAAGTGGTCTGTGTTGTTCTGTTTACAAAACATGTGAGGGGTGATTAGAGGCAAGCGAAAGGTGATGTTGAAGGGTATGCTCCTCTTCAGAGAACAGCATCGGATCTGTTTATGAATGCTGATTTTTGTGTTGTTTTGTCGGTTAGAGAGACGATTGTTGCCTCTGCCGAGCCTGCAGTTTGCTGTCAGTCCCAGGTCACTGGGAACCTCCAGGCTGCAAGAGCACAATGGCAAATGGCACACAGGTGTGTGGGTGGAAATAAAGGAACAACAACCAAAGCCACTGTACAGAAATGGGAGCAGGGATGGGTCTGATCAGCACTGACATAGGCACGCTCTCTGATACTTGTTTTTCTGGAGCAGTTTCTCATCTCAGAGTATGATGGCCATAGGGCATTTTGGGAGGTGGCAGTGGGGGGCAGGCTCAGGAATATATAGGAATAATAATATTCTAAATACATAGGAATGAAATTATTGCCTTCTGATTCCTTTGTGCTCATCCATTAGTAACTACTTTTTACTTTGAATTTACTTTAGGGAAGAACTTTTTGTTTCATAGTTCCACAGGAATGAGCACTTGTCTAGGCCCCTTATTCCTAGTAATTGCCTCATTTTAATCCAGAATATAATTGCAAGAAAATCAAAAGCCAGAATTCTGAAATACTTCTCCCTCACTTCAGTGGTAATTATTTTCACATTCAGCAGGTGTTTCATCTTGGTTTTCTCTCACTGACATTTCAGAATGAACTATGCTGGAGCTTTCATGGAGTAGTGTTTGCAATACAAGCTCCCATGATTGAAATGCTGTAGGTAGCTCTTATCATCCTTGAAAGCTTTCAACATATGCAGTGAAGTATGATGACTGCTAGAATTAATTAGAGAAAACAGATGTCAAGCATTTGCCAACAGTTATTTAAAGAAAATCCATTGCGTGCAGGTAGTTGATGGTTTGAAATGTTACTAGCAGCTGAGAAGTGACTAAACATTTTTCTGCTTCATAGAAAGTATAACTAAAATACATTGAAAAGAACACTTTGGTCACCCATAAAAGTTAAATCAGAATAACACTATGGTGGCCATATTTTTTTCTTATTAATGTTTCTGTGAGACCCTTAAAGATGATGGGCTTGCCTGGATTGTGAGCAGGAAAAGAATTTGACCCCTGGGACGGCTCCTGATACATTCATGGACAAGGTGAGACCTGGGATACGGATCCCATTTCTCCAGCAGAGGCACTGGGAAATAAATCTTTCAGAAATGACAGGAAGAATTAGGAGGGTGACTTGGCCCTGGCTCACACACCAGCTCCAACAAGGAAGTATCTTGCTTCTTTCCTATGCAGATTATAGCTGTGTTTGCATCAGCAGCATCCACCAGCTCTCTGACAGAACGACTCTGAATGCTCTTCTCTCTGCAGCAGCCAATACACCCGTGGCCTGTTCAATCCTTTCTGCTTAAATGACTTATGTCCCGGCCTTCATAATTCTGTCAAAGAAAATATACAGCCTTCATCTTTGTTATCTTTCATTGTGCCTAAAGAGGTCAGAAGTTCAGGGCAGTTTGTGTAGATAGCCTGGCTGAATGTAAATATGGCCATCAGTTTTGGTGCAAAAAGCCTGCAAGACAAAATTGACAATCTTCTTCCCACAAGTTTTGTGTGTGCAAGCATGAAACTCACCTTCCACTGGCATTTGTACTGTCGTGCAGCAGTAATGGAAAGCACAAGTACATGAGAATGCAGCTGAAGCCCAGTCAGAGAAAGAGTGGATGAATGTTTGCAGGAAATTCAATGCTCCTCTCATCCATCACTATTCACATTCCTTTCCTTGCCTGCAGGTAGAGGCACAGAGACTTATTGGATGGGATTCATCTTACCTAACTTTAGACATATATAGTGTGGATATCTCTATCTCAGCTTGATGTTTAGACTCTTGTGAATGTCAATAGAGAGAAGCAGGCAGTTCTAAGCCCAATTCATCTGACCTGTTTTAGACACCTTCTTCAGGAAGAGATGAAGCTTTCCCTAAAACTGCTCATTTCTCTCTAGTCTCTTAAGAACAATTTAGGCCATTCAGTCAGGTACAGATCCATTCACTGCACTATTTACATGTGGTGAATCTCACCTCTCCAGCACATTTGATAAAATTTTTCCCCAGCTGGATCAGCTTAGTAAGACCTATTTGGCCCCAAATTACCCCATATTCTTCTGAGCTTTTCACTCTCCCAAAAAGTTAAATTTGTTCTATTAAAAGGTTTTTTCTTTGTTCTAAACCTATTCTCCTGACACAGACAGAAGCAATTTTTCAGGTCAGGGTTTCCAAACCAACCTGCCCGGCAACCCTGGGATACAGGAGCACTGCCTCTGCTCATTCCTGGAGGTTCCATGTCTCCCTTTCTCTCATGCTTTCCATGCTCTCACCTGCTGCCTTTCCAAGCCAGCCCCAGCTCACATCTCTGCCTGTCCTCTTCTGCTGAGGGTTATAGTACTTCAGCCCACACACTTCTGCTCAGGCTTTGGATAATGGTTTTTGCTGTTCCTGCTATTGCTGTATGAGAGCCATTTAATTGCATCTTCTATTCAGCCTGGATAAAGGGTGAGTAGGACATCTATTTAGTTTGACCAGGCTTGTGATTGATGCAACTGTTAATACTTTCCAGCGTAACACAATCTCCCCTCACCTCCCGAGGATGCTCTGTTGGTAACATGTCCCTGTGTAACTTTTTCAAGGACAGACAGCAAGTGATAGAAAAGGCAGGGGATGGCAGTGGAAATGCTGGTAAGCCTCTGCCCCGTTGCTGCAGGTCTACCTCCTTCCAGCAGTTGTCCCACCCTTTCCTTTGCTGCTGCCCTTGGCGTCAGCAGAAAAGGTGCTGCCTCCTTGCTCAGCAATCATTTCTAAAGGGCCACTGGCAAGTTCCCTGTGCAGATCTGCCTGCAGTGTCCTGGGGTCATCTTCCCCCCTGGGAGAAAGCCAGGAGAGACACTTGCTGCCATTAGGAGTATCCTGAGCTTTCATTTTTTCAGTAAAGCTGAGGAAAGTTGTCTTCTCAATAGGGCTGTACTGAGCAATCACCCATCCCTTCTCTTGGTGCTGTGAAGTTCTCAGGGATATCAGGTCCCTCTGCCATACCAACAAAATGCATTGCTGCACTTTGGGCACAAGGCCCAAAGTGGGCAGGGGGAACAGCCCCTTCTCAGACCTACAGATGTGCCACTTGTCTTTGAAGAGAACAATTACACCCAGAGAACAAACTGCATAGCACAACATAAAAACTACTGCACACAGAGTTCCTCAGTAAAAAAACTCCAATTTGTATAACATTCATGGTGCCACACAACAGATCTAAACTCATCCTTTGGGTTACTGCAAGTCCCAGAAAATAAAAAGCCAGCAGTATGGAAGGTGTCCGGAAGAGAAGGAATAGAGAGAGAAAAAAAAAGTGCAGCTGTATCCATCAGGAGCATAAGCACAGGGCTGTAAGGGAGGCTCCTGGGGTCAAACCATTTTACTCCCTGTTGTGCACAAATCCACCCCATGGCTCCCCAGCAGAGAAAACTCTGTTTCTCTGTTTAGGAACATCTGCAGGAGAATTGGCTGCATTCAGGGATTTTCAGCTGAAGACCGGTGTAGTTGCAGCTGTTCACACAAGCTGCAGGTTTGTTCCCCTAATGCCACACAGATAAGTGCAGTTCATGAAGAGCAGTCATGCCACAACCTGCAGATTTAGCAGTTCTGCAATAAAGTAGACTGAGCAGGGCAATGACAACATGGGTAGGAGATACTCTACACTATCAGAATTCTCCTGAGGCAAGACACGGCCAGAACACTGCAGACAGTGGTTGTAAGATGGCCAAGACGCCTTGTTCAAAACATCAGGGGAGGGAAAAAACTCCCCAAATTTGCACAAAGGAATTCAGTGGCCTTACCTTCAGCATGGAAAAAAATTTCCTTACCTCTGCACAGTCAACAAGCACTCCTAACATCAGGAACAAATCTCAAATGCCCCAAAGTGTCAATTGGCATTCAAGGATCAGCAACAGGTGCTCAGTAGGATTGGATGTTACAAACCAGCACAGTCAGTGCTATGTAGGACAGGGCAGAAAAAAAGCATGTGAGCTCCTTAATGCATGTGCTTATTCTCTTGTTAGTGTTAGATTTCTCACAAACCTCAGTGCTGGTGATAGCATACAACTCTGGCACCGCTTTAAGATGCAAAAAATCTACTACCCTGGAGATTTTTCTCTGACCACTGTGCTTTTTCCCCACAAACGTGCTGGAGTGTGTGTCAGCTTTTGCTACGGGGCTGTTGCTGCTCTAGAAGGATAACAGGAGACCAGGATCAGGCCATGGAGACTGGTCTGTGAGTTATCATCAGAGGCAGGAGTCTCACCTGTCTCTGGTGATATCTGTCCTCACCTGCCTCCTTCACAATCCTGAGTACCTCTGTCTTCTGCCACTTTCTTCCTACTACCTATTGCCAGTGCTCACAGGTCTGTGCTTTTTATCTGCAGCAGATCATGCTGCTCTCTTGTATCTCTCTTGAGCTATCCACAATGAGATGAGACTGGGAAACACTGAAAAATTTCTTAGTACAAAATATTTTTTTTCAGTAGGAAATAGCTTAAGGAATCGACTAAATATTTTGAAAGTTTTTTAAAAATTATTAAAAGAACTATAGACCTAAGTGGAGTCCTTGCAGGAAAATAGAAAATACAATAGCAGTGGGAGACCCAAGGGAAATGAAGTTTTGAAACTTAGAGAATAATTGTAGAACTATCAATCCTGGGATATAAAAAGATAATTTAGATACTGCAGAGCCTCACAGTGGCTTTCTGCTATTTCTGTCATAATTTTCTGCCATGTTATTTTCTGTCAAGCCTTACGATGTTTCTATAACAACTAACCCATTTGTTTCCCCAAAACTTATCTTTGAAAATTATACACAAGGTCAGAGTTACACAACTGAACTCCATTTATTATCAGAAACAAGAAAACCTGTCTGGGCCACATCACCAATTGTAGCTGTCCACCAAATAGGATGAAATAGGTTGCAGGGAATGTAACTGAGAGGTAAAGAGGGGCAGTGCATGTGACAGAACAAGAGTGATAGGAGAAAGATCAGCAAAACTAAAAGGAAGAGAAGATACATCATTGGCAACAAACCCAAATCAAGCTAATGCCTTCTCAAAGCAAGTTGGGTAAAACAGACTCATTAAATGAGCTGAAGTCATTTGAAAGATCTATGTAGCAGATCATTCATAAAAGGATCTCGCTGTCATACTTACGCAACTTGAGTTTATCTCAATACACAAGTATTTTCAAAGTGACAATGGTAAAATTCTGCCTACCCAGTAAATATTTTGATTCCTAAAATGTGCTGGTACTGCAGTTTCAAACTTCTATTTTTAGTGCTTCCCTGCAATTTTTGTGCTGCATCTCCCAGCATGGGGTAAAGAAGCATCACAAAGCAAATTGCAGCATTTGCAAGGGCTTGTCGTAAAGAGCTCAGCTCTGAACCCTGAGTTGTCAGACAGTCCTGATGAAGCAGACACAACTCATGGTGCTGAAATACCTGGATTTTCTGCAGGACATAAATTCTGCCTTTTGCTGAACTCTGATACACTTCCCACAGGGTGCATTGACTCGTACTGACGGCTGGATCTCACACATAGAAAACCTAAAAAACATCGGTGTTTTGTGAAAGCACCAATGGTGAAAACATGGTGAAGGACATGCTTCAGGGCTCATTTAAGTGATGTGATGCCCTATGAATCTCATCTTAGCAGAGGACCTGTCTTCAGAAGGGGTGTAATCGATAAATCATGTGCCAATTGTATTTATTCAATATGTCAACTTGCACTCTGCTCTGGAGTGCCAGTGCAGAGGGCTGGTGGTGTCTTTGCTGCACCTCTCACATTTGTGATGCTCAGGGGTTTGCTGTTTGGCAGCTCAGAGAACCACAGCTCCATCTCTTCCTTCCAGAGGAAGAGGGCAACTGGAAGGAAGGAGACGGTGGGAAATCCCACACATGGGAGGCAGGGATACTGAAGCAGAATGCAGTGTGCTGCTTGACAGGGACAAACAAGTCATGCCCTATTGCCCAAGGAAAAAGGACAGGCTGTTGGTCTGGGGTCTCCTGGAGCTGTTAGCTAAGTCTGTTCAGTGGTGTGAAACTCTGAACCTGTTACTGACAGTGCAGGGCTGGTACTATTGTTTGGCATGTGGCAAGTATGCAGTGAGAGCAGGAGGTCTAGGCATCTTAGAACACACCCAGAAATAAGAACTGTGCTGTTGGGAGGTTTCCTCACCTTCTACTGAAGTATGTTAATAAAGACCTGACACAAGGTACACTGAAGTCCAGGCCAGACATTAAGCTGCATTAAGTGTGCTTTGGTTTGAGTTTTAGCATCCTGCTCACTATTTCACGTTCCCTTTCCACATTAAACAAACACCAACATCAGCCTGTATTGCCTGGAACAGCCTGCTGCCCCTGCTGTCCACCCTAGCTCCCACGTCAGGGCTGCTCCCTGCCTGCTGCAGGTGCAGCCCCTTTCTCCAAGCCCTCTGAAAGATTCATCCCATCTCCATGCACAGCTTAAAACAGCAGCAGACCTACCAGTAAACCAGCAAGGCTTAAAAATAACTTTCTGCAAATTTAAGAGGTCAGAGAGACTTTTTTTTTGTTGTTTAAAAAGAGAGAAATCAAGTCAAATAAGCCTGAGAGACTTTCCTTACATTTAGACCTGGACTATGGTTTGTGCTGGTTTTCCTCTCCATTCTCCTGCACACATATGGTGGCTATGGGAGGGAGAAGGGAAGGGGGTGGGGAAATAAAAGCTGTAAAAAATATAATTGATGGTAAAAAGGGACCAAATGTGTGCACCAGATCCAGACACTCTCCAAAGTGTAAGCCTTGTTTGTCTATATGATGGGAATAATAGCCTTCCTCACAGCAGTACTGGGAGGGTCAATAAATAGTTAATGCTGGTCTAGGGAAATGTACAGTGCCTGCAGTGTAAATCAGAAGTAACCCATTGAAATGCATGTAGTTCCATATGGATAGACCCAATGGAAAAATGGGCAGATGCAGTTTCTTAAAGTTCTAGTTATCCTGTAAACATTTTCTCCTGTGTGTGGGGCAGAGAGTGGACTTGAGACAAGATTCTGTGCTGCTGTAAATCTGCATCATTTCATTGACACCACTGGAAATATATCAGTTTAAAAAAGAGCAGGCTCCAGCCCCTGATGCCTGCTGGCCACATAACCTGGCACACCATGCCTGTAGCTTCCCCTTTCCATACTTGCCTGATTCAGCCTTGAAAAATCTCCACTTTAGAGTCCCCACAAGCTCATCAGTACTGTATTTCCAATAAATCAGAATAGGCAACACAAACATGGGGGTTGTTTTTTAAATCTTCACATATTTTTTAACTCACATGCCCACAAGGTCCCTTACTACTACTGCATAGTTATCCTGGAGAAAATACCAACTCCCTGACCACAAGCCAGCTTCTTCAAAGGAAAGCACATACAGTGCTCACCATCTCTCAGAAGGACATCCATGATGCTTTATACCAGCTCATAAGATTAGAGAATAATAAAACTATTTCTGTGATGCAATAAATTCTAGTCACGAAAACAAATGCTAATGGATGGTAACTAAACTGGAGCAACTGTGAAGGGTGTTCTGTGGAGACAAGGTAGGGAGGAAGCATTTCACTTAAGGCCTCAGCAGTGCTGAGTTCACCCATTCTCTGGGTATCCAGAGGAGCAGGTTAGGGCCCACAAAAGGCATTTTTCCCACAAAGCAGGCCAGTCTCTAAGGAGATAAAGGAGTAAAAATTCCTGTGAATCCAAGCTGAGGATTGTTGTAAAAGGAGGATAAGGAGAGTATAAACAAATTGGAATTTCTCAGCCCAAGCAGAGCCAGTGAGAGTTCAGCCCCTGTGCCTGGGTCAGCCTCCACAGCCTGGAAACATGATTAACCCCCACAGATCTTCTGAGGGCAGAGAGGACTGGTTTCTAATGGGCTTCTCCTCGTCCCCTTTTGTCTGAGTGGGAATTTGCCTGTCTGTAATCCCTCAGGGAATGGCAAAGGAGAGCTTTGCACATGTGAGTGCAGAGATATGGATTTAAGATATTGTGATCTCCTGAAAGGAAAGCAAGGCTGCATGTTTTGCTTACCAGGCGTGTAGGCTGCTGCTTGATTTTGTCTCTCCTGCTCAGGTGTTTGCATTCTGAGGGAAGGATGAGAAGCAGGTATCAAATAATTTAAAGATATTTTCCACAGAAGTGGCCTGCAGTCAAACCTCTTGTCAGTCTTTTGCATGAAAAAGTGAGATTGTATTTATGGACATCAGTCCCATACCTGCTAAGGTCCTTTTTTCCCTGCCATGCCATTGTGTTTGCTCTCTGAGTGTCACTGCTGCTCTGGCAACCTCCGCTGAGAGAAGCATGAGGAGGCTGAAGAACAGTGAGAAGGTGAACCCAGCCTCACGTAAAGTATGGGCCAAGAGGCTCAACCAGGGCATCACTGCCCAGTGGAGCTGGCTGTGGAGCCAGATTGAGGCAGCCCATGGGACGTCACTCCCCAGCTGAGGAAAGGCGAGGGCACCAGAAGCAAAAGTTTGCCTCCATCATGACTGAAGCAGAATTTCAAAGCACCACCTTGAAGACTGAGGAGAAAGAGCAGCCTCTGGCTTACTCAGTGCTTGCCTCTCTGTGAGGAAGGATAGGCCAGGTTGCTCTTTGTGACATGGAGATCTGCCTGCTGGGAGCTGTCTTGTGGCAGGTACTAATTTCATGTAGGGCTCTGTTCCGCCATCAGCCAGGAATAACTTTCAATCACTGGTGACCTGGGCTGCATTTGGACTGGCAAGGAGTAGGTGGAAAGCACACTACGCCCCCTCCCTGATTCAAATCTTTGGAGACATCCTGTCCCCCATGGGCTTTGAAGTTCATAAAACATGTGTCTATTAAAACACACAGAGGTTTGCACTCAAGTAGATGCATGCGCAGTTGGGAAGTGTGCCCTTTCCTTGATTGATTCAGAAATGAAGAAATTTCTCTGACCCAGTAGAAATCAAGGATTTGCAATTACAAGAGGTGTTTACATGCACATCAAACATCTCTTAACGACAGAGAAAAGATCTGAAGGGAAGCAGCAGAGGTTTTCAGCAAAGATGAACTGGTCAAATAGGCAGGGATCTGCCAGCTTTCCTGCAGGAAAAGGAGACAGGAGGCAGCAAGTGGGAGTGGAGGCGTGCATGCCGGGTAGGGAGAGGAAGAAAAGCCTGGCACATTCGCCAGTAGCAAATTGGGCTCCCGCATGGTCTAATTCCTGCTTCACCACAGACTGCTAACACAGCTTGGATAAAAAGGGAAAAAGGGAGAAAAAAATCTATTCAGGAGGCTGCAAGAGCACATAGAGTCTGTTCTGAGCTCCTTCCACAGGCAGACAGAAATCAATAAATCAATAGGAAATGTTCGCTGGCTGTAAAATGGGTAGAGAAGCCAGTGTCAAGCTGCTCTAAGATGGATGGACAGTAGGTTTGCAGTTTGCAGAAGGGCTAGAGGTGACTATCACCTTGAGATGGGATCAGCGGCCAGCAGTCCAGCAAGGCTTTGAACCTTGAGTATATGATTAAGGGCCGGGGCACAGATTGAAACACTCCTGAGTCCCCTGCACAGCCCTCCCTGGGCTTGGCTGGCTCTCCTCCTCAGCAGCACCGGGGCGCTGGCAGCCGGGGCCGAGCAGCTGCTGGCGCTGGCCCTGCTGTGCCACTTCATTGAAGTCGAGGCTACAGAAGACTGAATAAAAATTGACTAGATGCCTGGTGGTAGTGAGGATTGATTGAAGACGGGCAGGGGTTTTCTACCCCACAGTTGGATTTTTTCCCTTTCTATGAAGGATTTGACATAATGTGGGCAGAGATACTTATTCAGAGCATCACACCTTCATTCTCTCCTTAATGAGACACGCATAGGGACACGAAGCAGTGCCAAAGATGCTTAGGGAAAGCTGGCATGAGCGGCACCTTCTTTTCTTTTAAAGGCAAAGTATTTGCATGGGGTGGAACAGATGGACTTCAAAAGCCTTGCTGTGTTCTCTGTGTGCCCATTCAGGTTCAGAAGGTGGCTGCTCTTCAATTGGTACTTTTCAAATGCAGAGATGATCTTCACTGTGCTATGGCTCCTGCAGAGCCAGACAAGCAATCTAGCTTCAGGCTTCCTCCCTTCCACAGCATCCCCTCCAGGACTTGCATTTCTTTCAGTCTCTGTGAACTGCTGCTTACTCTATTCTTTGAGAATAGATGGACCTTTTTAACCTCTTGTAACTGAGATTCTGTCTCTCATAGCCCTCAGGAGCAATAGATTTGGGGCCAGCTTCTTCCTCTCATCAAATAAGACTCTGTAACGCCATCATTGCTACCCATGTGTTATCATCACCATTGCTTACACACTGCTCTGCTCAAAGGTGGGCCTGGGCCACACTGGCCACAGCCTCAGGCAGAGCAGCATGGGGGAGTGCTTGCCAGAATTAGTTAGTGCTGTCCAAGATTGCTTCCTTTCATTTAGCAGCAGGTTTTCCAGGACAGCATTCAGATTTATGCAGCACACAGAGAGGAAGACTACAGACTCGCAGCCTCTTTACTTGCATTTGGTAGCTTAAGTTCACACACTGCAGTGTTGACAGCTAAATATGTATATTGGACTTGAATGCTTTGGCGTTCATAGTCTGACTTCAAGGAACGGCACTCAAGAAATTTAAATTTATTTTATAAGGTTTTTCTTTTGTTCACTCAGTAGGCCAAGAGTCCGCTGTCTTACAAGTAGAATTGAGGCAAGAAAATAATAGAGGGCTGTGCACAGACTGTAATAGAATGAAAATTTCTAATCTGGTGAAGTAGAACCTGGTATATTCTCTAAATGCTCCCCTGAAGTCACTTTTTTTGTAATGCCAGTCAAGTAATCAAGAATTCAGTTTTCTGGACTGTTTTTGGAAACTTTGCTTGATTCAGACCTACTAAGGCAAACAGTGAAACTCCTATTGGCAAACACGAGCAGGTCTCTGCAAGGCTAAAACTGGGCACTCAGAGTGTAAGAGAGAGTCTAGGGAGGGATTTTGGATGGGGTAGTCAGAGAGATACTGTTTGGGGAGTTAGGCAGGACTCAAAATGGGCTTGTTTCACACACTGGAAACTGACTCTGAATAGATTTTGTCTTCTTGCCTACACATTGAAAAACAAGAAGTTCTGGCAGGTAACCATCATATCTTTAGACTTAACTCTCTGTCATCTTAGGCTGCATTGACTAATTAAGTTTTCAACACAGGGTCTTGTTTTAGAGGAGAGATTTGGGAGTATCCCAACATCAGACAAAGAAAGGGAAAGATTGTGAAAAGCCAGGTGTTCTGGCACTACCCCCTGCTACAGGTTACATTTACAGGCAGATTATCTGGCTCCAAAAATGCTCTGATTTATTCCAGTAGTGTCTATGGAAAGCTGCATGGATACCTCAACCAGCAGAGCTTGACATTGGGGGTCCAAACTCAGACCTTGATTCACTAGCTATGATTATTAGAGAACCATCAAAGTAAACCCCCCTCACCTTGTTAGTATAAATAATGGTTAAAAAGAGCTAAAATAAAAGACAATAAAGTGCTTACAGTGGTGAAAGGGATGAAGGTTTGCTCTCCTTTAATTTCCTGTTAGTTTTCAGATTTAGGCTGACTCACATTTGCTGTGGAATATCCACTTGCTGTAGAAAATCAGAAACTATCTTAAATCAAGGGGAAAAATTTGGACCATAATTGAACCCCACTGAAGTTAATGGGAACTTTTGCCATGAATGGACTTTGACTTGGTATCTTCAGAATAAAATTCCATTATTTTTCTTTTTTACTACTCAAGTATTAGTGCCCAGAAGAGATACATTTTATTGAGAATATACTTTGTACTTCTGGGCTAGGTACATCAGTGATGAGAAAAGGCAGAAATTTCCACATGAGAACTCTCCCTTTGGTACTGCCAGTGCAATCCACATAGACACTTCAGCGCTGATCCCTTTCAGCTGGAGAAACAGCAGATGCATCAGCAATTAGTGATACCTTAATCAAGCACTGAACTTCAGAGTCCTTCACTTTATATTAGCTCATTCTATGCCACTGAACCCTTGGAGAAGCATATATTGAGAAACAGGTAAGATTTCATTAAAGAACTTGTATTTGATGACAGATTTTGTGCATGTTGGTCAGCCCTGATATCAGTTTGGGGCTCTTTTCAAATATGTGCACTCCTACCCAGACTTTCTGAAAAAAAAAAAAATTCAGCCGCAGCTGGTTATGAGAACCAATATACAGAAATTCAGACCTCTGCAATTAAATGTATTAGCAAAGATATAAATCACTGGGGAGAAGGGCTCTACTAGGGAAAATGGCAGGCACCTGAAAGCTCAGGCGCAGCTCTTAGGAGACACACACACCTCCACAGGCAGCATAAAATTAGCAGAGGTTTAAACAGGGTCTTTCAGCTTGCCTGGGTTTAGCCTAGTTCTGATGGGGTTTTAGCAGCTGTTTCTAAGGTAAGGAGGCTTTGAACTCTCTCAAGCACTGCATGGCTGTTTTGTAGACTTTTTAGTTTGTCTGTGGCAGAGTGAAGGACTTCTAATGAAAGTTTCATTAAATTACTTTTTTTCTGTTTCAAATCACTTGGAAATAGATGTTGACTTTGATTGATTTGTTTGTGACTTGAAGTGGTGCTATGTTCTCTGTGCAAACATGGTTTATCCTGTAGCAAATTCTGCTATGTGTCTTCAATGCATCTGCTGTCCTTGTTTTTAATTATGAGTGGTGAATTTGGAGTGCCAACCCTAGAACATACTTTCTGGGTGACTTACAAGAATTTCGTTTCCCTAGCTGCTTTTTAAAACAAAATATTTAACTTATATGAAACAAAAGAAGTTCATTGAAATTATTAGTTGTGGAGCCTTGTTTTTCTTTGCTGTACTCACTCAGACATGAGAGTGCCTCAGATTTAGCAGAAATAGTAGTAGATTTAGACACTAATTAGAAAAGAAGCCTGTAAATAGAGTACCACTGTGAGTAAATAGTTGGGTTTTTTTTTCTTTTAGTAAAATGAAAGCTGTGTGGATTATTTTAAATTTCTGTTTACATTCTGAAGCTTTTGTTTTAAAATACTATTAATATAGTTAGTAAAATTCAGTTTCTGATGAACACTTCCATTCTGTTTTCAAAAATAGCATTCTTTTCAACACTAGAAATGACTAGTGAACATGTCAGTTCCTAGTTTTATTTTAATAAATAAGTCATTCCTAGGAAGGAATTAATTTCCTTGAAAAAGTAATGAAAGAGGTTTTGTGTCACTTATTACAAAGAAGAAACAATACAGCAGGAGCAAATATTTCACATATTGATTAACGATGAGTCCACAAACAGAAATCAGGTGTATAGTAAGAAAATATATGTAATTCAGTCATTCTGCTTAAACTTTCTTTCCTTACCTGCTGCAGTTCCATGCTGGCTTCAAACAAACAACAGATTATCCTATTTCTCTTACCTTGCAGCTCTCCCTTTATTGTTTTTTTTTTTCATGTTTTCGTCTTTCCTGTTATTTCACTCATGTGTGGTGCCTGTAAGTCCAGCAAAGGATTTGTTGTGCTAGGATCCCACACAATGTTTCTCCCTGTGTAACACCAGGAAAAACAAGGTGCATCCCTACTTGTGCAGTGGTGGGGACATCCCAGCACTTTCAGATTCAAGCCAGGATTCTGTCAGTCTGAGACAACGCTTTCCTTTTGAGCTTGCTCAGCTTGCTGAAGGGCGTTGATAATTCCCCTCTGCAGCCTCTCGTGTGAGATGGATCTGTTTGGTACCCGAGCCCTGCAAGCAGCAGGCCCAAAGCGTCGTGGCAGAGCCCAGTGCTGCCTCTGTGCTCTGCACAGGGGGATCCTGCTCCCCACAGCCCACGCTGGGGGACACGGGGACAGTGCCACCACTGTGTCAGAGCCAGCCCCGTGGCTCACAGGTGTTTGGCCAGCAATGGTTCTGGAGTTCGTGCCGCCCTTGCCCAGCGCCATGCGTGTCTGTAGGCAAAGGCAGGAAACTGGCTGAACACTGATGTAATCATAAAAAAGGGATCTTATCAGGGTATATCTTGCTGATAAGGACCTACTTTTGATGTATAAATGGTTCAGTGTTGCTAGTAGCACAAAAGCCAGAAATACAGCGGCCTCCCCACACAACAGGGGTGCCATGCTTGTGGCTAATAACATTTAATGCTTAGACAAGCAGACAGTGCAAGGCCTCTCCCCTCCACGTTTCCCTCCAGCTCCCATCCCCCAGACCCCTCCTGCCACTTGCTGACGCCATTTGCCTGGGACTGGAGGTGTCTGTGAGCTCTGAAAATTGGATCACAGGGATAGCTTTTTGCCGGCCCCGGTCACGCTGACGGCAAGACTCGATCGATCAATACTCTGTGTGACACTTTCAGAATTCATTGGAAATGATGTCCTTTTCAAATGACACCCACATTTTATCGAGGGCAGCTCCAACAGCAAAGCACCAAGTGTGTTTTTGCAAGATATGTTTTGTTAGTAGTAAACTTTGCTTTATTTGTAAGGTTCTCTGTATTTGGGATTTCTTCACCCCTCCCTTCAACCTCCCTTTTGAAGAGGGCAGAGATTTAATCTTTAAAGGTAGCTTTGTAGCCTGACATTTAGAGTGTGAGCTGTTCCTAAGCCTGATGTTTATTATGACATATGGCCTCTTCATGTAAAAAACAGTAAGCTTTGGGGGAGAATTTAAAAAGTAGCCTGAAGCTCATAGCACACAGCTAAAAACTGATTCACATTTTTATCCAAAACATTATGACCTCTGGGTAAAACTATTGCTCCTCTATGGATTCCCATGAAAGTACTTGGCACTGCTATCTTGGAGCCAGTTCCTGTGGGTGGGACTACACAGGTCATTCAAAGCAACCCTTTGGAGCCATTAATTGCTCATGTTGACAGGCAGCAAACAAGAATGGTGCTTGCAGCTGGAGGCCTCAGAGATGAGACAAGAAAGAAGGAGAAATGGGGGAATCGTTGGGAATCTCTTTTGAAGGACTGTCAAAAATAAGTAACCTTTCCATTGAATGTCAATACTGAAAAAAAAATCTTTAGTCCTTATATTTTGTGACTCCAAAGTAAATAGCTCTGGTTGCTCAAGAGGTTCAAAAGCTGTGTACCAGGCAGCCTTTGGGGACTGCATAGCAAGGACTTGGAGGATCCAGCCTGGGGTTTAATTTTGCCCTTATCAAAACTAAAGCTAGATGTATCATTTGGACTTAGACTTAAGCCGACCCAAAATGAACAAAAGGTTTAGCCTCGATCAACTTTGTAAGAAAAAAGGAAAAAGCAATTTCCCAAAATAAATCCTGTGTAATTTGAGATTTACAACATTCATCAAGGTGCACAGTGTCTTTGAAGTGGTGAGTCTGTGACCTGATTAGCACATGAGTAGTCCTAAAAAGAAGTAGAGAAATTAACAAGCCGTCATTTTTTGACTCAGGGCATCTGCAGAGTACAAGTGGGGAAGCTCATGGCAGAAAAGCAGTTAAGGTGGGATGAGTCTTTCCAAATACATATGCATGTTTTCAGTCTGTGTGCACATCAGGCAGGAGAATTCTCTCTGCAGCTCACTGCTGTGACACTCTAATATGTGGGTTTCATCTAACTGGGGTAAAATCTTTCCTGGGCTGTAACTAGGGCACCACTGCCAGTCCTGCACTGACTCTCTGAAACAGTGAATTTTATGAAAGTAAAAATAAATGTTGCAAGGTCCAAAAGTTTGTTGATAGGGGGAAAGAGAATATCAGAGGTGGACTATGGACTTATTAATCTGTTCAGTTGCCAGGAAACATCAAAACTATCATAAATTATTAGATAGCAGTTTATAGGGAATTTTTCAGTTGCTAATCCTGCCCCCATAATGGCACCTAATAGTTTCATTTACTTTGTAAGGAATGTGACCTGGCAAATTGGGTAACTACTATTCTGATTTATAACATGGGGCTTGAATGAGACAAACTAGATACAGAGATTAGAGTGACTAGTGCCTGATTTTAGAAGTTAATTCCTATAGGTCTCCATGCAGAAGTAACACAGCTCCCTGGGAAATGTAGCATCTGAGCTCTGATTGAGGGACAGCACACTGAGCTAAAACATTTGGGCTTTTAGTGCAAGGTACGGAGGCCAATGCTTCTAGTTCTGGTCGCTGCCAAGTAAATGGAAGTTTGCCCAGGTGAGAATTTATTTGCCCTGGACAAGCATCTTCAGACTAAACACTGGTATCAAATATTGCAGTTGGGGAGTGTTTCAGTGCAGTTACAAAAGGAGTGAGTTTAGTCCCCATCCCTTAGTTTAATTTGATCTCTTCATTAAATTTACTTTTAGCTTCAGAAATCTGATTCAGCTCTTGCTGTTAGAGACAGCCATCACTTCTTAACATCAGGATAACATCAGGAATATCATTCCTAACCTGCATCCAATGAAGCAACAGAAAGGAATATATTCATTTAGTCAGATTTTCTGAAACAGATGTGAGAATGCCACATTTTTTTGCCAAATTGGCTAAGAAAATAATGGATTTGGTGCAAGGCTGAAGTACGCTGGTACACACCACAAAAATACTGTTGGGGTCTCTGCTTCTGACCACACTGGGAGAAATAAATAAATAAATATTAAATAAATAAAATAAATGCCATGGCTCTGCAACTCCTACTGACTTCAGCATCTATTAAAATCAAGGACAGTATTACTATTAGCTCAAACAGATTCAAGGGAAGGTTTAGCATAACAAAAGAGGTTCTGCAAATATTTGCTTTATCATGACAGCTGCATGGATTTTATATACTTCTAAATATTTAGAAACTTGTGTGTACTAGAATCCTTAAAATCTCCAAAGATGTTGTCAGTGAAAAATGCCTTAAATCTCCTGATTGTGTCCCATTTATAACTGACCAAAATGTTGTCAGCAGAGTGAAGCTTTTAGCCTTAAAGTCCAAGGAATCTTTTAGTCTTGCTGAGGTTTAATGAGTTGGGATTCTAAGCTGATTCAGCTCTTAAACAGCCTGATCATTAGTGCTGTATCATCTGTCACCTTTGGGTGATAATTAGAAAAAGAAAGTCAATAACAATAGTACATAACACTACTTTACCAAGATTTAAACAAGTTGTAATATTGTTGAACATCTATTGATGAGTCCAAATGTGCCACAGGCTATTGAGCACAAAGAGTGCTTTGATGTGATGTTTTCCATTATTAATTTGATGTGGTGGAGTTTACAGAAGTAGAACATTTGTTTTCATTTTATTACATGTGGGCAGAGATGAGATAGTTTACATATTCATTTTATTTCCTTCTATGTTTATGCCCCTAATGCTTTTGAGGACCAAGCACAGAAGAAAAAGAAGGAAAATATCTCTGTTAATCACATTAGACTGTTTGTTTACCTTATTTCTGATTTGTTTTTATTTTGAATTGTATTGATTTATTTGACCTCCAAAATATACATCCTATATGTGTGTTAGCAGCCCCTAGATGACAGGGAAAAATCTGAGCGGAACTGGTTTTTGCCCAGAATAGAACAAGCTCTCAGGAACTCACCACAGGGCTACAAAGATGGGTCAGGATTCATTATTGCATTACTTCAGCAATCCGGATATTTGGCCTGATGTGTACGAGATACCCCAGTAATGCAGTGGTCAGTTATTGTTACTTATTGACCATTTCCTCATCTGCCTGTTGGTTCTTCCTTTGGGTGATTAAACTCATTTGTAAAGAGCACAATTATGGAAATCTCCGAAGAGTGGGCCTTTTGGAGTATCTTTTATGGCCTTGTTTTGTCTAATTAATCCCCTAATGAAAATTTTCCCTTCCTCTAGTCTGTCCTTTTTATGCTTTCTAAAACCACAATATGTTAACACTTCAGTCATGGGTCTGCAAAATGCAGTTTTCCTTAGCTGATGTGTTTCAGTGATTTAAACAGGAAAGCTGTTAAGCCAAAAATAAAGCAATGTACATAAAGTATCCAAGCATAAGAGAAAAATACCTTTGCAGATTGACTAGGTCCTTCTAAAGAAACACAACAAGCTGTTTTCACTCATGTCTGGAGTTATCTGTTTGCAGCACACTTAAAGTCTAAATATCTTGAAACTAACAAGTATCTTTTTCCTTAAATGAAGTTAAATGAAGATATTTTATTTCTCCTCTCTTGTTTTTAGACATAATAATATCAGTCCTACTTTGGACTCTGAAAAGCATCACATCAAGCTAAATCACACAAATGTTTTGTGTGAGTATGGGCTGCTTCTTAGGGGTATGGCATTTAAGAGCCACAGAGAGCACTGGCATAAATTCTAAGCTCCAAGGGTTCAGTTATGAAATCCAGTTGTATTTTGGGCAATAACCACCCATACTTCATCTTTTTTCCAAGACTGCTCTGTATAACTGCAGCCAAACAATGAAACAGGGACACACAACAGCTCAGGTTAACATTAACAGAAAATTAAAACCAGGAATTTTTCACATTAAATGTTGGGGTGCTACATGCTGCCATTCTCAGTATGAGATAGAAGTGCTTTACATGGATCAATTACTTCCCTATAAAATGTAAAGGAGGCCCAGAATACACATATAACCCAAGTTCAGACTGGGTTTTAAATTCTCCAAATGTTTGGGATGCTTAAAGTAGGGGTTCTCCTTCAGTTCCATCATTTCCTTAAAACAAAACAATGAATTTCAGAGTCACTGGAGAGATGTGAAAGATGGAGTTAAAAGCTGCTTGGTTCTTTCTAGTAGTCAAATGTCCAGATTTAGTGAATGAAGATCAATGAAAAGCAGGAACCTGCATCAGTAAACTATAAACCATAGTTTCAAGCTTTGGTTATCTACAAATCTCAGTGACACACAGCCTGCTCACTTATGCCTCCACACTCAGAGGCAGAGCAGCACAATTTCTTGCCAGCACTCAGCTCTAGCAAGCCCCATTTATTATACAGCACGCTGAGACATTTCCCAGACAAGGTATCCACTGCTAAATGTGGCTGCAAAGTCCACTCCTTAGACAAGGGGCAGAGAAAGATGATTGGATTCTTCTCCTGATAAGTAAACTCTACATAATCCTCAGGGATGATAAACTTTGTCTAAAGTCCAGAATCTGGGTCAGATTATTGGTTACCTCTGCAGCAGTTACACCAATAATGAATTTGGACCTCAGACTTGAAAACTCTCAATATTCTTTGATGTATATAACCTCATTTTGACATACACATAAAAAATTCAACTAAGTTTGTGAAAATCCACAGAAACCCTTCATAAAGCTGAAGCATCTCCATTTCCATGCAAGCCAGACGTAATCTCTCAAAATAAATGAAAACATACTTTTAAATAATATTGCTGTAGGAAGATCTAACCTGCAAGGAAAGATGCCCAGCATTAGATTATATAGCATCATGACCTTCTTCATTATTGTAAAATAAATGAAGTCTTTACTCTTCACAGCTCAAATTTGTGTACTCAATCAGACACACCAAACTGATGAGCCTGTTATTATTCTGAGCCCTGAACAGTAATTCAGAATTATCTTTTGTACCAGGCAAACACTTTTCCCCTGGAAAGCTTTGCCAAGAGCCAGGCTCAGTCAGTTGCAGGGTGAGGAGCTGCCCTGGGCACGAGGTGGAAGTGGGAGGGTGTCAGGGCTGCATGTGCTGTGCTGTGCTGACCTCCTTCTTCCCTGGGGCTGGAGAACCCAGTTCACCAGCAGCTGCTTCACAGCTCTGCCTTTCACAGCCCTTTCTGCAGTGGCTAAAGCTCAGCCTGAATTTGAACCTGCTGTACCAAGTGAAGCAGGTGAAGTATTTCTTTCTGGGCTGAATACAGGCCAGAACCCTTGGAAACCTGTTGCAGGGTCTGTAGTCAGCTCAGCAAGTTCATTCCCTTTGCATCAGTTGCCCCTAACCCCCTTGCAAGGGTAGCACTGGGATATGGTTCCAGGTAACAGTGCTGGGCAGAGATAAGCAGAGAAGGACTCTCTCAGGGACCTGCTGGTAGTGTCTCCCTCTGGGTACTTGGTTTGTGAACTTCTTAGTTCACAGGCACAGCCAATGCCAACGTAGCAATAAAAGCTTTCCAGACATTTGAGAGTTTACCTTAAGTCAATGTCTTACACGTATATTTACCATCCTTAAGCTAAGGGTGTTGAGTTTGTGAGTTTTTCCCCTTGCCACTTTTCCCCTTTGAGAACTCATCAAAGGTGCTTCTTGGAACCTCTTCTGTCTCCCCAGCTCACTGCCCAAATATTCCAGAAGGAGGGGGTGGCACCGTGCCTTGGGAAGTACTGCTGGCAGGCAGGACAGCTTCTGGTGCTGCTGCCCCGGCCTCTCTGGGAGAGTCAATGTTCTACAGGTGCACAGAGCCACTGCACAGCAACAGGGCTCCAGCAGAGTCCTTGCCTGAATCATTAATTAGGTCATTGATGAGTTAGTGCTTGTGCAGCGCTTTCTATTTCCAGTGTTGCGTACAAAGTAGGGATTATTACCATTAGTGAATAAACATTTCTTTATTGAAGTTTGTAATCAAACTATTCAAGTCACCTTCATGTTTTTCTCTTCTACCCACTCCCTTCCTTACCCCTCCATGGGGCAGGGTTGATCACACATGAACTAAATGTGATTAGGCTGAAAAGTTGATGATGAAAACTGAAATTCCATCTACATCTTCCTACTCGCATTTTATTTCATTCAGGAAGTGCTTGGGCTGTTGTTATCCTCTGGGGCTAGCACAAGTGTGGGTCACAAACTAACTTTAAAAACTATAGTTTTTCTTCATTCCATTAGAAATTATTTGACAGTTCTATTGATGGACTGAAACACTCTGAAATGACTCTCATCAAGTCTGTCTTTTTGTCCAGAATAGTGTGCAATAAATAGCAACTCACTATCGGAGTGTTTTGTGGTTTTGCACTGATCTGTGTACTGTAGGAGAGCTTCCTCCCTTGCCTTGCTCCAGGTATCTTTTTCACTAGAGATTTTTCTTTTGAAAATCTGTGGTTTTTTCAGGTAACATTCAGAAACCATTTCTTTTGTTGTTGTTTTTTGTAGTTTTCCTTGTAGTTCATTGATTTGTTCAAACCAAAAACTCAAAGCCAATCTCTGAGGCTGTCAGCCTATTTAGCTGTGGAGGAAAGTCCACCAACTTCTGTAAATAGAGATGATAGCGTGTGGCCCGGCAGGCTGTTGGAACTCAGGGCCTGCCTGGCAGAGTGCTGTGCTCAGCCTCAGCTCCAAATAGCCAGGGGGGCCATTCATGGGACCACAGGAGTTTGTGGGACCCCTTCCCTGCAACCTCCTGTGGCTGAGCAGCCATCTGCAAGTTGTAGTGCAATAGTCCTCACACCTCCTCTTCTATTCCTTCATATTAAAATTGCTATTGCCAGCAACACTTTGTAAGGCAATAAGCACACTGCAAACTCTGAAATTTTGTTTGGTTTTTTTTAAGGTGATTCAGCTTAAATATCTGACCTGTTTTAAAAAAAAAAAGGTGACCAGCATTTGTACTTTGAATTTTTTTTTTTTTTTTTGAGTATGTATAGTTAGAAATGCCAAAACAAAGTTTAACCAAAGGGTCATTCTATTCTGTCACTTCTGGGCAAAGGGGAGGGCTCTGCACAGTGAGTGCTCGTCATAGCAAAAGCTTTTGGTTTATGATTAAAGCTGTCTGTGATACTGAGGAAAGCAGATAGCAGCAGGTCCTGGGTTTTGTGCTCATTTTCACTGGCTGGCCTTTACAAGACTTTGGTCACGAAAATGAAACCTTAGCACAGTCTGCCTGCCTGCATCAGCACAATTCTTTTCCCACTTCTACCACTTTAGAGCCTTTCTTCTAGCCATTAGCAAACCCTCAAGCCCCAACAACTGCCGAAACCCTCCAGGCAGATGAAAGGAAGTGGATCCATTTTCTCTAAACTGGCTCCATGATATTTTATGAAGAGCCTCTTAACAGATCCAACACTTCAGCTCAAGAATACCTTTTGAAGGCCAGCCAAGCCTGTGAGTGGGACAGGGATTAATGTAATCCCTTCCCCTGCCCCATCTAGAACCTCTCCTGGAAGGAGTTTTATCTGCTCCCATCCTCTGCTGTCAGCCTGACCTCCTTATTTTCCATACAGGTCCTGAGCAGCTTTGCTGTTACAAAAGATCTGCAATATTATCATAGAGCTTTATGCTCTTGTTTTAGAAAAACAATGCATTATAATATATCCTCTGTAAGGTAAGAGTAGCAAATGACTTAACAGAAGCTTTTATACTTTGTTACGAACCTTTACTTTCATAACTGTGGTGTCTGTGACTACCAAACAGCGATATTTTTGTTATTCCTCTGTACTGGTGATCCACAGAGCAGAGAATGAAGACATTTGTGATCAGTTATACATCAGCTGCAGGTATTAATATGCAAGGAAGACCATCAGTTAGTTTATAAAGCCATAGATGATGATGCTGTTTAATCCCCATCTCCAGAGGTTCTCGTATAACAAAATGTATGGGCTTGGCACATTATAAATACTGTTCAGTCCTGGCCTTTGGACATAATAGGTTTTTCTTAGAATACCTTTTCCCTGAACTGCCTCTTTTTCTGCCTGTGCATGTAAAAGCAAAAAAGGGGGAATTTCTGGAAATCTCAATACAGTTTTAAGTATGCATTCTTTTCTTCTTTATAGAAACAAAAATTTAAAAAGCCCTTGATATGTATTTTCCAATATTCTATATGAAAACTTTGTCAGCAGCTTCACACTTTTCTTGGCAGTGTATATGTTCTTGGAAAAGTTTTGGTTTATTCCAGTTGCAGTATGTACACTTCCCCTTAGAGTCACTCTGTGTCAAAGGAGGTGTAAAAAAGTTACTTCTACGAGCACAGGCATTAGGCAAGGAAACTCTGTTAAAAAAGGGCAAAGGTGAATCTAGGCAGTTGTAAGATAGGTCACTCGATTTACCTCGCACAGAAACAACTAAAATGTGCAGAGACTGAGTCCAAACAACTGGAACCAAGTAGAGAAAAGCAAAAAGTCTGGGAGGCCTTCAGCCACCCTGGCTGCTGGCTGAACACCGCCTAGGACTGACTTTGTGCTAGTTCTGTTCTAAGAAAGACTGAAGAAACTCAAATATGCCATGCAAAAAAAGGCAGAGATTTGTTATGGAGGGAAATTTCAGATGAAATATGGATGCTTTGGTGTCACTAGTGACAAGTACCTCTGATAGCCATCATTACAGGCAAGGCCAAGGCTCATGTGTGCCATGTTCCAAATTTCCTTCCAAAACAAGAGCTCAGTAAGACCCTGGCTGAGATCATAATTTCATTCACCTGTTTGCTGTTGCTTTCCACTTGCACGCAAACCACAGGACTAGCTGGGATCTGTGCCCTGCACACTGCAGACAGCATATGAGTATCACTCTCCTCAAAACTTCTTGGCACAGCTCTCACATTGGAGCTCATGCAACAGGGCAGTGTGGAAGACAGCACCATTCCTCCACATCCTCCTCCTCCACTGCTGATTTGGTCATTTTGAAGTGGAAAGGGTGTTTATCCCACACAGTTTATACGCAGCAGGCTGAATACAAATAATTTGCCTTCATTAGATCTATGTGGGGAGCAAGGGAATCTGTAGTGTCAGAAAAGGCTATACAGCTATTTGTCATGGAACAAAAAAATCATATTTCTGACCCTTTAGGGCACATCATCCAATGACTTTGGGTGGATCTTAATGTACCCTTCAGGTATTTCAACTTATCCAAGAAATTTATCCAAAAAATTGAGGAGGCCACATCAAGATGGTCTATGCTAAGAATGTCAAATATCAAGACAACTTCATATTTAATGTAGACGAACACAGACATATTTCCAGCCTTATCGGGTATTTTTTTTTTTTTTTTGCTTCAAGGGATAAGTTAAAATGAAAGTTATCAACATTCCTACTGCAAGATAAAACAGGTGTGGTTTTTCCTCTGCATCTCATAAAGAAGTTAAAATCCGTGCAGACCCAGTTTCAGTAATCTTTGAAATAACATCTGCGACAGTTGAGGAGTAAAGTTCAATTAAAATTCCCACAGCAAATTAAAAGCATGTATTACAGGCTTAAGAGAAAGCGGATGTGTACCTATGTCCCAGGAAAGTGGAGAAGTGCTGAGGTATCTGGAAGTTCATTCTCACCTGTCAGTGGCTGGTAAATCAAAGTGAGCTCCACCAAGGTCAGGGGCAGAAAGGCACAGCAGTGCCAGCGGAAGCTGGACTTGGGACCATAGAAAGCTGAATGTAATCCACTAACTGACTTGCATATCAGAAAGTCCAGACTCAGGAAAACTCTCAAGTTTCTCTTATTTTCCTGCTGTGAACTTTTTGAGTGAATTTTGGTTTTAAGGTATATCAATAAGCTGTGCTTCACAGAACAAGCACAAAGAGCTTTTTTAGCAGCCTAACATTTCAGCTTTCTTAGAAGGAAATTAAAGTAATCTTTCCTGGGTAGGAGTGACCTCAATCGAGCAAGAACCATTCCTGTGATGTTTCACTTGTGTTGCACATAGCTGAGGCGTGGGGCTGCCTGGGGAGACAGGGCCCAGCCCAAGGAGCAGGGGCAGCTGCTGGGCAGTCTGTTGACCTGGGATCACTGGGAGCCCTCTCTAGAGGAGGCCTGGCATCTCAGCCTTCTGAAAACTGACCTTGGTCGTAACCATTTCCCAGCCATCCCTCTGCCTGTCTGACTCTGTCTCCTTTGGAATATTGCTTCACTGAAACTTAAGCTTTCCTTAGGCAAGCACAACAAACCCCATCACCAATCTCCCAGGTGTTTGTTTCAGTGTTTGATTTTGAGGGACAAGTGGGAGAGAAGGAATAAGAAGAAAATGCTGAGTCCCTCTCGAATCTGGATTTGCTATCTTATAACAACTTTAAATGTCTTCATTTAAAACTAAAGAGTTGTAAATTTTATGGATATAAATTTGTGCTCTATTGCTCTCCCCATGTATGTTCTGTGTCAATATACTCGATCTTGTCCACATTTGCATTCTGCAAACTATATGCCGCTGGAAGGTGTGGTTTTGATTGGATTTCTGTTCATCCTATTTTGTATTTTATATAACAGACTGTTACTAGGAACATTCTGAATTCCATGTGGATACTAATGAGTGTGTTTGCTTGAGGTCAAATATTTCCTAGGAGAATTGCACTAAACAGAATATATCAAAACGTCCAAGCAACTGCTTTCAGGACCATTCAGACACTCTGTCACTGTGTTTTCATTTTTCCTTTTTGCCAGAAAAAAACCCAAGAGCCAAATGATGGGCACTCTGAGGACAAAAGCAAGCAGAGAGGCAAGCTGGGGTGAGTAACAGCTGCCTCCTTCCTCGCTCTGCTCTTTTCCCAGTGACTTGTGAAGTGTGACATTGTATTTCTGTGTGGGTACATCAGATGCACAAATATGCTTGTTGGTTAGCAGGGCAAAGAGTCAAGGCTTCAGTTACCTAAATTGTCCCAAATTTCCCTGCCCTTGTGGTAGGTAAGCCCCCATGGCAGCCATGAAGAAATGCTCTTGCTTCCTTGCACAACAACTGTCCTTTCTGGGCACAGCTACCCACCCTCCACCTCTGAATAATGATCTTGTTTCTACAGTGGAATGTGGAATGGAGAAGGGGAGGTGGCTAGAACTCAAAAGAAGGAATAAAAAAGAGCAGATGAATCGATTTTGGGATGTTCTTTTGATGCTCTTGCCCTCTATTTCCCTACTCTTCTTCCAAGCCCTCTGCAGTTATTTCAGTGTGAGTGCTGCTAGCCACATGGATAAGATTCAGCTTGCAAAAATGTATGCTTGCAGCAAGGAAGACTTACCCTTTAACCTTTAGCAGCCATTTCCTCTGAAAAACACAAGTTTCATTTTCACTTACAGTGAAAAACGTGTGGAGGGGGAAGGGGAAGAGAACCTCATCTCTGCAAAACAGCCGAATGGTCCTATTTTCATCCTCTGCACCAAACTTCACATAGCTCTTTTTGCATTATGCAGTGTGCCCTCAGGAAAGAGATCTGGCAGGAAAAGCAAATGCAAACTCTCTCGTTAGTCTTGAAAGACCTGGTCGTGAGCATTTGGGGTCAATCCCCTTCAGCAGGTTCATTTTTCTTCATTGCAGTTTCATGAATTTGGCCATAAGCAAAAAGTAGGGTTTAGTATAAAAAAAACCTTAGAACCTTATATAGTATGCATTAAACAAAATTGAAAATTGGATGCCATATTGGAAAAGTCAGGAAGGTAGAAGAACTTCCACATCCCTGCAATATATCCAAATATATTGCAAACAGTGCACTCTAGCACCAGCAGCCAATGGGGCTGTACTTTCACATGGGTAAACTCATGTAACTCATGCTAATAATTCTAAAAATGGGATGAAGAAGAAAGGAATTCTGTTCATTGTTGTTACTTGAAACTCTTGTGTTCAAGTGCTTTTCTGCTTAGAACATATGGGGGCTTTTTTGAGGTCAGACATGACTTGAAAGATAACATACCAGAAGGATAAGTTTATTGCAAGTCAGTGATTTTTTAATTCAGGTCATTTTTCTAATCATCAAATACAGTTACCAAGAGAAAAAAGTTTATTTGCAACTTGAAGGGACACCAAAGCTCCCATCCCTGTTGTTTCCTGAACTCCTGCCCTTCTCCTGGTCACGCAGACTAAGCATTGTGCAGTGTGATGAATTTCCATCTAACCCTCACCTTGGCTGCAGGGTTGCTGCCGTGGAGGGTGCCTGTGCAGAGCCCTCACCCACCGTGCCCCAGCAGCCCTTCTCAAGAGGCAGCACAGCACCACGAGTCACTGCCTGCCTCCCCTGCACTGGCTTCTTCTCCACAATGGCATCTCTAAAGCTTTCCTACATTTTAAATATGTGCTATTAGGTGTCCACCTTCCTGTAAAACCTTTTCAAATTATTTTTGAATGAAAAGTCCATGATCTTATGAAAAACTCCACTTTCAAAATTTTGTTTGAACAAGTATCATCACATTTTCTCATGGCCTCAAAAAGATCATCTGAATGAAGCACTAACTGTCAGGACTCTACTTGGTCACGAGCCTTTTGTCACATACACATTTTAGGGACAGCAACTCTCGGGATGTTTCTCAGCACTCCCAAAGTCCTGCTAAAGCTCTGCTCTCTTTGCAGAGTTGAACAGAGAAGGGAAAGCATTTCCTCCCGGGCAGTGCTGAACACAATGCTGGTGCCTTTCATAAGACATCATTGTGTACCAATATGCATATAAACTACAAAATACCTGGTGAAATTATAAGATATCATAGTAAGCAAGATGAAGAGATTTGACTGGAAAAATAAAAAGCTTGCTGGTGAAATATAATTATGTGAGAAATTTCCTCGATGTATTGTGAACTGATAGAGAAGTAGTAATTGCAATCTTTTTTTTTTAAGGAAAATGCAATGGATTAATTCTCTTATGAAAGTCAGCATAAATGACTCAGTAGTATGGGGAAAAGGTATAAAAGAGAGAGTTGAGTGTGTGAGAACAGGGAGTGCATAATGTATTAGCATCAGCAACACCGCTTGATGGGTGAAGGCTTTTATACTACCTCTCTATTGATAGGTATTTCAACCAGCAGTAAAAAACTGCTCTTGACACTCATCTGTAGGGAAAAATATCCACATAGTCTTTGCTGTAGGACCAATTAGCCTGTGAAAGCAGCTGGGGGGGAGGGGGGAGGTGCGGGATATAAATGCGGGATGCATCCACACTTGATTACTCTAATGAAATGTCCATTGATTCCTATAGATTAATGTGAGAAGAACGGCAGCTGCGGAGTGGCTAACACCTCTAGGTCAGCAGCTCTGTGTGTGTGTGTGTGGACGTGTGTAATGGAGGGGGGAGCACAGTCAGACCAAGGTAGGCAGGAGAGGGTTCGTGTGGCTGCAAAGGGAGAGGTGGCGGCCGTGCGCGGACGCGACAGCCGGCGACGGAGGGAGATCCGCGGGAGGCCACAGCGAGGGGCTGCGGGGACAGCGCTGTTCCTCCCTGCCTCTCTCGCTGCCACTGCCCCTCGCTCCCATTTGACTTTGCTGTAAGGCAGGCTGAGCTCACAGGTCATCTGTTTTTGTTAGATTAATTTGATTCAGCGTGTAGGAATAGAGGGCTGAGCGGACTAATGGCTCTCTGCAGGTGACATTGGGAATGGTCAGCGCTCGCATCCTCCTCCCCCATCGCTGTGACTGTGAAGAGAAGCCTCCGACGAGAGGCTCCCTCGGTGTCAGGGATGCCGGTCCTGCGCCGCAGCCCCCGGCCCGGCACCACCTCACTCCAGCGAGCTCCTCGCGTCTCGAACGCTAATCCCTCATCTCCCGCGCCGTGTCATGTCGAAGGACTTAATTACAATAACGGGCGAGGGATTTGCTGAGCGACTGCAGTGCTCGGCGCGGGGCTGGTTTTATTGCGCGGGGAATGGAGTCACGGGGACCCTGCCATAATTGTCACAAGAGACACAGCATATCCTCTCGTGCAGTAATTCTGGTGCTTTGGTGTTGATGGCAGCAACCTGCCTCCTGTGCCAGGGAAGCCTAGAGGAGCCACTAGAACCATAAATTGCACTAGGAGAAGAGGTTGATGTGGAGATATGAAAGTGTGAAATATTTAGGCCAGGACTCTAGAAATTACATTTCAGATTAAACAAAAGTATCTCTGGGCCAGATTCGTGCTGGGGTAGTATCCCACAGTTTTACCCGTGGTCTGATTCCTCTGGTCACAATAAAGGGAAATCTGTCTCTGTTACTTATTACTGAGGATGAAGAATCTTTTAGCTGTACTGCATTGTGAGGAGAGCTTGACTTCAGTTGAGAACACAAAATAACCAGACACATTGTGACTGTTGTTAGAGTAGTTTTCAATGCAGGTTTCATCACATCGTTGTAGTACTAAGGAACCAGTACTACAACGCTTGCCAAAAATTTTAGAAACAAGGTTTCTTTGCAATACATAGAAATGTTCCCAGGCAATTGCAAGACCCCTGTGGTCCTGCAAAGATCAGGGTCCCCCAGGAAGTGCAGGATCTGATGCTGGGTATTAATAATATTTCTGTTGTATTGTGCTAAGTCGGGGGGGAAAAGATGAATCCTAACTCTAAAACAGGGCTTTGAGCAACCTGTTACTAGTTTGGCAGCTGTTATATCAAATGCCCAACACTGATGCTAAGAGATAATGTGGTAAATGTACACGTATGCTAACATGGGCAGAAGGAGGTCCAAGTGTGGGATCACACAGAGGTTACTCCAAGGCAAGCTCTCTGCTGAGCCCAGCCCTGCTAGCACCAGGGCTTCAGCCCACACTGGGTGATACTTGGCACCTCCTGTTTTCATGCCATCGAGTGACAAAACTTTTCATCACCACCTGAAGAGCATATTTTATCCCTGAAAACACAAATACTGCAACCTGCACACCGTGTGTTTGTATTTCCCCAAGACTGCTCCATAGCCACTTACCCCTAACAGACCCTGCTCCTTCTTGGTGTTTGCACAAACCCCAGTGGAGCAGGTGGCTGGGAGTGAGGCTGTGCCCCACCTGTGGCCACAGTGTCCCCAACTGTCCCATCTGGTAAAGGACACTGTGGGTGTTTGCCTCAGTGTGCAGTGCTGACCTTCAGTGCTGCAGCCAGACCTACCCAAACCTGCCTCCACCTCCTTCGATCACTATAAAATATATGCTTTTAGTCATAATTTTTAATTTCTGTCTGCTCAAGAACAAGCTTGTCAATGATTCCTCTTTTTAGTTCAAGATTTTCCCTTCTCATTAACTAGTATTTTAATGTTCTGCTCTCCTGCAGAAACACCTTGCTTCTCTCAGATGAAGAACGGTACATGAGTAAAGATTTTTGTCATGCTGCTTTTCCCCTTTTTCTGACTGGCAGGATGTACAGTGTGCTGTCATCATAGGTGCAGTTTAAGGACTTAAAATGCAATGCCTGGATGTGTTTGGCCACTCTGGCTCGGGGGGGGTGTGTGCAGGCAGCCGTGGAGGCAGCCGGGCGCTGGCAGAAGGGCTGTCCCTTTAAGCCTCGCCAGTGTATTTTTAGAAAGCATAAATAGGCTGCATTCTCCCACTTGCTCACTATCCAAGACATAAAAAGGAAGGGCCTTCTGCTTTCTTCAAGTCTCCTTCCCCTGCTGGCACCATATAAGTCTGTCTTTTAAGCAGTACAGGTCCACAGCCCTCGTTTTTTTTTATTGAGAAGCTGCAGAACTCTAACCGGTGGTTCAATAAATTGTATTACATCCCCTTCGTACTGAATGCCCTACAAGCTTTGGCTTTCCATGTGTAATTGCAAGCTGTTATTAGCCCAGAGCTTTGTCCGTTACTGTGCCACACTATTGCTGAGCGGTCAATTTTTTTCCCCTGCCATTTCCTTTGCTCACACCATGCTGACCACGTTGGCCAGGGGCTGCCCGAGGTTTATAGTGCAGCATTGATTTTTCTTTTCTCTCAATACTGACAGAATCATAGATCCAAGGCAAATAAAGAAATGCATTCTGTGGTGATGAAATGTCTTTCGTTCAGCCCGGATTGAATCAAAGGCCATCACAGAAATGTTCTGCTCTAAAATGCTACTAGTGAAGCTTAAGGCATTGTTGGAAAATGAATTTTCCATTTTCTTAGCTGTAATTTGGATTCTCAAATCACTGTGCTAAAAATAATCAGATAAAACTGAATATAGACTACAAGCCTATGTAAAATGCTATTTGTTAAGTTTTTGCAAGCTGCTGCAGCTGATATGAAAGGAATCTGGCAATACATCAGAAAAGTAATTGCTTAGGTGGATTTCTAGTAAGTACATTGCATTACTCTGAATACCAAGGTATAAGATTACGTCTCTGTAATTCATAAACACCATGGTAAATAACCAAACCATAAAGATACATTTTGCATATCTACTGGAGGGAGAGTTTTCTAGTGGAAAAGAAACCACCTTACGTCACCTACATGTCCCTAATAAGTATTATTGCTTTTTTAGAAGGGATGTTGAAGGGTTGTTTTTAGATGGACCAATGTCATTGTTCCCATTATACAGGAGATCTAGAAGTAAAAAGAGTCTGTGGGGACAGAGTAAAGTCACGCAGTGAATCTCTGGTAGGGCCTGGAAGAGAACTTTGATCCTCGAAAGCTTAGCACCATTTTCAAGGCAAAATAAAAATAGCCATGGTTTTCATGACATCTGTGGGAATGATTCACTCCATATGATACCCACTAGCACAGGCTATTAGAAACCAGGGGCGTCCCCAGTCTGTGTGCCTGGCTGCACTGGCATGGGACTTCAGCATTCCATAGAAAAGGACCACCTTGACTCATTTTCAGGCAAATGTCCTTTCCTATAACACAGAGTCAATGAAGAAACCCAGACATGTCATCTCAGAAAAGAGAAGACAGAACCACATGGTAAAGATTTCTCCACATTCTGGGGTTTTCCTTCTCTTTTTTTTTTTCCCCTTTGTTATCAAGGCTCATGACTTAACATTACAAATTGAATCCGACCATCAAGGACATCACTACTTTCATCCTTGAAAAAACAATGACTTTTGCCTTTCCTCAGCTTTTCATGATAAGTTCATAGTAAGTTGTGCAGAAAAACTGTGCAGAGGATTCTTGTGTCCTTCTTCACAGGACAGTTTCCTCTGTGGCCTGCAAAGCTAAAGCCCCTACTTCTACAGGGTCCCAACATGAACGTCATCTTATCTGGCATCCCAAAATGTTCTCTGACTCCACACTTCAGGGAGATCTTGTGTGTTACTGAGGAGTTAGCTCAAAAACAAACAAACAAGGAGAAAAAAAGAGAGGAGAAGAGAAGGAAAAAGTACCCAGAGAATAGAAAGAATGGAGGAGAGGAGCATTTGCATATGAAAAAAACAGATGGATTCAGCAAAGTTAAAACTACAAATTAAAAAAACAAATACATTTGAATGTAGCCCTTGGGCAAAATTTCATTAATTCCCTAGCTTTGGACCTTCCTTTTTCTCCTTTATTAATGGCTACACATTTGATATCAATGTGCACTGGTTTACAGCTCTTTCTTCACAATCCTATTCCTGGCAATGTGCAGTAGGTCTTTACACTGCATAACAAATCAGATTATTTTTCTTCAGTGATGATCCAGAAAAATTTAAAAAAAAAAAAAAAGAAACCTTTTCGGGTCAAATTGAGTGTCTTTTTTTTTCATCAAAAAGCCACTAAGAATTCCTTTCTCTATCCCAAATTGTGCAGTAGTTTTCCCTACAAAATTTCTCAAAAGGTTACAATGTGACTGAATCTGTGTTACTCACTGTAAAAGACTGTGAAGTGCTATGTGGCTTTCATTTGTTAATTTTTAAGAATGTTCCATAGTGGAAACAAAATCAAGGACAGCTCCCTCCCATTTGTCTTCCCAAGGCGATTCTTAAGTTTCAGAAACACTTGCGGAACCCCTTATTTTCTCTACCTCCAATTTTGTCCGACTCCAGCCTTATGGTGTTCAGTAAAACTATAGCAAAGAGGGCTCTGATCTGAAATCAGCTGCAAACCAGCTGAAATCCTGGGGTGTTGATCTGTCTATTGCTTCTCTGTATTAGACGTGCAATGATTTTCAGATCTTGCACCCATAGTGGGTATCATTATACAGTTGCCATAAATGTTCTTTTTTAGGTAAACCTTTTCCAGAAAATGAATTCAAATCTTTTGCTTGCTGGCTTATGCAGATGGATAGACCTCAGCAGTAACCAAAATGAGGGACTGCTACTTGGGTGCAGTAAAACCTTCAAATTCACTTGCCAGGATTTTTGACAGCAGATTTGCACTGAGATTTAAAATTCAGATTCAAGGTTTCTCTTCTGGACAACATCTCCATTAGAAGCTGGACAAGATAAAGAGTGGAGGTTACCAAGTGCTGGTAAGCAGTACACCAAGGCTGGAGAGTCACACTTACAAAGGTACTGGGGGTACAGTTGTACAAGGTAGAAACAAAATTAAGATGTGTGTAAAACTATAAACAGAGCTGCCCTTCTGCCTCTATCTATCACTTTATGGATTTGTGACATCACTTATGGCTAAAATCCAGCCATTGTTCTGTACAGGCTGCAGTCAGGAATCTCCACTCTAAATTTTAGGAAGGGGAAAGCGAGGAGAATCTACAAACAGGATTAGTGTCAGGGAATGCAAGCGTGATGAATACTTCCACATATTACCAAATTGTATATAATAGCCTAAGTATGTAGGAAATCATTGTCGGGGGAAAAAGCTGTTAATTGGATCATATACGAAATGTAATGTTTTCTTAATGTCTCAGCTGGTGCATAAGTGCTTGTTGACTGGTGCATGATCTGTGTTTTTATCAAATGCCCGTATGAGCAAGCAGCTATGATAATTAATTTTTAAGGGGGATGGAAAAGATCAGCTATGCTCGAGTCCCAAATGGATGTCTTTTCTCTGATCCACTGAGTTCACAGCTTTAAATGTAACAAGCAGAAATGGTTGAACAAGCAAAAAGCAAAGGAAACTAGAGTGGCATCAAAATGCAAAGCAGCTCCACCATCATCTGCCATTCAGTGGGAAAGCGCCGTTCTGTTCTCCTTCCTCTGTCAGCAAGGAGCAGCTTCTGGTTTGAAATGACAAAAAAAAAAGGCAAAAATAAGTTAAGATTTGTGTGGCTGTAAGAAAAGAATGTTAGTAATAATGATTTCAGCTCTAGTGTTAAAATATTGGAGATCTGGCAGGAGCTGTCGGCTTTGGTTGGTCTGAGAGCCAAGTGTGGGGCTAAGTTTGCAGCTGGCTCTGCAGGAGGCATCTCAGCTGGGGTGTAGGGCCAGGGCAGCACTGCAAGCCAGGGCAGGCCCAGTTTGACTGTACAGATCACACCCTTCATCAAAGATGTGTAACTTGAGTTTCCCCTATTCTCTGAAATCTGCTAAAGGGAACGCAGTCGGCTCCCAGTTGCTTTCAGAGGCTGAGGCCCCGCTGCTTGCCAAGTAAGGAGCATTCACTTGTGTTTTTTCCTGCCCTGCCACAGCAGCCTTAGGTGATTTGATGAGCCTCTGCACCTCTGGCCTGCAAAAACTGACATCAGCAGAAAATCTTAACATGTATGACAAAGCAGACAGTTGCTTGTTCTGTAAGCACTTTCTCTTTGAAAGAGCATTGCATCTATAAAGCCCAGCTTCCTTTTGAGGCACTCATCTTCCTCAGCCTCTGTGAATGTCATCTTTCAGCAAGAGATCAACAAGGATTCTCTGGTATATTCATGTTTTTTGGCAGTCCTCACCCTACAAACACTGCAACTGTCTGGGGACCTGATCCTTTTCTGTGTACAGGTCCCTGCAAAGCTACTCAGTGTCTTGAGGCCTTCCAGGTTTGAAGCTTCCCTCGGTGCCTTGTCCAGCCCAATAGGTGCACACTTCTAAACAGCTGCCAATACCTGTGCATGTGCATAAAGCATACAGAAAACTAGCAAAATTATGATGTTCATTGGGATGTTCTGTCTAAATTGAGACTTTTAAGCACTAATAATAATTAACTACTTTCTTAGCAATGAAAAAGTCTTAAATGCCTATTTACTTAACAGTCCCCTAGGGTGTCTTTGTTCTGAATGGGCTAAAAAATCTTAGCTGCAAAATAAGCAGGCGATTCCAATCAATAGAGCCAGAGGACTATATTGATTACCAGAACTCCATTCTTTAGTCATTAACCCTGTGAATTCTTTACAAAAGCCGTACAGGACAATTCCTAACCACTATACCATTTGAGGAGTCATTCAGATATTTGAATGTCATTAAACTTTCATAGCTTGTTTACAGCCCTTTCAGCCTCGCCTGAAGGATTGTGCTCTGAGACTTGCTGCCACACAGCCCCACTCTGCCCAGCCGAACTGACAAACAGCATTAATCAAGCCCAGAAATTTCCTCTGAAGATATGATTTTCTTGGTGGCTGTTGTTAACGTTGCTACAGAGCAGGGAAATGGGTAGTGGAAGTAGAAAAATCATATTCTTAATTTTTCCATGTTTCAGCTTCAAGCCAGAGAACTCCGGCTGATGATAAACACACCTTTTATCTGTCCTTGTATGGAAAACTACTCGTGCAGTCTGTAGGTCCCTTTCTTCACAGGGCTCCTTAGGTGGTCAGGAGGGGAATGGCACAAAGTGGGGCACTGGAGAGGGAAGGCAACAGTAAGGTCGGAGGAGGAAGAGAAGGAAGTGATGCCGGGAGAGCTCCTCAGATCTCTCCACCTCCTTCCCCTCACGGGGTCCTGCGGGACCTGCCCCCACAACACCTCCCTCTCAGCAGCCCCGTATTTAAGAGAAGATTCTCGCATTTCAGATTGAGAAAGTTCATGACACACGGTAATGGCTCTAAATGGTAAATTCAATCACACAGTCAACAATTGAATAGAAGCGGCACAAATGAGCCAAATGCCAGTGATTTAAGGGGATGCTGAAGGAACTCCCAGCAATCACAAGGCCACTGCAAAGACAGGCCCCCTTCCTCTTCAAAGTTCAGGGGGCTTTAATGTTGTTGGACGTGCAACATTCTACAATGCAATCTTTCTTTGCTATAGAAACTGTGAGCTGCTCACCATCTTTGTAAATACACAGAATGGAAGTGGTTATTTCTGAATCTTTTCTTAATGGTTTATATAAACTTCAGCCACAGCTTGTCCTTGGTTGCTTGCTCCAACAATTCTTTTATTGGTTATGGCTTTGGCCCAATGCCCGCTGGGTATGGGGATTTGGCTCAGGCTGTGTTTGTGCCGCTAACACGACACAAACATGGTTTTGTTCCTTGCCTTCTATTATACAATAAAGTTTTTAGCCATGACAAGTAGATGAACACCAAGGAGTCATTTGAGCTGAAGCTGAAAATCCCATTTAGAAATTAAGGAATTGCTTGAGAAACACACAAGAATTCACCTAAATATTTGCAAAAAGGGAATGTTATTTCGGAGTCATATGTGAGAAATATTCCTACATTTAGACGCAAAATTGTCCTTCATCTTTTTTGCAATTAGTGCTTGATCCAGCCTAGCTTCAACATTCTCCCATTATCCTTATCTATTTAAAAACTTCCCAAGAGAGCTGTAATGAGCTGGGTACATTTTCATGACTATTGATTTCATGGTTAAAATTATAGTATTTGATTGTTATTTGACCAAACTGAGATTATTGTATGTTTTGAAAACAAGGGCAGTAGCAGCAGGAGTCGTGTCCCTAGAAAAGTACCAAGTCAGAGCTGCGAAACAGCCCCATGTCCCCTGTGGTGCCACAGTGCTCTGTGGGAACCCCTCCGTGCTGCTGCTTTCCAGGGGCCAAGCAGAAGGCACACAGAGCTTCAGTGACCTTCTCAACGTCACCCCATGCATCGTGGCAAAGCATGGGACAGATGTCAAGTGTCCTTCTTCCCAGCAGGTGCCCTCACCACTGGCACACATTTTCCTACTTGAGAAACTCCCATACCTGTTTGTAACACTGCTGGAGGCAGTGAATGTGTTTTGTGGTGAAGACTCTTTTAGGACTGAAAGGCCTAGTAAACTAACTCCTTGTACATAAATAGGTACTGGACAACCATTCATGATGTTTATTTTTCATTGTCACAATACATTTAGGAAGTGTTGCTAAACCAAGGACTTTCTGCATGCTCTTGTTCCTGCATTTCAACAGACTAAACAAATCACAATCAGCAATGGATTTCAGATAAATCCAGAAATGTTTTAAGCAAGTTCCTAAATGTGATAAGAACCCAAATACCTTTTAGAATAGGGTGTTTCAAAGGATTATTAGGCCTAAATGGCCTTAGTGCATCATATGGACAGAACCACCTTTTCTTTGTGCTTTGTTTCATTTTTTCAGTCTGAGACCTCTCTGTATTTTATTAGACTAACATAACATGACATAACTGACCATACTTTCTTTTCTGGTCAGAATGACAGAATTGTTGATTTTCAGGTTGTAGTGACATTCTGAGCTGTGTGGAATCCAATAAGGCTACAAGTATTTCCTGGCAAAACTGCGGGCATCATCAGGGACTGGTATAGTGAAGCAGCAGGTCCCACCCCAGCAGACAGGAGCTACCTGAGCTGTTGATAATTCCATGTAAAATGGGATGCATGTAGATGCAATTGCCCCTTTTCTATCTTTTTCTATCAATGCCATGGAAATTATCTCTAGTTTAACAAGTGAATGTAAACATCTTGGTGCCAGTAGCTGCTGACTTCATCTTCAGAGCAGGAGCATTCTGACATCCCATTTTCTTCAAGCAGAGTCACAGGTCAAAGGGCAGTGAGACACCTTTCCCCAGCTGTCAGTGATTTGCCTCCTTGAAATAAATCAAAAACACCTGCCCCCAGAGAAGCAGGTGGGGACTTTGTGTCCATGTGGGCAAGATGGCTTGACTGTGCCCTTGCAGGGCTCCTCTAAAGTTGTTCTGTGTGAGTGATTTCCATGCTCAGGGCTCTCCTGAGCATCACTGTGCCAAGCCTGACCTCCCATGCCATGGCCCCCAGCCAGAGCTGAGCTCCCAGACACATGAGGCTGCTTTGATAAATGCATACAGCTATAACTGCTCACCAGTAAATACACCCTTGCTGCATTTAGAGCCTCCTACAACTCAGAATAATGTCTCAGGGAGGAGCACAGTATCCTGGGGGACACAGGGGAGAGCAAGTGGAGGTGATGGAGCCCTGCGGCACCCAACCAAGGAAGAAGGAAGCACCCCTCACACACTTCAAGTAACATCTTCTACATTTAACAGAGGACAGTTGGCTGCCTTCCTGTCCTCTGCTGCCCTTTTACTTAAAGTCTGACTCCTGGAAATTAGTTTTGAAGTGAGGCTGCAAGCAGACCCTGACTGCACATGCCAGTGCTGTCTCCATGTGGAGCTGAGGAGAGGACCAAGCTTTAGACATACAGAGCATGCAGGTGATCCTGTTGCACCTTGCAGACAGAAATGCCCACTGTGGTTTAGTTAGGATAGGAGGAAGAGTGAATCTAAACACCTTGATACCTATGCCTGGAGCTGTGTAAGAAGCTCAGCAAATTGCTGTAGCACTCAGGGCTCTCTCTGTGTCCACCACCCACAAAATACTTGGGTTGTCAACCCCAGAAAATGTTCCCCTCCAAAAGTGCTGAGCTCTGTTGCTTTCACCACTGAAAAATTCAGGCCATTTAGTAACAGGTCTGTGCTCTCCTATTCCAAGAGAGATGCTGGTGCTGCCATCCTGTTGTCCTTGTGAGCCAGAGACACTTCTGTGGAAGAAATAGGTGCTTAAAGCCTTGTTCTGATTACATCTACTCCACATAAAGCACAGTAACTTAACTCGAGCCAGCAGTCACCCCAGTGTAAAACAGGATCGTGGCAGATCAGAAGCTGGGTTGTAATCCTCTCATTGCCCCAAAATAAATTTTCTTCTCGGCAGCAGGGCTTAAGGATAAATGTTCAGTCCTGACTTGTACACGGCCGAGGAGCACAGGACAGGCAGCCCTGCGGGGGCTGCTCAGCGTGCCACGGCTGCGCCGGGACCCGCACCCGCAGCGGCTGGGCTGCCCTCAGGGGCTCCTGGGGAGCAGCCCTGCAGCCAGAACTGCTGCCAGTGGTGACATTTCAGAAGGTCTTACCTTGGAGAGGCTTCATAAATGTCATCCTGGACGCTCCCTGCTGAAGCTGCTGGTGGTGGCTGTGCTGAAGGGAGTCGGAGCCAAGTGATGCCCCGGGAAGGGATGGCTCCACGTCAGGTTTCTCCATCACTGTCACACGTATCTCTGATAATATTTACTTACTGTTTGAAGGGAAAATGGCTTTCTAAAGCCATTATTTCTTTCTCCCATCTGCTGTCATAAAGGTCTTTGTGATGGAATGATAGAGGATTCATCCACAAAAATGGCAGAGCAGGAAAAATATCAAAATATAAGGGCATCTCTAGGCAGGGCACTGTGATATCACTGTGTCTTTCAGCTCTTTGTCTATGCAAAGGCAAAAAAAAAAACTAACTAAAAATAAATGGGTAAGATGAGCACTGATATTTGAAGGCCTTGGAAATTAGATTTGATTAAAGTATTTTCTTTTTTATAATAGACATTTCATCCCATCTTCTCTTTTCCTGTATTCATTTCTGTCCAGTTTGGACTGCAGCCTCAACACAGTGCAGTCTGTTTATCATTAGTAAGATGTAGGGTATATTAGAGCAGCAATAACAGTAAGTCATTTAGAGTGTACGTCACAGGTTACAAAGCAAATAGGGAGGCTATTTTATTATGCTGGAGCTGTAAAGCTTCCGCTAATACAAAATATTGCTGGCAGTCACCTTGCTTTATTCTTCTTTTAACAACTTACTAACAGTGTGTAAATATGAAAGGAAACTTTGATTTTTCCATCCGGATACCCTGAAAACTCTTTCAATAAAAATGCTAGGGTGCATTTAACACTGTGACCAGAAATATTGAAATTTGACAGTTAGAAGGTTAAAGGTTTCAAATTTATACACAGAGGTGTTTTGCTCCTGTCATGGTCATAGCAGCTTGCTCAGGATAACCCCTTTTGCTTACTGAACCTTTGAAAAGCAGGGAACATTAAGCAATACATCTTGGCAGATGCCCTGGGATTTCACACCACCAGCAGAACCCCATATGCACACAAAAAGTGAACCTCTGGGGTGAAAACTGGTCAAGCCTTTCTCTGCTTCTGCCCTGTGTCCTGGCAAGCAGCAGTCTTGTGCTGCTGCTGCTGCCATCCTTTCCACTAGAATCAAGGCAATTTCTGTCATTTTCAGGTATCAGGTGCTACTGCTTTTAATTTCCACAAAAATCACTCAAAATGGTGGCAACAAGAGAACAGGTACAGGAGCTATTACTGAGAGGTAATGGCATCAAATAAATAGGTCTTTTACATTCCTGCCAAAAAATACCTGCATAAAAGTTAAAGCAAAACAAAATGTACTTTGCATCCCAAATGTCAAGATTTTAGGTATCCTCTGGTCTTTATTTTAGGAATTTCAGCCCATGGTATATACTTATTTGCCTCTCTACTGCCATCTGAGATAATAAGTGCAGCTGAGAATAGACAAGGTACCACAATGCTTCCAACTTTTTTTAATTATATTTTTTCAAGCTCTACAAAAACAAAAATAAAAACAAACAAACAAACAATCAAAACAAAACCAAAATAGAACCAGCAGCTATGTGTTGATTTAGTGAGAAACTATCCCTGCACAGACCTGCTGGAAACATTACAACCTTGACACACTAGAAAGTACAATTATCAACTTTCCTTTTTCTACTTATCGTAGTATGTAAGAGAACCACTGTGGGCATTTCTTTTCATATTCGCCATAAAACTGTCTTCATAAATACTACTGCAAATGTACAATGGCGTTTTGGCTGATGTTCTAAAAACATATGCAGTGAGCACACATTTTTACACCCAGGCATCTCTGCAATATTAATGCAGCCCCCTTAGAGTGGGGCACAGCCCTGTCCAACCAGCAGCACACTGGGGCACAGAGGGGATGCTGCAAGGCAAGCAGCTCTGCTTGTTAAATGTGCCCCCCTCTGTCTCCAGGAGCTTGAAAAATTTAGGGTTGGGTCTAAACTCAGGTTATAGCCCCTATTCACTTCAAACTGAGGATTTGCAGCCTCTGCCTTTGTTGCTTGTAGTGGCAGCAGCAGGCACAGGGCAAAGCCCATCTGTTTGCTCAGGGCTCGGCCTGGGGTGGCGATGGTGGGACAGGGGGGAGCTGGTAGGAGATCCTGCTATGGACTTGGTGCTCTTATAGTGAAGGAACAGCAGGCAGGAGTGCAGAAGCCAGTTGTACACAGGATTATAGCAGTTCAGTGAGTCTGTGAGAGTCACTAATGTGTTCTCTGGTCCTGGAAAAGAGCTCATGGCTGTGCTGAGGCTGTACAACACTCTTCCCCTTGCAGAGTGTATCAAGGCCAGGTGTATCTGAGGAGAGGGACTCTATCTTGCTGCACGGATGTTTGTTGTGTTTCAGGAGTGGAGGCAGGAGATGGTGTGGGGAAAGCATGCAGAAGGGATCATGAATTACCCATGAGTGGTTTGGGCACCACAGTGTGCTGAAAAGGGGAGGTCACCACATCTCCTGCAATTCTTCAGGATGCTCAGCTCTGCCACGCCTCAGAAAAGATGAGACTGGAGGTTTGACTTTACTCATTCTTTCAGGTGTAAGTACCCACCCAGGGTCAGGTGGCTGAGAGCTGAGCTTTCAGTGCAGTTAGCAGAAATCACGTGTCAGTGCATGGCAGAACTCTTATCTCCTGCAGGACTCCAGCTTTTTGGCTGTTGGAGTAGCTGTCAAATTAAAGCACACGTGCCAGTGGCAATAGCTGAGCTGCTTTCCTTGAATAACGTCCTGCTCATCCCAGGTCTCTTTCTGGCACTCAGTTCAGGGTCCCATGTATCACTAAGATCCAGCTTAAAGCTGATTGTTAGAGCTATGGGGTAGAGGGGCACTTTAGGAAGTGAAGAGAGAGTCTGGATTAGAAAACAACTAAAACAGAATTGTCAGTTAATGCTATTGAAAACACTGGACTCCTCTTTAAGAGCTGAATTGGTCCCCAAGGCTTTCAGTGTGTCAAGTAACTACTAGAAAGAACCTTTTGTGAGCTACCTGTACTGGTGAATCTCCTCTGTATTGTTTTCAAGACATAGATCATCCAGGCCTTCAGAAATTCAAGTTAAATACCATGAGGTAAATACACTCTGTATTCTTTATCTGTATCTCTAGTTTTGCTACAGTTGGTTGATTGGTTTATTTTCCCCAAGTATTTCTTTATTGGTCTGTTTCCCTCTCTAGAGCTGAGGAGGGTCTGCAGGAGCCAGCAGCCTTCCGGGGTCCTGGCTCACCTCCGGTACAATCATGCAAAAGAAGCAATTTTTCATTATTGATAAAATGTAATGTCATAATGTCATGGCCTTTCAGGTCATCATCTTTGTAAGTCAGCCATGACATTATCACAATTTATAATGATAACAAATGACCATAATGTTTGCATGTAATTTTCATTGGCTATTGCAGAATTCTAAAATCACTCCTGTTTTTGAAGGAAGGATTTCATTAACAAGCTACTGCGATTACTGCTTCTACTGGCAGCTTTTTGCTAACATGGAGTCTATTCTGTCTTGTATGGGAGATTTATGTGCTTAGAAATTTAAGATTTGGTGGCTCTTGGTTAATTAAGTACTGATGCAAACTGAGAGAATATTCCTGCCTTTTTATGGTATCAAGAGCTTTATAATATGCCTAAATACTGTAATTCCTACAGGTTATGTAAATATGCACTCTGTGAATATTGCTGGCTGGAAGGTCTGACTTGAGTGCCAGATTCATTCTTGACTGTAGTGTTTGCTTTACTTATTTAATATTTCATGATAAACTTAAAAGATTTACAGCTTCAGGAGCTGGTGAGAATCATAGGGCATTTATTTTCATGTGATATTTAGAGGCTGGAGCTTCAGTCCCCAAACACTTTAAACATATTCTTAGCTTTAACATCTGGACTGAGAACATCACTGGGGTGGGTTCCCTTTGCTCTGCAGGATCAGAACCTCAGAGTAATTGCACAGAGTTCAATAGAGATGAATCTGGAGCACTTGTAGGGAGCACTCTGTCAATCTAATCCATAAATAAATACTCCCCTACTCCTGAAGTCCTTTGAACCTAATGCATGAAAAACAATGAAATGCCTGGGCACTCTAGGCCTCTTGAAAAAGCAGGGCCAGACTTTTGTATGTGTGTGTATGCACATGCGTGTGTATGAAATAAATTCAAACAAACAAAAATAGATGTTTCTGAAAGAGCAGCTGTGAGTTATAGTCTAACAGACTCCATGACAGGCCACCAAGCAAAAGGACTCAGAACTGCACAATTGGTCCCCAAGGGACACAGTGCCTCAGAGAGGACAAAGCAAGAGCTGGGGACTCGGCTGTGCTTTGTTTTGGCCCATGAGGCTTATCAGACCCATGTTGTGATTCATTTTTCATTTCCAGCAAGAAGCTTGCAGGAAAAATTTGCCTTTTTCTTTCTTTCCTCTTCCTTGAGGTTGCTACTTCTTTTCCACTGGAAATCATAAAATACTGGCCTTATGAAAAATACTAGACTAAGTTTCATCCTTTGTCAGTGTGACACAGAGGCCACCTGGTTATTATGGCGTTGTCCACCAGGTCATGCAAACACGTAACAGAAGGCTTTCTTTCCTTTAGAGTGAATTGTATACAAAATGTCTCATTGTCTGGAGAATCACACTTTATGTGGGGTATTGCCCAATTATATTCATGGTCATTCCTTTTGTAGGGCTTGAACATCACTCATATGGGGATCTCCTTGTTACTGTCTTTGAAATCCCCACCATGAAGACTAGTTTCATCAATTTTCCAAGCCTACTGGCCTACATATGACCCAATAAGGTCATTCACAGCAGCTCAGTCTCCATATCGTAAATGCCCTCAGACCAGAGACAGTTGTTTTGTTTGCTTACAAGAGTAAATTCACCCTCAGCAGCCAAGGGGGCTGCACTCCACTGCAGTACACATGAACACTTGCATCAGGATAAATTCTTTTAAGTCACTTTAGCAGAAAACTGCTTGAGCTATCAAAGTTAGTATGCACTGTGAGTAGTGAACGTTAACCAGTCTTGGGAGATACCAAAAGAAAACATAGTGTTTGTGTTTAATTGTCCTTCTTGAAATACCTTTTTATTACACATCCCCATTGCTCACTTGATTTGCTCAGTCTAACTCAGGTTAGACTTCCTCTTTTGGATGTGTTGAGTGCACAAGGGCTTTGTTATATCAGGTAACATTTTGCAAACTCTTAGTGAGTTGGCTCAGGTTAATTTTAGCACAGCTCCAGCTCTTCTCCTATGGTTAGTGTCCCAAAAAACGAACACAAATAAGAACTAGGGACTTAAGTGGTCTTGTCTTATTTTCTATTTTGCTAGCCCAAAACACTTTTCCCTAAATTTTAAAGCTGATGGCTACATCACACTGCTTTAATGATATTTTATTTGATTACACTCCTAATGAGATGCCTGTGAGATTATGATACCATTGCAACAGTCAATGGGATTTTCATTCCACTATCACTTCATGGCTCTTCAAGGCCCCACCTTCAGCTCATCATGGGCCACTCACTGCTCTGCTCAGAAGAGTTGTCCTGCTTAACTTCATCTGGCAGGGGCTCAGAGCAGAATCAGAGACTGCTCTTCCAGAGAGAGAGAGGAATCTAAATATTGCAGAAAGGCACAAAGGCTCCTTTGCATTCTCTGACCAGGCCTCCTTAAGCAATTGTTTGCCAAGGGGCTGCCCCACCTTGGGTTCATCTTGCTGTTGTTTTAGTGAGCCCATCCTTGCTCTGTCCCACCAGATGCTCCTGATGCCTGAGCTCAGTAACCAGCTGTGGTCCAGCTGTGAGCACAGGTCTGCTCTGCTGCAGATTGCCAGTGTTCCCTGCCACCTGGGAAACAGCCACAGAGAGCAGCTAAAGCCTGTTTTTTGCTTGGCATAATCTGGTTTTGCTGAGCTGCTTCTCTTCACAGAAAGCAGCAGCATGTGCCGGACTCAGGGGCGCTGGAGGATTTTACAAGCTTCAGGAAACAGCAAGACAGGAGTTTCAGAGGAGGGGAGTGGAGGTTGGCATTGCCAGAGCAAAACCAGGACCACCTGATCCTTCCAAAGCACACAGTTTTGTTTTTCTGAAGGCTAAATGAAAAGTAGCGTAATACGCAGAATTAACAGAAGTTTGCTGTTTTGTCATTAAAAGTGGGTTTGCTGCTAAACAGCAGCTTTGGAAATGTCTGTTTGTACTGTCAGGCCTCTGCTCAGCACGGGCATGTGCTGTGCTAAAGCAAACAAAATGGGAATTATACAATATTGAATGTGGACCTGTCTCTAAATGCATTGAAAATGTAGGTTATTGTCTTCTGGCATTTCCTAAAAAGCCTCTTGTGCTCCTGTTGGCAACCGCTGATATTGAGGGTACTTTTAGCTGTTTAAGTCTTCCTGTTCTAACAGGGGTCAAAGGGCTGTAAAGATCTTCTCAAAAGGATATAGAAGAAATCATTAAAAGGGAGGAGGAAGAAAGTGACAGAAGGTCAGCCTTTTTTTTTTTAATGGGTGCATCCCCGAGGGGGTCAGACACAGTTGTGCATTATACTCCAGCTCCAGTACCTGACTTTTAGAAACCTACAGCAAATCTTATTAGCACTTCCATAAGCATAAAATACAGGACAGAGCCCAATGTTCCAGGCAGAAGTAAAAGAGAAAAACCATGAAATAAATCAATTTAGTCTTTCAAATTAATTTAAATCAACATAGTGCAAGGATATGACCAAGATGAGGACAAATACTCAAATATGTGCAAGACATTTTACAGTCCCTGGGAAGCATGTGCATGTATCTGTGTGTGTTTAATTCCCTTGTTGATCTTTTTTTCCTTAGAGACAAATTTACTGTATGCTCATTGCATGGTGTGTCATGTAGCTTTTTGTAAGGACTGGTGTAGGGCAAAAAATTTACCTTTTTATGTGACACAGCCAAACAGAATTGTGAAGGTTTTCAGTGATTTCTAGACAGCAAGCAATAAACTGCGTTTGCACCCACACACTTACTGCCTAACACCCCATCTGGTAACATTTCCACGTCTCCAGGAAAGAAATCAATAGCAATAATCTGTGAGGGCCTCATAGGGTGTATATTTTTTTATCGCACTGCTATTTGGAATTTTTTTCCTATCTGCTTACAGCACTAGATTGTTCTTTTTTTGTTAGCTAACACTGAAATCCTGGAACCATTATTATATTTTATAAAAAGCAGGAACTAACACTGGGGTCAGAATAATATATTCTAAACACTCATATTCAATAATATCACAGTGTTCAGACAACAAAGTCCTAGTCAGTGGAGGCACTGAAAAATCTCCTACAGTAAGAACCTGTGCATTTAAAATTATATGCTAGCACACTTCAAAGACTAGCATCCTAAAAATTCATGATTACTTAAAGATAGTTTATATTGAAAGAGGGGATACCTCCAGCTTTCATCTTGCTCCAATGCAGAGAAGAAATTGTCCTTATATTCTGAAATTTAGAACTGTGTCACTGTTGGTTTTCTGTGTAAGGAGGAAATATGATGCTTTGTTACTGGTCTTATTTATTGCAGACCTTGTCTGGAATCTAGTATTGAAGCTGTGCTTGATGAGTTGCTGCCTTGAACTTTTCCACTGATCAATGCTGGTGCTATGGCTGCATGAAAGAATAGCTTTCCTGAGGAGAAGCTATCACATGGGAAACACGCTACACAGTAAGCTAAGAAATCTGCTATAATCTTGTATGCTTAGGCTTAGAAACGTGTTTCCCAAAAGAAATGGTGATAGCGAATGACCGTTTTAAAACAGATGTTACGTGAGCAAGAGGTCAGGTCAAGAACAGGGAGGTATTGAAAAAAAAGAGGTAGAGAAAGAAAAGAAAGACTGGGAAAAGGGAAGAAAGAAAGAAGCAGAAACCCTCCTTTCACTAACATGATAAGGCACAACTGGACAAAATGCACAGCTGAAGACAACATTACAGAGCCAGGAGACAAGAATCATATTTCTTCTTCTCCCTGCAGTGACAAATAAAAGGTTGTTTTGATTTTTGCTGTACAAATGATAGGCTTTACTTCAAAACTGTAGCTGCTGAGTTGTTCTCCACAGAAGTATTTTTTGCTTTTTGTCCTAATGGCAATACTATAGGAAAGAAAAGGAAGCAGTTCTGTAATCAGCATATGTTTTATTTACCCACAGATTGTCCCATGCATCTTGCAGCGGGGGTGGGATTGACACTCTGAACAGGAGGAATGTCCTTTGGAAGTGGGATTTCAGTGGCATCTAGCATGGGCAAATCCGTGTCTGTGCTTACCAGGGCTCTACTTTTGTGCCAAAGCTGCTACTTGTGACACTGGGGTGTTTTTCACGTAGGAGATACACTGTGATGGACCCACTGTGAAGCCTTTTTTTTTTTTTTAAGTAAGTCACCAAATTACCATCTCATTTGGTTACCAGCAGAGCACATAGCAGGTCTCTCAGTGTAGTTGGCTTTATTCATGAGTCCCTCTAAATAAGCCAGTGGTTAAAACAAGAAGTCAAACTTTCTGAAGCAGTGTTGCAATAGAGATCCCACAAACACCAAATGCAGAGACACGCAGGGTTCCTTTAGTTGTAAGCAAAGAATTTTATTTTTTTTTTTTTTAACTTAGCACCAAACCTAAAATCTCTGGATGATATAGCCTTGTTACTGCTATAAGTGACTGCTCTTACCTCATTTTTACCCCTAAAATTCACCATTTATCTCTCTTCGTTTACACTCTGAAATGCTGAAAAGCCAAACCTCAAAGCTGAAAATAATAAGGTGTAAATAAGGATCTAGCAGATCAAATCACTAGTGGAAAAGATAAATGGGGCTGAGAGTGGATAGTGTGAAAAAAGAGATACTGGATTTCTTTACTTTAAGTAGGTTCATAAGGATGAATTTGGACAGCTAATCTTTGATTTCTGTCTGGTTTTAAAATCTTTTACTTGATGTCTCTGCTCTTTGAGTAGGTAGGAATGAGAAAAAATAGGATAGGTAGGAATGAGAAAAAATAGTGCTCTTCTTATTCACATTGTTGCAGTAAAAATAAATCCACGGTAAGGTGGGTATTCAGGTGCCCTGGGAGGGAGGGCTATGTAAATACCTCAGTCAGTGTTTTTTTGCCTGGGGTCCATGGGCTGTCAATGAGAGTACTATAAAAGATAAGCAAGGATAGCAAATCTCTTGTCAGTTGGCTTAAATTTTCACCATAAGGGTCCCTACCTCCAGCAGAAGATTTTAGATACATAAACATTGAAGAGATTGAAAATCACTGATACAAAGAGGCTGTCAGACCATTGCAGGCACCGAGAACAATATGTTCAGCCAGTATTATCTCAATCTGAACATTGGAGTCATTTCTTCTAATACTATTAAATTTAATTTCTAAGTCTAAATTAAAACAGGAGTAAAAACTTAGTGTTTTTTATAAAGTTATATTTGAGCTCAGGCTTTGATGATAAATAAGTCATTCACTTATGTACATCTGCCAGAGCATTCATAGGAAGCACTGGGCTTAAATGAGTTGTGACCTTATGAGACAGTCTACTGTTTGGAGACTATATAGGTGACTGCTGGGTTTTGAGTCCTGACCTTTCTGTTTATATTCATCATGAATGTGTGGATACTTTTATTCTTTCTGGGAAAAGGCTGTCAATCTTCACACTAATTTTAATGCCTGTGCAATGCAGAACAGTGGTGGATCTTAGCAATAACAATCACCAACTGACTAAAATTAACTAATTCAGACTGCTATGCTAAATTGAGTATGAGCGGGTTTGTTTCAGGCTCGGCATGGAAGCACAGGTGCAGTCGATAAATAGGGACACATACGGTGCCTAAATACACTCGTGCTCGTTGTGACCTCCCAGCAAAAAAGCTCTGACAAATCACTTGTGACTTTCCAGAGCTTGTCGAGCTGCTGTTCAGTTGATCTGTATTTCTCTAGAGTGGAAGTGACAGGAAGAGGCACTGATACTTGTGAGCTTGAAAAGGACTTCAATTTCTATCCCAAAATCATGGCACCTTCCAAGGACTGGCGTTGTAAACAGCTCCTCACCCCTCTGCTGAGGCCAAGGTTTGTCAGTCTCTGTCCTTCATCATATCTCCTTCCTTACTTCTGCCACAAAGGTTTGCTGCTGTTCAGGGACCATCTCAGGAGATCTTACACCATATCCCCCATTAGCTGAAGTGTTCCCTCTTTCCCCCTCAGCCCACACCAGGAAGGCTCAGGTGGTCTCCTGTGCAGCCTGGGGCAGATTAGCATCCTGACATCACTTCTGCCCCCAGAGCTGCCGAGATAGCCCGCTGCTGGGAGATCCCAGCTCAAATCACCCAAATAGCAATGCAGAATGTAGCCTAAAATTATGATGAGACTGTTCCAAGTATGAGAGGCTGAAGTATCCACCAGGCTCTGAGCAGCCACTCTCTACCTTGCTCAGACACAGACATAGAAAGAATATTCTTATGGTAAACTCCAAAAATTATGTTCTTTAATGATTTTAACCCATTTTAGTGCTGAATAGAAAAGGAAGCTTATATTAGATCTTTGACATACTGAGCAGAAGAGCTTTGTGCAGGCCAGACATTTGATTCTGGCAGAGCTGTCCTGAGCCTTTCTTTTCCTGTGGCCGTGCTTTTTACACTGGCACCACCTGCCCTTTCCCAAAATCCTTTCCTGCTTTTGCCACCACTCCTGCATTCTCACACTCTTTCTCATCCTCACTGACTGTTTTTCTCCCAAATTAAATCTTCATATATAACTTCTTTATCATGGTTCTTCAGAGAAGCTTCAGCTGTGGAAGCAATTACCTGAAGAAAAATATGAGGCAAAAAAAAAGGGGATTTCCTTGTCTGCCAACTTGCCAGGAGCCAGGTTAGTCCTAGCAAAGATACATAAAGCTATTTTTCAAGCAAATATTACAGAGCTCTTTCAGTAAAGGCATATTGGCTTAAAAGGGCTCCAACCCTACTAATATCTGAGCTTCTTTCACTCAGAATCATTCAAATCAATGCAAGTTTATTGCCCCTTTCTCCCATGCTAGCCCAAGTAAGCTTTTATTGCCTTCTCTGCCCTGCCAATCTCTGTGATCCCAGCCAGTGCCCAGCCACTCGCTGCTGGCAGTGTTTGTCTCTCTGCTGGCCCTGAACAGAGCGTTGTGCACCAGCAGCTGCTTTTACAGGGCACGAAAAATACCACAGCGAGGCAGCTTCACAACAACTTCCCCTGCTTGTTTCTGCCAATACCTCTGTCCTTGTTTGCTTTACCAATGGAAAAGGGTAAATTAAATTATAGTAAAATGTCTTCCTAAATATGCTTTCTCACTCCTCCTTCATGTATACAAGCGCTGCAGACATTGTGAGAGATTATGTATCCCAAAGGAATTTGGTGCAATATTTTGTAATTCTGATTGAAATGTGTTCTGTCTGGTCCCCATAGTTTAATTTAGAACAATTAAGGTTCAGAGTACATGAGCTTGCAAAGCACATTACAAACAATGGCTGCAGAATAAACTGCAAATCAATCCACACTAAATCACCCTGAAAATCCCTGCGAACACAACAAAGAGGTCTAGATTCACAGTCCTTTAATACAATCTCCTCTGTCTTTGTAGCCATAAGTAGTTCTTCAGCTTCTTCCTTTATGGTAAATTGTCATCATATTATTTCAGGTTAGGAGATTTTTTGTTTGCTTGTTACTGAAAATAAAACAAGAAGGAGCTATCCCATACGTGATTATGCAAGCATGTCAAATCAAACTGCAAGAGAGACACTGCCGCTGTGCTCCATTCTCTGCTTTACCTTGCAATGCTTATTTCTAATGATTGCCTTGCTGCTTTTATACAGGATATAGATGAGCAGCGGGTACTAATATAATTAAACCTGATAAGAGGGTGTCTTGAATATCATGCAAGTGCGTGCACAGCCTGTGTAATAGGGCTGGTACATGTCACACATCAACTTTCTATGATTTTTACATTGCCATTATTACACTGGCTGACACCCGTGTTCCTGCCTTTATGCGACAGTAGCTTTTCATTAACACTGGACATAAAACATTATTTTAAGTGAGGTGAAGTCAGGTTAAAACAGAAAAGTAAAGATCCTCTGATTTTTGCAAAACTAAGATTTTATTTCCTGTATGTACACTCTGAAATCTTGGAAGCTGTAGACAATACATGATGTTTTTAGCAGAAAGTCTCACAGAGCATATTCCCATATTCAGATGAACAGGCACAAATGTGTGGATTGTTTTGCAATCACATGCAGTGTTGGAAGAAAACAGTGTTTTGTTGTGATTTTGAGTGTGAAAAGAGTGGGTGCCTCGATCCAGCCAGGGTTCTGCAGAGTCTCCTTTTCAAATCCCGGACAATAACCTATTCCTCACAATCAAAGTTCAGTGAAGGGAAATGGCTTCCAGGAGAGCACAGTAGCCTGGCCAGCCCCAGAGCAATCACACTACGTGACAGAAGGCAAAGCAGGAGCTATCAGAATAATTGTCTCTGGAAATGACCACAGGGGAGGGCCTGATCCAAAACCCTCACCGGTCAATAAGAGGCTACCACTGATGTGGGCTCACATCATCAGTTGTTATATCGGAAAGATTTTTTTCCGGGACAGTAGTTCTGATTTGAATGTTCTTTGCACAGAGCAACAAATAGAGATACCCAGCCAGCAGATGAGGCAGGGGCTGATTAAGGGTGGTGACAAGGTTGGCACAGGGCTGATATGTTCATCAGCACTTCTGTACGGTTCACATCACCTCTGCAAAACCCCACAGGTCTCTCTGTACTTACCTTATTCAATGCTACTGATATATGAAGAGGTAGTAAGACAAAATGCTGTTGCCAGTTTTCCACATCACCATTTTACTGAATCCTGCAGCATTATGTGCAGTGCGCTGTCTGTCCCCCCAGCACGGGCACTGTCCCCTCAGTGTGGGAGGGACACACAGCCTCATGTGCTGTCCTTGCAGAGCAGCACAAGAGCCCATCACACTGAGGTCACCAACCCCACAGAGCAGATGCAGGGTTATGGATGTTTGTGCTCCATGCAGTGGTGTCATGCCAGGCCTGCCGGGTGTCTCTTGTGACACCTCCCACCCTGCAGCACCCTGAGCAGAGTGCAGCCCTGAGCCCCAAATGCCCTCGGCACATGTCAGTCACATCCCCATTGTATTCAGCCCATTACAGGTTTTACAGTTTCCAGTGAGGGTGATGTGCAGCCTGGCTGAGGCCAATCAATATGCTCCAGGACCATTATCCTATAAAATTCCCACTTATTTAAAAAGGGGGTGGGGGGCACAGACCTTCAGTTCTGATCCAGCTCTGTAAAGTCAATGGCCAAACTTCCATTGATTTTCAGAGGCAAAGAGTTGGCATGTGCTTTAAAATATTCACAAGTCAGGAATAATAGCAACAAGCAGATATGGATGCAGCATCTTTAATCCATATACTACGGTCTGCGTGCTACTCCTGCCATAAAAAACAAACTATCCGACGTTTAGGAGAAAATAAGGATACATAAGCAATTGTGCATTACAGAATCCTTCAAAACAAAGGCAGTCATTATAAGGGCAAAGCATAAAACCTGGGAGGTGTTTTCTTTGCATCTTTTCACACTGGTTTTTGAACCACTTTTTCCTTTCTCCTCGCTAGTGTTCTGCTCCACCTCGCTGTTGTGCTCATTAGTCTGGTAAAGCTGCACTGCAGGATTCAACTTCTTGTTTCAAGTAAAATAATTTAATTAATCTTGTATTCCATAATTTATTTTATTTTTGGAAACAAAGATACTTAATCTGAGTACAACAGTGTTTGTTCCCTAACCTAGGAGCCCTGGATTTTAAGCAGAGCCAACAGAAAATTTTCAGAGGGGAATTAGCACAGCACTTCTGTCTGCAGTGGTGTCTGTGTCATGCCCCTAATCCTGCTCTGCTACTGTGCAGAAACAACAGGGAGTGCCGAACTTGTAAAGGCCTTTAGGAATTAGGTAACTTCCTCCAGGGTATGAAGTTCCTCTGTCAAAGGTTCCCGGCATCTGTGGGGTTAGTGCTGATTTGTGAGGATTGCATTAACTGATTCTCACTGTCACAGTACCACTGGTGAAAAGGGAGATGATAAAAGACTTTCCTGAAGAAAAAGTGCTGCCATTTTCATTTCAAACAAGACACTGCTGTGGTCATTCTAGTTTCACGTTCACTGGGACAGTATGAATGAAAAAGAAGCATAAGCATTTTGTTTTATAGCTATAGAGGGAATGGTTGGTAACTCCTGGCAAGCCTGGACTTGGATGCTGGATCATGGGGTGAGCTTGAGGGGGGAGTGTCCCTTCAGGGGGCTCCCCACATCTGTGTTAGTCATATAGCTAGGGCGTTGGGCATTTCCTTGGAACTTCCTCACATGCAGTGGTTTTAGGGACAAACTCCAAATAGAGGGGGAAAATATATATATCTATCTCTCTCTCCGGAAAAGTTTCTAAAAGCTCTAAAAACCTTTCTGCCTGGCCATGCCGTGTACACACCCCGAGGCCTGGGTTCACATTCTGCTCTCCCCATATCTCTGAGTCTGTGCTTTGACTCTGTTCAGTAATACTTGGCTATTTCTTCTATAAATGCAGCAGTCCTGCAGCCTTGTGGTGCTTCAGTATGGAGGAACCATTTCTATCTTAACAGCCAGTGACCCGGGAGGTTTATATATATGGGAGGACACTAACCTTTGGTCTAAGCCTTTCATCCTTGTTCTCAGCTCAAAGAGGGATTTTTATTTTCCTCTAAACATCTGTGAAATACCTCTTGGCTACTTTAGAGACCTCCAAATACGGGACTTGAAAAGACAGTTCCTTCTCTGTCAGTAGTATTTCAGATGCTTTTATACAAAAGGTAAAAGGAGATGACTATTTGCCTGTGTCTTTTTTAATTACATCAGTCTTTGAATGAAGTGCTTGGCCAGCAGGGCCCATCCTGCCTTCTAGGTGAGTGCCTTACTCTCAGTGAAATGGTCAGGCTCATGGCTGCTCGCACTGCCTCCAGGGACCTTTCCAAATTGCATTTCTCAACAGGAGCGGGGAAGAGCAATTTCTCTCCTGGTCCCCTCACAAGCTTTTCCCGTAGAAGAGTACAGTTCAGTAGCCACAACTCCTGTGCACAAACCTCTCAGGCAGAAGAGGAGAAACCCACGTCTCCCTCTGCCCTAAACACAGGGCTTCACTGGGAAAAAATAAACCAATGGAATGGCAGCACCTCTCCCCCAGCTCTGTGACAAGAGAGACCAGACAGCACAGGCAAGGCTGGGGGATATAAACAAAAGCAGAGCAGATGGAAGATCATCCCCTTCTTGGACCGCAGGAGGTGCCAACCTATTGAGCCTAGTCATTCTGGAGGATCTTCTGGCAGTATGGACCTGTGTCCACTTGAATATTTAACTTTGAAAATTAAGTTTTAGCACCTCAGAAATTAAAATACAACCAGGCAGTATTTCTAAAATCAGGAATCTGAATTTCACCTAAACTTCTTTTTGGATCAAACCTTGGACAGTTTCTACAAATTATTATAAAAATTTATTCTTTATGGTTTGACAGAGTTTCCACATGATTTTGAGAGCGCTGTTGTGTAGGAATGGACATAATGGAATGTAGGAATGGACATGTTTAAAACTTAGGCAAATGCACAGATGCTTTTTTTGAACCTGGGGGCCCAGGAGTATGTCATGAAACTTCTCCTGGCTTGACCTGTGCCAGCAGGAACAGAAGGGGGGGTCATCTCTTATGCTGTATTCCATTTATTCATTTTGAGTGTTGTTCTCCTTTGAGGTTGTGTTGTAACCAATCAGCTGGAAAATTTCCAAGCCATTAGTGTATCTGAAATAGGAAAGCCACGTCTCCCCATTGCCAAAGAGCAGGAGGACAGGGCACAGTGGGGTCCCAGCCAGTGGCCAAGAGGAGCCCTGGCCACCACCATGCCCTCACCAAGAGTGACAGGTACTCATTCAGCCTGCAGGGTTCCTCCCATTCACATCCAAGGGTGGCAGGGCTGGTGGCTGTCTCGGCTGAGGCTGGGTAGAATACTAATTTCATGAGGGATTTATTGGAAACAAGACTTCAAATTGAATTATGGTGTAATTATGAACTGTTTTTGTGTGTGTGCTACAGGACTGGGCAACTTGCCACTGGGCACAATCCACTGTGCATCAAGCAACCACAGGAGAACCTGACAGTGCTGCCAGCCCTCCCCTCTCCCTCAATTAAACACTCCTTCTGACTGCCAGTTACACAAATTAAACTGTTTTAGCCTCATTTACAATATCATAAGTGAAGAGCGACAGGCTGAAACCATCAAACACCCTCAGCTTTCAGCAGCCTTATTCCTGCAATGACCATATGCTTGTGCACAGTTGTCTTTCTCAGCTGATCTGATACAGAATTAATTGACACTCAGATTTTAGCTTTAATATACCAGCTGTTAGCTGTAAACCAACAATCAGGGCTGCTCTTTAATCAGAAAATGTACTACCTACCTTAAGGGTCCAATTTTTTTGACAGCTATGAGTGATTTCTAATGCTTACATGATCCAGGCATAATTTTAGATGAAGCTGAAATACTGCTAAATGTGCTGCTTAAAAAACCAAACACATCCCACTCTTTTTCTCCCTGGCTGGATGACGTTTGGCAGTTGGCAGAGACAGACGCGGGGCTGGAAGATAAGGGGTGTGTGGCTGTGACAGCGGGGCCAGGCACAGCCCGGATTTCCAGCCGGGAATCCCCGCCGTGGCCACCAGTCCTGGCTCCTGCCAACAAGCACCATGAGCCTGATGCTTCTGTGGATATCTGGGGAACCTCCTTGGACAACTTCTCAGCTGGTATAATAGAGCATGAGTGATTTACCCCAGCTGGAAGAATGGGCTTGTATTTGGCAAATACATTTAACTACGAATGACTGCTCTTAAAAAGCAATTGTATCACAGGATAAACTAAGCTATGAGGGCATAAATTGGACAGCAAATGTTGTTCTCACACTACTTGGAAAGTTCACACCGGCAGCCAGTTTCTAAATTTGGGCACCTAAGTCTCAACTTATTTAAAAATATGATATTTTTTCAGTTCTTTTGTTTTTGCTGATCTTTCATTCTGCTTAGAATGATATTTTTCCTTGAGATCTAATAAAATGAGTTAAATAATTAATGCCACAATCCAATAACTGATTATAGAAATTTTTTTCAAAATTGCATGTAGCACTGTTCACATACTAAATCTTTTTGATTAATGATTTTTAAAGATGGCTTGTTACATCCATAATATAAAAAAGTAGAGAGATGTAAGCTACTGAAGTATAATTATAAATACTTTTTATGAAGAGTAATTAATTTTATAAGCTTGATTCTTGATGTGTATGTAGGAAATACTAACATGTAAGAAATATTCTAAAGAAACTGCAGATAGAAGCCTCCTCTTCCATACCCCCCTGAAATCTAGTTTATGTCCATAGGTGAATTGCTGCTGTGAAGCCACTGCAATTTGACTTTGTACAAAAAGGGTCATTGAACAGAAGGTCAGGCAGCTGGCCATTTCCATTTCAAAGATGCTATCAAAAGGGCAAGAGGCAGTTCATCCAGCAGCCCTTTAGCAAACAAGATTTTCTCCTTTCTCATTTATGATATTTTTTTATGCTAAAATAGTTTATAGGCTACTGAGAGAAGGGCCTTGATTCATTTTCTTCCGAAAGAAAGTGGACTAAGTGGAGCTTGGAAAGGACTTTGGTTCAAGAATTCATAGGAGCTTTTGAGTAATGAGGAGCCATTTGGTGTCCACTTATCAAGAGCCTGGCAGTAAGGCAATAAATCATTTTGGGGGACTCTCCGCTTCAGCTGAAGACAATTGGAAAAGGTAGCTCTTTTATTACAAATTATGGCTTATCACCTCCTTAATGGCAGCCTCAGCTTTATGAATACTTGAGCTTATTAATCAAGATAAACCAAACAAGTTCAGAAAAGTTTGGGGATCCTGCGTGCCAGCGTGCCATCACGGGGGGAAGTCCTGCAAGGTTTGTAGTGCTGCCTGACAGCCAGAGGCACAATCCATCCCGCCTGCCAGTTGCTGACAGCTCAAATAATACTGGTTCTTCTGGGATTAGAGAATTGCCTCTCACCAATGAGCAGCTAAAATTCACCCATTACGGTGATTAAAAATAGGCTGTTCCTCCCCCAGTGTTCAGTGTGCCCTTGCATAGTGGGACAGAGCAAGAGCTTCAACCCTGCCCAGGCCAGCAGCCCTCGTGAGAGTGCCCCTGCTCGGGGAGGGGGTCGGTAGCTTCGTTGTCACTTAAAGAAAAAGAAGAGTATCTTGCTCTCAGGGAAAGAATGCTTAAAACAATTTCGGTCCCATATTTTACTCTACTCACCATCTTGCTTGTCATCTCAAAGAGCTTTTGTACAGCAGCTTCATGGGCTGTGTTTCATAAATACCAGGGCCAGAAGGCTCTCCCCTCAGCACGCTTTAGGGCCGAATTACCAGATTGCTTGTGGGCAAGAGATGTGGGTGCCCAACTCCAGCACCCACCCCTTGGAAGGAGCAAAACACCAATGTGGAAATTTCTGAAAAGCGAATTAACCAACCTTTCTCAACAAATCAGTGTGAAAAGTTTGGGCTTCATTAATTCTTTTTTTATTGATGGATAGAACAAGGATGATTTATGGAGCAAATTTTGCAAGTGGGTCCCCGCTGCAAACAGACTCCTGACCTGTGCTTGGATTTGTACATGCAAAACAACTGATAAGAGCCCAAAACTCTAGCGAATCTTTGGTCATTCTCCCAGCCCTTGCCATGTCAGAGATAACTGACTGAGCTCACAGCCTCCTCACCATCACAAATATTTTCAGAGACATGTCAGCGTAAGTTCAAAATATGTCATTGTAAAATGTTTATACAACATTGAGCTGAAAATCCATCGATATATCTGTGCTATACCAATACATCCTGATAATAAGAATGCTTCATCACAGCAGGTCAATATTTATTGGAATAAATCAACCCCTTGCCAATGTGGAAATGAAGGTGTCTGTTACCTGAAATTGGAAGAGTTGTATATTCAATTATAAAAACTAACAAATGAAGGCTTTAGCTATAATACAACATCACTCCATTGACTTGATGGAGCTGCATCAGTTTACATCAGATAAGTCTGGTCTTAAAAGCCTTAGCAGAATATCTGGAAAGGACTTGGATGATCTTTACACAATGTAGTTTTACAGGGCAGTGCAGCCGGATATGCAGTAGGCAGGGCGGTCCCCTGGTACCTGACAGAGCAGGTGACACCGAGCATCAGCCCAGTGAGCAGCACTCCCCACAGGTGAACACACCTGCCCCCCCTCAGCCCCCTGCAGCCATGTCCACTGACACCCAGGGGTGCAGGAACATCAGTGGTGCTGTCTGGAGAGACCCTTGAGAGGTGTAGAGGAAGCTCTGAGACCCCACAGGCAGGGGCTGCACGAACAGGAGGATCCCTGTCCTCTGGAAACACCTCTCCCAGCTGCTTTGAGAGCACTGGCACCAGCGCATCGCACTGCTGCCTGAGTCCAGCTGCGAGCTGCATCCCTCAGTGGAGAGCAAGCAAGATCAGGGATGTGGTAATACAGGGCTAGGGAGGACTTTGCAGAGAGAAATGAGTAAATATCTTCTGTCATCCCTCCATAACTTTATCCCTGTTAACAATATTGATTGTGGAAAGTGAAGGTGAAGTATATGGTTTTAAATACAGATGTTGCAAGTCATAATTCAAATAAGGACATTTCAAACATGTCTGAAGCATGGCAGTAGCAATCAGCAGTGCAGGGCCACTTGAAAATATGGCCACTAACAGTCCTCTGAAAAGCATGAGGCAAATTGCCAGCTAAATAAGAACTAGAGGAGCACCACAGCCAGTTGTGTTTTCCAGAACGGTCAGTTAGTTCATTACGTCCTTTGGAGAAGGAAACACGTTTCTCACTGGCAGATTTCTCCCATGCCCCTGCTGCACAAGCTCAGCTGCTCTGCCACTGCCTCCCAGGACTGTGGAGGACAGGGATGCAGTGCCTGCCCCGGAGGTGCCCTGCCCTGTGCCTCTAATGACACTGCTCTGCTCCTGGGCGGCAGCAGCAGCTGATGCTGCTATTGTTTCTGTGATGATAATACAGATTTTAGACTTACTAGTCACGGAGACATTTTTCTTCCTCTCTTCCTAGTGCAGCATAAGCTACTTTGACACCCCAGGGACGGGCTTAGGCACAGCGCTGCAGTGGGTTTGGTGCTGCAGCAGTGAACCTGTGACCCCTAGCACTGCTGTGGGCATGCAAGTGAATTCAGAGGAACCAAAGGTAACTCTGGGGCTCTGCATCTTCTGCTCATCAGCCCTGCTTCGGCATCACAGCTACACCTTGTGCCTTTAGGCTTAGCTCAGTTTCCACTTGCCTGAAGGGGAATGAATTAGAATGTTAAGATCTGCAAATGTAACTAGACTTTAAGGTGCAGATTCCCCCACCAGACTAAGAGTGAGCTCCTATGGGATTGCTCACAGCAATTATAAAATGAACTATGCAAAAAAAAAAAAAAAAAAAACTGTGAAGGAACCCATCAGTTAGATCTGAAAATGCTAGAAATTGTCCTCAGGTGTTTCAGAGGGGCCTCCAGTCAGCCCCAAGTTAGGGCTCATTACCATAAGGGACATACATTTTGCTTTTAGGTAAACCACTGGCTCTATCAGATTTTAAGGTACTGGGAACATCAGACTGTCACCTTGAAACATAATAATGTTTTCTCTTTAAATCCAAACATGGTTTTTGTAACCATCAAAGTCAATGAGAGTTTTGTCAATGAGACCATGCTAATGTAAAAATACTACTGAAGAGGCAATCATTTCAAGGTTTTGTATTTTAAAAGTGTAAAACAGAGACCTTCCTTTCTACAAAGCAATAACATGTCAGAGAACTGCAGACTTATAACCCAAGGATCTATACCAAAAACCTGTAAAGGGAAAAGCTAACAAGAGGTTGTAAGAAAAGGTCGATGAAGCTGTACAAAAGGGTAAATATTCTGATGATTTCCTCTCAAATACATTGATATTAGGTTCAGAAAGAATTCTCCAGGTAGGTCTGGTGCTCAGTTTCCCAAGTAAATACTGCTTACTTCTGCTTTTAATCCAGTATAAGGCCATTGGTAAAGGTCTGAGGAGTTTGGGAAAATTCACCTGAAATTTTCAATCTTTTCAGTGTGAATTCATGCAGGTTGCAGAGCTGTAACAACTGCTATTTCATTATATAAAATGCTAACATTAAACTTGACAGCAATTCCAGGGCATAAAACTTCAGCCGAGCCATAGAAGTGGTAGAGGAGCTACCTTCGACCTTTGGACCATCATAAATGGGGAAAGAGATTTGTCTGGATGGGAGAAAGTATTATGCTTTTGGAGGCTGTTGCTGCTGTTATTAAGGCAGCAGCCTCCTGTCAGCTGTGCTCCTCCAGCACTGGCTTATGGGGCTCACACCTCCAACAGCGAGGTACACTAAGTGATATAAGGTTGCAGGGGAAAATTTGAGTCAGAAACACCAAAAGATGCCTGCACCAAACCCAATTGAGGGAGACAGCTGAGAAGAGCACCCTGATTAGACCTTTTGGGTGTATAAGCTGTACTGAGTTACCAGCCAAAAAGCAAGAGATGCCAAAAAGCAGCCACCAAAAAAGGGCTGAGGAGTGATTTGGGCTAAGTGATCACCAGTATTAAGCCGAAGGGCTGAGTAAGTACTGTGAGTGCCTGTGAGTCATGCTTCAAAGAGAGGATTTTAAGGGTCTTGATGAGCAGAGCACAAAAAATATTAAGGAAACATAAAGGACCAGAGACTTCTGATTTAGCTTAGGGTTGATAGAGGTCCAAGTTTGAGGGTATAAATAACAAAGGAAGGTCTAAATCCGTAATATCCACTGCAATCTTTTTTATCTCATATCTGAAGAAGCTACTGATAATGTTTTACTAGTGCTGAACCAAACCTCATATCTATCCTGGTCCTCTCCTCTTTTGCTCTCCAAGAGGCACTCATTTTCCTGTCTGACTGTTGAGCATTTAAGCAGTTTTTCCCACTAATTCTGTGCTCAGGAGAGTGATGAAGCTGTGTTTTCGTTCACAGCTTCAGAACATCCCCCTAGTAGGAATACATCTTTCTTGGGTGCTGTATGTGTGTCCCCTCGGTACACTCACTGCGATCTCCTGTTGCTGTCAGAGTGGTGCTGCCATCACTGATCTATGAGTATGCTGTGATTTAAGGGGTTTCCAAAGCCCCCATAGATGGAGCCAGGCAACTAAAATGGAAAAAAATAACTTCAACAATTTTGCTGCTTTTGCAAGGAGAGAGTGAGGAGATACACGACTCGCTTGATGGAAATAAGGCCAAGACAGACAAAACAAAGCTAAAAAATCCACAGAGTTTAGTACAGGTGACATTCACCAAATGTTCCCAGCTCCAAAAAGACATCCCGGCCTGCAGCCCATGATTGTGAGAGCTGCACACGGGCAGGGACAGCCCTGCAGAACAGCCAGTCACTGAGAGCGTTTAGAAAACTCCTCAGTCACCGCTGAGCCTGCAGCCGTGCTCCCTGCCCACACGCAATCTTGGCACTGAAAGTGACAGTCCATGAACCCAAGGCCCGGGGTCTGTGACCTGGTTGGGCCCAGAGCACACAAACCCACAGCAGCAGCTCCCGGCCAAAGGGCTGCTTTGCGGGTCCCAGAGACGCTGCGATGTCCCAGTGCCAGCGGGGACGTGTCCCTCAGCCAGGGCCACTGCTGCCTCTGGTGCTGGTGGCACCTCCTGCTGCACCTCCCAGCCCCTCTGCCAGCTCTCTGCTAGCGGGATGTGCCGATGATTCCTGCTCTTTATCTGCTCGGCCTGCCAAGCAGAGACAATCCCCTTCCCACCCACACAGGGCCCCGAGGGAACGAAGGGAAGGATGATGGGTGGGGCAGGGCGGGGGAGGATGGCTTTGTCACCTGAAAAGGGAGAGGAAAGGAAACTAGTTAAAGTGGATTTAAGGCTCAATTTTGCCACCAGACCTGCTTCAGAGGAGCCCTAACCTGTTACCTTGTATTCCTGTAAATTCTGTGAGTTTTGAAACCGGTGAATTTGAAATTTCCTTAATAATAGAGAAAATATTTCCCACGGTGCTAATGACAGCTGTAATATCACAGTTAAAATAAATAATTGGCACTTTTAGAAGCACTATTTTATTTCAACTGTATTCTCATGATTCATATGTGTTCTTATGTCTATTCTATAGAATAGACATATTTTCTTTTGACACCTTTACAAGTTGAGTTCAAAATGTATCATTACGAAATATGGTCAGTTGCATTAAAATTATAATTAAAAAATTACTTTTTACCCTGACATGAAAAATTTAAAGCTGATACCGTGGAGCAAAGTACTTTAACCTGCTAGGTAAAAGGAAAGCAATGTTTTATTTTAAAAGTGACTTATTTTTCAAGAGTTTATTTTATAATGGTATAATGACATTTGTGGACCCTTAACCAGAAATATTAGTCCTCACAGTTAATTAGCTCTTAGATGGAATTTTGCACACTCACATCATGAATTATAATTGCTTGTTTCTGGGTTCACAATGAGGACATCAGGGAGGAAGCAGCACCCCCCAAAACCTGTGTGAAGGCCCCCTGCTGCCTCAGCAGCAGCCCTGGGGGCAGTGGGGCCCTCCCCACTCTGCTGCTCCCCGAGGCCACCGAGCCACTGCCAGCTGGGGCAGCCCCGGCTCCTCAGGCAGGGTCCCTGCCCGCCGTCACGGGCAGCGCTCTCCGGAGCAGTACAGTCACAGCTACACCAAATGTGCTAAGTCAGGGTTTTTCCATGATCACCAACTGAAAAAAATAAGAAAAGAGATTCTGCTTTAAAAAGGTTGCACAAAAAGGTTAATTGTGAAGGGATTCAGTGTGGGAAACATGAGTTTGAGGAGTCTTTCTCCCAGAAAGCCATGAGGTTATCGAAATTGAGAGAGGATTGGGATGGATGCAACTTCAAAACTGTGACCAGGAAACCCATGTGAGCCAAATGGTCTCTAAGAGGAGAGAGAGACACAGCCCAGGGAATGCAGAAAGCCAGAAGAGGGTGCTACGATATCTAATTATCTAGAGAACTTATTTAAATTTAAATATTTCTCTGATGGGGCTGTGAAACCCTTCATCTGCCACGCACACAACTCACTGGATCCTGATGGGGCACCGCTCTAAATGCAGTTACCTCCAGGGTCAGTGTGGGACGTTACTGGGCTGCTGCAGTTTGTGTTGGAGCCTGCACCCAAAGAGAAGAAAATGCAGGAAAATGTTGCCACACTGAGAGCTGAAGTCTGAGTGGGGAGCAAGTCTCTGAGCCTCCTCACTTCCCTGGTCACCACTGCCTGCTTCACATGAGCAGTAGCCTTTACTGCACCGATGGTTTCAGTGTTTGAGGTGAGGTTGGAGGGGAAGCAGGGCACTGTTGCTTAGTTGCTGTATTTTTGCTTGTCATGTTATCTCCAGGTAGTTATTGCTCATACAAGCAATGCAGTTGCAGAAATGCTGTGGTGTACTAGCCATAGCCAAGGTAATGTCAGAGATAGCTGCTTTGCATCTCATGACCCATTTTAACTCATCTCATTTAAACCTTTACCTGACCAAGAGTGCCATGAAATGTACTCATAAGACTTATATTGTTCATTACTTTAGAAAGTACCAAATACAGGAGGTGAGACAAGTCCCTTTGCAGACAGCGAATGCAATTACTATATTTCCCAGCTGCCAACCAGGAAGATGCAAGGAAGGACAAAGAGCCCTGGTTCCAGTGATGGCATGACACAAAAGCTAAAGTCAGATGCATTTATAAATAGTTTCTGTAGGTGCAGGTTTAAGGTTTCTCTTCTCTGGGATGCTGCAGAGAGAGTCATTGTCCACTGAGCACCTTGCACTGGGCATCTGGACGCTACAGTCCATTAACAGGAAGCCTGGCAACTGAAATAAGTATTGAATCAGTCCAATTGCCACTGCTGTTAGTAAGCATCTGTAAGCTGCTGAGAGCACAACGAGTGTTTTAAAGACGTGACGAGGAACGATGATTTCCTGTCCTCAGAAGCTTTGCCACAGAGATAAAACAAGTCAGGCACAAGATGTAGCCTAATACTGTTTGCATGCCAGAAGCCTCTGTGCAGTAATTACAGAGATGCCTAGCTGTCATAACTGTTAAGAGCTGTCAGCGTTTCCATTACAATCCCCCTGTGCATGGCGCGAGTCCCAGATGCCCCAAGGCTTGTGCAGGCTGAGGCTGTGTCTCTCAGCTGCATCAGTTTGGCCAGTCTGGGACCCTCCTGGCCACCCACATGGTCCTGGGGCACCTAGGATGGGAGCCACTCTACACCAAAGAGAGAAAGAAAGGATGTTCCAAATTCTCTTTTAATGCTGCACTCAGTTCTTGCAGACCTTGGAACAAATCCTGACAAGGAGACATTTCCAGAGGACAAGAGTATGATGTTCAAGGTGTCAAATTAAATCCCAGATGCTCAGTCTGAGGACTCAAGCTGCTTCCATCACTCAAGCCAAGTGGCACTCTGCAGCAGTTTCCAAACGGAGCGGGTCACAAAGCATCAGTGGAAGTTGGTGGGAAATATTTTTAAAGCTTATACTTTTTTTTCCCAAATTTTTTACAAAGTTACTGGGTTTAGAATTTTTAAGAGCAAATGTAATCTTCTATCACCATTTTTGGAAATAATTCTAGTGATGCAAAGTGTTATTGGAATGTGGGACACTGTGTAATGTTTTTATGCCAGTTATATAAGCAGGAGATTTGGAGACACGGGGTGAAAACAGAGTGGTTTTTCTTGTAGGACATCATGTTTCTATTCCCATTCTGTTACAGCTCACACTTGAATAAGTGTGGTTTAATGCATATTACCTTATAAAGATAGTCTTTTAAGCCATATGTTAAAATGGACTTATAAAAAAAAGAATCTGATTTATTGTTCTTGGTCTGTTTGTTCCTCCTGTGAGCCTAAATACAGCTTTCTTTCCATGGTAATTTACACTGACAGCAAAGCCAGTAGAACAAAATGTTACAATACTGGGGCAATATGTGGCAAGTAAGATGCTATCGAAGCTAGAAAATATGTTAAATACCACGGACACATAAACAGAAACTGCAGACCCTTTTTCTTTCTGGTCCTTAGGGGAGACACAAGCCTGGCACAAACCTGGGGAGTCTCTTCAGCATTGCTCAGAGCATCACATCAAGTCCAGCATTCACATGGACCCCAGCAGAATTCGTTGTCATCTGAGGGGACCTGTTTTCATTACCTCAGTAAGTCCAAAATTAACAGGAAAATTAGGAGCTCTTAACCAAAAGGCATCAATCTGAAACTGCAAAAACACTAACTGGTTTAGAGAAAACCAAATATTAGAAGTCCCTTTTGGATTACCCAGGGAGAAGTGCATGTGGGGGGTTGTTTGTGTTTTGAAATGCCATGTTATTTTAGGGGGAGATCATTTATTTGTCACCAGTCAACAACCACCTCAGCAGCGTGACTTGCATTCGAGAGCAGTTTGCTGCATCTCAGCATCTGAGCCCTGGCACTTGCTGGGGCCATTCCTGGTCTAAAGCTGTGAAGTAGGGGCACTGCCACGTTCCCCAGGCTGAAACACTGGCCCCTAGATCTGAGAGCTGTTGGGTGATGCAAGCAGATGTGAGGGCTATCAGCACTTTTCTAGTGCTTGCTCTCTGCAGGCACCATGCAGGGAACTGAGAGGCAAAGACATCCTGCAAGTGTCCATTTCAGCTCAACCTAATTGGCTGTGGCCTTTCAATCAGGCACTTCATGAAGACACTTAGGAGTGTGCCTGCTGCTCTTCTGCATGGGCAAACTGGAGATGATTTGAGCCACAAGTTAAGAAGGGATGGGCCACCCCACCGCCATAATCAGCCCTCATCAATCACCACGTTCAGCGTGGACGCAGAAAGGCTGAAGTGCAGCTAACAAGACTTTGTCAGTTAAAGGCTGGAGCTGAGGGTATCACAAGTGTTAAAACACTCTATTTACTATACGTGAAGGTAAAGCAATCTATATCCCAATCGCTGGAGTCATTTGAGGCTCTCAGTTTGCTGACAAATGTGGATGGACAGATATGTAAAGATGATGCGTCATGAGCTCTGCTGATGAGTTTACAGCAGAAGCCTCTGAATTCACATCAAATGTGTCAAAGGGTGACAGAACTACATCACACAAACCCTGGCAGTTTAATTTGGTGTCAGCTATTAGTGTTGACTTTCAGCACTATTGCTGCTCAGTGTTTCTGCCAGCAAGGTGACACAGCCTCCAGATTGCTAAATTTCTTTGTTGTAAGAAATAGGGTTTGCTCACTGCACAGTAGTCTTCTAATAGAGGAAATCCAGAAGGTCAGAAAACTATTTTTCCAGGCTGCAGCACTCCATTTTGCGACCTAGACTTTTCCTTACATTATTTTTGGTTAAGTATTTGATTGTGTCACTACACGAGGAAAATATCTGTGTCTTGGGTTTTTTAATTTTTCTCAGTTGTTTGGAAAGGTCTTATTCATGTTATGGGCTCTGCTCAGGAAAGCTGGAATTTACCAGATGTAGTGAAGGACTTTGGAAGTATGGAAGGCTTTGAGAACTGAGTTTTCCAATCAAAACATTTTTCAAGGCAAATGGTGATTTAATGTGTTTTGTTTATTAAACACTTCCTTGGGAAGATGGTTTGGGAGTCTGTCAGCAGGAATTCCAAAATGGAATTCCCCTTCTATCTCTTCTTAGCTGTTGTGCTAACCTTGCAAAGAATTGGAAGAACAAAAAGGAATGAAGTGGAATAAAAGGGGGACAGGTGGGAAAAGAAAAGCAACACTACTTGAGAGCGGGAAGGGTTTTATGGGAAATGTACCCAAACCCAAAACATTTCAAAATGTGTCAGGTAGAACAATTTCCTTTATCAACAGAATAGGATGGGCAAAAATAACAGTTGTGTCTTCTAGAAAGACTTAAAATGGTATCTGATTGTATTTCTATCAAAATGTCCAGTGTGAACACAGGCGTGCCCAGACGCTGCTCCAGGAGTGCCTGCTGGGCTCCCAGCGAGGGATTGGCTTTGGTGCTCCCAAAGATGGGGATGAGAAAATACAGCTCCCATTGCAGGGAGAGTGTTTAATACACACTCTCTATCATTCACCAGTGCAAGTTTAAGCAGCACATAAGCCACTTTGACACAGCAATATATCATTCAAAAACAAAACCTGTGCACTCTGCACCGGCATGGGTGGATAGATAGCTCATCAGAGAGGGAGAGAGTCTTTCATCAGCTGCCTTTCACCGGGTGATGACAATAATCATTTCAACACAGAGTACACAACCTAGAGTGATGAAGGCAGCAAAACACATCTGGCCTGATCTCTTTTAATACCGAATATTTTAAAGACCTGAGAACATTTGTTGTCGTGGTTCAACACAATGCCTGAGCCATAGGAGAAGGAGTTACATTTATTAAAAGAGCCGAGAAAAAGGAAGACAAACTGTTTGTGACAGAAAAGCACAGTACGTGCTGCATCTAGCTCTGACCATGCTAGTAACTTCACACTGGGGATGTTATAAGGTCAAAAAAATTTTACAGCTTTGAGCGTCTGATCCAAAACTGACCAAAGTCAATTCATTGCAGTCCCATGTATGTCAGTAAGCTTTGGCTTGGGACTCTGTAGTAACATCAACCGTGTGCTGTTCTACACAGCAATATTCATTCCTGAGACAGTGCTTGTCCTCAGGGTACACCAAATGCTGGATAAAAGGAGCCAGCATCACTCCCATGGGTTCCCAGACACGCACCGCATGCACAGCAGAGAACCATGGCCACCCAGCAGATTCAGGGCCAAGCCACATCTGCAAACAGGAAAACTCTAAGCACTTAGGTAGCATTCAAGTGTATTTGGGTTGTTTCCAGCCCCAAAGCAAGCTGCCAGATCTGGAGGGGCTTTGCCAAGTGTTGTGTTATTTGCTGGCAGCTCACGAGTCCCATACGTGTGCAATCCCATGTGAGAACTTCACATGGATGCCGCCCAGACACAGCGTTGAGGGATATTTTTGATCACTCAAGAGCCAAGGACTGTTTCCTGCTTGTTCATTCCCATTCAAACAGCACATATGATAAGGAAATAAAGACATCATCCATCTTCTGGGCTAGCCCATAAAGAACTAGGAGTATGGGAGAAAAGGCTGTGTGATGGGACACAGGGGTATGTGCTTTTTCTGCCATTCAGGGCCACTGATATTCAGGGGAAAAAAGCCTATCAAGGGCAGGAGATAATTTCTGAGCATCTGAAGGAACCTGAGTGGGTGCCCACACAATTACCTTGACATATTTTTTCTTTCATGTGAGGTACAAACAATGTCCAAAAAAAACCTGTTTGCATTCAAGTCAAATGTAATGGGTATAATTCAGGTTCTTGATGGTCTTCTGGTAAGTAAGAGAACCTCAGCAAGTCCAGAGATAAAGCCTAAAATAGAGCAAAATTATGTCTTCGAGTTTTTCCAAGGATTTTTTACCGTATCATCTATATACAGACCAGCTCTCTTCTCAGCAGCAGGAGTTTTTCATTTTCTGTATTTGACACAGAGGCAGAATTAAAACTCTCTGCACAGTTAAAGATGGATTAAAAATGGATTAAAAAATGAATTAAAAATTAATTTGTATATTAACATGTTGGTCAGAAAAAAAAAAAGAGCTGGAGAAGGGTATAATAAACAAGACAATATGAAGGAAAAAAGCTAATTGCCAGCCTGGGAGAGCCATGCTGCACATTCCTAGTAAGCTGTCTGTCTTAAACCCTCTGGATCAAAAAGTGATTAATCCTGCAGACAAATGTAGCCTTGATGGTAGAGATACTCAAAATCCCCTAAACAGAGCGATGCAGTGTTATACTTACCATTGTGAAGGCCTCAATTAAAGGGTCTTTAACTTCAGCCTTTCCCATTATGCTCCCTGATGTACCAGGAAGCCCCCTCCTCCTCGCAACCTACTCTGGGCCTCAAAAATGCCTGATGCCGAGGTTTGCTGGAAAATAGCTTTTTTAAAATATAGAAGCTGCTTTCCTGTTCAAAAAATACAGACAGCTTTTTGGCTGTCTCTGCTGGGTTATTTTATTCAGCACATCTCCAATCTGGCTTCTAACGCATTGTGTTAAGTGAGTCCTTTCAGGCTCATCACTGCCTCGCTGGTGCAATGCACTAAAAGGCTTTAGAAAACACATCACACTAAAAGTATGGGTGCGAGAAAGTGCTCTTGGCACTATTTGGCAAAGGGAGGGGAAGTCTTTCTCAAAGCCAGGCAGCAGTTAAACAGTTTGTTGCCCTGCCAAACCCCAGTCTCCTGGCTCCAGCCCTGCCGTTCAGCACCGGGCACAGCGCACCTGGGCAAACTGCAGCCAGGCTGTGCTGAGGGGAGGGCGACCTGCAGGCACTGATGCTTCTCCCCACTGCAGTCCTGCAGGGGCAGCTGCCAAGGAAGGTGCTTGCTGGTGGCTCCAGGCTCTCTTGGATGCCTCTCAGTTATTCTCGGTGTTAAAGGAAAGCTCAAAACAAACTTGCTAATACAGTGAGTGAAAACAGAAATTTGAGGGAAGTCTAAGCCGGCACCTTTATTGATTGAAAAATTAGGACATGAATTACGTGGCTGTGCTGGGGCCTCTCAGAACTACAAGGCTCATATGTCCAAGTCCAGGGGACTTGAGAAAACAGGCGCAAAAATGGAGAGACTCAAACTCATGTATAGGATGCCAATGTGAGAGATAATCAGTGTGAAACAAATGCATCGTTCAAATGTTTTGCTCCATTTGCCATCTGAAGCCAGAGTTCTGATTCTTACAGATAAGACCCTTGCTATGTACAAGACCTGAACTTCCCTGCAGCCCTGTGCTATTTCACATCCCAAACACTGCTCATCTACTGAAGCAACCGGAAAAGACAGTGGTTCCCAGGGGAGGAGGGCAGGGAGTGAATACCTTCCTGACCCCTACAGTTGCTCATTTTATGCCGTGAAACATGAAATTTGATTACTCTTATCATTAGCTTAGCTCACATAGCTACAAATGTTATTAGTAGCCATAAAATTATTGAGGCCCTTTTAAAATCCATTTTTAAAGAGTGTGTGACATGTATTAGCAGATCTGAAACCCTGATTTCAAATACCCTCACTCGAACATCAGAAACAAAATGTCGAGCTAAGCAACAGTGACAGGGCTTGAGATGTGCTAATGAAGAGTGGTGCCATTGCCTAAGAGAAACATTACACATTATTAACACATTAGCCCACTAAGGCACTGTGCCAGCTGTAATAAGCAACCAATTTGGCATGCTAACATAGATACACAGGATCATTCAGAAAATCTTCATTCTTTTTTTCCTCCCCAGTGACAAACTCGTGGTGCAACCTGTTCCCATCTCACTAATGCCCCAGAAATCTCTGCTTAGCTGGGCCCTAATTCCTGTGCACGTTTGGTCACTACACTATTAATACTTTGACACCGATCTTTCTGAAGCGAGGTCCAGTTCACAAATTGGCTACATATATTATCTGTGCATGGGAGTGTGGGAGGGATAAATCATATTCATTATTCACATTCATGAAATTCCAAACACATGGGAAGTACTGATGGTGTCCTTGGGGAGCAAGAAACAGCTTGTCAGAGATATCCAAGTAAAAGGGGTGCAAAATCAATTATGAAAGGAGGTGTTTCCTGCTCTAACAAGCTAATTACTGTACATCAAGTCACAAAAGGAAAACTGATGCTTTTTATTTTTTTAATGGAGGTGCTGTCAGATTAAATCAACTTGGAAGGATGACCGGGTTTAATGTATTCCCTCAGCTGATGCTCTCTTTAACACATTTACATATGCAAACATGTTAATATTCTGTCAGAATCCATGAAATAGGGCTGGCAGGGCAGAACCTAACAAAACAGTTACGTGACCCTGCTCCTGCAGCTTATTTACGTCATTTACATACACTGGTAGCTCCAGCTCACGCTGAGAGTGATTGGCTTGGGAGTCGCCACTGTGAGAGCAGGAGCATCTCAACAGGGAAATGACACATCCCTGCTGCTGGAAAGATCCATTTTAGGAGACAAACCAAACATATAAATCGCTAATGAACTATCCCTTCCTGTCCAGCACAGCTAGCAAAACTGCAGATGGCCGATTCCTCCTGGGATAATAGGTGAAGCTGGGGTATTCATTAGATGGTTTCCAGGTTATCTGCCAGGAGCAAACAGCCGTGCCACACTTCCTTTTCCACTGCAGGAATCAGAGCGAGGGGTATCTGCTGCCCACCTCTCCCAGCCCCTTGGGCAGCCCGCACCCACCAGGATTCACTGGCTTTTCTCAGGGCTACTGCCCCATTGCTTGTCCAGGAGAATGCAATGCTTCTCTGCATCCCTATATCCATTTCTCCATCTGTCTCTGCCTTTTCTTACAGACCCACAAGCCTGCAAAACGTGTAGTCAGCAAAAGCTCCCTGTGCACACAAACCTTCACACTGGGCAGTGATGCTCACCTGTGTTAGGGGTCGAGGCACTAATGTTTCCATTCACTGCTCTCCAAAAGATTGTTTTCATGCAACCATCTGCACTGGGGGCCAGGGGTTACACCCTGCCCACAACGATACTGTGTACGAGCAAATACCCAGACAGCAGTGTACAGATGAAGGCTTGCACTGCTCAGCACCCAGCTGCTTCCCCAGCATGGCGCTCTCTGCAGCACCAGGCCCCGGTGGCAGGGAGGGTTTGCACTCCCTGAAGTGCCAAGAGCCCTTGCCCCAGGCACCAGCCAGCTCCCTGCCTCCACCAGCAAGCACTGGCCTCAGCACAGTGCCAGGGCTGCAGAGGCTGCTGGATCAAGAAAAGGTCATGTCACCACATGCCCCTCCAGGACAGAGAACTAAAGCCAGCCTCAGGTCTCAGTATCTCATCAGAGTGGGCTTGGCAGAAAGCAGCTTCAGTGCTTTGGCCACCCCAGAGCTGGCGGCCATGCCCTGGCAGACAGATAGCTCCGAGGAACGGCGCAGGCTGTGCTCTGCTGGCCAGCCTTTGCAGGCTCCAGCGGGATAGCTGCACCCAGCTGTGTCAATCTGCTCCCACCTCCGAGCTGACTGTAGCTGAAAGACAGATGACCTGTTATATATTTTCTTACGGTTAACTATTCCCACATGATCGGAGTTTTTCTGGGGTATAGATAATAGGTGCACTCTTGAAGTCTTTATCGGGGCCAGGTTGTCACTGGTCCCTACAACACCAGGTGTACTGGGGAAGATTAGAAGGAGCAATCAGATTTCCATTTGTGCAAAGCAAAGGCAGAAGAAATTTCTATGCTCAGACATGGTAACAAGCTGCTTTCCATTGTAGTCAATGGGCAAAGCCTTGTTTTAAAAGAACAGGAGCATCTCTGCACACCATGCACCTGCACAGCCAGCCAGGAGAGAAGGTTGTATTTTTCAGGAGGGTTTCAGCTTAGACACTATCACATTGCTCCTTCAAAAGAGAAATGTAATCAAACTCCTTACTCAAGCAAAACTGCCAGCATAGCTCCTCCTAAATGCAAAGGGAGTAAGGATTCAAAACCTGATAAAGATGGACCAAACACCTGTTTATTTGCTTGTTGTCTTCTCTCCTACTGAGTAAGCATAGGCAATGCTGGGGAAACCATGTCATTCATAAAATGGATTGATATACTTGAAGCTGTTCAGCTCCTTCTCGAGGAAAATGCACAACTTGTGTCTTACACTCAGATGGATTCACTCACTTGTGGAATTTATCCCTTGATACCATTTTCTGACACAGGCTTTCCTTCACACACACATCTGCAGACAGCAATTTCCTATTACAGATGCTGCCCACCACCTCCATGTTCCCTTCTTCCACCCACAAGGAATTCAGATGTAGGCAGTTCAGAGCAAACAGGGACAGCCAAGGAAAGTCTGGCCCAAACTTGCCCGTGATTTAGCACAGACCCAGAAACACCTCATGGAGAGGGCAGAGTCCAGCCAGCAGTCCTGGCCAGCACACGGTGCCCGAGGCCAAAGGCACGCTGTACGACAGAGCCCTTTTCTCCAGATTCCATTTTCCTGGTGCTCCCAGGCAGTGCTCTGCACAAACAGCAATGGTGATGCTGTTAATGATGAGGGGCCTTCCCCATAGGGAGGTGGGGGGCTGAAACCTCAAAAAATGCACCCCAGAGTAGCACGCATCCTTGCAGGCAGATGGGAGCTGATGCTGTCAGATGCACTATGTGAGGGCAAGGGGGAAGTGGAGAGTGGAGAATGTGAGCTGCAGGGTGAGTCAAACCTTGCCTTGACACACAAGGTCCCCTTGCTCTTTCACGGCTGGAGTAGATGACTTGGGCCTCTGGGAGATCTCTAAAGAGCCTGCATTGGCCTCACTTGCTAAGATGCACTCTCCAGTGTCCCCTCGATAAAGGAGAAAATGGAGAAGGTAGAGACATCTGCTGGGAAGCTGTCAGGTTTATTAGATACATGCAGGTTTGGGGACGGAGCACCTAGAGGATCTCAAGGAATCTGAGCTCAAAGAAATAAAGGCAACTTCAAAAGGCACGACCAGACCAGCAGAATCACTTAACAACAGTAATTTTTTGCTGGAAATACAATTGAAAACACCTGAGAATCAAATCGGGATTCAGCCTATTCCCCTGCCTGGAATTGCAGCTGCTATTGATTCTGGGCACTAGATCTTAGGAAAGCTCCTCTGTAAACTCCTGACACTGGCCATTACAAGCAATCCCAGATGTGAAAGGATTTATGGGATCCCCACACCTTCAAATATGCACAGATTAAAGACTGTGCTAGTTCTAAAGCTAGAGGGAGATAGTGCTCGCTCCCCCTCCTCAGTGCTGGGTGTCACAGAGGTGCCACTGGCTGGCAGGGCAGAGGAGGCTCAGTCTGGGGACCATGGAGCCATGGGAGCTCATGGAGATGGAAAAACACATCTATAAACACTCCATAGTAATCCATGTGAGATGATTTACTGTCTCTAGCAGGAAATCTGGTACCAATCCCACATCAGTGATTTGCCATTAATAATCCTTACCCTTTCTCAGGACTGGAACTACCTCGTCAGGGCACAGAGGAGAGATGGACACACCATTGTCACTGGCTGGAGGAGAACAGGTTCTGACAGGGTGCTGTAGCCCACTTGAGTTCCTACATGCTCCACACCACCATTGCCACTTTTAATTTCATCTCACAACTCTCATCCAGGGATCCCAAGGTAAAAATGGGGGGGCTGAAGGATGGAAACAATACTTGTAGACTTTGCAAAGAATAAAGCAACCTGGTCCACCCTCCAGCCATTCCAGTGCCCCTAATACAGGGAAAAAAATTATATTGACTCAGGTCAGGAGGAGATCAGCCCCTTTGTGCTGCCAAAATGGATGAGGCTCTTCACAGTGGTAAATATCAGGTCAGCTGCATTCAGAAAAGGCAGTTTTTCTTTTGTGGCAAAAGACAGGGGTGTCTCCCCACTGTGTATACCCGTCAGTATTACTGCAAACAGCAGCATCACCAGAATGCAGGTTGGTGGTATATAATGTTATTTGTCTTAGACAAAAAAAGTAGCCTTTAAAGTAAAGAAATTTAAATCTACCTGAATGGAAAGCTGAATGTGTGGCAGTTGGTGGGGTTTGATTTGGGGCAGTGAATAGAGCAAAACAAGCTGCCAGCTTATGTTCACACACATCTCTGAATCATCTGTAAGGTCTCAAAACTAATGATCGATATGTTGTCTGTTGTGGTAAACAGACATTTTTAAAAGATTCTTGCTTCATAGTCCACAGAAGAATTTGATTTCCATGCCTATTAAATAATGATAGATTTTATGACAGCAAATGTAAGATCTGTCATGTGACTGAGATCAACTTTTGCTGATAATCCAATATCTGACCCTATAGCAAACTAGTGTTTCACGTCTCCAGTGCAGTACCCACCCTGCTCTTACACCTGATGGGCTGCACTGTCCCTTCTCCCAGGACCTTACCAGTCTGCTGCCAGAGAGAACAAGAGAGCACAAAAATACACCAGCATTCCCTGTGTTTCTAAATAACTGAGGGATGAGGATCTGAGGGAAGCCCCACAGATTTGCAGGGTCACTGAAGGCGAGAGATCATCTGTTCTTGTGTGTATTTTAATGTAGGGATTGATGTCATGTTCCTGTGCATGCTCAAGTAATAACTCCCATGGTTGTTTTCATATTTTCTTGACACATCTAGCACAGTACCAGCCTTTGTCTCATCATGCCCTGCTCTGTGCTTGGTCAGGGGCTGTCAGGAGGGATGTGAGCTCACAGTCTGCAGCGGTACACCGTGCCTGCTCCAGGGATGTACCAAAGCACCAGGCACTCTTCTTTAGAGGAGAACTTCACTTTTTGCTAGCAGCTGAGAGACCGAGTCAGCTTAAGTAACAAATATCCTAAACTTCTCATTAACAAAATTAACTGAGCTCAGAAACAGAAAGGCAACTTCCCAAGACTTACTGAATCATGTGAGTGGCATTGCTGCACACAAATGCCTTAAAAATGCCAGACCAAGCCCCAGATGAGCTGTTTGGAGCCCCACAAACCCCTGCACTACCTTGGGTGACATTTTCTTTTGCTTCTGCAGCCTCTAAGGTGAATAACTTGCAAGACTGTTACAGACAAGAGTTTTAAAGAGCTGTTCACACCCTTCAGAAAAAACAAAGCTCTCTGATCATTAAAAAACACTTGTGATGTGTTACCATGTTGAAAGAAAATTACTGCCCTTCAGCAGCAAACAGTAAGTATATCAAGCATGAAAATCTACCAAACATACCAAATGCTGATGTCATGAGGGGTATACAATCTGTCCTTCAAATGAAGGACAGGGCGAGTTCACTTGCTAGGTATAATTCCACTGAAATTATAAATATTGAGGGGTTTCATGAGACAGAGGAATTTGTTTTCATTGAAAGAGAATGAAAACTCATTCTTCATTGCCTTGATCCAAAGTCAGGCATCTCTGTGTCTCTGAATACTGAAAATGTGTGAAATCTGCTCCAGGCAGAGCAGCCCAGTGTCAGATGATGTGGCCAGAGACCTCTGATTTGGGGAACCACGTCAGAATCCTCCTAGGCAGAAGCCACAGCTCAGTCTCTGCCTCAGCTCAGCTTCTTAACACATCCAAAACAAGGAGGAAGGCTATCAGGCAGACTCTGCAAAATGAGTCAAACTTGACAAGACCCCCTTTTGGACCCTCAGGGCTCCCCTAAGGGAAGAAGGGGCAGGGAAGGAGATGCTCGGATTGCCCTAGCCACTTCTGGGGCAAACATTTACTTTAGATTAAGTGGCATGTAAAGAGGAGAGGAGCCCTCTCCGGCTGACTGCTAGGGTTGATAGTTAAATATTTATAATGTCCAAATTAGCATAGTGGAAACTCAATTCATCAATTTGTTCTGGTCTGTTTGTAAGAAGGAGAGGGGGTGTCAGGCACCCTGCAGGAGGTGCAGCCGTGGGTGGGCAGGGCGCGTGTGCTGCCTCCAGCACGGGTCTGCAGCGTGGCTCCCTGCTGGCGCTGACTTGTTGCCCTGCCTTATCCTTTTCACGGGGTCAGGGAAGCGGCCGGCTGTGGGCAGGGCTGCGGGGACCCCTCCTCTCCCTCAAACCCACCTGCCTGGGGGGCAGCTACCGGGAGCAGCCTGGCCAGGCAGCACCAGCCTGGGGCTACCCGGGTGAGGGCTGGAGAGGGGAGGGGGCTGCCCTGGAAGGGTTAAGGCTTTTCAGGCCGAAATCCCCCAACAGAAGGCAGGGTCAGCCTCGGAGCTGAAATCTAAGTGCTAATGACTGATGCCCTTCACCCCTCCGCTGCCTCCAAAGGCGAGTGCCCTGGATGAGCCGGGGCCGGAGAGCATTTAACATTTGAACTTCTTCTCGTCTGCGAGGCAGCAGGCCGTTGTGCGCGGGGTCGCTGACCCCCAGCCCCACTCCCCCCAGCCCCTCCGCCGCCTCCCAGCCCTAATTGAATGACAGATGGTCAGCGGCAGGGAGAGGGCAGGAGCGCCGGGGGCATGGGGCCCTGCTCCTGCCCACGCACCCCCCTCGCCGGCCGCCCTGGAGGCTGCCTGGCACCCCGACCCCGCAGCCACACACCTGGGGGACACGGGGCAGTGCGCAGGGCTGGCCTTCGCTGCTGCGCTGGGGACACCTCGGGGCCAGGGGCAGCTCGTGCCAGCCCGATTCCAGCCAGCACCTCACCAGTCCTTCTCATCCCTCTGCCACACGACAAAGTATCGCTAAATCCATGGAGTCCTGACCGGTACAGAGTGCCCAAAGCCTCCTGCTGCTCCTGGCAGCGCCAGAACAGAGAAAGGAGCTGGGCTGCGCTGCCGAGGCTCTCGGGAGACATGGGGCAGCTACAGGAAGTCTGGGCAGGGCAGGCACAGCTGTGGGCGGCCCCTTCCCCTGCCTGCGCCCCCGGGGCCTGCCCGGGCTCCCCTCCGTGCCTCTAGCCGGGGGTTCTGGACATGTCCTGCCCTGAGAGGAGGATGCCACAGGTGACAGGAAGGGCCTTACTGCAGCCGCCAAGGGCTCTGTGGAAATGGTGCTCGGTGGGGCCAATCTGCCCCTGCCTCCTGCCCGCAGCCCTGCCAGCTGCCTTCCAGGCAGAGCTGGGCAGTCCAGGGTGAGCCCTCGGGGAGCAGAGGCTGTGCAAGCGCGGCCCCCGCGCTCCCCGCTGCAGCCCGCTGTCCCTTTAACGGAGAGCCGTGATTCCCACAATTACTGGGATTACAAGGAAAGGGTTATCGATTTGCAGCCTGCACTGTGTGATCAGCGCCCGGGCGCTCCCCCCCACCCAGCCCACCTCTCCTACTGTAAGCACGAAACCATTTATAAATGTTTTATTTCACTGATCGCCTCACCCTTGCTGCATAATAATAACCCCAGCAGCAGGGAGATATATTCTCTCCACTCCCCCTCTCCCTGTGCCCGCAGCCTGCAAAAGGCACCAACGTGATATGCAGCAGCCCCTGATTTGTGTGTATGTTTTAATTACCGCCGGAGAAACCTGTACACAAGCATAAAAAAGGGTGAGGGAAAGGCAGAGCAGGCCCAGACGGCGGAGGCAATGGCAGCCTAATGCACCGCTGGCTGACAGCGACTTCCGCTCAGGCACCTTCTCCAGATCGAACCCTTCGATTGTAACTGAAACAATTTGCATACTGATTCCTCTCATAGCCTCCCGATCCATAACCAGCCAGGCAGCTATTCAAATGCAAGTAGCATCCCTAAATGCAAGGCTAGACTGACCAAAATGCGCTGTCCTACAAGCGGGAGGAGAAGAAAAACCCCTTGATTATTATTTCTATTTTTGTTCCTTTTAACCTTTAAAAGGTTTAGCTGGAAGCTGTTGGTTTATGGCTGGGGATGTAAGGGAAGGAATTGATCCTGAACTGGACTTAAAGATGGAGCAAAATGGGGCGCTGAAGAGATTTTTCGTTGTGGTTTTTTCTTTTTTCTTTTTCCTATTTTTATTTTTACCGGAGCCGCAAACTGAGGCTCTTTGGGAGGAAAGAGGGTCTATCCTCTCTCCCATCCCCTTTCTCCACCAAAACCATCTCCTACAGACCCAGGGAATACACAAATTGCTGCCTGTGCCTGTGCCTCTGGTGCCTGTTGGGCTGATGAAGATCGTGTAATTCTGGCTGTAAATTCTTGCGTTTAAGTTGGTCCAATAAAAGATCTCTCCTACACCTTGTGAGGGTTTGGTGCTTTATTTTTTAACGGGACTGGCGTGGCAGCCGCGGCGATTGCCTTTTTTTTTTTTTCCTTCTTCTCCTTTTTCTTCCTCTCATTCTTATTTGAAATTATGCA